>CM056742.1:70697747-71322747 GCA_029851415.1 Eretmocerus hayati | reverse complement strand
GGTAAGAATGACCCTACAAGTGCCCGCAAAATTTACTCAAATTCACCGCACTTCTCCACCAAATTCGTTACAACTTCTGACGTGAAATAAAATTTACCAGACACAATTTAATTTTTCTCGACACTTATCCGCAATAAGTAGGCTGAAATGTCGGACGCTCCACGATTACCTTAACCGCGCCCGTAAATTTTACCGAAAAATTCTGGGCGCGCATTCATTACCTGGAAGCCTTCATATTTCCTCTTAGACAGTTTTTCATGATTTGGGCGCTGCAACCATAGAGATTGCAATTCCGGTTCTAGTTGATGAAATCGAAGTCAACGGGCGGTCACTTGAAAAGATCATTCTCACAGCTTTTCAGAATGATTGGTTCTGAAATCTCAAAATCTCGCGCTTATGGGCAATAAATTGAGGTTTTCTGTCTTTGGAATCAAAAAAGCGCTCAGAAAACAACTCAATAAGAAGACATGCAGATTGAAAAATTTCATTAGTGACGAACACAAGTTTTCACACGAAAGAATGTTTTTTTCAATGAACCAAAAAATAGCTTTTTGAAAAAAATTACTCCCACGGGATCGTTCATACAATCTGTTACAGAAGGTGTGTACATACGATTACCGGGCTGTAGCAAAAAAATTGTGAATTTTATTCGTGCATTTGAAATTTTTTGTAAACCCCCGTGGTTCTTGTGACTCTTCCGCAAAGTATGGCATTTTGGAGTAACGCTAGACGTGTAATGATTAGTCGTCTTCTGCTGTACAGTTTCGCTTACGCGAGGCAGGACCTCACGCGTGCGAGAATCTCTGACCGGCAGGGGCCGGATTACGAGCAAGCGAGCGAGCACCTCGAGCGACGCGAGCGCGCGACACGAGTCCAAGCGCGAGAAACGAGCGACCGAACGATGGAGCGCGCGAACCACGAGTACTCCCACCATACCGGCCCCTATACCTTTTACACCGGGGAGATGGAGTGGGGGTACGTGTGGGTCACGCGCTTCGTCGTTCGGTCGCTCGTTTCTCGCACTTGGGCTCGTGTCGCGCGCTCGCGTCGCTCTAGGTACTCACTCGCTTGCTCGTAATCCGGCCCCTGCCGGACAGAGATTCTCGCACGCGTGAGGTCCAGCCTCGCGTACGCGAAACTGTACAGCAGAAGATGACTAATCATTACACGTCTAGCGTTACACTTAAATGCCATACTTTGCGGAAGAGTTACAAGAACCACGAGGGTTTACGAAAAATTTCAAATGCACGAATAAAATTTACAATTTTTTTGCTACCCCCCGCTAACATTATATACACACCTTCGGTAAAAGATTGTTTATAATAGAGATGATATGAGAACAAGAATTTCCGAGAGCTTTTCGATCGGTTGTTTGCTCACCTGCCCCATGGGCTGAACCGTGGAAAAGATACGAAAATTTTGTGAATAAAAGTTGAATACATGATTCTGAATTGTGTACCAGGGTCCAAACGAAAATTTCCGAGTTTCTGTAATCGTGACGGATGATCTTATTTTTACCCATCAAATCGAAAAAGTTCACTCCAAAAGAAATCTGAGACCCTAAGTTTGACCATATATGGTTTCCTCATGGAATTACTCTTATACAATTGAATGAAAAATTTTAGGAAAAATTTTGACAAACTACCCTTTTTTGGTTCGTAGGTCCGTTTAACGCTGAGCTACTCATATGTGAAACAGTTTATTGGATAAATCTTGAATTTGTTTCAAGGTAACGATGTCAACAGACAACAGATTTCGAAATATCTGGAATTCCTCGATCAAATGAGCTCTTGTGAGACTTCGTTTACGATGACAGGCTATGCTCGGTATGAGCGAAACTTAGCTATAGGGATGTGATATCGATGTCGGGTTGCCTGCATACAGGGGTAAAATGGCTGCGTAACAGAGCAGATTTAGCACTGGTAGCATAAGGGTTTGGCTCCATTGAAGTCTCATCTCCCACAGTCTGGCACAGAACACTTATGTAACGACCTGATCCTCCTACTCTTGGGCTTGATAGATATTCATCAACCCGGGAGAGCTAGAAATTCAATATTACCATCACGGCCCTATGCATTCAATGTTAAAACTGCTCTCTTCGTCGGACGAATAAAGCACATGTACCTATCTATCTGACTATCTATCTATCTCTTTCTATATATCCTCCACTTTCTCATCTTTCATGTGATAAATCCATCCGCAAAGAACTCTTTTGTCTGCGGACAACTAAGATACAGCGATCAATCGATCGATCAATCAATCAACCAATCAATCTCTCTCTCTCTCTCTCTTTCTCTCTCTCTCTTTCTTTCATGTAAGCACATATGACATATGTAATCGGATTTTCGTCTACGGACGAATAAAGCACATGTACCCATCTATCTATCTATCTATCTATCTCTTCCTATATATCCTCCACTTTCTCATATTTCATGTGATAAATGTATCCGTAAAGAACTCTTTTGTCTGCGGACAACTAAGATACAGGGATCAATCGATCAATCAATCAATCAACCAATCAATCTCTCTCTTTCTCTCTCTCTTTCTTTTATGTAAGCACATATGACTTGTGTAATCGGATTTCCGTCTACGGACGAATAAAGCACATGTACCTATCTATCTATCTATCTATCTATCTCTTTCTATATATCCTCCACGTTCTCATATTTTATGTGATAAATCTATCCGCAAAGAACTCTTTTGTCTGCGGACAACCAAGATATAGCGATCAATCGATCGATCAATCAATCAACCAATCAATCTCTCTCTTTCTCTCTCTCTTTCTTTTATGTAAGCACATATGACATATGTAATCGGATTTTCGTCTACGGACGAATAAAGCACATGTACCTATCTAT
This sequence comes from Eretmocerus hayati, assembly GCA_029851415.1. Lineage (NCBI taxonomy): Eukaryota > Metazoa > Arthropoda > Insecta > Hymenoptera > Aphelinidae > Eretmocerus > Eretmocerus hayati. Next base: position 71,319,889 of record CM056742.1, on the reverse strand, counting down.
CTATCTATCTATCTCTTTCTATATATCCTCCACTTTCTCATCTTTTATGTGATAAATGTATCCGTAAAGAACTCTTTTGTCTGCGGACAACTAAGATACAGCGATCAATCGATCGATCAATCAATCAACCAATCAATCTCTCTCTTTCTCTCTCTCTCGCTTCCTCGCTATCACTCACTAGCTTTTCCCCCTCCTTCTCTTTTATCCGATAAATAGATAACGCTAACGCCTTGTTATGTATAGCAATTTGCTGGATCAATAGGGTCTTTGTGCCATGTCCTCAATGAAATGCTCCAACTTCTATCAAAAAATGAAACAATCAATCAATCGATCAATCAACCAAGCCACGAATCACTTCCTCCACCCCCTTGTTTGTCTCTCTTGTCGCCCCCCCCCCTTTCAATATCTTCCGCGTGGGATTCAAGATAATCCGTTGAATAATCAAATTGGTATGGATATATATAAATATGTATACCCACATATCATCCCTTTCATCTGGGCACGTGGAGCGACACTGGAATTTTTTCCCATTGTTGCGAGGCTGTCATGTTCCTCATCCCACAGTTTTCACAAGATTCCGATGTCGCCACCCTTTCAAAAATTCCAACCCTCCCCCGTTTGGTCAGGTACTACGACAACTTGGTGAATCATCACAAATCTTCGTGAAAAGTGCTTTTGTTGTTCCGCTATCCTCACGGATTTCTCATTTCTCGAAAAAAATGAGTCTCGAAAAATTGATATCTTTCGCATTTGACTACATAACCCAGATCTGTCCTAGAAACGAGCCACTCGTTATCAGCATCAATTCTGGATGCCCGGCCCTGAATTTGTTGCACTCGCAATAATCGGTGTCATCTTTTTGTTCAACCCAGTTATGGTTTGCCAGCCTCTTGGACTTGAGTCCATGATGAAATCTTCTCTCATCAATTCTACAGTCACAAAAAGATTCAGTTTTCATCATCTCCAAACCCTGTTCGGGGTGCACATTTTCTCCCGTGAATTGAGACCGTATTCCCTACCTATGATACCTCGATATCCGTTTGCTTGTATAATTATGTCAGCACGAGCGACACCTCCTCTCTAGTTATTATGTATTTTGTCCCAGTTTTAACTAACTTCATCCCTATTTGACTCATCAACGCCACATATTTGGCATTCAATTTTTTGGTTCCCATTTTTGTTCCCGGCCTGTAGCCCCACCATGCTGCCTAGCTAGAAGATTTTCTCATCATAATTAATCTTCTAGCCTGGCCAACATAACGTCATACTTCTACCACACTGTTTTCTTTCCTCCGCCGCACTGTTTTCTTTCAACTGGATATTTAATTTGAAAATTTGCAATTATCCGAACATTTTGACAAATATGTTCCTCATCCTCTTTCTCATTAACCAGAGTAAATTTGAAATACTATCACATGCAACTGGGTCTCAATGATATTCATTGCTCGACTTCTCTCCACCGAGTATTTTTGGCTGTGTGCCATATCAAACTAATCTCCTGGACTACCATCGTTATTGATTTTCACTATCGCGAATGACTTTTGTATGATATTCTGAGCTTTCGAGACCAGCCACATCTCAATCAGGCGCGGATTCTGTTCTACTCGTATGCAATCTTGTATCCAATCTTGCGTACGAAAATTTATTAAAAAGTCCGAAAAGACTGTCGATTTAATACCGGTAAAGCTGCTGGCAAGTCCTGAGAGGGCTCTCATTTAGAACTATCATACATTACGACGGAACAATTCGTCATGGGAGCATCATATATCGCGATTATGATATTCTGGGCCTTTTTTTGTGAGTGATTTCAGGAGATTACAATGTATACAGATGAAAGATTCATCTCTTTGTACAGCATTAACCTGTAAGGTTTGTCAACTTGTACGGTCAGAGGAACTATTAGAGGCTCACTGAAAACTCTTTCGTCCCACGCACTGAGAATACATCTTTCATCAGCACTCAGCAATCTTGGCCAGATTTTTTGATGAGATGGACACTTCGTCACTCCTAAGCGACACGCAGGTATCACAGAAGGAGCTGCATTCATTTCTGTGTAACCACGCATAACGTAGGTTTGATCATGTTCGTGAAATCAAGTAACGGCACAGCGACTTGAAGTTCATAGCCACTGATGCAGAACGAACAGAGTAGCGGGAAAATATTCGAGATTGTGTTCGAAAGGCATGCACGGAGATTACTCTTTTTTCTGCCTTTGGGAAAAAGTGACAGCTTTGCCCCAGCTCAAAATTGCCTCAAGTACTCCGACCTAATTTTTCGGGAAGCTCAAACACATCCGAGAGATCAATGTTTTTCAATCGAAAAGGGGAGGGGTGATGCCATTAACTCGAACGGACACGCGCAAATTTTACCGTGACCGCATGGCTTAACAGACTATAGGACTATAGAGCTTTGGAAATCGTTAATGCCTGGTTATGTAATCAAACGTGATTCCTTGATATGTTCCGAGTAGCGAATGTGGGTGCTGCCACATCATTAGAACTGAATGTGTGCCGCCAATACGAGCGAAATCAATATGCGCTCTATTAGAGGTAGGCATTCCACTCGGATTGCCGATGAAGTGTATCTATAGCAGACAACGGTCATTGAATGTAGCAGATGACAGTTATCTCTGAGGGGTTTTTAAAGCGTGATCTTGTCCTCAGCAAGAATTCTCAATACATCGTTGCGCACCAATCACGCAAAGGTTCCGATAATCGAAGCAAACTTCATTCGACAGCGGTGTTCGATTGACACTCTGGGTCTATTGTAGATAATGCTCCATGAGAATATCAGAAAAACATCTGTACATAGTGAGTTATAAATCCATCTCCGATTATGACAACATATACTTTGTGTATGTTGTCATAGCCGAAAACTCACGCATCGCTCATACGTGTGGCTATATTTATATCTTTACGGAGTTGCAATGCACGATGGCACAGTGGAACATGAACATGGCGTATAAATCATTTACGTGTACAGCCTTTTTGCACGGGCTTCGAAATTCCGAGAGGGACGTCCAGATATTGCGACCTTTTAGAGCTTTGAAGGCATTGTGAAACATAATAAGGATTGTTAAAGCCAACACGAAGCAGAACAATCTTTGTGGATCGCCTTTCTTTGAAATTGAATTCATTTATCAACAAAAGCCACGCCAATTACGAGAACTTCTCATAATATTGTCATTCTAAATTTCAACGATCTGGTCATATCAAATTCCATTATACGCGCGGTCGTAGGGCCTCGCCAGAAAGTGCTAATTTAATCCATTGGTATCTATGTATTTGTCGAAACACTGGAATTTGAGTGCAATTCGTTACAGGATTTCTGATCATAGAGGTGGATTCAGAAATCGAGACAAAATATAGTAGGATCAACCCGTTCAGGGAGAGTCATCCATTCGTTATTTCATTTGAGTCATGAACCGGACTACCGTTTTGAGAGAAACATGTTTGTAGGGGATGAATTCTTCTTGCCCACGCCATTCACATTCTTGGCAAAGTATATCTACATTACGGTTGTATAAATAGGTGTGGAAATTCTCATTGCAGACATGGTTCTGATTTTGGAGCTCGAAATTTTCCACTTCTACTCACTTTTGGCCGTAGCGCTGCGATCGAGTAGTGAGCGCACATATTGATGTTGATATTCACAAAACTAATACTTGTTGTGATCAGGACTCTAGCCCTTGTGCGCCACCATGTCGGCTAGCAATCACTGAAGGGAGTATCGTCAAAACTGCAGTCTGGCGTCACATCGCAACTCGTAGATGATTCATGATAGGGATATTCATGGTACAGCTATGAAAGGGGGAAAATTCGAGTGTGATTTATGGTATTGTGCATGTGTAAAATACGTAGTTGGTGGATTATTTCGAAACATCTAATTTGCGGATAGTTGAAATTAGATGTTTCAGCGATTTTCTCAATTTTCTAATGGTCAACAAATGTATCGATGGAGATCCATATCCTGTCCTGGGTCAAGAAGGCAAAGTATGATGCACAGTACATTCCATCGTCTCACTTTTGTTACTGTCTACTCTAATGGAGGCGAATTTCCGCGGCGACTAAATGGCAGGGTTATATGAACTGTCGAATGAATATTCTCAAGAATTATCCAATGGAGCAAGTAATCGTAAGACAGTTCACGACATTGCAGATTGCATTAGTGTGCATTTGAGTAGACGATACATACTGTCCAAAATTCTATGGATGAGTGGTTATGTCCTTAGTATGTTTTGATTCTGATTTCGAAAACATCTTACAACTCGATAGCAGCGCCCCACTCACCGAGGTGGAAATTGGTATCACGCCCGGCTCAATACGAGGGCCAAGTTTTTAGATTTAGTTTCCAGACCTGTTTGTACGACCGTGATTGACATTAAAGATGGTCACTGGGGATACTTTTCGGGTAAAGCTCAATTGGTGAATATTGACATTTGAAAATTAGTAAGCTCTACCAGTGTGCACAATAACAATCGTGGTATGTACGCTTCAATATCGACGAGAAATTCTCATCTTTATTCCACCTCGATTCTGAACGACTCAATCATAAACATAATTTCAAAATCGACGAAAAGATATACCCAGCTAGCATCGCTCGCGATCATTTTGGACATGGGACGTCCTCCCAATGGCAAATTTGAGGAAGGTCCGATTAAGATGACCAAATTGTTGGCTGGAAGACGGCTTCCGGGCAAGCTTTGGAAATTTGTCCAACGTTCTTAAGTTTTGGGACGTCCCAAGAACATGCAGGGACATGCGCTCTTGAACCCAGGAAACATTACCTCAAAGGTATATCCAAACCACCACCTCAAATATGTCGCTTTTTCGATGACCTTTTCCCTTGCCATGAGAGGACGAACGATCTTAAGAGGTCCGACTCGAAATCCGGTTATGGAACGTTTCAAGGTTGTCCAAGGACTTGCACTTGAGGACAAGGTAGACATAACCTCAAACGCATGTCCAGATGACCACCTCAAGAATGTCCTTTTCTCGATGACCTTTTTCCATGCTATAGGTGAACATCGCGGTCTAATAGAAGCACTACCAGAATGTCCTAACGAGGCTAAATTCTTGACATCTTGTGAACATCGAAAATGAAATAAAAAAAGCGCGGGATGTCAAAAGAGAAAATGTCCAGCTCATGTACTGAAGATGTCCTTGACACTTATACCGTGAACCCGTTGTTGTATCGTGTCATATCTTAACGCATCTGACGTATGATTAAAAAACTAAATGAAATACAGATGTGCGAGATTAAGAGATGTTCAATAGCCTAATAACTAACGATCATCACGAGTTCGACATGAGAAATCTGCATATATTATTTATAAATGGCTGGGAGTCACAACGCTATAATTCGATTAATACTGATTTTTTTGCATAATTCCAAGCATCTTAATCTTATTGGCAATTCTCTCGGAAAATTCTTCCAACAGTATCACGGCATTCCAAAAAATCGTACAAGTCGATGATTTGGTAACTTTTTCCCCGAGATTGAACTATCTTATCGTTGTTTTGCCCTTGCAATCGTCAAATTCTGACGCCCAAGATATTTCTATGAGTTTTGGTTCATTACATGAAATTTTTATTTTTTTTAAAAGATACGATGAAATCTTAATGATCATCTATTTAAATCAAGACCTCTCGTTGATTCTGCAATGCATTGCTCATTAAAAATGGTTAAGTTAGTTGGGATAATACTTTTCTCTACGCTCAAGACTCGAATAGGCATTTAAAGACCTCTTATGTAACAAAAGCTTCTGGCCGAGTGGACAATAGCGAAGACTGGAAATCCGAAGGTGACAGGTTCAAATCTCAGCGGCGGCAGGTAATCACATTAATAATTCTTTCCGGCACATCATTTGAATCAAATCACCGTAATTAATTTTCATGATTGATAAAGTTTCAAAAGTTGGAAAAAGTCCGCTCACCGCGCGGAAAATTTTTTTTTGTATTTCTTTGCTTTTTCCCATGGGGGCAATAAACAGTATCCTAGGTGTCCAAATCATGTCCACAGGATGACCTTCAAACGTATTTTGGGTGTCCTTCGGAACGTCCCTGGGAAGTTCTTTTTGCATAACCAAAAAATGTCAAAAGAGTGGAAGTAGTACGCCTTTCTGGCGAACAAATTGACGAAATTTCGGACGTCCACAAAACTTGCCATATTATCAAGGAGACGTTCCCAGGGCGTCTTTTTCCCATCAAAATGCTAGCTGGGTATTTTGTAGTGGAGAAAATTACAACGATTTGGTTGAACAGCAATTTTGTTGAGCGAACTTTCATGACTTCGTATCAATCGCACGATCTCAGGACTCACCTCATTGTTTTTCCTTCATAGTTCTCTTTCATACTTCCCACCAGGGCGCTATCGCACCTTTCAATACTGAATCCGAATCATGATCCAATCTTTCGTTATCTGAGTACCAATTGATCCCAAGAAATCCGATGATTCAAGGAGATATGTAATAACTGAGGAATCATGCACCAAAGATCCACAGAATTATCACGGGTATATTTTCAAAAATGTGACGCAGTTTTGATCAAATGTTGCTTGCGTAGCGCGCATCGTATGTCTGGTATGCAATGGAATGAATTGTGATCCCACTGGAGAATTAAAGCGTTCCACTGTTCCACTTCAGTAGCTCCTTATTTGATGAAGTCAGTAGGTTCTCCATGAGCTCAATATGATCAACGATCAGATCGTTGAGTCTCGATCGCACAGATCGCAGATCTAGATTATTCTCGGTCCGATATCCGGACACAACCAACGGCTGAATGAGACTATTTCATTCACATTTCAGGGAGCGCAGTTGCAACCATTTGTCCCCACATATTTAGCCATTACATCTTCCCCATGCCTTACATGGAGTGTGCACTCTTGGAATCTGCCGTAATGAAGATGAGTTCTCGAAGCCTCTCGTGATCCGTAACTGTACGGAAGGAAGAATGGATGCAACTGGGCCTTCGCGGTGTTATGGCTACTGGCGATGGGGCCCGCGATCATCCCTCCTCATGATTATTCTCTGATTCTGTGGTCAGGTATGATTTTATCAGTAATTTGGATTTGTGCTGCTGCTCACTCGAATATCCAGTGATTGGCAAAATTATTCAACACGATAGGCGCTGATACTTGTCCATGTTCCAGATGATGATCATTGAGGTGGGTCAGAAACAAAGTCCCAACGCGCACAGGCATTCCATAATTGAGCCATGGGCGACCCCGCAGGAGAGCAGTCTCTCATCCTATGGATACGAATAATATTTCTCGGCCATCGGAGGTGGCCAAAAAATGGATTAGACCGAGAAATGATCGCCCCTCTAATTTCTCCTTGCAGCTTGGGACGCATGATTGATGTTAATTCTCAACACACCGTCGAGAATCATGACCACTTCTGTTTCTATGACCAGCCCATCTTGAGAATCTTGGACGAAAATATGAGCATCTTGTAGATGGAACCATAGATTTGTCTACACAATTATAAGAGATTTTGATACATCGGGGAATTTTCACACAAAATGTGTCACGGTTCAGTCAAATTGGTCTTTGAGTATAGAACTACGGGCAATGGACTGATTTATATATTAAAGTAGTACTAGTAACGTGGTACTGATGAGTCCAAGCGCGAATTGGATCTTCGCTTGACTCGATTCCGCCCGCCTATATAGGTATAGTAACGCACACAGCAGACGATAACCTAACCCCGAAACTGTCAAGAATAGTGACGTATTGGCTCAGATCTTTCTTTGTAGGCTCCTAATCGTTGATCTGTTTGTTTCTATGCACTTTTTGTGTACTCTCACATCTGTGTGCTCTTTCCTGTGAAAATCAGATAGTTAGAAATCAGTGTATCGATAATTTCCCATGAGGCGCCGTGTGAATCGGCATTCACGGAATCGCTCAGAACTTTTCTCCGCGGCTCCTAAAAATTCCGAAATTTCAGCTGTGTCTGTTTGAGGCACTAATGTACTACTGTGCCGACTTTCGTAATTTTCTGATAGGTAATTCGAGTACCGCTATCACTACCTTAATGTTCTATGAACACGTTGATGGGTCGCACGGCATTGCATGTAATGTAATGGAGACTAAGATAAACATGCAAGGTCCAACGCTAGTCACCACCCCAATGAAAGGGGGAAGAAGAAGGTGACATCGGATCCAGGTGACGAAATGAAAGACTCCTAATCACCTTGTGAGTTTTGTCAATTCTTGATTTCGACGACTGTTTCGAAAATTTTATGAATTCATATTTTTGGGAGACATTTGAGAAATGATACTCAAATGCTGCTTCTTGACGTGTAAGAGAAACTGGACAAGGAGCATTTCGTTACTCATGTTATGAGAATTTTTGCAGGAAAAAGTCCATTGATGAAAATGATCAATATTACATATTCGTCTTTACCAGGTCTTCATCGAAACGATATATTGAGATACTGGTCAGGATTTCTAACGCCATTTCAAGTTTCATTAGGGTAGTCCCACCCGATTGATTACTGTACCTAGACCTGAGCAGTTAATGCAATCCATATTGCTTGTGGATTCTTGATAGCCGTCAGCTCTATCGATTCATGATGTGAATGAAGCAGAAGTTCGCAATTAAATAATGTTCGAATCTGACAATCTCCTGGCTGATCGGAGGGCAGAGTGGGACGAAGAGGACTTCATCTCAAAATGTCTCGTCGAGAATACAAACCACGAAACTGTATACGAATACAAACTTTGGATAGCTCTCAAAGAACCCATGTGTTCGCAGTCATCTCTCTATCACGATTTGTCTTTATAAGAATATTTTTATAGTCTATGGACTCGCCCTCACATGCAAGGGCGGGAACCCCATTTCGCATTTCACATGTTCGAACGTGCAAACGAACGCACTGAATTCTCACTGGTAATTTGAATACACACTTTAGAGTGGTACGTCATGAATGTGAGGGCTTCTGGAGGGAAAGAAAGAAAGGTGATACCCTACGATCACAGATGATGCTCATAATTTCTTCCAGACGCCTTGCATTGGGCTTTCTTAGAATACAGTAATGATATAATATTCGATGTTGCGGGAGCAGTTACACTCATCGCTGACCAGAAGTCAGGGAGGAATACCTGGAAGCTGACTACCCCTGTGGTGGGCTGATACATCAACCCATGGCCTGTATTATGATTGCCTGAGGGTAGTACCTCTTGGGTTGTGTGGAAATCTACCCTATTTGACGCTCATGACTTATGTTAAATCCATCGGCGGTGGGCTGCCGGGATACGTATTTTTGTAACAAGAGACACAGTTTAGGAGTTTCCCGTACACGGGAAGGAAATCCACACTGGGCAACCGAAGTCGTTCTCGCCATTTCTACATGGCTACAAGCACTGATATGGTCGAACTGCGTCGCTAGTACATAAACAACGGACATTACTACCAGAGAGACGTCGACTCCTTTGATTGCAAAGCAAGTCCCCAAATTAACCATGTACCGTTACTCTAGAACAACATAACACTTGGTAGGAAAGGATCCCGGAACAAAGCTCCTAGGGGGGGGGGGAGGGGGGTTCTTACGGTGTACCAGCGTGAGATCCTGGAAGGAAGCACCTGGTGGCTCGTAAGATAGATCGGATGGCGTCGGGTAATCCGATCTAAAGTACAACTCAGGTGGGACTTGGAGATCGAAGGACACGGATGCTACGGCAAGGTTCTCAAATTTCAACCCCCGATTTGGGGGTGTCGGCATTCACCGGGAGGGTTGCGAAAAATTTAGGCACCTTCTTTCGTCACAAGGAAGCGATCCCAATCGAGAAATTTTGGAACAGAGCCTCCTGGCCTGTTCTAAAAAAATTCCCGAATTTCAACCCCCGATTTGGGGGGGGGTGTCGGCATTCACCGGGGGGGTTGCAAGAAATTCAGGCACCTCCTCTCGTCACAAGAAAGCGTTCCAATCGAGAAATTTTGGAACAGAGCCTCCTGGCCTGTTCTAAAAAAATTCCCGAATTTCAACCCCCGATTTGGGGGGTCGGCATTCACCGGGGGGGTTGCAAAAAATTCAGGCACCTCCTCTCGTCACAAGGAAGCGTTCCAATCGAGAAATTTTGGAACAGAGCCTCCTGGCCCGTTCTTGAAAAAATTCTAGATTTTCAACCCCCGATTTGGGGGTGTCGGCATTCACCGGGGGGGTTGCAAAAAATTCAGGCACCTTCTTTCGTCACAAGAAAGCGATCCCAATCGAGAAATTTTGGAACAGAGCCTCCTGGCCCGTTCTTAAAAAAATTCCCGATTTTCAACCCCCGATTTGGGGGTGTCGGCATTCACCGGGGGGGCTGCGAAAAATTCAGGCACCTTCTTTCGTCACAAGAAAGCGATCCCAATCGAGAAATTTTGGAACAGAGCCTCCTGGCCCGTTCTTAAAAAAGTTCCCGATTTTCAACCCCCGATTTGGGGGTGTCGGCATTCACCGGGGGGGTTGCAAAAAATTCAGGCACCTTCTTTCATCACAAGAAAGCGATCCCGATCGGGAATTTGGGAACAGAGCCTCCTGGCCTGTTCTAAAAAAATTCCCGAATTTCAACCCCCGATTTGGGGGTGTCGGCATTCACCGGGGGGGTTGCAAAAAATTCAGGCACCTTCTTTCGTCACAAGAAAGCGATCCCAATCGAGAAATTTTGGAACAGAGCCTCCTGGCCCGTTCTTAAAAAAATTCCCGATTTTCAACCCCCGATTTGGGGGTGTCGGCATTCACCGGGGGGGCTGCGAAAAATTCAGGCACCTTCTTTCGTCACAAGAAAGCGATCCCAATCGAGAAATTTTGGAACAGAGCCTCCTGGCCCGTTCTTAAAAAAGTTCCCGATTTTCAACCCCCGATTTGGGGGTGTCGGCATTCACCGGGGGGGTTGCAAAAAATTCAGGCACCTTCTTTCGTCACAAGAAAGCGATCCCGATCGGGAATTTGGGAACAGAGCCTCCTGGCCTGTTCTAAAAAAATTCCCGAATTTCAACCCCCGATTTGGGGGTGTCGGCATTCACCGGGGGGGCTGCGAAAAATTCAGGCACCTTCTTTCGTCACAAGAAAGGATTTGGGGGTGTCGGCATTCACCGGGGGGGTTGCAAAAAATTCAGGCACCTTCTTTCGTCACAAGAAAGCGATCCCGATCGGGAATTTGGGAACAGAGCCTCCTGGCCTGTTCTAAAAAAATTCCCGAATTTCAACCCCCGATTTGGGGGTGTCGGCATTCACCGGGGGGGTTGCAAAAAATTCAGGCACCTCCTCTCGTCACAAGAAAGCGTTCCAATCGAGAAATTTTGGAACAGAGCCTCCTGGCCTGTTCTAAAGAAATTCCCGATTTTCAACCCCCGATTTGGGGGTGTCGGCATTCACCGGGGGGGCTGCAAAAAATTCAGGCACCTTCTTTCGTCACAAGAAAGCGATCCCGATCGAGAAATTTGGGAACAGAGCCTCCTGGCCTGTTCTAAAAGAATTCCCGAATTTCAACCCCCGATTTGGGGGTGTCGGCATTCACCGGGGGGATTGCAAAAAATTCAGGCACCTCCTCTCGTCACAAGAAAGCGTTCCAATCGAGGAATTTTGGAACAGAGCCTCCTGGCCTGTTCTAAAAAAATTCCCGAATTTCAACCCCCGATTTGGGGGTGTCGGCATTCACCGGGGGGGCTGCAAAAAATTCAGGCACCTTCTTTCGTCACAAGAAAGCGATCCCGATCGAGAAATTTGGGAACAGAGCCTCCTGGCCTGTTCTAAAAGAATTCCCGAATTTCAACCCCCGATTTGGGGGTGTCGGCATTCACCGGGGGGATTGCAAAAAATTCAGGCACCTCCTCTCGTCACAAGAAAGCGTTCCAATCGAGGAATTTTGGAACAGAGCCTCCTGGCCTGTTCTAAAAAAATTCCCGAATTTCAACCCCCGATTTGGGGGTGTCGGCATTCACCGGGGGGATCGCAAAAAATTCAGGCACCTCCTCTCGTCACAAGAAAGCGTTCCAATCGAGGAATTTTGGAACAGAGCCTCCTGGCCTGTTCTAAAAAAATTCCCGAATTTCAACCCCCGATTTGAGGGTGTCGGCATTCACCGGGGGGGCTGCGAAAAATTCAGGCACCTTCTTTCGTCACAAGAAAGCGATCCCAATCGAGAAATTTTGGAACAGAGCCTCCTGGCCTGTTCTAAAAAAATTCCCGAATTTCAACCCCCGATTTGGGGGTGTCGGCATTCACCGGGGGGGTTGCAAAAAATTCAGGCACCTCCTCTCGTCACAAGAAAGCGTTCCAATCGAGAAATTTTGGAACAGAGCCTCCTGGCCTGTTCTAAAGAAATTCCCGATTTTCAACCCCCGATTTGGGGGTGTCGGCATTCACCGGGGGGGCTGCAAAAAATTCAGGCACCTTCTTTCGTCACAAGAAAGCGATCCCGATCGACAAATTTGGGAACAGAGCCTCCTGGCCTGTTCTAAAAGAATTCCCGAATTTCAACCCCCGATTTGGGGGTGTCGGCATTCACCGGGGGGCTGCAAAAAATTCAGGCACCTTCTTCCGTCACAAGAAAGCGATCCCAATCGAGAAATTTTGGAACAGAGCCTCCTGGCCCGTTCTTAAAAAAATTCCCGATTTTCAATCCCCGATTTGGGGGTGTCGGCATTCACTGGGGGGGTTGCAAAAAATTCAGGCACCTGCTTTCGTCACAAGAAAGCGATCCCAATCGAGAAATTTTGGAACAGAGCCTCCTGGCCCCTTCTTAAAAAAATTCCCGAATTTCAACCCCCGATTTGGGGGTGTCGGCATTCACCGGGGGGGGGGGGGTTGCAAGAAATTCAGGCACCTTCTTCCGTCACAAGAAAGCGATCCCAATCGAGAAATTTTGGAACAGAGCCTCCTGGCCTAATCTAAAGAGAATTCCCGAATTTCAACCCCCGATTTGGGGGTGTCGGCATTCACCGGGGGGCTGCGAAAAATCCAGGCACCTCCTTCCGTCATAAGAAAGCGATCCCAATCGAGAAATTTTGGAACAGAGCCTCCTGGCCTGTTCTGAAAAAATTCCCGAATTCCAACCCCCGATTTGGGGGTGTCGGCATTCACCGGGGGGGGGGGGGGCTGCAAAAAATTCAGGCACCTTCTTTCGTCACAAGAAAGCGATCCCAATCGAGAAATTTTGGAACAGAGCCTCCTGGCCCGTTCTTAAAAAAATTCCCGAATTTCAACCCCCGATTTGGGGGTGTCGGCATTCACCGGGGGGGTTGCAAAAAATTCAGGCACCTTCTTCCGTCACAAGAAAGCGATCCCAATCGAGAAATTTTGGAACAGAGCCTCCTGGCACGTTCTTAAAAAAATTCCCGATTTTCAACCCCCGATTTGGGGGTGTCGGCATTCACCGGGGGGGTTGCAAAAAATTCAGGCACCTTCTTTCGTCACAAGAAAGCGATCCAAATCGAGAAATTTTGGAACAGAGCCTCCTGGCCCGTTCTTAAAAAAATTCCCGATTTTCAACCCCCGATTTGGGGGTGTCGGCATTCACCGGGGGGGTTGCAAAAAATTCAGGCACCTTCTTTCGTCACAAAAAAGCGATCCCAATCGAGAAATTTTGGAACAGAGCCTCCTGGCCTGTTCTACAAAAATTCCCGAATTTCAACCCCCGATTTGAGGGTGTCGGCATTCACCGGGGGGGTTGCAAAAAATTCAGGCACCTTCTTTCGTCACAAGGAAGCGATCCCAATCGAGAAATTTTGGAACAGAGCCTCCTGGCCTGTTCTAAAAAAATTCCCGAATTTCAACCTCCGATTTGGGGGTGTCGGCATTCACCGGGGGGGCTGCAAAAAATTCAGGCACCTTCTTTTGTCACAAAAAAGCGATCCCAATCGAGAAATTTGGGAACAGAGCCTCCTGGCCTGTTCTAAAAGAATTCCCAAATTTCAACCCCCGATTTGGGGGTGTCGGCATTCACCGGGGGGGTTGCAAAAAATTCAGGCACCTCCTCTCGTCACAAGAAAGCGTTCCAATCGAGAAATTTTGGAACAGAGCCTCCTGGCCTGTTCTAAAAAAATTCCCGAATTTCAACCCCCGATTTGGGGGTGTCGGCATTCACCGGGGGGCTGCAAAAAATTCAGGCACCTTCTTTCGTCACAAGAAAGCGATCCCGATCGAGAAATTTTGGAACAGAGCCTCCTGGCCCGTTCTTAAAAAAATTCCCGATTTTCAATCCCCGATTTGGGGGTGTCGGCATTCACCGGGGGGGTTGCAAAAAATTCAGGCACCTTCTTTCGTCACAAGAAAGCGATCCCAATCGAGAAATTTTGGAACAGAGCCTCCTGGCCCCTTCTTAAAAAAATTCCCGAATTTCAACCCCCGATTTGGGGGTGTCGGCATTCACCAGGGGGGTTGCAATAAATTCAGGCACCTTCTTCCGTCACAAGAAAGCAATCCCAATCGAGAAATTTTGGAACAGAGCCTCCTGGCCTAATCTAAAGAAAATTCCCGAATTTCAACCCCCGATTTGGGGGTGTCGGCATTCACCGGGGGGGTTGCAAAAAATTCAGGCACCTTCTTCCGTCACAAGAAAGCGATCTCAATCGAGCAATTTTGGAACAGAGCCTCCTGACCTGTTCTACAAAAATTCCCGAATTTCAACCCCCGATTTGGGGGTGTCGGCATTCACCGAGGGGGCTGCAAAAAATGCAGGCACCTCCTTTCGTCACAAGAAAGCGATGCCAATCAAGAAATTTTGGAACAGAGCCTCCTGGCCCGTTCTTAAAAAAATTCCCGATTTTCAACCCCCGATTTGGGGGTGTCGGCATTCACCGGGGGGGTTGCAAAAAATTCAGGCACGTTCTTCCGTCACAAGAAAACGATCCCAATCGAGAAATCTTGGAACAGAGCCTCCTGGCCCGTTCTTAAGAAAATTCCCGATTTTCAACCCCCGATTTGGGGGTGTCGGCATTCACCGGGGGGGTTGCAAAAAATTCAGGCACCTTCTTTCGTCACAATAAAGCGATCCCAATCGAGAAATTTTGGAACAGAGCCTCCTGACCTGTTCTACAAAAATTCCCGAATTTCAACCCCTGATTTGGGGGTGTCGGCATTCACCGAGGGGGCTGCAAAAAATGCAGGCACCTTCTTCCGTCACAAGAAAGCGATGCCAATCGAGAAATTTTGGAACAGAGCCTCCTGGCCCGTTCTTAAAAAAATTCCCGATTTTCAACCCCCGATTTGGGGGTGTCGGCATTCACCGGGGGGGTTGCAAAAAATTCAGGCACCTTCTTCCGTCATAAGAAAACGATCCCAATCGAGAAATTTTGGAACAGAGCCTCCTGGCCCGTTCTTAAAAAAATTCCCGATTTTCAACCCCCGATTTGGGGGTGTCGGCATTCACCGGGGGGGGTTGCAAAAAATTCAGGCACCTTCTTTCGTCACAATAAAGCGATCCCAAACGAGAAATTTTGGAACAGAGCCTCCTGGCCTGTTCTACAAAAATTCCCGAATTTCAACCCCCGATTTGAGGGTGTCGGCATTCACCGGGGGGGTTGCAAAAAATTCAGGCACCTTCTTTCGTCACAAGAAAGCGATCCCAATCGAGAAATTTTGGAACAGAGCCTCCTGGCCTGTTCTAAAAAAATTCCCGAATTTCAACCTCCGATTTGGGGGTGTCGGCATTCACCGGGGGGGCTGCAAAAAATTCAGGCACCTTCTTTCGTCACAAAAAAGCGATCCCAATCGAGAAAATTTGGAACAGAGGTTCGAATTCAAGGAAAAAATTTCTTCGACTTTCGATTAAGATGATCGATTAGAACTTCAGAGTCATCTTGAGTACAATGAAATTCACAGATTAACTTTCTAACTTTATTTCACAAAACCTTCAGAATTCAACCAAATTTCAACGGATTCAGATAACTGAACATGAAATCATCCCTCTAAAATACAGGGATCTCAGCAGACATGATTTAAACTCCAATTCAATATTCCAAGATTGACTTCATTTCTGAAAATGACCCGGATACGCCATTTTAACAGTATTCTAAGATATTGGAACTGGAACTTTGAATTGAAGAACCTGAATGATCAGAAATGGTTTGGAGGCCCATATAGAACAATTTCACTCTGTATTCCATCAATACATCTTGAGGACAATAAAATTTGCAACATAACTTTCTAAATGTTGGTCACAAAATCTTTATAACTCAACCAAGTTTCGACGGATTCAGATAACTGAACATGAAATCATCTCTCTAAAATACAGGGATCTCAGCAGACATGATTTAAACTCCAATTCAATATTCCAAGATTGACTTTATTTCTGAAAATGACCCGGATACGCCATTTTAATCAAGTATTCTAAGATATTGGAACTGGAACTTTGAATTGAAGAACCTGAATGATCAGAAATGGTTTGGAGGCCCATACAGAACAATTTCACTCTGTATTACATCAATACATCTTGAGGACGATAAGATTCGCAATATAACTTTCTAAATATTGATCACAAAATCTTTGTAACTCAACCAAGTTTCAACGGATTCAGATAACTAAACATGAAATCATCCCTCTAAAGTACAGGGATCTTGTCAGACATGGATTCAAATTCAATCCAATATTCCAAGACTGACTCTATCTCTTACAATGAATCGGAGACGTTATTTCTACCAAGTATTCTAGGATATTGGAACTGGAACCTTCATTAGAATCATTAGAATTATCAGAACTGGATTAGAGACCCAAACAAAACACTTACATTCTGTATTTGTTCAATCCATTTCGAGTACAATGAAATCCACAAACCAACTTTCTATTTTTTTCACAAAACCTTTGGAACTCAAGCCAATTCCAACGGATTCAGATAACTAAACATAAAATTATCCCTCTGAAATGCAGGGATCTTAGCAGACATGATTTGAACTCCAATTCAATATTCCAAAACTGACTTCATCTCTCAAAGTGAGCCGGATACGTTATTTTTACCAACTATTGTAGGGTATTGAAATTGGAACCTTGATTAGCATCATCAGAATGATCAGAACTGGTTTACAAGGCCAAACAAAACACTTACATCCTGTATTTGTTCCAAGGCTCGTGCATGCAAATTTGCAAATTTGATGTTGCACTGAGCTCTCTGCCAATAGATGCAAGAAGATGCATGTCGCAGCGGACAGCTATCAGATTCACCACCATGCCTGATCGCGGAAATCTCGCGCGTCAAAGGACCCGGGTCCGGTCGATGATGACATATAATGTCATCAGCTGGGCCGTCGCTTTCCACCGGGAAGTCGCGGCTTACAAGTCTCACATCCGCGATGACAACACACGGGAACGTGCATGATCGAAGCAGACGGTTTTCTCGCGCTCCCTGATCAGTCTGACCACTTTGAAGAAACGGAAAATTATGGTTGTCATCATATAACTGATCGCCGTTCTGGATTTATCTCAAGTTTTATAGGGAATTATCAACAAATAAGGGTCTTACTATTATCTACGAACTTGAGAAAATTGCGCTATGGAGTGTAAGTGAGAAATAACGAGCTGATCACAAAATTATAGAATGAAGTATAACAGCATGCCTTACCACAGGAGCAGACGACATCTGTACATGTCTGTACAGCGCTTATCATGAAAGTTTTTTCGTCTAATTTTGTGGGATTTCGCTCCATAGCGCAATCCTTACATGCATTTTGTTGACGCATACATAATATGAGGGGATTTGGTTAAGTAGAATTCGAGATATTCACAGAACGGATTCGGGTCAATCTCCCTAGCTTTTTCAAGATGGCCGCGGACCACGGCCTCGCCTTGATATTTCCTCTCATCTCTGGATTTCACAACCTTGGCGTAGCTTGCAGGATGGTTATTTATTGCATCTATCAAGCAAAATACGAATAAGTATCTCTTTCCCTCAATTTCAGCTCTGAACCTGAGACTCTCTGTTCCCTCTAGAACATTTCTTCGGCAACTCTCTTCCCTCTCCGTAAACTCTTCATTCGCTCGCATTTCACTCTGCATTACCCGATTTCTCTTTCTCTAAAGAATTACCTATAGCTCTGGAGGTTCAACAGTTTGATTAACATATTCGGGCTTTCTTCTCGTCTCCGCTTGATTAGCTTCTCTTTCTAAATTTTCAATATTCACTCATGAATCTCCAGCCTCTGAATTTTTATCTTCTCCATTGCAAGAATCTGAGTTGGTCTCTTCTTTATTCAGCCTCAGAATTCCTCGATTTTTGACCTCATCAGTTTCCCTCATTCATACATCTTTATCAGATACTTTCCCTAGAAGACAGACATGTCTTGTGAACGTACATTCTCTCGTACTTGGATACCAGAGAGTGTATCCACTTTGAATGGAATCTGCTAAGTTTTCTCTAATTGCCTCTACGCTAAACTTTGTATCTCTATCTCACTCTTCCTCTCTCTATCTGAACGCTCTTGATCATGTTAGATGCTGAACATATGTTGCATTTTCATATCCGACATTCTCATGTCAGACTATCTCCTTAATAAGAACTGTAGCATCTGATATAATGCTCTCGAATTTCTTGAAAACATACCCGAAGGCACATACAAACTCTTCCGTTCGTTGGCAGTATTCTGCTCTGTCAACGGATGTAACTCTGTACTGTGTAATAGCTCTGAATTCTTATGAACACGTTCTAATTTATCTCACTATCTGAAATATTCCTCAGAACGCCTCTAGAGCCAGAACTCGGTGAACATGTATCAATCATCACCTTTATCTATGACTGGGGACTCGATTATGGAGAAACTACTCTGAAATATTGTCAAAATAACTCTCATCGTTTTTCCAAACTTCCTACTCATTCATAGTCCTTAAACATATCTAGATATCTTCTTTGATTCATGAATCTTATAGAACGAAAGATTTACACAATCATTTCGTAGGATACTAGATTGAATAGTGTGTAGTAAACATTGAGAACTTGAGATATCGAAATTCAATCATTGCACAACACTGACTACGCGAGTCAATCTGTACGCACATCTGAAGGAAACTCTCCACTTAAGGCGATGCGGTCACCGTGACCACGGACCTTGAAAATACACCTTACATAAAAAGTTTGATGATTCAAAGTGTGAGAAGAGTTGTCGAATACTTGTTATTGTCCAACTTGTATTCTTCAATCCGTCGCTTAGCCCAAATCATAACAGAATCGGAGAAAAGTGGGAATAACTCGGCCGCGGGAACGTCCTAACCTATAATATACGCACATTCTGATTCCCAACTTTCTCCGATTCTATTGCAATTTGGGCTTAGCGAAGAGCAGACAAATGTAAGTTAGATGATAACGAATATTTGTGAGCTCGTCGTTTAGCCCAAATCGAAATAGAATCGGAGAAAGTTGGGAATGATTTTTAGCTTGCATGGTGACCGCATCGCCTTAACTATCTGTAGGAGCTATGCAAGCTCTGCTCTCATATCTCATAAGCTTGTTCTTCTACTCCAAGCCTTACAAGTTGTTGAGCGAGTATTTGGGAGCAGTGTGTACTTCTCTTCACTTTTAATGCAGTAAGCCTCTGTATCAATTCAACTCTGACTGTTCATGGCATTGAACCGGAAGCTCTCTGTTTCCTCATCCATACTCAACATTCTCTGAACTTTATACAGTTTCGAGCTCTTATTCCATCCTGAGATGGACAGTCCAAACTAAATTTGACTTCGCCAGGGACGCTGAAATCCTCAAATTAACATGAAGATTCATCTTGCGCTCACGATTCGAATCAATGCGTCACTTTCTCCCTCCGAATTTCAGAAAAGTTATGATATAAGTCATAGATTGTCTGAATTTCTCTCTGGATTTTTCTGAATACTCAATCTCCCTCTGAATCGAAGACCTATTACTCATCACTTGCCTGTAATGGTTTTCCTGATCACATAAATCATCCAACTCTTTTCAACTCATTCGAGTCAATGATTCTAAGTGATTCTGAGGTACAGTTAAACATTGGGTTTCCAATCTGTGTGACTTCTTGTAATAACTCTGAATACTCTGATATAGTATCCCTAGTAATATTTACATCGATGTGCGCCGCTTCTTCTCCCTCCCAACTCTGGACTGGTCATTCTGAAACGTTGAACTCTGCATTGATAGTCTCATTCTCCCTCCGAATTCGTTGCAACATCAGAATAATCAGTTCAGAGTTGTTGAAGCGCATCATCGATTTGAACAAGTCTAGCTCTACAACTATAGTCTATATGTTACCGTGAAAGCCCGAAATCCGTGATTTCCGGGCATTCACTAGTGAATCCTTAGATTCACTGGTCGAGGCCAGCGAATGCTGACATTCACCAGTGAAAGCCCGGAATTCGTAGCAGATATCGTTGCTGAGGCCATATTCCGGGCTTTCACTAGTGATCGTCAGCATTCACTGACCCGGATCAGTGAATGCCGGAGATCGGAGGAATTGGGGAATGGAAGTCGAATAAAATGTCAAACGCATTGTCTCATTATCCCAAGTTTCCGAGGCAGGTTGGAATATGGAGAAGTCAAGGTATAGTGTTCAATACTCTCTTAACCTTTCCGTATGAACACCCACTCTGTGGCAACTCCGAAAAAAGTGAGTTTCACTGTTTTAGAGTGAGAATTTCACGCGAGCCCAAGTGAATCTCATTATTTCCAAATTGCCACAAAAAGGAGGTTTTACTCAGAAAGGTTGAGGAAGTATGGCCTCTTTATTCATAACCCATCGAATGAGATCAGGAGTTCCTGATTTCTAACATTCATCTACTGAGGTAGCCGTGGCGCACAAAATTGAGAGGACAATTGAGTCAGCATGAGCAGTGTGTCATGAATAATCATAAGTGAAACGTTTATGTCACTCAAATTTTGTCATTGACAACTATTTTCTATGAGTTATTCCTGAGATCGACAAGTATTTGTCAAGACATTTTATTGACAACTCCTCATTGACGGATAATCGAAATTTTTCCATATTCCAACCTGCCTCGGAATCTTGGGATAATGAGTCAATGTGTTTGACATTGTATTCGATTTCCATTCCCCAACTTTTCCGATCTCCGATATTCACTGGTCCGGGTCAGTGGAAGCTGACATTCACTGGTCGAGACCAGTGAATGCTGACAATCACTAGTAAAAGCCCGAAATATGTCCTCAGCAACGATATCAGCTACAAATTCCGGGCTTTTACTAGTAAATGTCAGCATTCACTGGCCTCGACCAGTGAATCTTGGGATTCACTAGTGAATTCCTGGCAATCACGGATTTTGGGCTTTTACGGTAACATATATACTCATCGTACATAGTTTCTTATTCCATCGCAATATTTCCTGATCTTGAATTCAAGGACCTAGGAAGGTTTCTCGTATACTAGTTCAAATTTAATTTCAACGTTCTCTCTGTCATACTCTCTGAAGATCACAAATTCTCTGAAATATCTCTGATCGCAAACACATCTGTTCGCCTTGTGATTTAGTTCTCATTACTCTTACTCTGAGCTAGAATCTTTGCTTTGGCGATGTTTGCAGATTAATTTCATTAAAGCTTCTAGAAGACTGTCTCCGAACTATTGAATTCTGAAAAGATCTAGTTTCGACTGGTAATATGCTCTGTAGCCCTAGATTCTGCGATAAACTCTATTCCTCTACATGACGAAACACGTGCAGAAGAATTGGGCTCTACCTGAAAACCACCGAGGTTTCCATGTTCTCCAGCACCTCTTCCTCTTTACCACTTATCCCTCCTCTATCATTACTCTTGCCTCTACCACCCCATGACCTTTCCCGTCACCTCTACTTCTGCCCTTATTACTCCGGTATCTCTTACCGTCACTGATTTCTGCACGCGTAGCATTCGTAGGATTGGAATTATCTAGAGGAATAATTCTCCTATCTTCATTATTATTGTCTCTGTATGGGGAGGTGTCGCTATCGTGATCGGTGATTATATAGCAGATATAACACAAAGAGTCCTTCTGAGGACACGTATTCTTCCAGTGCCAGTACTCAGGACAACTATAGCATTTATTCTCCTTGAAACGTGCCGAATGATAATTTTGGCCACCTCTGAATGTTTCAGGTCGATTTTGTCGAGTAGCTCTGAATGACGCTGGTTGACGAGCAGGATGATCGTTTCTCTCTGAACTGTTATTTTCTCTTTCTGAATTATTTCTCTGTCTCTTTAAATTCTTTCGGAAATCGAAATAGCGCTCCTAACAAAATATAGAACCTCTCAGTGCATCCATAGACAGATTTTTCTCAGAGGCCACGAAAATTGTCATATTGGTGCCCCCTCATTCCAGGCATAACACTCACAATTGCTTGATACAAGGTCAATCTTTTCCTTTTCTCTGAAATTGTAAAAGGTTGACAGGCTCAAGCATTCGTCATTTGATTCTCATCATCAATATGTCGAATGGTTATCCTTAACCAAGGTACGTGTCTCAAATCCTGGAAGATTTGAAAAGATGAACGATAACAGCTCTAGAAAATTACCTGATACATGAAGAATGAGTTGAATAAAATTACAGCTAGAAGATGGAAAATAATGAAAAATTGAACAAGAAATCCAAGTCAACCTTAACAAGAGATTTCAATGAAATATCGAGTGATGAGAGGAAGATCATCTAAGAACAACAAAATGATTCGAAGATTTGATAATCATTAATTCCTCATAGAAGATCGATGACAGCTCTTGAAAAATTAAATAATACACGAAGAAGAACATTTTATTGGAATAACAGCTGAAAGGTGGTAAATAATGAAAATTAATCGAGGGAGTAAAGGCAACCATAGCAAGAAATTTCCATAGAAAAGTGAGTATTGCAAAGAACGACGGACTAAATTCAAGATTTCAAAAAGATCAGTATCTCGTAGATGAATAATACAATCTCTGAAAATGACCATGATACATAAAGAATAGATTCTATTGGAATAATATCTAAAAGATGAAAAATAATAAAAAGTCACTCGAGAAAGTAAAGACAACTGAGAAAGTGGACTTAAGATGACAACGAAATAACTTAAAGATAACGATGAGATAACTGGAAGATAAGAAGATAATCCAAAGATAACATCCAGATAGGAAGATTATCAGAAGATAACTTTCAGATGATCTTGGATGGTCTCAGATGATCATGATAAACTTAGATAATAAATACTTAGATACTCGTGACACATACGGTCTATTCTCGCTCTCATCATCCAAAATCAATCAAAAAATACTTTGGGAGTGCAGAGGGGAGTATTCAGCAAGCAGGGAAGGAATTATCTCTCTGAATTTTGCTCCAAATATGCAATGAAAATGATTTCGTAAACTCAGAGGGCCAAAACCGATGAGACACACAAATCATTTAATATGATTCCCCACGAAATTTTCCAAGAGAAAAATAGAGCTAGCATTCGATTTGCCGACGTGCTTCAGATATTAGTGCTCTTTGCAACCGGGTCTCGCGGCAAAGTTCATCTCGTCAGCGATTCATCATTTCAATCGCAAGCTACGCACGCTCATTCGGGTCGTGGCATTCCTTTCGAGAGATCCAGACCTGAATTGACATATTTTTTGAATGGAAAAATGAGTATCGGTCTTCTGAGTATTACGGCATTTGTAGGCAAACGAGAAAATTCGCCAAATCCAAGCATCGACTTTTGTAGTTGTTCACACTTCCACCCATCGACAAGCACGCATATACAACGATAAAAATATGATAGTATTCATCCAGATGAATATATCTGCATGCCTTAGAACAACTTTAGAGGTGGGATCTTTTGGGAGTGAAGCTGGGAAAGCCAGAATATCGAGACGCTCCCTCCACGCAAATGATGAAAATCGGGTATTATGCATTTTTTCCGGCCCAATACCGCCGTATCCACGGCCAAATACCACTCGTCCTGAGTTGTACCTATCTTGAAATATGCTTGGGGATTCTTTTGTTGAGGTATTATTGCAAGAAACGCGCTCAGGCCCGGGTAGCCAGAATGTTAACGAGCCGTGAGAATTACCCATATAACTCTACTTACACGACTGGTCTAATGCCCATCTGCACGAGTGTCCGACTGGGACTACTCATTCCTAAAACTTAGAAATCATCTGAAAATCACGTACATTGCACTTTACTTATCCATCTCATATGGATATCACGAACGAGTGCTGCGGGGACTTAGGCCTGCAATGACATGGATACGAGAGTCCAAATGTCCACTTAGTTTCAAGATGCTACGAGCATGAAGAGGACTTGAATGCCTGCACCAGGGGGGTCTGGCAAAACGCTCGAAATTTTTTCTCATAGTACTTGTTAAAGGACAGAAAAAGAACATGCAAAGGTCATATTTTCCCAAATGGGTTATCCCGGATCCAGAATTCTGTTTCTCGATGTTATTTGATGAGACTGGTGGAGATGTGTTTAAGCAATTCATTGAGTATTAAAATGCGTGAAACGAAGCCATTTATGTGGGTCACTGGTCGTGAGCCGTCCACCGAGTGATAGAGTGAGCCCGCCTTCCATGCCATAAATGTTGAATTATGCACAATTTGGGAATATAGGGTGGGGAATCGTGTACATCAATGAGTGCAGGGTGGCTAAGCATTTCTTCAGATGATTGTTTGTAAAGCATATGCTTAAGCATGCCCTATCCGATATAATCGGGAGAATTCGGATTGATCTTATTGCTCATAGAATTCAATGATCTCTCCGAACTCATTCTTGCAATACCTAACATCCTCAGTTCATAACATATCCGTTACTTATGACAGTTTGAGAGGGGACTTCGGTATGTGTCTCGCATTCACCCAGGAGGAACGGGGAGAGGAGGAGATAGTTCCGTACTGACTCACCCAGGTGTGGCGATAATGAGAATTTTCTCTTATTGCCTGTTCATGATCGCTCAGTTCTATCATAGATTCCGGCTCAGATATGTTGAAACTCTAGGAAGAAATACAGAAGCAAATTGAGTTCATGCAATCAATTTGATCCTTATGAATCTTTCAGGATCCTGGGCAAGGATTTTCTCCTGTTTCTGGAACACTCCATCATCTGACACAGCCAATATCGTCTGATCGAGTAAGAATTGAGACAGGTGTCAGCCAGACAGATTTGATCCCGATACACTACGATCCTATGATAGCTAAGCTGATAGTATGGGGTTCGAGTAGAAATGATAGTCTGAGACTATTGAGATCGAAACTTGCGGATTATCAGGTGAAGAGTCATATATTTCATGTTGTTCGTATACAACTCCATGTAACGATGATGATTATTTAGATCGTAGGTGTCAAGACTAATATAAATTTCATCAAGAAAATCTGTATGCATACAGATTTCAGAGATTGCGATTTGCACACAGGATTCATAGAGAACAGTGGTATTTCTTTCGGTGACAAGATGCAGATCCCATCTCGTGCTATTCTAGATGTAACTCTTGGATTCGTCCTATCTCGAGCCAATATCCTCCTGGATTCAGCGTCGACATCAGGAATGTTGAATCCTTTCGCCTTTGGAACTAATTTGAGGTTCAATCATCATCCCGCTACTCATTTATCCTTCATCATTGAAGATCAAGAGGTTTCTACAGATGTGAGGAATATCTCTGGAAGAACGTTTTTCGTGAGGATCAGCGGAACCAATGTATGGAATACGATCAAAGGTTCTCTGAATGAGAGGAACAATGAATTGGAGTTGAGATCAGAGGTCGATGGTGTCATGAGGATATCATCTCTATTCGTGGCCGGGAATGAGTTCCATTTATTCAGCGATGTAAGTATGAAATTACCTATGAGATTGAGAATATTCTCGATCTGTCAGGATAATCACGATTTCACCCCTCACTCCAATGGTCTTGAGCAACAAGAGTGGGGTGATCAATGCCGATTCTATAATGCAAATTCCCCCACGTCCTGGAAAGGGCATGCCCTTCAATCCCTTCCCTAGGAGATGCTGTTGTTGGGCTGTACCCTGGGCGGTATCTCCAGCGACCCATCCAACCCCATCATCGTCAACTTGGGTAAGTAGGAAGTATTGCGCGATAATTAACAACAATTAGCTCAGCTGACTATATAGCTATATGCGCGCTGGGCATATAGCATTGCTGTACTCCGCAATTTTGTCCCTCTCTCGCTACGGCCCTCTCCTCAGTAGCTCCTCGCTCCGAGCAACGTTAGACCCCTCCGCAGTCATCATACCTACCTATACCAATCAGGGCTTTTCTCTCCGCCTGGTAAGAGTTGTCCCGTATAGTGCAGCCGCACTATACTGCCGTGCTTTTTAGAGACGGCAGTGTATATATGTCTACACTCTGACCAGAGGCAACCGCAGTGTTCTCTAGAGACGGCATTGTATATGAGTCATTCTTTTTAATATCGCCAGGTTTTGTGTCGGGGGGTCAGGGATTTTTCTGTAACTTCAGGTACATGTTGTATGTGATGAAAGAAGATGGAAAGCACAGTTCTTAGGTCCCGAAAGTCATCCGCGCGAGTTTGGCGCCCTATTTTCGTTTACAAAATTCGTGAAAAATTCGATTTTTCAACTTTTTGATTGATTTCTCACCAGTATGGAACCCAATAAAAGAATGATCCAAGACACATATTTCGACGTGAAATGAGCTGAATTTTACGGAAAGAATACTCTCAGATCCGTCAAAGATGAACATAACCTCAAAAAAGTGATTTTTTCAGAAAAACCCAATTTTCAAGCCTTAGGCCCTATTTTATCTCAAATTTGACATTTTCATCGCATTCCTCGTCAAATTTTACGTCGAAAACCGTTTTTCAAAAGTTGGGCTGAGGATGGGTTTGGCCACCATAATAATAACTTTAGTAGCAGGACCGTAAAAATAGGGCTAAATTGTTCCTTTCGGGAGGGACACTTATTACACTGGACAACAAAATATTGGGTCAGAAGTAGCGCATTGATCGAACAATGACTTTTTCGTATATTTTTCGACGTAGAAACCGAATCCGAAACCAGTTTTGCACCTAGACATCAGGAATTTTTTTAAACCGCAAAATACTGAGCTTCTAAAAAACTGCATTTTTAGCGTTTTTTGATGATTTTCCAGACACATGATTTTGATGGTGCAACCTTGCAGCGGGCTTTGAGCGTCCCCGGACTATGATTTCTCACGTATTTTGACCTGCTAAACACGATGAAAGTTGTTTAAGAGGGCTAGCATGCGTTCGAAACAAATGACAAGCTGATTTTTCGTGTTGCTATCAGGAGAGTTTGGACGATTTCGTGATAAATCTCAAAGTGATCACGGAATAGATCAGAAACACCCTCTGCAATACCACGAGAGCGCATTCTTTTTCTATTTGCACACACACTAAGGGAATGATGTTTGCAGTCGCCTAAAAGTAGATTAGTTGAATATACATGTATAATCCCGAAAAGAAACTTTTGATCTAATTCCTGAGGTAAGCTCAAGCTTTCTCGTAATGAGTCAAATTTGCAGTTCCCTAGTCTCATGTACTTCTGAGTGCATATAGATAGTCGTTTGCAACCAGCCCAAGATGGCACATCTGACGATGTAAGCGATGTAACTAGGTTGATTACATATTCATGGTATGTCAAATTACGGAACGTTCGTAACCTAAGCCAAGTTTAGGTCTCCGGGACTTCTGATACCGTATCCTAGCAACAAAATGACATTGTTCTAGTAGTTTGAGTGGCTTCTAAGTACAAAAACTCGAGCATTGATCCAATACGAGGAGGCTTGAACTAACCCGAGGAATAGATCTCGGAATAGATCAAAAGTTTCTTTCCGGGATTATACATGTATATTCGACTAATCTACTTTTAGGCGACTGCAAACATCATTCCTTTGGTGTGTGTGCAAATAGAAAAAGAATGCGCTCTCGTGGTATTGCAGAGGGTGTTTCTGATCAATTCCGTGATCACTTTGAGATTTATCACGAAATCGTCCAAACTCTCCTGATAGCAACTCGAAAAATCAGCTTGTCATTTGTTTCGAACGCATGCTAGCCCTCTTGAACAACTTTTATCGTGTTTAGCAGGTCAAAATACGTGAGAAATCATAGTCCGGGTACGCTCAAAGCCCGCTGCAAGGTTGCACCATCAAAATCATGTATCTACAAAATCATCAAAGAACGCTAAAAATGCAGTTTTTTAGAGGCTCAGTATTTCGCGGTTTAAAAAAATTCCTGATGTCTAGGTGCAAAACTGGTTTCGGATTCGGTTTCTACGTCGAAAAATATACGAAAAAGTCATTGTTTGATCAATGCGCTACTTCTGACCCAATATTTTGTTGTCCAGTGTAATAAGTGTCCCTCCCGAAACGAACAATTTAGCCCTATCTTTACGGTCCTGCTACTAAAGTTATTATTATGGTGGCCAAACCCATCCTCAGCCCAATTTTTGAAAAACGGTTTTCGACGTAAAATTTGACGAGGAATCCGAAGAAAATGTCAAATTTGAGATAAAATAGGGCCTAAGGCTTGAAAATTGGGTTTTCCTGAAAAAAATCACTTTTTTGAGGTTATGTTCATCTTTGACGGATCTGAGAGTATTCTTTTCGTAAAATTTAGCTCATTTCACGTCGAAATATGTGTCTTGGATGATTTTTTTATTGGGTTCCATACTGGTGAGAAATCAATCAAAAAGTTGAAAAATCGAATTTTTCACGAATTCTGTAAACGAAAATAGGGCGCCAAACTCGCGCGGATGACTTTCGGGACCTAAGAACTGTGCTTTCCATCTTCTTTCATCATATACAACATGTACCTAAGGTTACAGAAAAATCCCTGACCCCCCGACACAAAACCTGGCGATATTAAAAAGAATGACTCATATATGTCTACACTCTGACTAGAGACGGTCCCGTATAGTGCTGCTGCACTACACCGCCGTACTTTTTAGAGACGGCAGTGTATATATGTTTACACTCTGACCAGAGCGCTGTGTTTTCTAGAGACGGCATTGTATATATGCCTACATTCTGACTAGAGGCAGTATTGGATATATGTCTCCGCTCTGACCACAGACGGGCTGTCGAGCAAAGGTCCCGTATAGTGCTGCCACACTACACCGCTGTACATATAGGAGTGATGCTGTTAGCATGCTTTGGTCTGACAATCCTAAAAATATTGGAAATACACACTTAGTTTCGAAAATGATGGGAAAAATTATAGATTTATCCATTTTTTTCTCAATTTCTTGGAACGCTTCCAAAACTTTTAGATGCTCTCCGTTCGAGTCAACGAGCACCGATTTGATCGCTTGCAGTTGTCCTGGAATTGAAATAGATTCAGGAAGTTTTATTATTAAATCTAAATTCTGGCAAATCCAATTCCAGTACGACAATTTGCGGATCTTTCATGATTCTAGAGTCTTCAAACAATTCTTTCGAAACATCACCAATATTTCCTGTCACAAAATAGTCGCAAGAGATAAGAGGATTGAAATCACATCTTGAAGTGTCAACTATCCATATGCTATCTCTCAATTTCTCGAAATTATTCTCACAATTACGCTTAATATTAAAAACAATCGATAGTACGTAAATGTGTTCAATCTCCCAAGACAGCAAGCAGTGCCAATAATAAGTTTCTCGATCTTTTATTATTCCTTGTGATATTTCTTTTTGTCCTGTAAATCAACATACTCTCACCCATTTTGTTTCAATTGCTTGCAGAATCCTCATTCTAGGACGTAGGTGTACCGACCGAACATGAGCTATACGCTCTCTATATTTTTCAAGGAATGACAATATTCTATATATGTCTCCTCTTTTGTAATAATCTCTAGAAATTGAATTGTTGCATTCGCATACATTCTTATCGACTTCCCAACGGCTTTTCTTGAGTCTTCGAAATTTTCAACTGATTGTAGCAATCCTCTTTGAATTATGAAGTATCGAGTGGATATATGTCAATTTGATCTCTCCATCTCTCATCAATTCTAAAACACTACCAAAATCTCCCTGCTGCAGGTGTGCCCTTAGATTTTCTCTTTCACCTGTCAAAATTTTTTTCGTCTCAATCGTACGAATTGGACATTCAAGATACAAGGCATACCTTGATCAAGGATTCTAGTAATATCATGGATATTTCCGAGGGCGCAAACGATGGTTTTTGCACTACGAGTGACTTTTTTAGGCCCGAACCGCACGCGAGGGTCTAAATAGTCACGAGGAATCGGAAACCGTTGCACCCAGGTATCATACTATGTTTTTCGATCTTCTGTGAGCAAATGAAAAGCGACAAACAGTGTGCAAATGACTCATTTGCACACAGACGATCAAAGATTAAAGTCAAATCCGGATTGAAAGGATCGCTCGGATCGACTTCCCAACAACTGTTCTTCCTTAGTTCTTGTAAAGTATCTGGATGCTAAGCCCATGGATGTTTGTCAAATACCATTGATATTATCTCTCTCGAGTCAAAAAGGGATTTGTAGTTTTCATATATGTCTTCCAGTTCAAAATCGGTGTTTGCGAAATACAACTCGATCTATCTCACAATACATTGCACGACTTTCATTTGCTCTAAAAATTCACGTCAGGTTTTAGTTTTACAATTTGTATAAACGTCATGCATTGGAAATCTCCTTCTAAAAGTTTTATGATTTTTTCTCAAGTTCCGCGATAATAGAATGTTGTCGCAAATTTGGGGCGGAATAGATAGTCCTCTCCAATAACCCAACCACTATTCCTCAACATTTGAAAATCGTAATTTTTTGACGTCCAAAAATAGTTTGTACCAAAAATAAGAGAGAAGAATATTCTATTATCTAGGAATTGTTCAAATGCTTGCATTTTCCGAAGATAGGTGCAAAAAAGTCAGATTTCTCATGGTCGTAATCCATTAGGTTGTTCAGCAATTTCACGAGCAATCTCAACTGAGCTAGAAGATGATTTAACTTTCAAGTCTACGAATTGAGCATACTCAAAACAAAACCCATAATAACATATAAATTCAAAAACATCATGTATGTTCCCACTAAAATGATAACGGGATAGCATGCTTGCATCATATTTGATTGTCAAGAAATCAATTCCATATTTGCTCGATATTAACAATATTCTGTTGGAATAAGATGTAGAATTAAATACATTTGTTCCATATAACTAATAAAAAGAACAGGAGTCATCGAATTCTGATTGATTCGTTAGATAATCATGGAAAGCTGTGTAATAGCTCATTCTCTCGTCGACATGTAGCTTTGAATTAGCAAGGCAGCCTTCCAATACCGAGAGTTGAACTAGAAAAATTATTGAGATGAGTCTTTCAGCATGACATGAACTAAGAACATTCCTTTAAGCATATATTTGAATTCATAGATGAAATGTACTACTTCTAGTACAGTGCCTCTTATGTCATACATTGCGTCAAGATCAGGTCTGAACTGGGTTTTTTTCATAATCAATCTCCCACTGACTATCTTTCAATTTTTTGAAGTGATTTGTTTCTTCATATTAAAAATTAGATGTTGTAAGAACCATGCAAAAATCGTAGCTTATATCCAGGTGAGATTCTATCATTACGAATAGATTAAAGGCGGCTTAATAATCCCTTTGCTTCCTAATGCGGATTGCTTCTAGGATTTCTAGGTGCCTTGAAAGGGTTTCATACCATCACCTAGTGGAAAAATAGGATGCATCAAAGTCATTCACCTTCATAAACGATTCCGAAGACCATTTTGTCTGTGCCAAGTAGATTTTCCTCAGAATTTGATGGTCTTAAATGCGTCGGCCTCTAGTTCAGTGAGATTTTCGAAATTTGTTGTGTACCTCGAAATTATAGGCAATAGCTGGGTGGAAAAGATAGTGAAGCACTGCTGAATTTAAACAATTCGTCTAAAACACACCGACTCAGAAAAAAAATCTTCAAATGCGATTGGAAAATACGTTCAACAGACCAGAGTATGGAATACTAGGGGCATGTTCTATCCACGCTCTCTTCATATGTTCCGAATCTCCCCTGCAGGTGGACACGTTGTTTGAAGCTTGTGGTATATGCAATGAGATACCACGCATCCTCTCTGATGCTCTACTCTGAAGAAACGCGGTCAGCATTTCCCGGATGATTGATACGCCTTTCGTATGGGCAGGCTTCATATCTGATAGTATATAAGACACATTCGCATTGGTGGAACTCAGTGCATACTGAGCCGCCGCTTGTAACATTATCTTAAATAAACTCTCCATACAATTGGCGACGAGGACCATCGAACCAGAGCATATGGAAAGCAAGTTTCCAGGGATTCCAGAATTTGATATCCAGGAATTGAAGAAGTCTGAGCTGATTCTGTGGATTAATAAATTTCCGAATAGCCTGGTCTACAATCTACAATCAATAGACACTCTGTGAGCCGTATTGCGCAAGCTTCGAAACAGACAACAGAAGGATACGCAAGAAAGTGACAGACTGGAGGAGTCAGGATCGGATACTTCCGGATAGCAGAGTGCAAAGAACAACGAATTGGGGACCAAAGAAAGCAGCAAGTACGATAAAGTCATCAGCACTCGACACCACAACGAATAATGGAGAAGAACAGGCCTCCGACATTCCCGATAACGAGTTGAGTAATATGGCAAACGGTGCCAAAATATTCTTCAAACTCCACTAAGACGATTGGGTTCTCTTGCAAAACGACTTTCACTGCATTTCTTTACACAGTAAATAACAGAAGCGGAAATGAAAAGGACTTTATTACTTACACATGTAGATGAAGATGCATACAAGCTATCCAAATGTCTATGCAATAACAAATTGAATGAAGAGTCTTACGACGAGCTTGTGAAAATGCTCTCTAAACATCTGACACCGATACCATCAGAGGTAATGGAAAGATGCAAGTTCAACCGGGCAAAGCAGGAACAGAACGAGACTGTTAATGTATTCAGCACGCGTCTGAGGCAACTAGCACTCACTTGCAATTTTAATGATCTCGGCAGAGCTCTACGCGACTAATTCGTTTGCGGATTGAAGGACGAGTCAACTAGAATGGAGCTTCTCAAAATGAAGGATCTCACTTTCGAAGAAGCTCTGCTAGAAGCTACGTCAAGAGAGCAAGCTATGAAAAATGCAGCAGGGGCAGCGAAGTACCTGTCCAATCAACAAGTAAAACACGAGAATTTTGCCATTGAAAAATTCTACACATCACGACGTACCTACCACACTCCCAACCGCAGTCAGAGATCCGCCGAGACCGGATCCTCTCAGAGAAACAAAACTTGCTATTGCTGCGGAAAACATGGGCACTCAACAAATGCATGCAGATTTTGAGACAGAACGTGTGACTTCTGCAAGAAAAGAGGACATCTAGAACGGGACTGCATCACCAAGAAAGAGATGTCCAACGAATTCATACAACGTGACAACGGAGAAGAGACTGGTGACGGGAGCTCCAGTGACGGCGACGAGATCGATTATCAGGCAGATTTTCAGACGATTGACCCTCCGAACTTTCATCTCATTGAGGCCGACCCTATGTTCATGGAGGTTGAGGTCAACGGGAAACATATCAACATGGAAATCGATCCAGGTACGTACTTCACAGTGATGTCTGAGAATTATGTCAAACGTAAATTCAAAGAATTGGCAGTTGAAGATACCGACGCGAAACCTTTTAATTATGAAAATGGTCAAATGCAACCAAAAGGCCTATTGAGAAACTTGCAAGTCAAACTAAATGGTATTTCAAAAACATTGCATTGCTTGGTTTTGAAGGGTAATAAAGTGCCCTTGATTCGTAGACAATGGCTTGCAGCATTCAAGATGTGGCCTCTCAAGACAATAAATCCAGACATGACTGTGGAGTCTTTCCATGAAATTGATACGAATATTGTACGAGTAAAATTATTGACGAAATTTTCGATATTGTTCGGGAACACACCAGGTCTATATAATGAAAGAGAGATAACATTACATTATGAGCCAGGTACAAAACCAGTTGCACTCAAGCCAAGGCACGTGCCATACGCATTAAAACCTTGGTCGAGAAGGAAATGAACAGATTGACCGGAAACGGATACTTAGAAAAAGTAGATTTGAGTGAATGGGCAACGCCCATTGTTCCTGTTAGAAAGAGCGACGAGAAAATCAGAATATGCAAATTATACCGATAAGGTAGATCTCATCCGGAGGGAAAAGGGAATATCAGAATATGTGGCGGTTCAAAGGGACCCTGAATCCATCTTTGGAAATTATTAGACGGCCTTTCCCAAGAATTGACGACATTTTTGTATTTCAAAGAACGGGAAGACTTCTTCTCAACTTGATTTACCACACGCATATATGCAAATACCAGTAGAAGTAGAATCACGGAAATTTCTCACGATAATCACGCACTTGGGGCTATTTAGATTTACGCGCATGTTTGAAGGAACAGCTGATTCCCTAGGTGATTTTCAATAGGTTATGGATGAGACCCTACAAGGTATCCCTGGTACTATTGCTTAGATGGATGATATTTACGTAACAGGCTCAACTGACGAAGAGCACGGAAGGAATTTGACACTGGTTTGCGCGCGGCTACTAGACCGGGGATTACGCCTAAATATAAGAAAATATGACATAATGAAAGATAAGATAAATATATTAGGATACGTAATTGACAGATGAGGCTTACATGAGTCGAAAGATGAGGTGAGGGCAATTTATGAAGCACCTAAACCAGGAAACCGAAAGCAGTTGTCATCTTTCTCAGGGTTTTCGAATTCTTACGCAAGATTCTTAAATAACACAGCTGACAAATTGAGACCTCTATTTGACTGTGCAAAGAGAGATAAATTTAAGTGGGATGCTGGTTGAGATGAAGCATTTCAGTGGGTCAAGAATGAAATGATGTCACCGAGAGTGTCGGCTCACAATGACGACAATAAACAGCTAGTACTTTCATGCTATGCATCTCATTACGGGTTATCTGCTATCTTATCTCACAAATATAAGGACGGCTCTGAAAAGCCCATAGCATTTGCGTCGAAACGTATTCCAGAAAAAGAACTCAACAGAGCAATTATTGACAAAAAGGCTAGTGCAATTGTTTTGGTCTCACCAAATTCTATGATTTTGTTTATGGTCGCAGAATTATTCTGACAACCGATCATAAACCACTTGAGACGATTCTTGGACCTGAGAAAGGCTTACCGCAAACAGCCGCTTCAAGATTACAAGGATGGTCATATTTTCTATCGGGTTTTGAGTATGATCTAGAATGTATAAAAATGACACAAAACGGTAATTGTGATGCTCTTTCACGATTACCCATTGAAGATTATACAGAAATCTTTTTGAAAGATTTTCACTTCACCTGTGAGAACGCGAATATAATCGATTTTAGCCAGGTGAGATTAGAAACTAAAAGGGATGAAATTCTATCGAAAATCATGTAATGCTGCATTTTTGGCTGGCCAAGGTTTCGAGATCTTTCCGATGACGGAAAGAAGTATTCTCTTCGTCGAAACGAACTCTCAGTGGGAGAAAACTGTTTATTTTGGGGTATTCGAATCGTTTTACCAATCACATTGAGGGATCAATTACTGGACGATTTACATAGCTCTCATATGGGAATTGTAAAAATGAAAGCAGTGGCACGCTCATACATG
The DNA here is from genome assembly GCA_029851415.1 of Eretmocerus hayati. NCBI lineage: Eukaryota > Metazoa > Arthropoda > Insecta > Hymenoptera > Aphelinidae > Eretmocerus > Eretmocerus hayati. The sequence goes on along the minus strand of CM056742.1, from coordinate 71,284,388 downwards.
TGGTGGCCAGATATTCATAGAGATATTGGAAGTATGGTGAAATCTTGTAAAATCTGTGTCGTAAATCAGAAAACTCATCATGTACCTCTCACATCATGGCCATGGCCTGAAAGAGCGTGGCACAGAATTCATTCCGATTTTCTGGGCCCATTTTACGATGACATGTATTTGGTAGTGATCGACTCTTACTCAAAATGGCCAGAGGTGATGATTTTCAGGAAAAATACAAAATCTATGAAATTAATAGAATTTTTCCAAGATTCATTTTCGAGACACGGGCTACCAGATCATATGGTAACAGACAATGGACGACAGTTTACGAGTACCGGAATTGAAAGTTTTTTGAAACATTACGGGATCAAACATACTTTTTCTTCACCATATCACCCAGCTACAAATGGAGCTGCCGAGAATTTTGTCGGAGCATTCAAAGATAAGTGTTCGGAAATCGTCAGAGGGGGAAAGTCGGTAGATGTAGCTGTAAAAAAATTTCTGTTTGATCACAGAACGGCCCCACATTGTTCTACAGGCAAATCTCCCGCGTACTTACTCTATAAACGAGAATTAAAAACGCGCTTCGACCTACTTCGCCCAGACTCGCGTGCGCGGATGGACGATGAACAAGAATCTCAGATAGAGTCATATCGCGGGCCGAGGATTATGGATATTGATGTAGGACATGAAGTGATGGTTGATAATTACGGAACATCAGGTGGGAAACGCATAGAAGGGACGGTCGTTGAGCGTTTATCCCCATCAACTTTTCGTGTAAAGACGAAGCCAAACAAGGTCATGAAACGACACAAGAATCAAATTGTCAGAACGGTCCGCCGTTCGAAATGCTTAGCAGATATGTCCAAGAACTCAACTTGAAAAAGGGGAGGAATGTGGTATATGCAATGAGATATCGCGCATCCTCTCTGATGCTCTTTTCTGAAGAAACGCGGTCGGCATTTCCCGGATGATCGATACGCCTTCCAGGCTCCATATCTAATAGTATATAAGACACATTCGCATTGGCGGAACTGAGTGCATACTAAGCCGCCGCTTGTAACATTATCTCAGATAAACTCTCCATACACCACAAAGCTGCACTTCTTACAATGACACATCTCCTATACGAGGGAGGCAGGTTTCTCGCAAAATGAAGACAGTCACACCGTTTATCTCTTTATGCATGAAATCTTTCAAATTCACGGAATCGTCGTTAACTTTCAAATATACGTCCTTTAAATTTGAGATGATTTTCCTCATATCTTTGATGCTATCCGCCATATCAAGGATAGATTCATCAATCTCACCAAATTTTTCTTTGGAAATAGCTGAATCATCCATGAACACTTTGGTCAAAGCACCTATTTGACCGTTGAAGGGAACATTTTCTCCTTGACTCTGAACGAACGTCTTCTTGGCATCAGTCAATGCCATCTCATTTTTTTCTAACTTTGAGCGAAAAATCTTCCATTTTCTGCTCGCGCGAGCACTTACGCTGTTCGAGAGCTTGTAATCTCCGATTAACATTTGCAGTAAAATCTTGGATTTCTGATTCCATGGTATCAAAGTCATCAATCATTTTCCGTGTGCTCCAAACCACTTCGTTCTTTACATGATCCATGTTAACGTCCATAGCATGAAATGATAGGGCAATCGTTTTTCCTAGTTTTCCCATTAGCTTTGTCTCATTTTCATCCAAATTTCCTATAAATTTAGAGTTTCATCGAGCGTGAGAATGGTCTTGTCTTCATTCGGATCCTCATTTTTCAGCTGCTCGTCGTAAGCAAAAATCATATCTTCTGCTCCGGCAAAAATATGAGTATTCTCCGCGCATAATCAATGAGCCAGTCCAGTTGCGCATGTCAATGAGCTATAAAATACGTACCACCTACTGCATCGAGCACGTTTTCACGCTTTCCGGGCACTGCTCTGCAATGTAGACGACCCTCCTTCTCCAAACTTTGTTCCCTAATCAAGAGACAGATTCTCATCCTGATGATTTTCAGTTCCAGATAGATGTGAAGTAGACGATGATAGTCTTGTAGATCCATCCTTCTCAGAGATGATGGGGTTCTGACAGCTTTCCTCCTTTTTCACTGGATATGTACTCTTCGAAGTTCAGAGACGTAATGATCCAACGAGTAATAGCTTCCTTCATTCATAGGATGAAACCTGCTTCACGTCGCTCCTCTATTAGAGAAATTACTTCATTGCGGGTTGATTCATTCCGAGCCTGTATAGAGCGGAGACAAAGATCTAGACGAGCGCAGGGCTCAGTTGCATCATCCCACCAGACATGATAATCTGACGCTACGTAATTCCAATGATTTGGAATTACGTAGCGTCAGAGTATCGCTGTTTTCTATATTTTCCACTATTTTTCGAAGTCTAGAGCCTGTTTGGGGTTTGAAAAGAGGTGCAATGATGATTTTATATTTTTCACTCTTTGAACTAATGATTCGCTCTGCAGGATCATGATCTCGTCGGTGAGCATTAGTCAATTCTAGGACTTTCTTGTATCTCATGAGATCGTGTGATTTATATAGGCTTATCTTTGAAAATTAATTCGTGAATTTCAACTGATGGTTGTATGACGTGTTCTTTCCCTAAAAGTATAAAATCATTATTCCGATCGGAGTCCATCGATAAAGAACCTAACATTAATCGATTATCTGCATATCAGGGTCCGCTGGTTAGATCCGCACCATTATTTTTCTTGATGAAATCTGAGAGGTAACAAAGTGACAATGCTCCTAAATTTTCGTGCAAAGAATCTTGAAATTTCGTCCACTCTCGTGGATTTTCCACGATTTGTTGAAGAGACTGCTCGAGAGACTGTTCCTCGTTGTTATCAGAACTCATTGAATCATTATGAGTGGAGATCACTTCTTCCACATACTGTCGACTCCTAGTTTTCTTTGGATGATGAAAGGAAGTTGATGATGCAGGCTGAGGCTAAGATATGCTCGCGTTGAGACGTTCTTCATTGAAACTGGATCGTCTCGGAATTTTCATGATTTTCATTCCTCCCTCGCTACTTCCACTATCCTCGCTTTCCATCACTTCATCAACTGGCTCATTTTTTAGCTTGCCCACGTCAATCATCTTCTCTTGTTGACTAACCAATTTTTCTAGAGGTTGCACGAGTGGTTGTAAATTTTCCATAACTTCTTCACGATTACTCAGTTTTGTGAGCTTGAAAGCACTGCTCTTTTTGCGAATTGCTGATGAAGATTCAGCTATCTGCCTCTCTATCTCAGTTCTTCCCTTCCTCGCAGTTCCAGTTTTTTCTCCTTTTCTTGGGAGCACTCTCTCCACGGGTTTCGCCCTTGATCTCGCCATTTTGACGTTCACAGTCAGACTGATCAAATGTTATGAATGTATTATAATTCTTTCTGTACCTCCCTTCATTCTTCGGAGATGTCTCGTCAATTACACAGAGATTATATCTACCAGCTGACCAACAAGCTGCGCAGATGGATTTGAATTCTTCCCAGCACATATCAGAATTAACGTGTGAATGATATATTACTGGGAGAGTTGTGCCGTCAACGTTGAAGATGACCAAAAAGTTCAAATTATCTCGGAATAGTTCTTTCGGTGCGCTCGTATGAGATTGTGTAAGAAAAAATACGTCCAATCCAAAATGCCTTGACATGCAGAAATGAGGTAGCAATAGAGGATAGTTCTGATGAGCAACGTCATCGAAAATGAGGATGGAATTGGACTTCGCATCTTTAGGTTCGATCATTTCTTCACTGTTTGTCGATTCGTGAAAATTCATACCGTCGTTCAATAGCTCATTCATCGCAGCCTTCAAGAGACGGTACTTTGGCTGATCGAAGCTCTTAGAGTATAGATATTCATTTTCAAATGCTAATCCATTTTGTGCGAAAATCAATGGCAGCAACGCATTCGTTTTACCACATCCACTGGAACCGATGAATAGAGTACGTAGGTTGCACGGAAGTAGCTCACCATGGTTATCATTGACTTTGTCTTCTGTGCAATCATCTCGATTCGACACGGTTATCCTCTCCTTTTGCTTGACGAATCTCATGATGACTACTGAATTGATGATGAGATGAGATATGAATATGCCAAAATTCATGATATGTTCAGTTTTGCGACGCAGATTGATTCATTAGTAACCATGCAGAGAGGGAGTGGATTCGTCGATGGAATCATCAATAATCCCATTCGAGCTTCATCTACCCGGATATAACTTCTGCGGACCTGGCACAAGATCAAAGGAGAGGCTAGAACGAGGTGAGAATCCTAAGAACAAGTTGTATTCTAGTTGTCTCAGGCATGGCATAGATTATTCATTAAATCGAGACCTTGGGAAACGCCACGAAGTGGACGCGCGACTCCAAGCTGCAGCCGAGGCTCGCGCCTTTGCAAAAGACGCATCCTTTTCAGAGCGCTTAAGGCCAAAGCCAAATCTGGCATCATGGAGATCAAACGTCAACGAGGTATGGGCATGAAGAAGAAAAAGCGAGCGGTCCGTAGCAAGAAGGAGAGAGAGATGATACGACCTTGGAGAGGTGGATTTCTACCGGCTCTACCCACTATTGCAGCTCTACCTGCGCTCGCGATGGGTGCAGCCAATGTAATGAAATCTGTCAGCGATATGCGCACCAATCGTGAGAAATTGGAGGAGCTATCACGTCATAATAGAGCACTCGGAAAAGCTGGTAAAGGAATTGTCTGAATCCTTACATGCATAAAAGAGGTGCGAGTTAAAAAAAAGTCCAAGTCAAGAAAACGCAAAGCAGAGGTATGAGCGGGCAAGAGATTATGTGAGCAGCGAGAGGTATCGAATATTTTAGAGGCATTCACGAGCGAGACGGGCTCCCACGTTCTCCATTGCCTCGCGAATGTGATGTTCTCAACTTGGCTAGCTTGAATAGAAAGGACACGCATTGGTGTGCATGGAGTGAAGAAGGCAACGTGGTAAAATATTTTGATCCTTTCAGTCAATTTATCATTTCATTGCTGTACGAAAATTTTCTCCGAAACTGGATGGTTGAGGATTCATGGTAAGAGATGTGATAAAATTGAAAGGAGAAATAGGATTTTTCCTAATAAAAATTATTGAAGGTGACGAAATAATCGATGGAATGAGCTAAAACTAGACTCTGCTCACCGCTCACTAATTCTTCATGGTCCATCAACATTTCAGGACAATCGGTGGAAACGCTTAGGATTTTCCGGATGCCATAGAAGAGGTAGAAAGAAAATTCAATATTTGGAAATTAGGGGGGTAAATTAAAATCTGGTATCAACCAATCGCTTGAACAGTGATGATAAATGATAAAGATACATTTGCTCGATTTATATTCCCGAAGATTTTCGATAATAGAAGAGAACATTTTTTCCGAAGAACTCCGCACCATTACAAGGCTTTCTCTTTGAGAGAGCAAGAAGTAACTTCTACACATTTTGACCATTGTAAGCTCACTAGTTTCGAGTTATATCTGAATTCTATAATATCCAGCAGAAAATCTCTCCGTAGACTTTGTTGCAAATGAACAAGTCTCTCTCCTCTATCATATGTTTGCATCGTTCGGAAAATCTTACGACAATGTTCAAGACGGTCAATTTGCGCTCTCGTTCAGCGATTATTGTAAACTTGCCCCCGTCATTGTCATTGATTGCTCAAGACAAGCGATACGCTCAAGCATTCGTCAGTAGATTTGCGCATTGGGAATTTTGGAACAAAGCCTCACGGGTTGTTCTACAAAAATTTCCGAATTTCAGCCCTCGATAGGAGGACGTTCGCATTCCCCGGGGGGGGGGGGCTGCAAAAATGCAGGCACCTCCTTACGTCACTAGAAATCTGTCCCGAACGAGAAATTTTGGGAAAGAGCCTCCTGGCCCGTTTTACAGAAGCTCCCGAATTTCAGCCCTCGATTAGGGGTTGTCCGCATTCATCGGGGGGGGGGGGGCTGCGAAGGGATCAGGCGACCCCTTTCGTCACAAGGAACCGATCCCAATCGAGGAATTTCGGAAGAGAGCCTCCCGGGCTGTTCTACAAAAATCTCCATATTTCAACCCGCAATAAGGGGTTGTTGCATTCAACGGGGGAGGGGGAGCTGCAAAAGATTCAGGCACCTTCTTCCGTCACTGGAAAGCGATCCAAATTGAGAAATCTTGAAACAGAGCCTCCTGGGCCGTTCTCCAAAATTACCCGGATTTCAACCCTCGATTAGAGGTTCTTCGCATTCACTGGAGGGGCTGCGAGGAATGCAGGCACCTCCTTCCGTCGCTAGAAACCTATTCCAATCAGGAAATCTTGGAACAGAGCCTCCTGGGCCGTTGTACAAAAATTTCCGGATTTGAACCCTCGATGAGGGGTTGTTCGTATTCAATGGAGGAGCCGCGAGAAATGCAGGCACGTCCTTCCGTCCCTAGAAACCTGTTCCAATAAAGAAATTTTGGAACAGAGGCTCCCGGGCCGTTCTACGAAATTTCCCGAATTTCAGCCCTCGATGAGGGTTTGTTTGCATTCACTGGGGCAGCTGCAGATAATGCAGGCACCTCCTCACGTCCCTAGAAATTAGTCTCGATTGAGAAATCCTGGTACAGAGCCTCCTGGCCCATTCTACAAAGATTCCTAAATTTCAACTCTCGATTAGGGTTTGTCCGCAATCACCGAGGGGGCTGCAAAAGATTGAGGTGCCTCCGTCCGTCACTAAAAAGGGATCCAAAACGAAAAATCTTGAAACAGAGCCTTCTGACTCGTTCTATAGAAATTCCCGGATTCGAACCCTCGATTAGAGGTTCTTCGCATTCACAGGAGGGGCTGCAAGGAATGCAGGCACCTCCTTCCGTCACTAGAAACCGATCCCATTCGAAGAATTCTGAAACGGAGCCTCCTGGCCAGTTCTACCGAACGTCCCGAATGTCAAACCCCGATTGGGGGTTGTCCAAAATCAGGGGGGGGGGGCTGCAAAGAATCCAGGCACCTCCTCTTGGCACTAGAATTCCGTTCCCAATCGAGGAATTTCCGAACAAAGCCTCTTGGACTGTTTTACGAGAAATTTCCGAATTCCAACCCTCGAACAGGGGTTGTTCGCATTCACCGGGGGGCTTCAAAAAATTCAGGCACCTCCTCTGGTCAATGGAAACCTGTCCCGAACAAGAAATTCTGGAACAGAGCCTCCTGGGCTGTTCTACAAAAATTCCCGAATTTCAACCCTTGATTAGGGGTTGTTCGCATTCGTCAGGGGGAGGAGGAGTCCAAAAAATTCAGGCACCTTCTCTCGTCACTAGAAACCTGCCCCGTACGAGATATTTTGGAACAGAGTCCCTGGCCAGTTCTACAGAAGCTCCCGAATTTCAGCCCTCAATTAGGGGTTGTCCGCATTCACCGGGGGGGGGGGGGGGCTGCGAAGAAATCAAGCACCTCCATTTGTTACTAGGAACTGATGCCAATCGAGAAATTTTGGAACAGAGCCTCCTGGCCCGTTCTTCAAAAAATTCCCGAATTTCAACCCTTGATTAGGGGTTGTCCGCATTCACCGGGGGGGGGGGGGAGCTGCAATGGGATCAGGCAGCCTTTTCTGTCACCGACTATCGATCCCAATCGAGAAATTTTGGAACAGAGCCTCTTGGCCCGTCCTACCAGAATTCTCGAATTTCAACCGTCGATTAGAAATTGTCCAAATTCGACGGAAGGGGGAGGGGGCTGCAAAGGATTCAGGCACCTCCATTCGTCACTAGGAACTGATCTCACAAAGGAATTCCGGAATAGAGCCTCCTGGGCTGTTCCACAAGGATTCCCGGATATCAACCCGCGATCAGGGGTTGTTCGCATTCGACGGGGGGAGGTGGAGCTGCGAGAGATGCAGGCAGGTCGTTCCGTCACTAGAATCCTGTCTTGATCGGGGAATTTTTGGACAGAGTCTCACGGGTTGTTCCACCAGATCAAAAATTCCCGAAACTCAATCCCCGTTTGGCGGTTGTCCGCGTCCTCCCGGGGGTGGCGGTGCCTGCGAGGGAATTGGGCACCTCCTCCCGTCACGAGAAACCGATCCCAATCGAGATATTTCGGAACAGAGCCTCACGGGCTCTTCTACGAAAACTCCCGAATTTCAATCTTCGATTATTGGTTAACAAAATTCACCGAGGGGTGGCTGCAAAGAATTCAGGCAGCTCCTCTCATGACTAGAAACCTGTCCCGAACGAGAAATTTTGGAACAGAGCCTCCTGGCCCGTTCTGCGGAAATTTCCGAATTTCAACCGTCGATTGGGGGTTGTTCCCATTCACCGGGCGGGAGGGGGGGGGAAGCTCCAGAAAATTCAGGCACCTCCTCTTGTCACTAGAAACCAGTCGCGAACGGGAAATCTAGGAACGGATCCTCCAGGCCCGTTCTACAAAAGCTCCCGAATTCCAGCCCTTGATCAGGAATTGTCCGCATAAACCGGGGGGGGGGGGGGCTTCAAAGAAATCAGGCACCTCTAGTCGTCACTAGAAACCCCTCGCAATCGAGGGATTTCGGAACAGAGCCTCCTGGGCTGTCCTACAAGAATTTTCGGATTTCAACCCCCGATTAGGGGTTGTTTCATTCACCGGCGGTGCTGCCAGAATTTCAGGCACCTTCTTTCGTCACTAAAAAGTGAACCCCATCGAGGAATTTTGGAACAGATCCTCCTGGACCGTTCTACAAGAATTCCTTGATTTCAACCTTCCATCAGGGGTTCCACCGGGGGGGGGGGGGGTCTGTGAAGAATTGAGGCTCCACCTTCCGTCACTAAAAAGTGATTTAATCGAGGAATTTTGTGACATAGCCTCCTGGCCCGTTCTGCAAACATTCCCGAATTTCATCCGTCGATCGGGGTTTGTCCGCATTCACCGAGGGGGCTCCGAAGGATTCAGGCATCTGTTCCGTCACTAGAAACCGATCCCAATCAAGGAATTTTGGAACAGAGCCCCCTGGCCCGTTCTACAAAAATTCCCGAACTCCGACCCTCCATCAGGGGTTGTTCGCATCCATCGGGTGGGGGGGGGGCGGGTCTGTGAAGAATCCAGGCTTCTCCTTTCGTCACTAAAAAGAGATTCAATAGAGAAATTCTTATCAGAGCCTCCTGGCCCGGTCTACAAAGATTCCCGAATTTCAACCCTGAATGAGGGGTTATTCGCATCCAGAGTGGGGGCTGCGAGGTTTGCTGGCACCTCCTTCCGTCATGAGAAACCTGTTCCAATCTACAAATTTTGGAACAGAGCCTCCTGGCCCGTCCTACAGAAGCTCCCGAGTTTCAGCTCTCGATCAGGAGTTGTCCGCATAAACCGGGGGGGGGGGGGCTTCGAAGAAATCAGGCACCTCTAGTCGTCACTAGAAACCCCTCGCAATCGAGGGATTTTGGAACAGAGCCTCCTGGGCTGTCCTACAAGAATTTTCGGATTTCAACCCCCGATTAGGGGTTGTTTCATTCACCGGCGGTGCTGCCAGGATTTCAGGCACCTTTTTTCCACACTAAAGAGTGATCCCCATCGAGAAATTTTGGAACAGAACCTGCTGGCCCGTTCTACAAAAATTCCCGAATTTCAACCCTCGATGAGAGGTTGTCCGCGATCTCCGGGGGGGGGGGGGGCTTCGAAGGGATCAGGCACCCCTTCTGGTCACAAGTAACCGATGCCTATCTAGGAATTTCGGAACAGAGCCTCCCAGGCTGTTCTACCAAAATCTCCGAATTACAACCCTCAATGAGGGGTTGTTGCATTCAACGGGGAAGGGGGAGCTGCAAAAGATTCAGGCACCTTCTTCCGTCACAGAAAAGAGATCCAAATCGAGAAATTTTGAAACAGAGTCCTGGCCCGTTCTACAAGACTTCCCGGATCTGAACCCTCAATTAGAGGTTCTTCGCATTCACTGGAGGTGCTGCGAGGAATGCAGGCACCTCCGTTCTTCACTAGAAACCGATCCCAATTGAGGTATTCCGGAACAGAGCCTCCTGGGCTGTTCTACGGGAATTCCCGAAATTCAACCCTCGATTAGTGGTTGTTCGCATCCACCGGGGGGAGGGGGGAGGGCGGGGGTCTGCCAGATATTCGGGCACCGCCTTTCGTCACTAAAAACCGATCCCTATCGAGAAATTTTGGAACAGAGCCTCCTGAGCTGTTCTACTAGAATGTCCGAATTCCAGCCCTCGATTGAGGGTTGTTTGCGTTCACCGGGAGGGGGGAGGGATCTGCAAAAAATTCAGGCATTTTGAATCGTAACTAAAAAGCCATCCTAATCGAGAAATTTTGGAATGGGGCCCCCAGGCTCATTCTACAAATATCCCCGAATCCAACCCTCAAATGGGGGTTGTTCATATTCACCTGGGGTGGCTGCAAAATATACCGGCAACTCCTTCCGTCACTAGGAACCGATCCCGATCAAGAAATTTTGGAACAGAGCCACCTGAGCTGTTCTACGAGAATCCCCGAACCCAACCCTCGATTAAGGGTTGTTCTCATTCACCTGGGGTGGCTGCAAAATATACAGGCACCGCTTTCCGTCACTAGGAACCTGTTCTGATCGAGAAATTTCGGAACAGAGCCTCCTGGCCCGTCCCCCAAGAATTCCCGGATCCCAACCCTCGATTAGGAAGTGTTCGCATTCACCGGGTGGGCTGCAAAGGAATCAGGCACATCCTCCCGTCACTAGAAACATGCCCCGAACGGGAAATTTTTGAACAGAGTCTCCCCGCCCGTTCTACGAAAATTCCCGAATTTCAACCCTCCATCAGGGGTTGTTTAAATCCACCGGGGGGGGGGGGTCTGTGAAGAATTTAGGCTCCTACTTCCGTCACTGAAAAGCGATTTGATCAAGAAATTTCGTGACAGAGCCTCCTGGCCCGTTCTACAAAGATTCCCGAATTTCAACCCACGATCAGGGTTTGTCCGCATTCACCGAGGGGGCTACGAAGGATTGAGGCGCCCTTTTTGTCACTAGAAACCGATCCCAATCGAGGAATCTTGGAACAGAGCCTCCTGGCCCGTTCTACAAGAATCCCCGAATTTCAACCCTCGATTAGGGTTTGTGCGCATTCACCGAGGGGGCTGCGAAGGATTCAGGCAACTCCTCCCGTCACTAAAAACCGACCCCGATCAAGGAGCCTCCTGGGCTTTCCTACGAGAATTCCCCGCATCCAACCCTCGATTAGGGGTTGTTCGCATTCACCGGTTGGGCTGCAAAGGGATCAGGCACCTCTTCCCGTTACTAGAAACCTGTCCCGAACGAGAAATTTTGGAACCGAGCCTCCTGGCCCGTTCTACAAAAATTCCCGGATCTCAACCCGCCATCAGGGGTTGTTCGCATCCACCGGGTGGGGTAGGGGGGGGGGGCTGCAAAGAATCCACTCTCCTCCTTTCTTCTTCGAAAAGCGATTCAATCGAGGAATTTTGTGACAGAGCCTCCTGCCCCGTTCTACAAAGATTTCCGAATTTCAACCCTCGATCAGGGTTTGTCCGCATTCACCGAGGGAGCTTCAAAGGATTCAGGCACCCCTTTCGACAATAGAAACCGATCCCAATCGAGGAATTTCGTAACAGAGCCTCCTTGGCTGTTTTACGAGAATTCACGAATCCCAACTCTCGATTAGGGAATGTTCACATTCACTGGGAGGGGGGGGGGGATCTGCGAAAAATTCAGGCACCTCGTTTCGTAACTTAAGGCGTGGCCATAGTCTGCCGCTATATCAGATCAGCCCTAGTAACTTATGGTGGCGCCCCTGCGATCACCAAATTGATGATCAGCAAGCGTGTCACCAGCCGCACACTCTAACCTCTGTAAACATACACTGATTGTTGATGTATACGTGTGAACACACACACATCAACACTGTTTACAAAGGTGGGTATATATATACCTTATGTATAGAGATATATTGTACCCCTCTTGCATACTGATATTATCAGAGGTCTTGACATAGGGCCCCTCTCACATACATTAGGGGCCTCTGGAAATAATGTGTTTCTATACTCGGATACCACGGATGTGATTCAGTCGTATTGATGATTAAAATTGAATGAACACATGAACTTTTGGAAAATAAGTATTATCAGAGACCCCAGTAGGGTAGGTTGTGCCTGTTCAGCCCCCATTAAGGGTAGTTTTCACTATGTCTATAGAAGGGAATAAATAAGGGTGGGAACTACCCTTACCTAGAAGATGATGCACCCCAAACAGGGCGTCATCCTCGGCAACCTGGGTAAGTATTGTGCCATAATTACTAATAATCACGTAGTTTGGTTAGCTATATGCATAGTTCATCTAACTATATATGTACACTATGCATATAGCTAACTATATCTGCGCGCAAGCATATAGCCATGCGCGCACGTGTATAGCTATGCGCGTGGCTCATCAATCTCGTCCCTCTCTCTCGCTACGGTCCTCCTCTGCACCGCATACCTATCCAATCGGGCCCCTCTCGATCGCAACAGTCCCTCCCAGATCTCTGCAGCCATCATGCCATAGCAAGATCTCGGGAGGTGCTGCCACCAGCCTTTGCTTACACCAACCTTTGGCTATGTTTGCCGTCGGACGATGATTGAATCTCGTTACTCTTTCCCCGTCGCATGATGATCTGCTGCGGCTCTTTTACTGCAGTTTGATGCAAGCTTTTACGGCTTATCTTTACATGAAATCAAGCTGCAGCTTTGCTGCAGCTTGATGTATAATGTTTCGAATAAAACGATGATGATATATTTTTGCTATGGCTTTTACATGAAATCAATTTTTGAACAAAGTTTTAATTACCTTGAAAGGTAGTAAAAACCGGTTTCTTCACTTGAAGGTCTCAGAGATGAAATCTCGGAGATCCTTGGCTGGAATTTTGGCATAGTAAAGTCATCCTCAGTTTCGATTTCATTGAAAACCAAGTCGCTCTTGATTTCGTTAAGTTTATATCGGTCGTTTAAATTGATTGCTCGAGACCAACGACTCGCCCAAGCACTTGAAAATCTAGTGTTTATCATAAGACTCGCAGTCTTCTAGCATCTGCTTTAAAAATGATGGACATAATCACTCACTCAGGTAAATAAAATCTGAATGACTCTTTCTACTTTTTCAAAGTGAAAGTTCATTCTCATATTGTTGTGTTGTCATTTCAAGACAAGCACAGATTCTGTACAATTTATGGAGACTAAAAATGTTGTATGGTAATACGCCAAATTATGACATACAACCTCCAGTCCAACGTGATAATTTATTAATTGAAAGAGTGCTTCGTAGTAGGCACTTCCATACGTTTACTTTTTTATTCAAAGTAAGGCGCGAGGTTGATCGGGAGATGATGTTTAGGTGGAATGCACGGATATACCGTGATTCACCAGCAAACATCGATCCTTTGTATCACGGAGATATCAATGCGGTTGAAGAGTATTTGTTCTTAGAAGCCGATTTCCAAGAATTTTACTTCATAATCAATAATTTTACGTTAGATAACCTTACGCTTGTGCATCAATCATCTTGATTTTCAAAGAAACTTCATTCCCTGTAAAATGGGGGAGGTTGAGAATAACAAAACATATGATGAATTTCACGTTTATTGTATAGATATGACTAAATATACACACAAATTTATTAGAATCATTACATTTTTTTCCTCATTTCCTATCTTTTAATACTACAACTTGTCCATCTTCAATATTTGATCGATATATATGTAGAAATTTAATAATTTCTCCAACATCGCCTCGAAAATAATGTGATATTGAATAAGAAGAATCAAATTCACATTTATCTGTATCAACTATCCACCTACTAGTGAGGTAACGTAAGAATATTGGGAATAGACTGTTACTCTCAAAGATGATAGAAAAAATCATAGTTCTATCCATTTTTCCTTCGATTTCTTGAAAAGTTTCCAGAGCTTTGAGATGTTCTTCGTTCGATTCGACGAGGACTGATTAAATTGCTCTCAATTGTTCTGGGATGAAAGATTTAATTTGTATTGAACCTTATTTCCGGCAGATTTAATTCCAATTGAACGATTTGTGGGTTCTTCATAATATGAAAGCTTTCAAATAATTCTTCCAAGACATCGCCTATATCTCCTCTTATTGAATAATTGCAAGAAATTGAAGGATTGTAATTGCATTTTGATGTATCATTCATCCAAATACTATCTTTTGATTTTTCAAAGGTGGTATTTTTACAATTACGCTTAATATTAAAGACAATTGAATATATGAAGATGGGCTCGGTTTCCCAACACATTAAACAATAAGTGTAATAAGATTCACGATATCCAATCAACTCCTCGATCATTTGTTTTTGACCTGTCGGAAATTAACAATTGTTATTCTAGGACGAAGAAACACCAATTGAGGATTGACTATACATTTCTTATATTTTTCTAGAAATCTCAACATTTGAAATACGTCTCCTCTCTTATAATAATCTTTCGAAATCAATTCATTATATTCACATAAATTGAGATCGATTTTATATTTACTCTTCTTGAATTTGTTAAATTCCTTATTAACTTTCGCAGTTCTTTTCGTATTGAAAATTACAGAGTGAATATAAGTGAATTTAACTTTAACATTACAGATAAGTTCTAAAATTTTATTGTAATCCACATGTTGTAGCTTCGCTCTTAAGATCTCCCTTCCACCTGTCAAAGATTTTTCAGTCTCAATCTGAAGAATTGTACATTTAAGATACATGGCATATCTTGATCGAGTATACTGACTATGTGATGAATATTTCCCATAGCATAGTACTCTGCGGTTAATTTTGGATTATAGTTTGAATCAGTTGGGTCTACTTCCCAACAACTATTCCTTAATTCAGTTAGAGTATGAGTATGCCAAGCCCATGGATGTTTAGTGAAAATCATTGTTAATATTTGACTATAGTCATAGAGCGATTTGTTCTGCTCATATTCAGCGAATACATCTTCTAGCTCGAATTTACTGTGAGAGAAAAACAGTTCAATATAACCCACGATACGTTGCACAACTCTCATTTGCTCTGAAACAATTCACGTTCGTTTTAGTTTCACAATTCGAATAAAAGTTATGCAACGATAGTTTTTTTCTAACATTTCAAAAATTTGTTTCAGAGATCCACGATAATAGGAAGTAGAAGCGAACTTGGGTTCAAATAGACAACTGTCATCTATAGTCCATCCACTGTTCCTTGACATCTTAAAATCATAATTTTTTGAGGTCCAATAGTAGTTTGTTCCAAAAACTAGAGAAAATATTACTCTATCATCCAAAAATCGTTCGAAACGTTTGAATTCTTTGTAGACGATTGTTCAACTGTCCCGTTTTTCATCATAGTCCATTAGTATGTTCAGCAATCTCACTAGAATTAGCGTTTGCTCTGGAAGTATATTTGATTTTTAAATCTACAAATTGAGCATACTCAAAACAAAAACCGTAAGATGTAATGAATAAGAATATTTGATGAGCGTTGCCAATGAAAAAATATGGATAAGGCAAGCTTGCTACATATTTTCTAGTGAAATCAATTTCATAGTTGCTAAAAACTAATAATTTCCTTTCGAAATAGGAGGGTGAATAAAACACATTTGTTTCATATAACAGGTGAAAGGTGCATGAGTCATCAAAGTCTGACTGGTTCGTAAGGTAATCGTGGAAGGCTTCATAATAACTCATTCTTTCGTCGCTATATAGTCTTAGAATTCAAAGACATCCCTCCAATACTGAGCGCTGGACCAGAAGAATTATTTGTTTTTCCTCATTCTGATGTGCACAAGGAACATCTTTTTAATCATATATTTAAATTCATGAATAAAATGCACCATCTCACAAATATTCCCCTTTTTAAAACACATCGTCTCGAGATTTGGTCTAAACATTGTTTTCTGATAATCTATCTCATATGGACTATCTATTAGCTTTTTAAAATAATTCGTTCTTTCATAATAGAAATTAGATGTTGTAAAAACTATGCTAAAACCATAAGACAAGTCTAAATGGGGCCCGATCATGAGAAATAGATTGAAAGCTGCTAAGTAGTCGCTCTTCTTTTTAACTCGCACTGCCTCGAAGATCTCTAAGTGCCCTGTAAGAGGCACATGCAATCAACTATAGGGAATAGTTTGGAAAACATGTGAATACTTACCCTCGTAACCGATTCCAAAAACCATTTTTAAGTTGTATTGCGCCTTGGTTTATACTGT
Organism: Eretmocerus hayati; assembly: GCA_029851415.1. Lineage (NCBI taxonomy): Eukaryota > Metazoa > Arthropoda > Insecta > Hymenoptera > Aphelinidae > Eretmocerus > Eretmocerus hayati. Next base: position 71,268,239 of record CM056742.1, on the reverse strand, counting down.
TAGACCTGCACTAAATCAGCTCTCAGACTTTTAACAAATTCACACGGAAATACACAACGGATAGAGACAAGAGCGATAGACTGATCAGATGTTAGAATTTGCGCTCTTCTATAATAGATACCATCGACCAAGTTTGGGCATAGCTGACGTCGTTTGAAGACGGGAGGTGTAGCTACCATCGTTTGAAGGTTTCCTTGTTGTACACCTTCAAAATTAAATGATGACACAATTGAATTCTATAGCATGCTTAAAGATATACATGATGATATCATATGACTACAATAATTACGTGAATGCCACGGACTACAAGCGCGAATGTTAAGTTCAAGCGTGGGTTTCAAGCATAAATTATTCCATTCGCACGCGAGCGCGAATGTTCTGGTCCAGACGGGTAATCTTCAAATTAACATTCTCGATGCTTGCATGATTCTGCTGAATTTTCCGCTCAAGTTGCTCTTCCACAGCTCCGGCTCTCTCCTGCTTCTGCCTGGGATGTTCTAGCATCTGTCTATATTCTTCCATCCTTTCACCGAAACCCTGAACTACATTTTTCATCTCTTCATATCGAATCATCGGTTCTTCCTCCATCTCAACGATCTTATTATTGGTCTCTCCTTGACGATCAAGTATACTATCAGCTAGCGACGGAGATTCCATAAATTACAGATCATAATGCTCGCTATTCTTCTCAACACGCTCGGATAAATTGTAGTGAGATTTTTTCAATCCAATCAGCTCGGTAGTCAAATGACCTGCTACAACCGAATGCACATCATTAATCTCTTTGTGAATAAAGTCCTTGAGGTTAACAAAATCATTGTTGATTTTCAAGTATACGTCTTTCAAATTTGTGATAGATTTTTTCATATCCTTGATGCTATCCATCATATCAGCATTCGATTCGTCGATTTCATCAAACTTTTCCTCGGAAACTGCGGAATGATCCATGAATGCCTTGGTCGAATTGATCACTTGACTCTTGGAATGGAGATTATCTCCTTGGCTTTGAACCAAACTTTTCTTAGCATCAGTGAATAACATTTCATTCTTCTTGAACCTGGTCTCAGAATCCTCCATGTTTTCTCACGTAATTCTTCCCGACGCTCGAGAGCTAGAATTTTTTGATTCATATTCGTGATAAAGGCACGGATTTCCGATTTCACCGCATCAAAATTATCATTCATTTTCCGAGTGTTCCTGACTACTTCATTCTTCACGTGGAACATATTCAAGTCCACAGCGTGGAATGTTGCAGCTAGCTTTTCCATCAGCTCTGTCTCATTTTCATCCATATTTCCCACCATAAACTTAGTTCCTGTTTCATCCAGTGAGAGAATGGTCTTGTCAATCTCATCATTTTCCTCCACAGAAATAGAGTCTCCTATACACATTGCATATAATTGAAACGTAATTCACCACACGATCTTGCATAATTAATTATCACACATACCGGCTACTGCATTGAGCACCTTTTCACGTTCTCCCGAGGCACTGGCTTGCGGTACAGCTGACCCTCCTCCAGACTTTGCTCCCAAATCAAGAGACAAATCCTGATCCTGATTATTCTTAGTTCTAGATAGATTCGAAGTAGACGACGATAATCTTGAGGTTCCATCCTCGAGAACTTTAGACGAGCTTTTCTCCATTTTCACACAACTGTTCTCTTCAAAGTGTGGAGACGTAATGATTCAAACGTGAATGAAATTTCTTATTTATAGGATGAACCCAGCTTCTCTGAGCTCCTCAATTAGAGAAATTACTTCGTTCCTAAGTGACTCATTCCCAGCTTGCATAGAACGTCAACAGAGATCTAAGCGTGAGCAAATCTCATTGACATCATCCCACCAAACGTATTCAACTCCTGTTTTTTGCCCTCGCAGAGTCAGAGTATCGTTGTCTATGCTTTTCACGAGTTTTCGCAGCCCTGAGCCTATTTGATTTTTGAAAAGTGGACCAATAACGTTCTTAAATTTTTCACTTTTTGAACTAATCCGTTTATTGGGATCATGATCTCGTCTATGAGCATTGGTCCACTCCAAAATTTTCTTGTACCTCATCAAATCATGCGATCTATAGTTTTGAGGATTCGCCTTAAAGATTAATTCATAGATTCCAATCGTTGGCTGAACAACATGGTCGCGTCCCAAGAGTAGAACGTCATTATTTTTATCAAAATCGAGCGTTAAAGAGCCTAACATTAATTGATTGTCTTGATAATATGGGCCATAGGTCAAATCTGAACCTTTGTTTTGCTTAATAAAATCCGAGAGATAACGAAGCGACAAAGCACCCAAATTTTCATGAAGAAAATCTTGAAAGTTGGTCCATTCTCGTGGATTTTCAACGATCCGTTGAATCGATTTTTCGAGAGATGGTTCATCGTCCACGATGCTTGACTCATCATCATCGGTAGAGTATACCTCTTCGACATATTGTCGGCTGCGGGTTTTGTTCGGGTGCAGAAAAGAAGAAGACGCAGGCGTGGGCAGAGATATGCTCGCGTTGAGACGCTCTTCGTTGAAACTTGAACGCCTTGGGATGTCTTTGATCCTCCGATCTTCTTCTACACCACCTTCATCGCTGTTGCTTTCCATTGGCTCATCGATTAGCTCATTTTTCAGTTTTCCATCATCGATTATTCTTTCTTGTTGGCTAACTAACTTCTTCAAAGGCTGAACTATAGGCTGAAGATTCTCGATTGCCTCATCACGAAGAGCTGATTTTGCAATTTTCAGAGCGCTGCTTTTTTTGCGAATTGCTGACGAGGCCTTGGTTATTTGCTTCGCGATCTCAGTTTTTTCTTTCTTCTTCTTCTCAATCTCAGTTTTTCCTTCTTTTTTTTGAAGCACTCTCTTCACTGGTTTCGCCTTCGATCTCACCATTATGACGCTTACCGTCAGACTGATCGAATATTATGAATGTATCATAATTTCGTCTGTATCTACCTTTATTTTTCGGTGACGTTTCATCAATCACACAGAAATCATGCTTACCGGCTGACTAACAAGCTGAGCACATGGATTTGAATTCTTCCCAAGTCATATCGGAATTAACGTGGGAATGGTATATCACTCGGAGAGTTGTATCATCAACACTAAAAATAACTAAAAAGTTCGAATTATCACGGCATAGTTTTTTTGGAGCACTCGAGTAGGATTAAGTGAGAAAAAATATGTCCAATCCAAAATGTCTAGAAATGCAAAGATGAGGTAGTAATAAGTGATAATTTTGATGATCAACGTCGTCAAAAATAAGCAGCGAATTCGGCTTTGCATCTTTCGGATCAATTATCTCCTCACTGTTTGTCGATTCGTAGAAATTCATATCCTCTAGCTCATTCATAACAGCCTTCAACACACAATATTTTGCTTGATCCAAGCTCTTGGAATATAGATATATATTCTCGAATGCTAATCCATTCGGCGCGAATATTAACGATAGCGAAGCATTCGTTTTTCCGCAACCACTCGGACCGATGAATAATGCGCGTAGGTTGCACGGCAGTAGTTTACCATGCTTGCTCATGGTCTCTCCTCCTGAGCAATTATCTAGGTTTAGCACGGCTATCCTCTCCTTTTGCTTGACGAATCTCATCTTGACTACTGAATTTTTTGATGGGATCAGCATATAAATATGGTATTTTTAATTATAAGATTAGTTTCCAATGCAGAGAGGGAGAGGCTTCGTTAATACGTTAATGAACAAGATTCCAATTGAGGCACACCTTCCTGGATATCGTTTCTGTGGACCAGGGACTCGGTTGAAAGAAAGGCTAGAACGAGGTGACAAGCCCAAGAATAGGCTAGATTCCGCCTGTCTCACCCACGATATCGAGTATTCGCTGAATCAAGATCTTGGAAAACGACACGAGGCCGACGCTCGGCTACAAGCTGCGGCTGAATCGCTCTCCCACGCAAACGACTCATCTTTTTCCGAACGACTCGCAGCCAGAGCAGTGGGTAAAATCATGAAAATCAAACGTAAACTTGGTATGGGCATGAGGAAGAGGAAACGAGCAGTTCGCGGTAAAAAAAAGAGAGAGTTGATTTTGGCTCGGAGGGGCGGCTTTTTACCAGCCTTGCCAACGATTGCTGCGCTGTCTGCACTTGCTACTGGAGCAGCTAATGTTATGAAGAGTGTTTCTGAGATGACGACGAATAGGAAGCGTTTAGAAGAGTTATCTCGACATCATAGAGCCCTCGAGAAAGGTGGAAAAGGAATTTATTTGAATCCTTATAGGAATATGATGGGCTCTGGCCTTAAGAAAAAAAAAACCAAACGTCGTCGAGTGTGGAGCGGGCGAGACATTATGAGGGCTGCGAGGAATATAAAATATTTTAGAGGTGTCTTTGCTCGAGATACTCTACCCGACTCTCCCTGGCTTCGTGAATGTGGTGTGCTTAACTTAGCTAATTTGCTTGATAAAGGGACTCATTGGTGCGCTTGGCGCAAACAGGGTAACGTGGTTAGATATTTCGATTCTTTCGGTGCTTTGAGCCCACCACCAGAATTAGTTAGATATTTCCGTAACAGTTCTCCAGATTGTCGGATCACGTATAATCGTATACCCAGGCAAACGTATAATCAAACAAATTGCGGGCATTTCTGCTTACAATTTTTGAGAAGTATGAAATGAGACTCGCATCGATTTTTCATTCAGTCATGTTTAAAACTTATTCTATATCAGGTATTGGACCTAACCTCACCACTAGCGTAACCCCGAACGTAGATGCTAGCAGTAAAAGCTACGAACTTGCATTAACCAATTTTACAACGGTGAATTCAATTAGTGACGTCAATTCGAATAATAATCGATTTCTTTTGATAATCAGGTACATATCATACCACGCGGATCTTACGAGCTAGAGGATTTACAAGATACATTACGGAAAGTTGTGAGTGATTATCATACAACGTTGAAAAAAAGACTTTGGAGGCTGAAGAATATCCATTCACGCTTAGGGCTAACAAAGTAACTCTGAGCGTGGAGTTGTATTCCTACTACGACGTAGATTTTTCTCAGCCTCACAGCATAGGATCTGTTCTAGGATTTTCCAACGATAAAAAAGCTGGGCCAATTTTGAAAGCTAACCATTGGCATACATCTAGCGAACTCGTTAAGATCAAAAATGTATCAGTGATTAGACTAATCTGTGACATCATCTCTGGCTCATATCTGAACGGAGTCGAGAGTCATTCGCTTTTCGAATTTCCACTACTTGTCCCAACAGGATATTCCATTGACATTGTGCCATCGCATAGAATATATTACCCCGTTCACGTGCATACAATCGATCACATTAGTGTGAGAGATCAAGATCAAGACGGAAAACCGGTGGATTTCGAAGGAGAGCCAATAAATTTACAAGTTCATCTTCGAGAACAGCGGCAATGATCGTATATAATAATAGAGGTTGCACAAGAACAACAGTCATTCGCCACCCACCTTCGGTCAAAGCTACATCGGACAAGCCTAGGATTCCGTTGACTCCTGCAAACGTGAGAATTCTACGTTCATTGGGATTCAAAGTGCGAAAAATGGAGGACGCTCTTGATATTTTCGATGACCCACAAGTCGACGAGTGGATTGTCAAGAAAGATGTGAGATTTTTCAATCCATATTCTCCTCATAGCTATAACAAGAGCGGCGAGATCAGAATTGCGATTCAGTCACAAGATATGTTTGTTTTACCGAGCGAGAGCTATTTACATATCAGTGGGAAGATTAATTATGACAAAGATGCTAGCATCACGTGCGTGAATAATTTTGTACTATTTCTATTCGCAGAAATACATTATTTATTGAATGGCTTTTGTATAGATACTTGCAAGCATGTTGGGCTCACGACTACTCTTAAAAGTTATTTATCGGTTTCGCGGAGCGAAGAAAAATCTCTGACTCACGCTTGCTGGAACCTTGGTGATTATAATGTAGATAAAACCAATTATGCTTTCGACTTTTGTATTCCATTGAAGAGAATCTTTGGTTTTTGCGAAGATTTCAAAAAGATGGTGATTCGCTCGAAACATGAGTTGATTCTCATTCGATCAAAGACGGATCACGATGCCGTAATCGTGGTGCATGCTGACTGCGAACCGGAAATTACCATCTCGAATATTACGTGGTGCATGCCCTTTGTCATTCTGAATGATTTGAATAAGCTCCATGTATTGAAGGCGGTGGATCGAAATATTTTTTTTACTATAGTTTTCCGGAGCTGGTCGATTCAAGAGACAGATAATCATGTTTGGTCTGTGAGAAGCTCCAACAACTTGGAAAAACCTCGATTCATTATATTGGCATTCCAGACTAACAGGAAACAGAACAAGAAGCTTGTTTCTACAATATTTGATCATTGCAAGCTCACAAGTTTCAAAGTTTATTTGAATTCCGAGCAATATCCGACGGAAAATTATTCCATAGATTTTGTTGCGAATAAACAAGCCTCTCTTCTCCATCACATGTTTGCATCGTTTAGAAAATCTTACTATAATACTCCAGAAAGCCAAGTTGCTCTTTCCCTCACCGATTTTGTCAAGCTCGTACCAGTCGTTGTAATTGATTGCTCGAGACAGAACGATTCGCTCAAGCATTCCTCAATAGATTTGCGTATAGAATTCCAAACGAAAGAAAATATGCCGAAGAATACATCGGCTTACTGCTGAATAATGCATGATAGTATTGTAAGGTATAATCCGTTAACCAATATCACTCACAAGCTGGTATAAATGTAGGAACTCGGGATGCCAACATATGCGAGAAACCATATTTTCATCGACTCGCAAGGATTCAGCATTGGAGTGGAAAAATGTTTCATTCCAAAGGAAATCGCGGTTTTTAATCTGGAAACAAGGTCAAAAGAATAACATCTCGTGAAACCCCCTTTTCCATACATGGAAATCGATTGGAGAGATGGGAGACATGCGAGATATATGTATAACAACATACATGGAATTAAATGGAGCTTTGGAGATGTACCTTGGATTCAGAGAAAATGGATCGCCCGTTGTATCGTTGATGAGAGCAACAACGGGGAGGCGACATTTGTCTACGTGAATTCGGATGAAAAAAAAAAAATGAGCGAAAGAATTTTTACCAGGATATCTTATTCACATTCCGAATTACCATGTAATTAACATTTACGATGAATACGATTGCGCCTCGGATGATTATTGGTCCAAGGATTACGAATATTCAGAATGTGACCATCACGACAATGACTCATTCCGATGTGCTTTGAGAACTCTTGAATATCTTTCGTATGTTGTATGCAAAGATCATTAATGAAATGTTATGAAAATTGATAGAATTTCATCACTCCCCCACTCCTCTTATACATATAAATTGGTTGTAATTATCAAAATTTGCTCAGTCATGAATATCGATACGTTCGGTAGGTCCATTGGCACCGAATTTTCTCACAAAAGAGCAATTGCTCAGATTCATCTGAAACAAGGAGCTCTGGAAAGAACCTTGAAATCTATTGAAGGAAACTTAAAAGAAAGCCTGGAAAAACAAGCAAAAGATATTTTTCAAACCAATTTCCGAATCAACGATTGTTTCAAACAGTTGGACAAAGTCGAAGACAGAGTAAGTACACTGGAAGAAAATATGCATGCTGTAAGTTTAGTCGAGCTCCACAAACGTCTAGGAAGAGTTGAAACCAAATTGAAAGAATTGATGCGGCAATGAGTGCAGAAAAGGTTCAGCTCGTGAAGGAGCTCCACCCGCCAGCCAGGAGAAATTTTCCTCGTCGCTGTGTTGATGTGCGTGGAATCAAAGATCTGTGGCAGCTAGACTTGGCTGTCATGATTCAGTATGCGAATCACAACAAGAACTATAAATGTATTCTAGTAGTTATGGATGTTTTCTCAAAATATGTGTGGGCCGAGGCTATTGAGTCGAAATCTGGTACAGAAGTCACCGAGGCCTTCAAAAAAATATTGAAAAGAGCTGGAATTGCTCCTAAGGATCTACAAGGCGACAAAGGTCGAGAATTCTATAACAAAGATTTTTTCGAAGTAATCAAAGACAATAACATAAACATGTATTCCACCTACAGTAATCTAAAGGCCAGCGTATGCGAACGAGTAATTAGGACTTTGAAATCAAAAATTTATCAGATATTTTCTCTGAAAGGCAAGTTTATTTGGTTGAATTTTTTATAAGAAATTGTTCAGAAATATAATAATACGATACATCGTAAGATACAAATGAAGCCAGCCGAAGTTTGGGGAAAAAGTAAAAATCAAGATCAAATTGAAGCAGATCTTTTAACTACGGCATATGCGCGGAGGAGTATGCCGAGAAAATTCAAATTCAAGGTTGGTAACATAGTACGTATAAGCAAATACAAGTCTCTCTTCGACAAAGGATATCTACCTAATTGGAGTGCGGAAACGTTCACGATATATCGTGTACAGCAAACCAATCCGCCCACGTACCTTCTTGAAGATTATGAAAAAGAGAAGATTGCAGGGTATTTCTATGAATCAGAGCTTGCTCACGTGAGAAATCCCAACGTATTTCTCGTTGAAACAATTTTACGAAGGAAAGGGAATCAGGTTCTTGTAAAGTGGTATGGAATGAAACAGACGAGTTGGTGTAAGAAATCTGATATACTTGAGTAAGAGCGTTTATTGTAGCCGGTAATCACCGTATGCAAAAGTATGTATACGATCGCTGTGACAGACACGTTTATCATCGCTCGATGAAAGTGCCAGCTTGCGCTGGCGTATGGTGCATACATTATGCTCCAAAGATCGTATGGTGGTTTGATCAATGTACATTGAATCTTGATTGAATAAACAGTTTTTATAATCTGCAAAGGTGAGCTTGTTCCTCAATATTGACCTAGTAATCCCTTTCCCAACACACTTTTCCGAGTCCAGCGTGTCAATACTGTAGAGCTTGGATTTTATGAATACAGCAGCTCTTATTGGTAGTCCATGCATCTCATCCGAGAACTTTCCTAAGACTTTTTTGTTGAGCAAAGGTATTTTGTAAGGGTTGTCTGGTGCATAATCAGATGTGTCGAAATACTGTTCGCCATAAGGCTTCAACAGGTCTTCATATATACATATATTCCTAAGAAAATAGATCATTGAGTCAGTGTCTGTATAGCATAAGGAACAGTCTCCCGGATTCTTTGTAAATAGCTTCAACATGAAATCATAATGAAAAGAATACATAATAGTTTTCGAGAGCTCGAGTGTGCACAGCCCAACGAAAATAGCTACATTATACATTACGTTCACAGGTTTCATAGAGATGGCAACAAAGTTCTCGTCGAATATCATAAGTCTATCAAAATGGGGATGAGAAATATAATTTTCAGCACCAAATCTAGTATCCCACTTACTTAACATCACAGTCTTCCGCTTCCGAATGTTTTCAATCGTTTTACCAAAGACGCTATTAGACATGGTTTTGTACACAGTTTTTTCGAAAGCATTCTTAGCATTTTGTCGGAAGAAAATGTTTTTCTTGATGTAAGGTTGCATAAAAGGCTTCTGGCTGAATTGGAGCACTCGACTAATTTATTTTAAAATAAGACCGTGATTCAACGCTTGCTTCAGATTACGATAATGAATCACATAGTTCTCTTTGTGGAGCAGAGTCAGTAACAATTTTCCGTTGTCAGAATGTCCATTGGGAGCTACCATTTTCTCAGCACAGAACGGGTAATCTCCATGTAAAATATGTAACTCTTTAGGATAGTCTAAATCGCATTCGATAATGTATTCAATCTCTGAGTCATCCCTTACGAGTGTAACATCAAAACTTGAAGGATTTTCCACCCACGCAAAGTTTCCATATGGGAGCGGTTCGCACACAGCTGTTGCATATAGACTGTTAGCATCCACGTTTAGAATGTGACTTGTTGGTTTGCTAGGATCGTAATTTGGGAGATAAATGTTATTGGCTTCCACAAATCTAAGCGAGCTCTGTGATATACCACCACGCAGCATCCTCTCAAACATGATGATTTGATCCACATCACAAAGTAATTCCAATTCTACTCTTGTCAGATATAGCATAGCGCTCATAGAATAACCGGGGAGCGAGAGATAATGAGCTGGATCGAGACCATAACTTGGATGTGCAGACTTTCTAAAATTTGTGAAAACGTCGCAAAGAAGTAATACATCTATTTTGAGATACAAATTACTGTATTCTCGTACATCGGTGCAACCAAAAGTTTGCCAAACCTTGAGCCCATGCTCATAATTAGAGTCGGAAATGTAGGAATCGGTTAGTATGTTATAAAAATCAATCTTGCGTGGATAAGATGTCTGCTTGAGCTTGTTGAATGAATCCAGGTAGTCGTATGGAAAAACAGATTTACGGGTTACTAACTTGAACAAATCTTCCACGTTCTCACCAGTTCTCTCAGAAATCGAATGAAGTTCTTCCCAGAAACTATGCCATAGGGAGTGTTTCTTGTCGTTCTCCAGATAAGCCCCTAACTTTTCCAAACTTTCGTTCAAAAATTTGAAAGAGTCTAGAAAAGTCAATCTTATTCGAGTTCCTCCTACTCTTTTGAAGATGGCTAAATAATTTTCCATGTTATGTGGTATAATCTTGATATCTCCTGGAAGATCTTCTACCAAACTCTTAATTAGCAGGTGAAAATCATACTTTTCCCCATTGTGCAGTATTATTGGAAAATTGAAGGACTTGCGATACAAGAGATTGCACTGGCTATGCGCCACACCTCGAAATCGACCTAAAAAGGTAAACAATTAGTCGTGAATCATAAAACGAGGCGAACAGCATTACCTGTGTAATGACAGTAATCTAATACTCGATCATCTTCCAGAGGCTGATCACAAATATGACAATTCTCCGTGATTTGAATCAGTAAGTCATCCTCGTAACTAAGCTCCAATGGTACAATATTTCCCAACTCCTGAAAATGGTGAGATGAGTCATGCTGAACTAAAAATAATCTCTCGAATGCATACCTGTTCAACCATTTTTGCGATCTCTCCTAACCTGATGGCAAACTTGCTAGCTACATCTTTACCTCCAATGAGCTCATAGAAACATTTGCTTACGTCATGTTCACAATGAAAATATAGCCCGAGAGAGTATGGACAATGCTTTTGGAGTACATTCTCAATGATCTTGGAACGTCTCAATCTTTTTTCCGAATCCGACGCTGTCAAGGGATTCTTACCAACTTTTCGTAACACACATTCCAGATCAGCGTACAACGTGAATGGTAGGAATTCTTTCTTGTAAAAATCTTTGAATTTTAAAATATTGTCATCTTCTGGAGGAGTTCGCACAGCGCAATCGGATACATTCTTACAGTATTCACGATGTGACTCGAGTTTTTCTGAAGAATGAAAACAATGCAAACACCGGTTGCATAGAAATATCTTATGACCGTGACTACTAACTTGGTTGCTGACAAGTCTCGACAAATTCGATATGTAACAATAATGATGCTCACCTTCCGATTCGAAAAGTAGCAGATTTATATGAACATTTATTTCTTCGGAAGTCAAGTATAATGGATAGAAGTTTCTCTTTGAATCAAACCCATGACAGTTGATTGATAAACGATTCAACTTTTCGAATCTTGGGATTCGCTTTAGCTTCATCGGAAAATCCGCTGAATCAAATTTTGAGTATTTTTTATAGTGCGGATAGTTATAAGTTTCGTTCAAATGGTGAGATCGAGCCTTATCACTCAATAAACCAGGTAATATGCTCCAGTAGAAACAATCTGAAGTGTTATTTTTTATATTAATGACAGCGTGTTTCTTCTCAATCCAATCTGGAAGTTTTACATATTTTGAAACACTTAGCATTTTCGTTTCAGCAATGCTGACTTTAAGCGACAGAATTTCTGATAAAGAATAACCGGATCCACAATCTTTAAAAGATGACATTTCATCATTAATAAATGTTATAGACTCGTCAAACCATCGATTTAATCTTGAAGATTTCATGAGGGTCTCGTAACGCGTTTGAAAATGTTTGATCAACAATGTTTCTTCCCCTAAATTAAAATAGGCAGAAAAAATCAGACAAACTTTAGCAGTTTTGAATTTTTTAACGTAAGGTCTCAAAAATTTTAATATAAGAGGTTTCGCAAGAGTGAAGAAAGTAGTCATGTCTAGACAATTGATATTACCACAAATACCGGTTACAATACGGATTTTGAAGGCGCTTGGTCCAGTATAGAATGATACATCACCGATATTTTCGTTACTACTCGAATTATACATATTGTGAAGAATGATGTATTTCGATTTCGATTCGTTATAAAATGTCTCGAGTCGAGCTTTTTGTCTAGTTGTCAAAATTATTTGATTCGTTGTATTCATTCTCACAACGTGAGAAATGTGGCGCATAAGTCTCTTATAATCCCTTCTCAGCTTCGAAATTCGTTTAAGATTCACTGTACTCACGTCCTCCTCTCTCAGCGCGTTGGATATTTCCAAGAGAGACTCTCTGTCGTTGGCAATGGATTGTAGCAGCATGTCGCTCATGGTGAGGCGTAGGAGTACCTTCTGCGCTTCAGAAACTTCAATGAGCGAGTTCCATATGCTTTATTTGTAGTTTCGATGTGGTTTCGATCTTAGATTAGATCATCGTCTTAGATCATCGGTCCCTCTCATCATTACTCCTACTCTTTTGTTCTTGTTATAAAACATTGCATATGAGTGTACAAGCTAAGTATGTCTGATCCACTCAAAGCTCTCAATAGATCAGGCAAGTTCCCGCAGCTTGTTAAAGTACGAAATTTGTCCAGGAGTCGACGATATTTAATTAAGAACGCGTCAATCATAAATACGCAATACGGTGAATCTTGTTCATTAACTTTACTTAACGAAAGGAATAGAAACATTGTAATTTACGTAACAAAACCAACTTTGAAATTGTTGTTAAAAAAACGCGAGTTCTGGTTTAAAAATTTAATCAAAAAAATAAATTGTATTGTCGTCCTGTTGAAATCGGGAACTACCGCCGACTAAAATTTTACACTTCGTTGGACCAAGCATCCGAAAGTGAAGAAGAAGATGAACAAAACGATGACATCGGAAGCACGGGACCAGTCGAAGCATCTTCAGAAGCTTCCGGTGGAAACGGAGAGTCCAGTAATCCATCAAGCAGTCGAACCAATAGATCTGAACCATCCTCTTCCAGATAATCAACATCTACCAGCAGATGCGCATAAGCTGGCTAATTTAGTGAATCGAATGACTCGTAAAGCCAGCCCTCGAAGTCAACTGGATGAACGGTGAGTTTTTCACAAGTTTTTCCTCTCAGAAAGAAAATATTTTTTTAAAAGTTGGCGACGTCTCTTGACTTGTTCCAGAATGAACATCCCATTCGCTAGCACATCAAAACCATCGGAAGAATTGGGAAATTCTAGCGATGCTGAAAATCTAAAAATTGATGAGTCAGAAATTGAGCCTATACTCATTGGCACATTTGTTGTCGATGACGATGAAGACGACAATGATGTGAACATTGTCGATGAGGAAAAAAAGGAGACTGGTCAAGTTGAAAGGAAGCTTGAAGGCATGTTGAGCAACAAATTTTTTGAGGCTGAGGAAGCCGAAGTAGCCATCCGTATAATTAAACCAAAGTAAGTTATAGATTTTTTCTTTCATCTAGAATTTTTTATTCAAATTTCATCTTTCGAATTTCAGTAAGAAAGAAGTAGAAGAGGCTCGTGATTACGTAAGAAGCCTCCAGAATAGAATCGAACTCCAAACCCTTGGGATAAAGGGAAAGCCGTTTAGCATTGTGATGGAATCGGGGAAACAAGGAATCAGCATCAATTTTGCAACGTGGCATGAATTAGTCAATAAAATCAAAGAACTTGCGAAAAACAAGACAGAAGGATCTGGTAAGATCAATGACGTATTTTATGAATACAGAAATAAGGGAGTTTTCCCTGTACTAACGTTAGTTCAAAATTCAAATACCATAAAAGCTTCGTTTAATTCATTCGTAAATTGATTGTTCTTCGAAAAATTTGTTAAGCAACGATTTGACAATTTTATTATATCAGAGAAAACAAGAAAAGTAAACATTGAAAAAATTGCTACACTTCTGAAAACTGGAATCAGAATCAAAGAAATTAACAAATGAAATAAAATAGGAATAATCAAATACTTAACGTTTTTAGATGTAGACTATGAATGTATTGCTAATGAAATCGATGAAATATTGTATAACCTATAATGTAATAATAAACATTCTTTCATATCATGTATTATCGTTTTATTTTTAACCATATCTCAAATACAATAGGAAAATCTTAATCAGGATCAACTTCTGATACTTTATGGAATAAGGTGAGCCCACTAATTATTAGATTGAATATTGCTTCAAAACTCCCATAAAAAATATATACATCATCCATATTTACATTACGTCGAGTCAAATCTATAGATAAGGGGGAATCATTATATAATACAGCATTATACCTATTTAACAACTCAACATCTAGATTTCTCATTCTAAATATGATTAGAAAATTATGAGATAGCCCCCATCTGATTACTTCTTCGCAGTCCTGTCTAATCGCTCGCATCCTGCGAAATGTTCGACTCGATGGATCTTCAGCAAGATCTCGTAGAACCAGCCAAAATACCGAGAGAAGGAGGAGTTGAGCTAAAGATATATTGACTTGAGTAAAATATTTGGATGAGTTGAATAGAATAAGTGCTTACTTGAAATTGTATCTACAGATTCCATACTGAAAATTCAAAACACAAGCACTGTTTATTCACAAATGTGTGGAAAGCAACTGCTGAGTCGAGAATTCGATAAACTGAAAATTCAAGACACAAGCACTGTTTATTCACAAATGTGTGGAAAACGACTGCTGACTCGAGAATTCGATGAATGTATCTTAGCTATGAACGAAGAAACCGGCTGCAAAACCTGTTTCGCATGAAACTACATCTCTGAGTCAGGTCGAATAACCTGTTTTAAAAACGTTCATTCAAAATTCGATGATCAAATCTTCCAATCGCTCATTTACTTGATGTATGTAAAAGAGCTGTAGCAAAAAGCTTGCATCAAACTGCAGCAAGCTGCAACTGGTAAAAGAGCCACAGCAAGAATATATCATCATCGTTTTATTCAAGCTTGATTTCTGCAGTTTGGTTTCATGTGATTTCATGAAGAAAAAAGCCGTAAAAGCTTGCATCAAACTGCAGTAAAAGAGCCGCAGCAGATCATCTTGCGACGGGGAAAGAGTAACCGAATTTAATCATCGTCCGATGGCAAACAGCCGAAGGTTGGTGTAAGCAAGGGCTGGTGGCAGCACCTCCCGAGATCTTGCTACGGCATGATGGCTGCGGAGATCTGGGAGGGACTGTTGCGATCGAGAGGGGCCCGATTGGATAGGTATGCGGTGCAGAGGAGGACCGTAGCGAGAGAGAGGGACGAGATTGATGAGCCACGCGCATAGCTATACACGTGCGCGCATGGCTATATGCTTGCGCGCATATATAGTTAGCTATATGCATAGTGTACATATATAGTTAGATGAGCTATGCATATAGCTAACTAAACTACGTAATTATTAGTAATTATGGCACAATACTTACCCAGGTTGCCGAGGATGACGCCCTGTTTGGGGTGCATCATCTCCTAGGTAAGGGAACTACCCTTGTTAACTAGTAACCCTTATTTATTCCCTTATATAGACCTAGTGAAAACTACCCTTAATGGGGGCTGAACAGGCACAACTTACCCTACTGACCCCAGATTTCAATTTTAAGAATACTTCAGAAAATACAAATTTATCAATTCTCAACTGATCCCAAAATTTGGGCGTGGGATCATCCCTCTGAAATACAGGAATCTTAGCGGGCATGCTTTGAACTCCAATTCAATATTCCAAGACTGACTTCATCTCTGAGAATGACCCGTATGAGTCATTTTGACCAAGTATTCTAGGATATTGAAACTGGAACATTGACTAAAATCATTAGAATAACTAGAACTGATTCAGAGGCCCAAACAGAACAGTTACATTCAGTATTTGTTCAATACATCTTGAGTACAACAGAATTCATAAACTAACCTTCTAAATTTTGTTCACGAAACCTTTGGAACTCAAGTAATTTCAACGGATTCAGATAGCTGAACATAAAATCATTCCTCTGAAATACAGGGATCTCAGCAGACATGATTTCAACTCCAATTCAATATTTCAAGATTGACTTTATCTCTGAAAATGACCCGGATACGCCATTTTGACCAAGTACTCTAAGATATTGGAGCTGCAACTTTAAATAGAAAAACCTGAATGATCAGAAATGGTTTGGAGGCCCATACAGAACAATTTCACTCTGTATTCCATCAATACTCTTTGAGGACAATAAAATTTGCAATATAACTTTCTAAATGTTGATCACAAAATCTTTGGAACTCAACCAAGTTTCAACGAATTCAGATGATTGGACATGAAATCATCCCTCTAAAATACAGGGATCTTGTCAGACATGATTTCAAATTCAATTCAATATTCCAAGATTGACTTTGTCTCTGAAAATGATCCGTAAACGCCATTTTGACCAAGTATCCTAAGATATTGGGACTGGAACTTTGAATAGAAAAACCTGAATTATCAGGAATGGTTTTTAGGCCCGGACAGAACAGTTACATTTTGTATTCATCCAATACATCTTGAGTACAACAAGATTCATAAACTAATTTTCTAACTTTTGTTTACAAAACCTTTGGAACTCAAGTAATTCCCATTGGATTCAGATGACTGAACTCGAATTCATCCTCCTGAAATGCAGGGATCCTAGCAGACATGATTTGAACTCCAATTCAATATTCCAATACTGACTTTATCTGTGACAATGAACCGGAGACGTTATTCTTACCAATTATTCTAGGATATTGGGACTGGAACCTTCATTAGAATCATCAGAATGATCAGAACTGGATTAGAGGCCCAAACAAAACACTTAGATTCTGTATTAGTTCAATCCATCTTGAGTACAATGAAATCCACAAACTGAACATGAAATTATCCTTCTGAAATACAGGGATCTTAGTAAACATGATTTGAACTGCAATTCAATATCCCAAGACTCACTTCATCTCTCAAAATGACCCGGACACGTTATTTTCACCAAGTATTCTAGGATATTGAAACTGGAACCTGTTTGATTACAATCATCAGAATGATCAGATCTGGTTGAGACGCTCAAACAGAACACTTACATTCTGTATCTGTTCAAGGGCTCGTGCATGCAAATTTGCAAAGTTGACACTGAGCTCTCTGCAAATAGATGCATATCGCAGCAGACGGCTATCAGATTCACCACCATGCCTGATCACAGATCGCAGACATCTCGCGCGACAAAGGACCCCGGTCCGGTCGATATAATATCATCAACTGGGCCGTCGCTTTCCACCGGGAAGTCGCGGCTTACAAGTCTTACAACATATCTTATCCGCGATGACAACGCACGGGAACGTGCATGATCGAAGCAGACGGCTTTGCTGATGTCCCGCCTCGCGCTCCCTGATCAGTCTGGCCACTTTGAAGAAACTGAAAATGATGGCTGTCATCATATAACTCATCGCCGTTCTGGATTCATCTCAAGTTTCATAGAGAATTATGAACAAATAAGGGTCTTACTATTATCTACGAACTTGAGGATATTGCGCTATGGAGTGAAAACGGGGAAAAACGAGCTGATCACAAAATTATAGAATGAAGTATAACAGCATGCCTTACCACAGGAGCAGACGACATCTGTACATGTCTGTACAGCGCTTATCATGAAAGTTTCTCCGTCTACTTTTGTGGGATTTCGCTCCATAGCGCAATTCTTGCAGGCATTTTGTTGACGCATACAAAATATGAAGGGATTTGGTTAAGTAAAACTTGGGATATTCACAGAACGGATTCCGGCCAATCTCCCTAGCTTTTTCAAGATGACCGCAGACTACGGCCTCGCTTTTAAAGCGATCCTATACGGAGAATTCCGAAACGAGGCCTCCAGGCCCGTTCTATTTATGTTCCCAAATCCAACCCTTGATTAGGGGTTGTCCGCATTCACCTGGGGTGGCTGCAAAGAATACAGGCAACTCCTTCCGTCACTAGAAACCGGTCCCAATCGAGGAGTTCTGGGACAGAACTTCCTGGCCCGTTCTACAAAAATGCCTTCATTTCAACCCTCGATTAGGGGTTGTTCGCATCCAGAGTGGGGGCTGCGGGGATCGCTGGCACCTCCTCCCGTCACTAGAAACCTGTTCCAATCGAGAAAATTTGGAACAGAGCTTCCTGGCCCGTCCCACAAAAATTCCCAATTTTCAACCCTGGATTAGAGGTTGTTTGCATCCAGAGTGGGGCTGTGGGTAAATGCTGGCACCTCCTTCTGTCACTAGAAACCTGTTCCAATCGAAAAATTTCAGGACAGAACCTCCTGGCCCGTCTTACAAGAATTCCCGAACTCCAACCCTCGATTAGGGGTTGTCCGCATTCACCGGGTGGGCTGCAAAAGAATCAGGCACCTCCTCCCGTCACTAGAAACCTGTCCCGAACGAGGAATTTTGGAACAGAGCCTCCTGGCCTGTTCTATCAAAATTCCCGAATTCCAACCCTCGATTAGGGGTTAACCGCATTCACCGGGGGGGGGGGGGGGCGCAACGAATTCAGGCACCTCCTTTCGTCACTAAAAACCAGTTCCAATCGAAAAATTTGGGAACAGAGCCTCCTGGCCCGTTCTACAAGAATTCCCGAATTCCAACCCTCCATCAGGGGTTGTTCGCATCCACCAGGGGGGGGGGGTGTCTGCAAAGAATTCAGGCTTCTCATTCCATCACTCAAAAGCGATTCAATCGAGAAATTCTGTGACAGAGCCTCTTGGCCCATTCTACAAAAATTTCCGAATTTCTACTCTCCATCAGGGGTTGTTCGCATTCACCAGGGGGAGGGGGGTGTCTGCAAAGAATTCAGGCTTCTCCTTTCGTCACTCGAAAGCGATTCAATCGAGAAATTTTGTGGCAGAGCCTCCTGGCCCGTTCTACAAAAATTCCCGAATTTCAACCCTCGATTAAGGGTTGTTTGCTTTCGCCGGGAAGGCTGCAAGGAGTTCAAGCACCTTCTTTCGTCACTAGGAACAGAGAACTGAGACACAGAGTGAGTTAAGGGGATAATACAAATGAAGAATGGGAGGTTCAAGAATAAAATCGGACAATTTCAGAGCGACACTTTCAATTGGTTGTCCCACCCACACACAACCATCAGCAACATTGAACAGATAGCTCGCTGATGTAGAAGCAATGAAAACTTGCGTTAACACCTCGTATATCGACAGCCAACGAACAAAATTGCAAGAGAGGGATCCAGCACTGAGCATCGGGTCCGAGTCAGGGAGAACCGACACTGCTGACCTCGAAACGGGTTGGGGCAAGTTCAAAGAGGCCCATTCGCGGGAGTAGGAGTATTCAGAGAATATACTCAGAAAGCTGAGTGACATCTCGGGGGGAGAAAACGAGCATGCGATAGCACAGAAGTCGACGAAAGAACTTGATCAAAATGCCAGCAGCCCACGCGGGGGGCTAGGAAAAGCCACGCAGAGAGCTCCATAGTTGAGGGAGACAATCAGCTCCGCCTCCGAGGCACTGGCGTCGAGTGCCACGAGGTCATCAGCCTCGATAGCTTAACTGAGTCTCTCCTCGGCTTCACGAGGGTAGGACCGTGGAACCAACAAAAGTAAGGCTGCAGACGTCCCATCCGCTGAGAGCAAGAATAAGACACAAGGGAAACCAGACGCGCAGTCTTCAGACCGACGCAGCCTTATCTCCGAGGCGAGGGAGCTGGTATGAATGAAACACCCGGACCTACGCTAGATACACCCTTGTCAACTTGCGCGGTGAAGGGTCAGCCTCCAAATGACGGTTCTAGCTGGCGGGTCGCACGGCAAAGCATGAGACACAGAGGCGACACGGGGGGGGGGTGACAACCAGGACAAAGCAAACGAGATGAAACAGGAGGCTAGAAGGAATCAAAGGAAGGCTAGATCCGACGCGCTCCTCATGCGAGTAGAGGAAGATGGCCTGTCTTACGCGGATATGATCGGGAGGGTCAAGCAGAGAGAAGAAACAAGGCAAGTGGCTTCAAAAGTTTCCAAACTCAGGAGATCGAAGGAGAGACATCTCCTCGTTAAACACGAGAAGGGGGTTGGGGCAGAGGCCGTTGAGGACACATTCAAGAAAGTAATCCAAGATGCGGTAGCTATAACACGTCTCCCCTAGAACGTGACACAGGAAGTGCTTGATCTTGATGATATGAGTGCGCTACAGGAAGTCAAAGAGGCTTTCGTGGAGGATTTTGGGGCAGAACGCACAGGGGTTATCACTCCCAGGACCATACGCCTAGGATACAGCAGAATCCAGGCCGCAGTGATTACACTGCCAAAGCAGCGCGCTAACGAGGTGCTGGATAGGGGGAGATCTGAGTAGACTTTGTTTTAGCATGAATCCAGAACAGGTGTAAAAGATGCTATGATTGTCTACCTTACGAGCATTTGTTCGTGAAAGACGAGGAGGCACAGGTAAGACGAGCAAAACTCTCCTCCAATTGCGGCGGAGCGGGCCGCGTAGCAGCGGCATTCGCCACCACAGGGCACGAATTTTCGAGCCGCTAAGCTTCCAAAGAGCACCACAAATACAGGTCGGGGATGCAGTGCTGCAAGTTCTAGCAATAGGCACAATCAGCGTGGAAGGGCCAGAAAAGGCGTATCATCTCTGAGCAGTATTTCCGAGGAGAGCGGCCACGAACCATGGAAGATCTTGGGAGGGAATCAGTCATCCAAGTTTGGCACGCGATCCTCGAAGAGATGAAAAAACTAACCAGAGAGATGGGCTTTACCCGGAGAGTCATCGGTGAGAAAGCGGTGTATAGCTGCTACTACTTACCAAACGCTCCGATGAATGGCTATCGACGGAAACTGCGAGAACTCGAGAATAGTCTGTGATAGTGGAGAGGCATCGTGATAGAGGCGGAAATTCCAACTCCAAGGCCCCAGCCTGGAGTTAGAGGCCAGAGAATCGATCGATTGATTACTTTTATTCGCCCGAAGGCAAAAAGTTGAATATACAGTTGCATATAGAACACATGTCACTGGCATAGCGAATATAAAAAAGAATAGTCAATACACTTGACATTTTGGTTAAGGTTAGAGTAAAGGATGAAAGCGGCGATTCAATGCAATGGGACCGGAGTAGTCAATCATTTTGAACGAGGTGAAGTCCAAGATCGGAATCCGTGCAAATTGGTCGAGATCGCCTGCGATGCTTTTGATTCTGTCCAGCATGTTTCTCGGGTTTCCCTGCGTCGAATCGACTTCACCAACGGGTCATTCTGAAGGAAATTGTTTGAGCTATCGAAATGAGTAGATTGCGTCGTGTTGAGTGGGTGGTAAGTAACAATATAATTACGCACAACAGTCGGAAACACTTCTTTATTTGATTCAAAACTATCAAATGTTCAATGTCCCATAACTCATCATCAAATTACCACTCCGTAGCCTACTCACTTTGATAGCTCGATCAATTTCCTTCAAAATGACCCCTTGGCGAAGCCGATTTGGTGCACGGAAATCAGAGAAACACGCTGGACAAAATCGAAAGCATCGCAGGCAATCTTGACCAATTTGCACGGATTTCCATCTTGGACTTCCCCTCATACAAAACGATTCATTACTCCGGTCCCATTACATCGAATCGACTTTTAGCAGTGGTCATTTTGAAGGAAATCGCTCGGGCTATCGATTGAAGATATTACCGAAACCGCAGAAAATCACTCATGCGCGGGAGAACTCGAAAACTGCGATAAAAAGTGATTTCAGGACTGTATTCTGCTGGTTTGGCCCCGTTCTGACCCTTGGATTCAATTAAAACTAGCCGCTCCATGCGTTAAAACTTTCCTAAGACCATTCCAATCAATGTTATTCAGCTCGGTTTGCTTCATTCTACTTGTATTGCGAGTGCTTGCCAAGTAAAGCTGACGAATTTTGTCGAAAAATGTCTCAAAACTGCAAAAAAATCGAAAATGTATGTCAGAATGGGCACTATATAGGCTACCTCTAAAAATCTGAAAAAAATTTTATCGATCTAGTTTTATCTTGAAATTGAAATATCCGCACGAGCGCGAAGGATCCAGAGGGGTCGGGAAATAAGTGTCACCCTAATACATATACAAGGAATAAGTGTTTTGGAGTACCTATCATCATCCATCTAATACTTGAATTTGATGCAACCAAGTTTCATGAAACTACCGACATCATATTCAAGGGAAGGGAACGCGAGAAAATTTAGATTCGATGAGGGCCTAGGCCTATCAGAGCGTTTCCCTGAGCAACATCATCAACTCAAACGGATTCTTGTGATTGCCGAGGGAGGATGGTTTTTGCTAGGGTCAATTCACAAAAAGCTCCATTTTCAGTGTCTCCAGGTAGAAATACACGAGAAAGAAAGACACCATGAGGATTGAGACTACATAAATGCTCTGCGCCTAGATACTTCACTTTCGAAAATAACGTCACGATAGCGAGATTCTCTTCTGTTCTCGAAATTTCCCAAGGCTCTTGCTCAAACTTCAAATGTAAATTTCTTGCGCCCCGCGAAGGAATGCTGCGGTAACACGACCTTCTTGACACCAAGGGTAACAATTTGTGAAGATTTCCATTTTCTGGCCTACCTTATTGTAGGGTTTTTCGTATCAAACAACATATCATCTTTCAGGCACATTTCATTCTTCCACTTCAAGAAACCTATCCGTAGCCTGCACCTCTCTTGAACCTTCTATGTGATAATGGAATCTCGTCAAATTCTAGGACCAGGATTGGAGGTTCGACGTCCCAAAACCGCAACACTTGAATGAACCATCGCACCCTCTAATTTCTACGACCGAATCTACAGCTTGTCCAATACCTGGGATTGTAGACGTTGTCTTAGTGAAAGAGGGGAGTCGCGTCACCATGGGGACCCCATTGTTGATGATCGTGGCAATGAAGATGGAGGTGAGAGTTGGAGATGCATTCCGATTCCCTATAACAGGGATAGTTGAAATTCGATCTTCATTTTCAGCATACAGTCAGATCACAAAGAGATGGAACTATCAAGGAAATCCTTTGTCAGCCGGGTCAGAACGTAGCAAAAGGCGAAAACCTGATTATATTCGAAGATGAACCATAGAAATTTAATGGAGGGAGAGTCGTTGTTCTCAGAAGAGGAAGTCGAACTGCGGCCATTTCAGATTCGCGTTCTTCTGATATACACCTCAAATACACTTTGGATCGTGGAAGCTGAGATCTGTATCGAGATGAACCATTTCATCATGGAATCCCTGCATGTCTCACGATCTCTGTCTCCTGTAAGATTTCAGATCTACGACTTGAATTGTCTTGAATCAGATTAAACGTGGTCTTGGCACACGCTCCATTATTTCTGGGTGCTCATTTGATATTGGTCTTGTAGATACTGAGTCGGCAGTGGCAATTCCTCCCTCTTTCCTCCCCCTGCTCCTCTTTCCCTGAGAGAGCAACTTTCAATACTCAGCACTTGATCTAGGAGTAGGACAACTATTCGGGCAGGATTTTCCGGGGCATAATCTTTATTTCCCTGGCAAAGAAGTTCTCATTCCCTCGGAATTCTCTCTCAGAACCAAAATTTGATCCCTGGGGATTGTCGGTATCACTTGTTCCACTTTCCGATCCAAATGTCCATGAAATGAGTAACCTGACCAGGTCCACAACCGGACTACGATCACTTCGGTTCTCTCGAGGGCGATGCTCTATCTGTCAACTAATGGGCAATCAGCACTCCTCCTATAATAGATGAATCCGTCTAAATGTGAAGGGATAAGCTGTAAGGAGGGACGTTGTATCTCCCTACAGCATCCTAGGCGTTATGGGAGGCAGGCTCGAATCCTTAATGTCACATCGCACATAAACGCTATGATTTTACTCTCTTTGAGTCTCGTGGGACTCCTCGAATAACTCGGGCAAAGTAACGCGGGAAAATGCTAGTTCGTTGTGGGAATAAAATCTTGTTTGGTGCGTGATTTCTATTTGAAAACATTCAAGAGAATAATGTTTTGTTCCTTCACAGAACATCATTCCACCAAAACGTTCATGACGTTCCTCACTCGCGAATCCCTCGCCTCAGACGAACTGTGGCAGAGGTATCACGTGCGAAGGAATGTCGCTTTTTTATAGCTCGAATTTGATTTCATTTTTTCATTGTTAGTAAAGCTTCAACTTTTCCACAAACCTTAATCATGCAACTGTTGTTACTACTCGTGTTGCTCCTGTTGTTCCTGTCGCTGCTGCTGTTGTCGGTACTCCAGCGCATAATGGATAATCAGATTAACTGATTTTGGTATCGCACGCGACGGATGGAGAAATTCTTAGAATGTTTTGGAACACGAAAATTCAACGGAAGAGAAGGATAAATTCCGATCGAAGAATCAGATGGAATTCATTGAATTGAAGAACACAAAAATGGATTAGAAGACAAGATTTTTGACAAGGAGATAGCTAACGTTTCTCCTGTTCTCCGTGCGAGACCAAAGTTCCTGATTTTTGGGCAGGCGTGCTCTACTCAAAAACCATGCTAGGATGGGAGTGAATGCTGCGTCGCTACGCCAGAGTCGCCTGAGTTTTTCAGCATCTCCTCTCGGGCGTCTTTGCTGGAGCGCAAGCATTTCCAAGGAGGAACGAATTATCCTAAAACGTACAGCTCGTAGATGGAGGCACGGGTTTTACTCCTCGATTATTCTTGATCTATCCTATAATATTGTTAATATTCGTATTATTGTTGTTTTGTCAGTCTTCTGTTTTGAGGTAGAATTGGTCATCATCTTTTGTTTGTCTCTCTGGTTTGAAACACCGTGATCTCCTTGAATCACTTGAATATTGTATAAATATTACCTATAATTCATTAGTCTGAAAATTATATTGCCAATATTATGCCCTCTTCTTGGTTTGATCATAATTTTCACTCGATTTCTCCCCACAATTTGAGAGGAATATGACAGGTTATAATGTCGTGATGAATGGAATGGATGAGAACATTTTGGCTAATAATGGAATTTTTGCCGTCGTTTTCTGACGTTTATGATAATTGCACGATCATTGTGATTTCTTCTGAGAGAGAATTTACATCTCCAAAATCGCTGTCTGAACAATATTAAGGTTATATGGCATCAAATAGTTCTTGACATGAAACTTCTGGATTAAATTTTCTGTTTGAAAAAATTTTCTGAACCCTTTTCTTCTAGCCCAAAAAGAATATATATATATAAATATATATATATATATATATATATATATATGGGTCAGATCAGTATATTTCGGCGAATCCGTGCGCACGACCACCGCGGATCTTTTCGCAGATTTTTTACATGAAAGAAGGCACCAAAAATAGTACTTTCCCAGAATTTCAGCCCTCTAAAAAATTTTTTACGCCCACTAGAATTTTTTGAAGTTTCGTAAAGGCCTTTTTTAGCTTTCTTTAAGAAAATCGTCAAATCGACCAGAAACATCGTAGCGAGGCCTGCGAGGTCGCATTTTCTTCGTTTTCACGTCAACTTTCAGGAAAGAAATATGCGAAACTCTCAAAACCAATTTCGTTTACTCTACACGAAGATACGTGAAGTCACTTTTCCTCGATTTTCAGACCATTTTGATACGGATGCTATTCCGAAGCATCTGAATCTTTTTTCATCTTACTTAACTAATCTTCTTTGTCCCACAAAATCCTACAATTTTCGCACTCGCACGTCCAATGCGGTTGATTTTGGTCCGAATTATGTCCATTGGAAGATGGTAAGTTATTTTTTTTTCGAGATCGCCTTGCAGCCTCCTGGTCCTAGCACGGGGGGCCCCTTTACCACCTTGGTGTGAAGGGTTATGCCCGAATTTTTCCTCTACTTGTGGATTCCAGCTTCCCCGGAGTGACCTACGCCATGATTTGCAGCCATGGGATGCCTCTCTCCAATGCCGGTAAGGCCGACATTCCCTGTCTCACAAAGTGAGCCATCGGATCCGCTGTACCCTTAGCGTCCCCGGAGAGAGCCTCTTCATGGTTTGCGAGGCCATGATTTGGTGAGACTCAAACTCCAATGCCGGTAAGGCCGACATTCCCCGCACCTCCCTGTGCACTTAGGAAGGCACTTCGGGTCGGCTTATTAACTCCCTAGGTTACCCACCCTCCCCCTGCTTCGCATTCGCCCAAGGCCCGCTAGCCGAACCTCGTGAAATGAGAAAACCCAGGATTTCTCTGAAGGATAATCCCGGGAAAACGCCATCCCAAAGCAGGCGGGGTATGATGGGTCCTTTTCCCGTCGGAAAAACCTCAGAAAAAATTTTCCGAGTGATTTTGCTGGGAATCGAATCCACGACCCCTCGAACAGTGTTGATTCCGAAGCTAGCACGCTATCGACTGAGCCAACACTGCTCTCAAGATGGTGAGTTATTAAAAACGCTCAATTTGTCCAGCTCGTCAAATCTATCGCCCTCCACAGATCGACTTGAAACTTGACATAGGTGTTTTTTCAAGTGTCCCAAACATGTAGAAAAAATTTTGCGCTGTGCTCCGGCCTTCCATTGGACCGATGAATTTTACAAACACCCTCATTTTCGCGGATTTTCGCGTAATTTTTGAAGCTGTTGCCGCTCTCTTACTTCCTGCCGATATCTCCCTGCCCTGGAATAGCTAGATCTCTGGTTCAGTTGCATCAAAGTGACTTCGTCAAGGGGTCATTTTAAAGGAAATTGCAAGGGCTATCGATTGAAGATACTCCCGAAACTCCCGAAACAGTACAGATTTGCGCATGTGCAGTAAGAGCGTAGCAACAGCTCCAAGAACTACGCGAAAATCCGCAAAAATGAGGGTAATTGTAAAATTCATAGGTCCAACGGAAAGCCGAAACACCGCGCGGAATTTCTCCTACATGTTTGGGACACTTGAAAGAACACCTATGTCAAGTTTCAAGTCGATCAGTGGAGGGCGATAGATTTGACGAGCTGAACAAATTGAGTGTTTTTCAATAACTCACCATCTTCCAATGGACATCACTCGAACCAAAATCAACCGATTTGGACGTGCAAGAGCGCAAATTGTAGGATTTCCTAAGACAAAAAGAATGAGTTGAGTAAGATGGAAAAAGATTCAGATGCTTCGGAATAGCATCCGTTTCAAAATGGTCTGGAAATCGAGAAAAAGTGACTTTACGTATCTTCGTGTAGAGTAAACGAAATTGGTTTTGAGAGTCTCGCATATTTTTTTCTGAAAGATGACGTCAAAATGAAGGAAATGCGACCTCGCAGGGCTCGCTACGATGTTCCCGGTCGATTTGACGATTTTGTTGAAAAACGCTGAAAAAGGCCTCATTTGGAACTTCAAAAAATTCGGCTGGGCGAGAAAAATTCTCTAGGGAGGCTAAAATTCTGTGGAAGTACTAATTTGGTGCCTACTCTCATGTAAAAAATTGACGGAGAGATCCGCGGGGTCGTGCGCACGGATTTGCCGAAATACACTCATCTGACATATATATATATATATATATATATATATATATATATATATATATATATATATGTATATAATTCAAATTTTGAAAAATGAAATATGCAAAACGACGATGAAGGAAAAGGTCAATATAATTAATAAGGGTTGATTTGAGAATGATTATAGATTTATATACTGATTTTGAATGACATAATCCAAAGGTAACAATGATAGATTTTATATACTCATTTTGAATAAGATAGTTCAAAGATAACAATGATAGATTTTTGTTCGACTAACAATCATGTTAAATCTTGGTTCTACTCCAGGATACCTTGACTCGCAGAGCAGGAAATTCTCGAGGCCGATGGACAGGTTGACTCTTTGCACGTACTTTGGATGACGCCGGAGATGCGCGGCGGGATTCAGTCGACTCACTTTATCCACTTATTGAAATTCACTTCGTTGTACGCGGCGTACTTGGGTAAAGTCAAATGTCATGGCCGTCTGAGTTTATTTCAAAGACTGATCAAATAACTGCTGTTAACGCTCAATTTTTATAGCTTTGTGATTATGAAATTCGACCCGCTTTTGGCCGTGCGCGTAACTCGGAGTTACTGTGAGTTACGCGCACGGCGACAACAATGCGCTGAATCAACCTGTCTTTATAATTTTGATTGCTTAATTGAATGGAGGTTACTCGAAAGCAAACCCCGATCGCAACTCAGCATTTTCCTTTTATTCGAGCAATTTGGGTCACCCCGAGATGGCGGGACGCCACAAAGGTATCTACATCTATGAAGTTGAGGATCTGGATAGCACGCTGATAGACGGGTTTTTGTACACCGAAGAGCTGGTACCCGTGAGCAAACATCGTCTGGCTGATAGGCAACTTGTCCAAGTGGAGAAGGTGATACGTACTAAGGGCCGTGGGGTCAACAAGCAGGTACTCATCAAGTGGGTGGGATATCCGGAGAAATGCAATTCCTGGATCGAGGCTACGGAACTACAATCCACTTCAAAATGAATGACGCGGACGAATTTTACCTGGTCTTACCTAGTAATAGCAGTATGTTGTACTACTCTGACAATACCACGTCATGAGTAATTTGGTAGATTTTTCGTCCTTGATGGTTATCATATAAGTTGATTATTTGGTCTCATTGATCTTGAAGGACGGTGGGGAACTGAATAAATTCCCAAAATTTCATGAAAGAAATGTTATTGCTGCGTTACGTCCCCTAGGTTTTGTGGACCTCATCAGGCTTCAGGTTTCTTTTTCGACAAATAAAGAAAGAAAATATGAAATTTTCCACAAATGATGGATGTATAAATATTCAAGATGCGCAACTTACGTTATCCTTTAGATGGTCATGATATTTTCTGAACGATCTTGTAATAGAGCACAGACATAACGTCTGGCTCCTGTCGATACAGGTAAATAGAATGAGTCATCGGTATTTAGTTCCCCACCGTCATTCAAGATCGATGAGACCAAATAATCAACTTATATATAAACACCACGACGTGTTTCACAACGCATCTGAACCGTAAGATTAGATATACGGGTAACTGGGTAGTTGATCTCACAGAAATTCATATACCGTGCATCATGATGCATATACAGGAAGACGATGTATTTTATCTTCTCAACAACAGCGGGGATCTTGACGGCGAGGACACGACTGTATCCATTGCTCCCGGTGTGTACGATAGCATCGATCAACTGGTGCAAGATATGAACACCGAAAAAGATGTTGCAAAGCATCAGATTCTTGCTTCAACGATCGATCCTGAAGGTTACTACATGCTCTCAAAAGTATGCGAATGCAAGAGGAACCACTATACGTATTTCGACGTGGAAATTAGACGAGCTCTGGGATTTGACGAGCGCATCGAATCATTGATTCTGTCGGATAAAAAAATCAAAATAATCGTCGACCGTCCTGGTCGTCTGTCGAGATGTCTGGTGGATCAGCTATTCGTTTACACGGACATATGCGGACCGTACACGGTTGGCGACACGCAAGCCGCTCTTCTCCGCATAGTATCGTTAGAAAATTCCAGGTAAAAATTCGTCTCGAATGTTCGCCGGTATTTTCCACTAATTCATTACATACCGTTGATGCA
This sequence comes from Eretmocerus hayati, assembly GCA_029851415.1. Taxonomy (NCBI): domain Eukaryota; kingdom Metazoa; phylum Arthropoda; class Insecta; order Hymenoptera; family Aphelinidae; genus Eretmocerus; species Eretmocerus hayati. The sequence continues at coordinate 71,238,583 of CM056742.1, read as the reverse complement.
CTACACGTCCCAGAGCGTGATTATAGATATAAGGAGCCCACAGGGTACACGCACCCCACGATGAGTCATTCAGGCGAAAAAAACAAAGGTGCAAGAACATGGGATATTCCTGGCGGGTATGTTTTGGGGGTGTCTCAGGATCCATTCCCAACAAAAATCAAAATCATCCGTTTGGGGTTTTCAAAATAAAATCAATTCTTCTAATTCAAACTCTGGTTGCGGGGACTATTACTCTCCAGAGTTTGATACTCACGTTTCTTGACCAGTAATTGATTCAGTAGAGTCAACGAGATATACAAATTTGACTTTTCCTTGATAAAAATCTTCTGGAATACCTGGTCAGAAACTCCGACAAACGCAGTGGCAACGATCAAATCTCCTTGCAACGCGATAAATGATTTGTTTCTATGTTTTCTTGCAGAACTAGAGATTAAACTTCAGTGTTATGTTGAAAAACTTCTCTCGTTGGAAATGTCGGTAAGCACAAACATTGTTGACATATATGAGATACACATCAGAGGGGTGAAGGAATCAGAAATTGCCAGCGCATCTGCGTAAGCAACATTCTAACGACATGTGAGGGGCGTGACCTTACTTCACTCCGTCCAACACTCTTTGACCTTACGCGGGCTCTTCGTTTCATAACATTGATTAATTCGAAGCATCAAAGGAGCTTGCAAGTTGTCGCTTTCAACTTTCGAATCACATGAGCTCCAAGCGAGTCTCGTGGAGTTTGTCAGAGTTTTTCTTCACCGACAGTATCAAACCGCAGCTCTGTCGACAAAGTAGAGTGCTTCGAATTTTGGATCTACTCAGTTATCGAACATGTTGTTATTGATAAAGTTACCATCAACCAGTATTTTTCTCACCCATACTGATAGTATAATTACGCGATTGACATTCAAAACCATCCCATATAGTTGATTTTCGCGTTGACATGAGATTCGATCGTTGCTACTGCATTTGTCGGAGTTTCTGACCTGGTATTCCAGAGAATCAGAATTTCCAACCAGAAAGAGTCAAATTTGTATTTCTTGTTGACTTTACTGAATCGATTACAAGCCAAGAAACGTGAGTATCAAATTCTGAAAAATAATAGTTCCTATAACCAAAGTCAAAATCAGAAGAATTAATTTCATCTTGAAAACCCCAAGCGGATGATTTTGATTTCTGTTGGGAATTGATCCTGAGACACCCTCGAAACATACCCCATAGGAATATCCCATGTTCCCGCACCTTTGACTTTCTTGCCTCAATGACTCGCCGTGACCCCATTCGAGTATGGAATTCTTACTGTTACTCTTCATCTCAAGAGAGGAAGATGAGTCATGCACCATGTCTCGCTACGACTAGTATTACAACAAGCAAATAGGTGGGTCTAGAGGGGTGAGGAACGTTTTTGCCGGAGCGGCGTACCAGAGAGGGTGCGGTCTTGGCATTTCCTTGGGTTCGATACTACGCCAAGTTGTTCCCTATTTGGCAAGTGAATTAGAAACCATTGAAGAGGAGAAAGTCCGTACACGTCTCAACGCGTGTGACGACGTTGTAGACAGTGGTGTGAGTCTGAAAGATTCGGTCAAGACACGTGTACGAGAGTCGGGGAAGGAACTTGGGGTAAAGGCTGTGAGAAAAATGAGAGACATGATGCAAGGTAGCGGTTATGAAAAACGCTCGGGTGGTAGGAAGCGCCAGTCCAGGTCCAGGTGAAACCGTACAGCTGCTAGTACGTCCACGCGTGAGAGGAAGAAGAGGGTATCTGCAAAGAAACGTATGCACAGAACAGCTGGCTCGATTGGCAAACGAAGAAAGAGAGTCGGGAATAGGAAGAAGAAGAGAACGGTGAGAAGTGTGGCGGACTTCTTCACCAATCAATAGTCACAAGATGGCAATTTTACACTCGTGCAGCGGAGGAGGCAGAAAAAGTGAGCTCGATCTTTTCACCCTACCTCTGACACAGACTTCTAAGAATTTGTCATCCCCTCAACGGACCATGCCTTCGACCTGGCGCACACGATGCTCCGCATATCCGCATGCAAATCACCATTTCGCGTTGATGCGGAGTATGACAAAGTTGCACCTGTGGATAATTTTACCCATTCGTTTCGATCAAGTTGGAATTTTCTTCAATCAAAAGATCGTCTCACCGCAAAACAATGCTTAGGACGAGTCTACATAGACGGGTGCCTCCGGGCGCGCGCGCTCTCGCCGCTTGCACTCTTCACCCATACACCGCGAAATAGGTACCAGAAGATGATTCGAAAATCTACCTGAGAGTGTTCCTTCGTTATTCGAGTACCCAGGTCAAATTAGTAAGATGGAACTGTCAACTTAACGCCAAGAATGACCGAAAAACCCATCGGCATCGGAATGAGTTCGGAAAACGAGAAACATGGATGTCGATCGATGTGCCTAATATTGACACCCTCACGGGGGTGATACCTCAAACGTTGCAACTTCTCAGATGTATAACCCGCGGCCTATTCCACAATAGTCAACATTATCTTGGGTTTACATTGATACTCATTCCAAGAGCTGTAAGATGAGTTCAAGCATATGGAATTCTGGTTGAGAAGGCCCTACTTGTCCAAAATTGACGAAGAAATGACTCTTATTACACAAATGTTATCTTTCGTAAATTTGCAATAGGTTGATTCGTCTTAACCGGAATCCTATACGCTTGAACTTATGCCACAACTTCTGGAATAAGTATCAATGTAAACCCAAGATAACATTGAATATTGTTGAACAGGACGCGAGTTAGATACCTGAGAAGTCGGGGTTGCTGGTATTAGGCACATCATTCGACATCTACTCGCTCTTCGATCTCAATTCGATGCAAATGAATTTTTTGGTCATTCTTAAGAATAGACTGACGGTTTTTCATCCCACAAACTCGGCATGGGTACTCGAATTGTGAAGGATTTTATGCGTATTGTCGAATCATTCCCCGCTACCTATCCCGCGGTATCTAGGTGGAGAGTGCGAGTGGCGAGAGCGCGCGTGCCCAGGGTGAGCGCGTCTATGTAGACTCAGCCTTACCCGTACAGAGCATACTTGGAAACGGTGCTGAACTACTCCGTACCAACGATGCAATCGCGACTCACTGCCGCGTTGTGGTATCGCGAACAACCCGGATGTATGGATTCCAATCCGAATATGAAGGATAATACGGCAGGTTTCAACGGGGGTCTCAATAAGAGCTAAAATCTCATGCTCAATGGTGAAACCGTAGATATGATCGACTACATACACTCCGATTTGTTTTCTCAGTCACGTTTCTTGATCAACGGTATTGAGGTGAGGGTCAGACTTACACGCAGTGGAGACGCATTCAACCTCATGGACATTTCAGAGGCAGGTGACTAATCGGTGCTTATCAAGGATGCAGCGCTCATCACCTGTCACGTGAAAATAAGCCCCGGTATTTCACTAGCCCGTGCATAGGCCCTGGCTAAGACTACGGCAAAGTACCCAATCGCTCGAGTCGAGGTAAAGTCTTTCACCATGCACAGAGGTATTCTGGGCGAAACCAATGACAAATTACACTACGGTCAGCTACCGAAGCTCGTGATCCTTGAATTCCTATCAAACCGCGCGAAAATGGTGACAGCGACTCAACCATATCGATTTTTCCATCAACTTCCTATCTTTGTACGTAGATGGCGTGCAAATATCCAGCAAACCGTTGCGACCTCGTTTCACAGGTGACGAGAAACTCAACGTGGATTCTTTCCACACACTCTACACGGGCACTGGCATGCATTATATGAACGAGAGCCTGGGTATCGATCGCGTAAACTACCCGGAAGGTTATTGTCTGTTTGCATTCGATTTGACGCCAGATCTTTCGGCTCATTTCTCTACTCACTGGAATGTCGTTCGGACGGGTTCGCTCAGGAGTGAAGTGCGCTTCGCAGCTGCTCTAACTGAAACCATCAATTGCATTGTGTATGCGGAATTCGACAACGTTGTCGAAATTGACTCGAGCTGACAAGTTATCACAGATTTCAACGCTTAAATTCCTGTTGGTAACGCCCCCCACCACCGTCTCAGTGTGTACCTCAAGGGTGTCAAGCGTGGCAGAGTCCTCTCCCTCAAGCCCCTCCAGTCATGTACAGAGCGCGCCGCGGCGTCGCAGGGAAGGGGCTCCTTCGCCGCGAGCCACGACGCTTTCTGCACTCGACTGGAGGGGCTTGAGGGGAGGGACTCTACTACGCTTGACACCCCTGGTGTACCTGATCTTTTCAGAGAGAAGGGAGCTACGTCGTGGTGGGGTTGAGGGTATACTTTCCGCAACAGTATCCAAGCTGCTTTCAGTCTTGGTCACACGCTGACAACGGTAACTTCGTACTCGAGATGGATATCGTCGTTGAGTTTATTGATTTTGAAAATCGTTTGTTCAAATTTCCACCGAAAGAGGTCACCGTACTTCCCATCAACGGAGATGTTACAGCTCACTGGATGATACTTCCACCCCATTGATTCGAGGATTTCCCAGAAAAAACGGAACGCTGCAATAACTACAGTTAAAAAAACTGCGACATGCTCCAATGGTGCGACGGGTGCATCTCTGTCAGCAGGCTTCATTATTACTTGTGCAAGCTTGCAAGGTGTACAGATAACATCTATGTTAGCGGGAAAGGAGAAGCGAAGTATTTGGGAATGGTCATGGCCCGGAAAGTAACCGACATCGAGGATCACGCCAAGATCAGCGTTGTCGAACTCCAGGGCAAGTTTGTGTGCCATAATTTGTGTTGGTTTCATGCTGTGCTGGGAAACGCGTATAAACCTGGCTACTGTACAACGAGACGTGCACATCTAGTGAGATCGTGAGTGGTATCGCTAATACCCACCACTACCCAGCAAGAGCTCAACGATAAGAATTCTCAGCAGATTCCGTACTATCTGCGCAAATATTTCATGGATAGAAAGAAAGTGCGCACTGTCCGGTATGTTGGAGAGAGTAACGAAATCGATGAGGTAGATCCCCCACCTTATACATTGGATGATCCGGACGAGTCAACGGAGTACGTGTGCGATACAGTGGAAGAGTGCGAGAAAACTTTAACCGCCGAAGAATGAACACGATAGAAATTATGAAAGCACTGAGGTGCGTAAAAGCTAAGAGTGTGGGAGTTTACGCTGCCGATCGCATCCCAAAGAACCTCACGGTCCCTGCGGCGAATGTTTGCAATAGCGACGAACGTACCAAACCAGGAACAAATTAGTCGGCGATCAATATAGATAAAAAAAGAATTGGGACTTACTTCGACAGTTATGGTCTACCACCAATATCCAAACATCATCTCGACCGACTACGCCAGAATTGTAAGAAATTCAGCTGGAGCATGAAGGAACTACAACGCGATGAGTCTACATGTTGCGGCCGATACACGATTGTATTCTTGCATCATATGAGTAGTGGCAAGAGTCTCCCACAATTTTACGAATTGTTCACCAAGGATAGGAGGAAAAATGATGAAAAAATTGTGAGATTTTATAAAAAAATTTTGGCATGTATCAAGAGTAGGAAGCGTTCTTCACGCGTGTATTCTTTCCCATCGGAGTGGTCTTCGGGATCCGGACATTGTAATCAGACAAGTACTCGTAGATATCAGTAGGTCCGACAATTGTTCCCCTAGTTCTCAGTAATTTTGGATAAAATCGATCTTCAAAAAGTCTGAATATTCATTCTCCACTACCCTTTCTAATTATCATAACTTAGCAATGAAATGTTCTTTTTACGAGACTACAAAGATGATGCAAAGATACTATTATCAAAATGAGGAAGTATTGACCATGGATGACGGAATTCTGCCAGAGTTGTGAGAATAAATTGAGACGAATTTGCAAACCTGCAAAGGATGTACAATGATCGCGAGGTGAATAAATAATTCTTCGGAAAATACTCGCCCAATGAATAAAGTGATTTAGAGGTGGGATGGGGCGCTCAAAACAAAGGGGCAGTGGAAGCTTATTATGAAATTATTAGTACACCCGATTAACTGTATAAAATAGCACTTTAATCACAAAACTTGTGTGATATCAAACTTGTGAAAAAGTAAAGACGCGGAGAGAGGTGAGGAGTGAATTAGTCGTGGAGAAAACATTTGCTAGATGGAAGCGGAATCGCGGACGCGAGATCAGCCGGACTTGCTGTCTCGCCGATCCATGGTCAACTGACTGCCAAATCGCTTTCGGATGATTGACAACGGCAAGGTGCGAGGTGAGATGCGACAATGCCCAATTTCATATTAAAATGCACCAATGGCCATAGTTCTACAGATCGAACGATTCGAGAGGGGCACAAGGAGTCATCGCTCTCGTGCCTCGCAATTTGCTTCCTCGAACATTCGAAAGCTTCAGAAATCTCCAACATTTCGAGCTGGAAGGAAATACTTGCACATTTCCGAACATACCGCCCTCTTTGATCGCACATAGCGAGCAACCAAAATTGAAAGATGGCAAAATCTCACTAATAAACTAATATAATGAGAACCAATGGATGTGAACATGGCGAAGTATTCGGTTATGAGGTTGCAGTTTCAATCAAATCAAAAAAGTATTATACAATGTTGAATCACAACCGTGAACTCAATCCTTTGAACGTTGCAAAAATACCAAACAATCGAATGAAATGGTCTATAATCTAAGACATTATTGTGTTTTTCGAGAACAGAATAAAATAAGCAAACTAAGCGAACAGGTTTCGATCACCAACGAGCTCCATTGCAAGAAAAAAATATGTGTGTGCATAACTGAAGCCAATGAGTCGCTCATATATGAATTTCGAAAGTGACGAAAGAAGTCAACAGGGGGCGGCTTACTAGGGAGTAGCCAAGGCCAATGCCGGCTAATACGGCTAGTTTTGCGGCGAATGCGTGCTACTGCGAGAGATCCACAACAGGTGCAACTAGAGAGAAGTAGTCAAGAGTGGCCTTGCTGAGATTTGAAAGAGTAGCATTTGTCGGGCCATTTTCTACTTCGAGCTACTTTACCGTCGCTGGAAGCTACTTCTGACTACTGTAGAGTTTGTGTTTTGGGCCTACCAGCGATCAACAATAGCCAAATAGTAGCTCGAAATAGCCACGAGTGGTCCGTACAGGGGCAGGAAGTAGCGCTGTCCTGCGCTGGGTTCCAATGCCAGCTAACTTTCAACTACTCTCACACTGTACGGACCACTCGTGGCTACTTCGAGCTACTATTTGGCTACTGTTGGTCGCTCGTTGGATCCGCAACACAAGCTCTAGAGTAGCCAGAAGTAGCTTCCAGTGGCGGTAAAGTAGTTTGGAGTAACACATGGCCCCACAAATGCTACTCTTTCAAATCTCAGCGAAGCCACTCTTGGCTAGCAGTAGCGCGCATTTGCCCCAAAACTAGCCGTATTAGCTGGCATTGGCCACGGCTACTCCCTAGTAAGCCGCCCCTTGGAAGTCAATCTCACAATCCGCATTACGGTCTCTGATACAATAAAATGACTCAGAACTGGTGACTTGAAGAGTCGCTAAAATTGAACCAAATATTCCAATGATGTCACAGATACAAATAAAATGTGAAAGTCGCATACTCGATTGCGAAAACAAATGACTAGAATTCAATAAGTACTCTCTCCGTATCCATCAGTGAGAATCCACTGAACTTCAGTGCATTACGGATCAACTTTGACTGATGACTTCAGTGCATATGCACTGGGACATCAGTGCATATGCACTGAAGTCATCAGTGACCCTCACTGAAATTTCAGTGACCTCGAGGGTCGGACGGGTCCTGATCACTGAAGTTTCAGTGAGGGTCACTGAAGAATCAGTGAGATAATTCACTGAAACTTCAGTGACGTCGGGGGTCGGACGGGTCCTGATCACTGAAGTTTCAGTGAGTGTCACTGAAGCTTCAGTGAGTATCACTGATTGATCAGTGAACTTCACTGATTCACCAGTGAGAATTTCCACTGAAATTTCAGCGAATATGATTTGCCGGGACCCTTAAAAAACTGAAAATTACCTTGAACTTGCTCGTCTGCTGCTTCGCTTTTGCTTTTTCTATTTGCATTGGCAATGATCAAACAGAGGAAAAGCATAATCCGAACCCCCAACGTGCCCTAGAAATTGATGAAAAATCGAGAAAGCAAGAGTGATGGAAACTTCAGTTACTATCATGACTTCATGAGTTTTCCAAGCAATGGTTATCCTTGTCAAAAGAATGAAGCTTCGCAACTATACATCCCTGAAAATTGCATCGAATCGGTGTCTTCAATCAGTTAGACACTTTAGTAAATTGTACTTGCCGACATTGTCAGGAGTAGGATTCATTTTGATTATTTTGGAGGTATAGGATGAATTGAATGGGGAAAATTGAAGCAGGAGTTTGTCACTCATAGCAAAATCATAACTCAAGCATCCAAAAGGCAATTCATGATGTCAATTTCAAGTTCTACATAATGAAACTTTCATAAGAAAAAAAAAGGTCTACATAATGAAATCGTAAGAAATTCAGAATTATATGGTTCTCAAGTCATGATTGTGCTATAGGTAAGAAACTCGCACTTATAGTAATAATGAAATACTCAGATTCAATAATGAACTTTATTATCTTGATTAAATAAATGTTGACAAAAACAAAAAATCAGCGGTAGCAGAATTGCTCGATGTTACTGAAACATCTGAAGAAAAAACACCTTGTCAAATCAATCAAAATCTGCATATGCATCTGCGCTATCAGATGCATATGCAAGTTCTACTATAAAGAATCCAATCAAACGCCTGCGAGAATACATTACATCACTTATCTATGACAAGTCCCGGATTTTCTCATTCTCGTTTGAACGGTCGTGATTGTTGTACTCGAGAATCTGGAAGATTTCCCATCACGTATTTATGCAGCCGGGGCTTAGCACGGAAACAAGGTACACAATTGAAAATGACTTGTTTGATTTGCCTTTTTCCATTCACGGGCCAAAATTTCTCTCTGAGAGCGTAAAGGGTTCCTTGAACGCCTGGGTGCAAATCACGCTCATGATGGTGTTGTATTATAAGTTTGGCGATATGATTTTTGCCGGGCAAAATTATAGGATGTTTAGAAGAAATTGGAATGATCGCTTTGCGTAATCTACCGCCGACTCTTAGGATTCCATCATCGTCAAAAAATGGATCTGATGGATTGCTTTTGTCGGTCGAATTTGATGTTGAGACTGAACTAGACTCTGAAAGGATGCGTTCTTTACGGTTCATAGTATCTTTTATTTCACATTTGAGTTTAGACCTTTGCATGAGCAGAATGATAGTCCTTTCGGCCTTCCGTAATTCATCGACCCTTAATGGACCTGATCTGACAACGTGCTTTCCTTTCGATTGATCGTTATTTTGGCTCTGTTTCTTGAGGGCGATGTGTTTCGAAATCATCTCTAAATAACGTTGCCATCTTACGATAATGCGTAAGAGTTTCGTGAAAGATGAAATTTTATTAAAAAGTTTCAAAAAATCTGTTGGATCCGAGTTGATGACTAAACAATGAGCTTTGCATTTTTCTGGTGCACAGTCCAAGCCAGGGATCTGTGATTTTGGCCAATTTTCTTCAGATTGACTCAACCATGACGGACCATGCTGCCACTGTGAATTTTCACAAAAATCATGGGGTAACTGGCCCCTGGATAGTTTGTCGGCGGGATTGTCCGCAGACCGTACATCGGACCAATCGCTAACATTTGTCTTGCTCTTAATGTCCGTCACGCGATTCGCGACAAATGTATTGAGAGTGTTTGATGGGGTATTTATCCAATGCAAGGCTATAGAGGAGTCTGACCAAAAATACGTTCGATTGAATTTGATCTCTATGGCCTTCACTACTTGTTGAAAAAGGTTCGCCAATAGTTGCATACCGCATAATTCAAGGCGAGGAATTGTTAGCGACTTGAGTGGTGCCACACGAGATTTTGAGCAAAGCAAAGTAATACGGTACGTACCGTTTGGATTTTGGGATCGAATATAGATACATGCTCCATATCCAGCCTCACTTGCATCGGAAAAACCGCGGAGTTCTATGTCACTGCTGTCCTTTTCGACGACTCTTCGATCGAAAGTGAGTTGCTCTATTGAATTTAATTGATCGCAAAAGTTAGTCCATGCGAAGTGAATGTTGTTTGGAACCGATTCGTCCCACTCGACCTTTGATAACCATAAATCCTCAATTATTTTTCTAGCAAAAAGTGTGACTGGCCCAAGGAGTCCAATCGGATCGAATATTTTTGCGATCTCGGACAAGATTTTACGTTTAGTAACGAGCTCCTTCGTGTGAATTTTTTGTATGGTATATACAAAAACGTCATCAGTTGCCTTTCAATAAAGACCTAAAGTTTTTAAAGGATTGCCTGGATCTAAATTGAAACTGGCATCGATGTCTTGGTTAAGCACGCCATCAAGTAAACTAGGATCATTAGAAGCCCATTGTCTCATTCTCAAACACGCCGTTCTAAGTATGCCTTGCATCTGCGTGACGATCTCACGTGCTTCTGATTTTGAATCAGCTCCAGCGAGCATGTTGTCAACATAAAAACACTTCTTCAATGTCTTTGCAGCTAATGGATATCTATCCTTCTCGTCTTCAGCTAATTGCATTAAACATCTGGTCGCCAAAAATGAAGCACTAGCATTTCCAAAAAAGATGGTGTTCAGCTCAAACTCTCTGATTTTACCTCCAAAAAACCATAATATTCTCTGGAATTTCCTGTCTTCTTTGCGAACCAAGAATTGCTTGTACATCTTTTCGATATCAGCAATGACGACATATGCAAAAAGCCGAAATCGTAATAATATGGAAAATAAATCATCTTGAATAGTAGGACCGACATGTAAAATGTCATTTAAAGATTTGCCATTGCTAGATTTTGCTGAACCGTCCAAAACTATTCTCAATTTTGTGGTATTGCTTGAAGATTTGATAATCGCATGATGGGCCAGATAGTAACCGTTGTCACAGGCTGAAGGTGGAAGTAAAGACATATATTTCGAATTTGAGTCTTCCATCATGGATTTGGTGTATTCTTTCTCAAAATCAGGATTTTTCTCAAATTTCTTTTTTAAAGACATTACTCGTTTGTATGCTGTGATACGTGATTCCCCTAAGGAACAGTCCCCTTTGAAAGGTAGTGCTACAATGTATCTACCATCTTTGTCTCGACGAACGTGCTGCTTAATATGATTTTCACAATAAGCTTCGACTTCCGAGAAATTGGATCGACCCGATGGCATTTCTTCTACAGCCCAAAATTTTTGTAAACCAAAATATATATCAGTTACCAAGCATTTGCTCGTGGTAAGGTCGTCAAATTGACTCAAACTTCCGCCTATTATCCAGCCAAGTTCAGTTTTCTGTAGAATGAGGTCATCGTGATCGGATAACTTCAATTGTCCTATACAGAGCATGGACAAAGTGGGACCCGCTCCGATCAGCATGTCAACATTTGAGTGCTTCGAAAATTCTGGATCAGCCAGTTTTATGTATTTGGGTATTTTTATGGGATTGACGGTAAACTCATCATTTCGCGTCAATTCGGTTATCGTAGGTACCACATAAGAGGTCAAAGTCTTATGAAAGTCTGAATGGATTGACTTGAATGTTATTCTTGTGAAATAATGAGCAACAGTATTAAGATCATTCATGGCTTCAATATTGAGTGAACATCGTTGTTTAGGCAAATGTAATCGTTTCATAAGCCTTGAAGTTATAAAGTTGGCTGTGGAGCAAGTGTCTAGGAGAGCTTGACATGAAATAGGACTGCCCTTATGATCGACGATTCGAACAATGGCGCTCGCCATTAAATTCAATGAAGTTCGCGACGTCAGCGTAGACAAGCAATTTCGGACAATTATCTTGTCGGATAGTCATTTGTCCCCGGGCTTGGTTTTTTCATCGGGTTTCTTATCTCCTGCTTCTGTCTTAGGGAGATGTAACAATGTATTGTGTTTTTTATCGCAAGTGCGGCAATTTCCGTATTTGCATTCCCCTTTGGAGTGCTTGTTTAAACAATTGGTGCATGCGTGGACTGCTTCCACTAACTTTAATCTATCGGGTACGGATAGATCGTTAAATTTTTTGCATTTGAATAGGGGGTGTTTTTCCCCACAGCTCGCGAAACACTCGCGTTCCTTTGTAATGAAAGCCTTGGCTGAGGTTTTGGTTTCTACCCGCTGCCTCTTCGCGGGTGGTCCATCATCTTGATGGGAACGAGTAGTCTTGGAAGTCTGTTGTCTAACATATGAAGTCGAGGTTTTATAGCAGAATTTCCGTATTTTCTTCAAAGTCGGAAAGGTATTTTGATCAAGTTTCTCCTCCCATTTCTCGCGAGTGAAGTTAGTGAATCTATCTTCGATAATCTGTACTACTATTTTATCAGGTACGTTTACGCCCAGAAGAATCAGAGATTGCAAATGTTGCTGAACCTCGTCAGCAAGAATCTCAAGACTACGCGGATTAGCCTTGTCTTGATCCGGGAGGTGTAAAAGAGCTGATAGATGATTTGAGATAAGGATTCGCTTATTTTCGTAAGCTTCTTCCAAGAGGTTCCATACATCTGTATAATGAGGAGCACTGTTTGAGAAAATTTTTATCTTCCTAGCGGCATCTCCTTGCAAAGCCACTCTCAAGTAATGTAACTTATCAATGTCCTTCAAATCATCGAATTCGTCCATGAGTGACGTGAGTGCGTTCTTAAAAGATAGCCAATTTTCTACCCGGCCATCAAACGTAGGAATAGCTGTTTTCGGGAGTTTAATGCGTCTTTTGGATGTGGTCGATGAAGATAATCTTTCGCTACCCGTATGGCTGATATTAGAGCAATGTGCACCCAGATGTTCTGAAGAGGAGATGTTTTGTGGAATAAGCTTCTGCGCTTCGCTCACCACGGTGAAATATTTATCAAAAATGAGTGATCGCTCCACTCTATTTAACTCGGTATCATCAACTAGCTCGATTTCGTCACGAGTCGCATCTAGCTTCTCATATAAAAGAGTGACCTTTTCCAAACGTAGTCGTAATTCAGCAACGTGAGAGATTTCACGATAGGAAGTTAAAAATGATTCAAAGGCTTCGATTTTCCGTTAAATGGATTCGCGCTGAGATAATAATGGATTCAGACGTTCAATATCCATGGTAAAGATGAAGCAATACTATTGGAGTCGGTGTAAAAAATAAACAAAAGAGCATGAATTTGTATTGGTGATTGGTGATTCAGTAGGAAGACTTACCCTCGAAAGTCTTGTTCCGTGGTCTGGTTGAAAGCTGCAAGAGCGATGAAGTACGCTCCTCAATACGAGATGTGTCACAATTGGCACGTGTTTGTGGTGAAATTTGAACAGTAGCGCATGTACAATAACGCTTCGTTGGATGTTTGGCGTGACCACTCTAATGGGTCTGGACGTTCTGTATGGCAGATTTTGCTGCTCGATAGTGAATTTGTATGACAGAAAATTATTCTGTATGTACGATGGATTGCAGAAATTGATCTGCCTGAAAATGTATGACTGATAGAAATGTAATCCGTCGAAAAACTACACCACAGCTGAATACTGCTCGATGATAGCGTCGTAGGTTTGTACACGGCAACCACATGTATCGCGGAAGTGCCGTATGTTGTAAGAGCCTCGTGTGATGTGGTGCGCCAAGAGCACGCACAAAAGAATGCACTAAGATGCACGTTCACTGGTTTCCTGCTGCGTATAACGCACAAGCTTCTTGTTGCATATTGCAAGAAAGATCACCATGTATCACTTATCACGTGTCCGGTTGCACTTGTGCACTTCAAATCACTCTGCACTGGTCGAGCGTGTGCACTATATATGTCGCCGGAGTGATCCGGCTCAAAGGACCATTTTATGTTGAGGCACAATGCATTTGAACTGTTGAACCTCGAATTTCGTATTGTGCATCCGAATATACTGATATAAGTGCAATGACTAACGGACACGTATTCAAATTCGTATGAATGCACTTTATTCAATCAAAATGGTACAAGTAGTTCGACATATCGGAGAGCCAAATCGACGCGATGTCTCTCGTTTGAATTCTCGTCTAATACTAAATACGAAGAGCGGGAGCCTTCTGCTCCCAAGAGGGCAGGGGTGATCATGTGGGAGAACAAGGACAAAGTTTAAATTTTTAAGAGATTCTGATTGGCTAATGGAATGGAAAAACCTGGGTGACAAACAAGCCGCCGACGCGGCGGTATGAAATCATCAAACATACGCGTGACTCGACCTGCTCAGACACTTCAAGCAAAGGGCGGTGCGGCGTCAACCCCGGTCGTAAACTTGAAAGCCAAAAAAAAATGAATTGGAGATCCGAGGCGTGGGACCGCGATACTTGCTCGAGTAACCTTGGTAGTCACGAGATCCAACTGACAAGTATTGAATCAATGGTTAAAACGTACATCTGTGCAATCGAGCTATCATTAGACTTCGATTATCAATTTATAGACAAAAAACGCTGTTGCCGTAAGCATTCACGGCAAATGCATGTTCAAGCGTGAACAACTATAATGAATCCAATCAAACGCCTGCGAGAACACATTACATCACTTATCTATGACAAGTCCCGGATTTTCTCATTATCTTTCTGTGAACGCAACAAAGTTTCATACTGCTGATATCGACAGACAGTAAGCTTGATGAACTGAATGCATGTCCATCTGCCTGATACGCGCAGCAGGAGATGAACATGAGAAAATTGTACAACTTTGGTGGGTACACCGGATTTAGAACTTGATACAATTCAAAAAGCAATCAATTTCTCAATGAATCAATCATCAATTAATCAACTAAACAGCTCGTTTGGGACTGTACCCATTGATGACAGGTATCTACACCTGTTTACTTTATCCACTAGCTCTGAGTAAAGAAGAAAAAATCATATTGTATGATAATCTAGTAGAAGAATAGTAGAAGAGTAGTATAGAGAGAATATAAATTCTCTCTATACTACTCTTCACAATTTCAACTCGGACGCTATCGAAAGCAACTCCAGTCAAGATACTCACGAAGTTGAAGATAGCGATGATTAGTTTTTCATCTATATATCAATCATCCGAGACTTTTGATTTTTCAGATCATTTTATTTACATGTGCTTTGTACACATCGTGAATATCTGACCTCGGATTTTTTCTTTCATCTTGATCGCTCTTCATTTCAACATAAACTTGAATCAGTAATAGACAACAATTGCCAAGAGGGCATTTTTTTCGAGGAATGTCTTATCTATTTTTGGGGAAGACCCGGGTGGTTGTAATATAAAATCATTTCATAAGAGAGCTGGAACATTTGAAAAAGCGTGTGAGCTAGACTGTGGTTGAATCTACCCAAGCTCCACAAAGTATTGAAATTCTAGTTTGTAAGAGAAAATAGCTTTAAAGCTGGAACTACAACATCAAATACTTTCTTTCATGGAAGAATAAGAGTTGTCGCACAAAATTGACACCACTCTGCCAAACAAAGTTTATTTATGTGGATCAAATTTTGATGGACATTTTTTTGTGATCAATTTCAGAAAAAAACTTTTCCGAAGTCAGTTTCACACTGAAATCTGTATAATCGAGTGATGATTCCAGTTTCTTTTCAAGTATTTTGAGACAATCTACACAAATCTCGGTATAATGAATTATTCTGCCTCATGAGCAGTCAAACTCCTCTATTTTTCTACTAGATTATCGTACAATATGATTTTTTCTTCTTTACCCAGAGCTAGTGGATAAAGTAAACAGTTTGTAAATACCTGTCATCAATGGGTACAGTCCCAAACGAGCTATTTAGTTGATTAGTTGATGATTGATTCATTGAGAAATTGATTGCTTTTTGAATTGTATCAAGTTCTAAATCCGGTGTACCCACCAAAGTTGTACAATTTTCTCATGTTCATCTCCTGCTGCGCGTATCAGGCAGATGGATATGCATTCAGTTCATCAAGCTTACTGTCTGTCGATATCAGCAGTATGAAATTTTGTTGCGTTCACAGAAAGCATTCGTGATTTCTTTATTTTCTATCTCATTGTTTAAAGATGTGATAATGAGAAAATCCGGGACTTGTCATAGATAAGTGATGTAATGTGTTCTCGCAGGCGTTTGATTGGATTCATTATAGTAGAACTTGCATATGCATCTGATGGCGCAGACGCATATGCAGATTTTGATTGATTTGACAAGGTGTTTTTTCTTCAGATGTTTCAGTAACATCGAGCAATTCTGCCACCACTGATTTTTTTTTTTGTCAACATTTATTTAATCAAGATAATAAAGTTCATTATTGAATCTGAGTATTTCATTATTACTATAAGTGCGAGTTTCTTACCTATAGCACAATCATGACTTGAGAACCATATAATTCTGAATTTCTTACGATTTCATTATGTAGACTTTTTTTTCTTATGAAAGTTTCATTATGTAGAACTTGAAATTGACATCATGAATTGCCTTTTGGATGCTTGAGTTATGATTTTGCTATGAGTTACAAACTCCTGCTTCAATTTTCCCCATTCAATTCATCCTATACCTCCAAAATAATCAAAATGAATCCTACTCCTGACAATGTCGGCAAGTACAATTTACTAAAGTGTCTAACTGATTGAAGACACCGATTCGATGCAATTTTCAGGGATGTATAGTTGCGAAGCTTCATTCTTTTGACAAGGATAACCATTGCTTGGAAAACTCATGAAGTCATGATAGTAACTGAAGTTTCCATCACTCTTGCTTTCTCGATTTTTCATCAATTTCTAGGGCACGTTGGGGGTTCGGATTATGCTTTTCCTCTGTTTGATCATTGCCAATGCAAATAGAAAAAGCAAAAGCGAAGCAGCAGACGAGCAAGTTCAAGGTAATTTTCAGTTTTTTAAGGGTCCCGGCAAATCATATTCGCTGAAATTTCAGTGGAAATTCTCACTGGTGAATCAGTGAAGTTCACTGATCAATCAGTGATACTCACTGAAGCTTCAGTGACACTCACTGAAACTTCAGTGATCAGGACCCGTCCGACCCCCGACGTCACTGAAGTTTCAGTGAATTATCTCACTGATTCTTCAGTGACCCTCACTGAAACTTCAGTGATCAGGACCCGTCCGACCCTCGAGGTCACTGAAATTTCAGTGAGGGTCACTGATGACTTCAGTGCATATGCACTGAAGTCATCAGTCAAAGTTGATCCGTAATACACTGAAGTTCAGTGGATTCTCACTGATGGATACGGAGAGAGTAGAATCTAATTTGAGACTTGTCTCTGTTGAAGTCCTGGACAGAAAGATATTACAATTTACAATTTCCAATCAACACAATAAACTCAATAATGGGATTTGATCCATGAGTTGTCATAGAAATTAGTCTACAATGGACGCAACAACGAGACGAATTCAAACTATCGATAGACAAGCTGCGCAATTTTGAAACTGAACGCTTAAGATAGAAGTGTTGTAGGCCCTTCCAAAAGAAAGATTCTAAGTTGTGAAAAATTAAACGCCGATTTTTCAATCCAAACCAAAAATACAATTCAAGAATATGAGTGACTCCATGAAGGCTCTACCATGTACAATTTTCGCTAAGGGGGACCAAACAAAATCAAAACTGGGGGACCAAATAACTCCACAGTAACTTGAAGAGCATAGAAGTCCAGATCTCACATGCTTCAGTGAAATGCTGAGGTCATTAAGAGGATGTCGGATACCGACATTGTCGATTTTCCGGATTTCTCGACGGATTTTCGAGATATCGGGATTCTACTAAGTAACGCCGACTCTATTTGGCTCATAGAATCGGCGTTACTTGTTAGATTTTTGATATCTCAAAAATTCATCGAGAAATCCGAAAACTCGACCATGTCGGTAACTGTACAATATTGATAGGACTCCGACACCCCCTTAAGTGATCTGAACTGTCAGGCTTTTGAACGATTCTTCCCAAGGTTGGTGAAGTATTTTTGAGACGAAAATGTATCACTAGAATCACCCCTAAAGGTGCTGAATTATTTTAACTATACTATGGTCCGCGAGGTGTTAGTTTATCAATTACAGCCCCACATCTTGGGTATTTCCAAATCCTTTCCCGAGGAGCAAATTTAGCATTATGCAGATTCATGACAAATTTGATCTTGTGAATGATTCTACATCCCATCCCGGAAAGCCACTCAGAGCTGGTCAGGTCAGCAGCATGCCGATGGCGTGGTACAAGTCCGAATCGTCCGAGTATCAAACACGTACCTCCACTTCTGTTTTTCGCCTTGAGTCGCGAATCGAGAAAATTTCTATGTATTTCCCAACGTTTCCTTGTCTCTCATTCCCTGGTAACGCATCAAGTTAGCCAACCTACGGCCTCGAAGTTTCCGTGTGATCGGCGTGAGCGTCCATAACCAGTACCCCTGTTACCAGAACTCTCTTCATCCATAGAGCTGATACCTTGTAGATCAGATAAGTATTTCTGCCCTATGAGCTAGTTGGTTACTAGTGAGGAAAGAGCTAGGTGTTCAGCTAAAGATATATTCTCAGGAAAATTGTTGTGAGGAAATAGATAAATGCTATTGAAATCAGTATCACTGATGACACCATCACTGTCTCTGCAAGATTATTACCCTTAATGATGGTGACAACAAGCATCTCAACAAACACTAACAACGCACACACCTTTGGCAACTCCTAATTCCATATCTGCGAGTGAGATTCAATCCTCAACTAGCTGGTATTCCTAGGATTCTGTAAACATAAGTCTTATTTATTTACTTCTCAAGTCGACCCCAGTGGCGTCCATAGATTTTCATTGTGTTTTTGAATGTTTCATTCCATACATTGAGTTGATGTCAATGCTGATCAGGAATTGGGATTGCAATTCCTTGTTGGTATCTGTGATGGAGCAGAGAGACACCTGTTGATCTTGAGCGTACGTTTGTGCAGGACCTGTAGATTCTGGCTAACAGATTAATGGAATGTTGACATCGAAGAAGCCCATCATGGTTCGTATTCTTCCAGCCATCAGACTAATTGAAGCAATAAGTATTTATATCATTACATCGGCCGGATTGAAGATACTCTTCCTTTGGATGAGAATTAAGTTTCGGGAGTCATGACTTTAAGATCTTGATTTCATATGACCATGAACAGTTTGGACTTCTGAGAGGATACTGGCAAGAATTGAGTGGAAAAATTCCTTGTGGACGTGGAATTATATTAGACACTTTGCCGTAAAGTCTGCATTGGTTTCCCACCTCACATTTGAGTTATAAGTTGTTGTGTATGAGGTAGAAGGGTCCAATTAGGTTGTCGAATGACAAGCCGTCAGTGACGATGAATAACACAGCCCCACGAGGGAAAAATTTCGGGTCTGATGGTCTCACTGAGTTGACTATAGATTTTTGGGGTCGCCGAATCCGAATCCCGGGCCGGTTTTGCTCCAGCACGTCAGGATTTTGACATAACCTCAAAAAACCATGATTGTCGGGTAACACTCGGAGATTTGGGATGTGGCGGTTATAGTATGATACCTGTAGGTTTTCAGGGTTGCTTGATGCGAATCTGGAGCGAGTTTCACTCCAGTATATCAGGATTTTGACATAACCTCAAAAAACCATGATTACCGGTTAATACTCGGAGGGTTGGGATGTGGCAGTTAAAGTATGGTATCTTCAGGTTTTTGGGGTCGCTGAAATTAAATTTGAGGTGAGTTTAGCTGTAACATGTCAGAGTTCTGATATAACCTCAAAAAAACCTTTCTCCCAGATTTTTCGGAAAATTTGGGTCTAGGAATTTCTCTGAGCTCTTTACAGCTCTTTGAGGGCGATGAATCCAAATCCGGGATTGGCTTTGCTCGCATATGAGTAGTTCTACGCGAAAGCGACCTACGAAGAAAAGTCATGTTTCAGGTCCTTTTGTTGACACTTTTATTTCATCCTATGGTACAAATATGAGAGTTTCCACGGAACTTTTAACTTTTGTGTTACTGCAGAGTTCCAAGAGTATTTTGAACTATTCGGAGTGCGCAGGAGTGGCATTTTATAGTATTTGGCATCATTCAATATGGACTACATTCTTTTTTGTTGAAACGCATCCTGATTTGTCAATAGCAGACCGCAAAGGATGATTTTTGGGTAGTTTACAAACGTACCAACGCGATTTTTTGAATTGATAAGGCTGTAGCTAAAATACCTATGCCTCAACTACTTCGGTGGAATGATATATCCATCTACTAATCTCATATTTTGAGAAAATCTTTGATTCAGATGTGACGATAAAATCGTCACAGCGTTTTTTTTTGGGGCCGAATGTAGGCAATTCTCTCGTCGTGTCTCGAGCAGCAGCCTCGGGACTAAGTATTCACAGAGAATACTTTTCTTTTTAGTTGAGGTGCTGCTGCTCGAGGCGACGACAACGATGGCCGAGGCAACCGGGCGCCGCGGGTGCAGTTATACCTGCAGACGGGCAACCACGCCCGCACCAAGGTTCACCGCAGTCATCAGCCTCATAGGAGGCTGAGGGACCACAATATTGCAGCCGACGGCCGGACGATTGCCGTGAAGATAGGCCGAGGCCTCGCTTACCCGGGTAAGCGAGTGCCAGCGTATTTATGATGCACCCCGCGTGTCACCCTGGTCCGGGTGACACCCTCGCGCACATACCTACCTAGGTAGGTATATATGTATATATATACCAGCGCACGGAGAACCCGGGCAGCTAGAGGATGTTTGGTGGCAACAACCGGTGCCCGCGGACCCCGTGTTGCATCCACCGCTCATCCCCTAGTGAACACACGCGGATCACGGTATGCAGCAATTGATACACCGGGTTTGAGGAGTAAATCCGCATTCACTCAATTCAGGCCGATGCATCCCGCGTGCACCAGCTGACGATGAGGCGGCCAGGCCGGGGCGCCCTTGTCAGGGCGACGACGATGACGCGAACGCGCACAACTATTGATGGCCTGGTGGTGAGGCTGCACTTGGTGCAGCACACCCTGGGTTGCCTGCCATAGTCAATACGCAGCAACCCAGAGTCAGCTGTATCTAGGTTGTGGGAGGTTATGCACGCACGCAGCATTTGCTGACTGCACCCACGCATAACCTGGCCAGAAATGCACCCGCGCACTATCACACCACCACGTAGGCGGTCACCCACGACACCGGTGACCCGCTGGCCGACGCGGGTGAGCCCGGGTAGCTCACCAGAGCACAAGGATCGCGGAGCCGATGTTGATGTGCGGCCGTGCAGACGACGTACTGGCAACTTGTTGCTACCGAGGTGATGGCGCCACCGGACGGCGTACCGACATCAGGGCAGGCCGTTACTGAAATAGGCCGATAGGAAAATTGATGCCGACCCGGACATCGGCCTCTGGGTAGAAAATGATGCTGCAGACGACACACACATATGTATATATGTGTGTGAGGCCGAAATACGACCGGATGATGGTATATTACATACATATGGACCTGCTGTGAATATGCACAGGCCCATATAGATATACTGATGCATGGGAAGTACTATATAGCTATAGTATTACAGGCCGCGAGTAGATATAGGAATAGTAGGCCATGTAGCGAATATCGGGTGCAGTGAAAGGCCAAAAGTGGAGGCAAAGCGAGCTGCGCAGCGCCTCCACGCCGGCCTATGCTTGTTATAGGTGCAAGTGAGACAAACGATGATGCGAGTGGAGGCCAAAGGCAGTGCCGTACATATATTTCTGTGCAGTTTGGCCGTGTAATTCCTTGTGATTTTATGAATTCCGTGCGCATGCTGGCCGCAATGTGCTCTTATGCACTTCAAACTTTGCCGCGCAGCCCCGATAGAGGGTGCTGCCAGTTTTCCGGATGGAATTTATTGGGCCAATCACAGCGCGTCTTCTTCGTTGAAGAAGACGGAACTTGAAGTTGAGGAAGAAGTCGGCCATGAGGCCACTTGTTGGATAGCAGTTGCCCAGAGTACACGCGCTTTTCGCCTTCTCGCTTTTCAGCATCCATATTCTTGCCGTGTGTTCCCCAGGAGTCCCGGAGGACAGCACACGAGACTTCAAGAGTCTAAATTATATAGGAAGAGAATTGCCATTATCGAAAGTGATGGAAAATAACGGTGAGTCCTATTATTGCTCATTTTATTAAAGTGAACTCCCTCGTCCTGGCCGAAACTTGAGCCTCGTGCGCGCGTATCCCCTGCCGACTCCCAGCCGATCCGGACTCCTGGGGGACCACGTGCTAAGGCCGAACAGTGCGGGAAAATTATAGCACGCCCTGGGGGCCGCGAATTGTGACCAGAGGCCGAAGTCGAGGTGAATCCTCGTGAAGACATAGTGCGCGGAGCATATAGTGCCGTTGGGGGGAAAAGTCGCGTGGAAATTTGGGGTTGCCATCGTCCGGACGACGACGAGCAAGGCCGTACCTTTGGTGGAGCGCCACCCTGGGTAACCGCGGAATACTCGACCCGTGGAATCCGGTGATCGCGGAGCTCGTGCTCCACAAATTGGAGCAGTTGGCCATTGTCCCAACGCGGTAATTATTCGTAGCGTGGAGCGGCCATTTTGAGTAAATTTTGGAGCAGCGTGCTCCTTGAATTTTGGAGTCAATCGTGAGCGAAGTCGACTAGGCCGTTGAACCATTGACTAGGCCGATAGTGAATTGCCCAGGCCGTTAGTGAAGTGTATTCTACATTGTATTTTCAGGATTGTGAAGTGAATTTTCGCGTTTCACAGGGAATTCTAAGAGACATTTACTGAGAAAGAGACATTTTGATGATAATTGTTGAATCTTCTCGAATATTTCTGGCCGTTGTTTGTCGGGATTTTCATATGTAGATTCATGTATCGCCGCGAAAAAGGAACGTGTACAGAATATAGGCCGAATTATATTATTGAAAAATCCTGATTCATTATTTGGAGTGCGTGTGCGAGCGTTCCCTACCCCCTTTTCCAATTTTCAGGTAGAATCACGGTAAGTGATGCAGTGAAGCCGAGTTGCTGTTAAGATTTAGAATTGCGTTCGCCGAACTTTGCGCGCGAGACCTGCGATTTAGGTTAAGAGTCTGTCGAATATGAATTAGTTGTGCTGGCAATCCATTTACCACGTCACAAATGGCGACCGTGACAGGACTCACGCGATTCTAAAAAATTCTGGTAGTTAGTTACTGGCCGTATCATTAAGTGCGCGACATTTTGGCCGACTTGAAAAATTTTTAGACGTATTCTAGCCGTCTGAAAAATTTTCTGAGCATACATTGGCCACTTTCAGAATTTTCTGAGTGCACTTGGCCACTCTGAAAAATTTTTTGATCGCACTTAGGCCGATCTGAAACATTTTTGAACGCGTTCTAGCCGTTCGAAGAATTTCCTGGACGTACTTTGGCCACTTTAAAAATTTTCTGAGTGCACTTGGCCACTCTGAAGAATTTTTTGATCGCACTTAGGCCGATTTGAAAAATTTTTAGACGCATTCTAGCCGTCTGAAAAATTTTCTGAGTATCCTTTGGCCATTTTAAAAATTTTCTGAGTGCACTTGGCCACTCTGAAAAATTTTTGATCACTCTCTGGCCGATTTGAAACATTTTTTGAACGCATTCTAGCCGTTCGAAAAATTTTCTGGACGTACTTTGGCCACTTTAAAAATTTTCTGAGTGCACTTGGCCACTCTGAAAAATTTGTGATCGCACTTAGGCCGACTTGAAAAATTTTTAGACGTATTCTAGCCGTCTGAAAAATTTTCTGAGCATACATTGGCCACTTTAAAAATTTTCTGAGTGCACTTGGCCACTCTGAAAAATTTTTTGATCGCACTTAGGCCGATTTGAAAAATTTTTAGACGCATTCTAGCCGTCTGAAAAATTTTCTGAGTATCCTTTGGCCATTTTGAAAATTTTCTGAGTGCACTTGGCCACTCTGAAAAATTTTTGATCACTCTCTGGCCGATCTGAAACATTTTTGAACGCATTCTAGCCGTTCGAAAAATTTTCTGGACGTACTTTGGCCACTTTAAAAATTTTCTGAGTGCACTTGGCCACTCTGAAAAATTTTTTTGATCACACGTAGGCCGACTTGAAAGATTTTTAGACGCATTCTAGCCGTCTGAAAAATTTTCTGAGCATACTTTGGCCACTTTAAAAATTTTCTGAGTGCACTTGGGCACTCGGAAAAATTTGTGATCACCCTTAGGCCGCTTTGGAACAGTTCTAGCCGCATTTAGGCCGCTCTGAGGAATTTTTGGACGTGTCGTAGCTGTTACAAGGACCTCATACGTGTACCCCGGCCGAGGAAATTTGAGAATTTCCTATCGTTGCGTGCGTACGAGGCTCATCGCGTGTAGTTGTAGTGTGTGGCTCTCTCTCATACCCTGGTCAACCTGATTGTGAGTATTTTTCCCCATATATGAATATTTTTCTTGTCCCTCTTGCAGCCCTGCCACCTAGGATTTGGTCGAGTTTCCCCTTAGAAATTTATTTTTGAGGCCTGTTGACCTCAAGTAGATTTTTCCAATAGCATCTTACTTGTGTATAGGCCACTGGAAGTGTATTTCCCCTCTTGAGAAGAATTCCTGAACCACTGGTTGCTGATTTATCCTCCCGTGCATGTGTGTAAATATGATTTGAATATTTTCCAAGAATAGCCCTGGAATTCTACCTATCCTAATCACCCCATATCCCATTTGAGCACCTATTACCCGGCCGAAGAAATTCTACGGAGTTTCTCTTGTTCACCCTTATTCCTGGTGGACTCTGGCAGATAATTTTAGGGACTTTAGGGGATTTCTTCATAGAATCCAGGCCGTGATTAGTCGAATAGGAATCGCCGAGGCTTATTTAATTGGACAGGCCGGCTTACGCGTGACTTGTCAGGGTTTCCGAGGATTCTTCGTGTTGATTTTTACAACTGAGGTGGACTATATCCGTACAGGTGTGTAAAATAACTGGCCGTGGACTTGGAATTTGGTATCTTGGATTGAAATTCGACGCTTTTTGGCCGATTGGGGAGAACTTGCCGAGAAACTAGGGGGAGTCAGAAGGCCGCAGAGTGGGATTTTGGGAAGTGTTAGGCCGAGGTAGAGTTATTTCGTTCGTGAATTGGTAGCGCAAAATAAAAGTAACAATGGCCAGAGGTAAGGGGAAGGCCGAGCCACCGAGGATCGTGTTGCCGGGGGAACTCCAGGGAGCGGATATGGATAGTATCGACCTGATCAGTCGCGATCAACGTTACGAGGAGTTAGCTAGATCGATTTTCACATGGGACGGCGACGAGATCACAAGACGGCTTCGCGAAAAGGGCCTGAATGACGGTGGAACGCGAGGAAGAACTCGTTCGAGGCTTTTGAGAGCAGAGTTACGGGAGCGTTACCCAGCTGAAGAGGTGCCCTGGGATCCGCAATTGGATGAGGCCGGTGGACTGATCCCACACGAGGACCCAAGAGCCTGGCGTCGGTTTTGGGCCTCACAGAGAGATTCTCGTCGCGTTTCGTGCACCGAGGATGAAACCTCAAGGCCGTGGAGGATACCTGACACTGCTGCAGTAGAAGCAATACCCTTCACCTCTGCTCAGCACTACCCTCTTGAGGCCGGACTACCGGTGGGACCCGTCGTAACTGCGGTTTCTGCGACCGGGGTCACCTCAGCGTCACTCATATCGTCGGTGGTAACAAATACATCGTTGGCGACGAATTTCGTTCCGACCTCAGTCAGCACGACGGTTACCACTCCGGTCAGGACCAGTTCCGTATCATCACTCCGGGTGACCAACAGTATATCAGGGCCGATCCCTTCACCCGCTGCAAGCCGAGTCTCATTTCCGCTGTCGACTGGATATCACTTTCAACCCGTACCATTGGGCCTTCGGTGGGCGCCACGCCTGCGAGACCAGTCGGGGCCTCTGCTGGCTGGAACTTCAACACCTGATGGGCCACTGCCGAGTTGGGGACAGCATCTTAGGCCGCCACCTATAGCGGACGACTTGCCACCGGTTGAAGGCCTCATGAGAGCCGGTTCGCACGGTTCCTTGATCACTGAATCGCGGGCTGCTATGCACAGAGTGAATACTGCCATGGCCGATCTTCGAGGAGTGGAGAGAAATGTTATGAACCATCGTTCGGAATCGGAAAGCGAAAGCGTAAGCTCAAACCATGAGAGTCCCCGGCCGAGTGGAGAGTGCGAGATCACCGCAGCGTATGTGCCAAGGCGACCGCCAGTGTCACCAAGCAGTAGATGCTTAGCCGCTGATTACCGGTCGATAGAAAGGCGCTTGCAGGCCAACCCCGAATTATCACGCGGGGAGACGATGTGGTGGGACGGAGATCTCGAACAACTAGGCTCCGGGGCATCCCCAAAAAGGAAACCGGACACAGGCCGCGGTCGATGTCGGGATTATGACGCTGAACGTGATCGTCGTGACGACTCCAGTGACGATGACCCACCTCCTGTTTATACGAACTATAGCACCCGACGAAGTCCAACTGGTCACGGGAAACCAGGGCCGCACGACAGAGCGGGTGAGAGCTATCGTGACCGTGGAGGCCGGGCCGAGAAGCGGGTAGTGGACACCCATCCCAGCCGTAAAGAACCAGTGAATAGAGGGCGCTTCGAGCAGTGTCCAGGTCAGAATGAAAAGGCCTACGTAGAACACCTTCCACGCGATCGATCGAGTGATAGCCGTGGTAATCGCGTTGCTCCGGGGCCGACACGTGTAATTCCGGACCGTTCTCGAACACACCAGAATGAGCGAATTGAGTCAGACAATCGACCGCACAGACGTGATCGCTCTGGGGAAAGCCGTCATAGCCGCACCGAGACTCGAGATGCTCGTACTCGAAGAGCGAATGATCACTCTCGGGAACCTCCAGGCCGACAATACCCATCGCACAGCCATCGGCCTCGACGAGACCGAACCCCGGAAAGCCGTCCCACCGGTCGTAGTCCGAGACACAGTCCCGACCGCAGGCCGAGGGATGCTGATAGGTGGCGCGAAAACCGTCGAGAGCGTGATAGCTCATCGGATAGTTCACCCCCACGACGTTCACAACGGAGTAGAAGGTCGGATTCAGATTCAGACCGGCCGAGTCGCAGGGGTAGACGACAGGGTTCGCGGGATTCGCGAGACTCCCGGCGTAGAGCAGGCCGTCGTAATCGTAGAAGAGATGATAGCAGTGAGTCGGAGTATGATACCTCAGACGATGAGTCAAATTGGAGTCAGGCCGGTCGTGTAAATGGAAGGACGTTTCAGGTGATTAAGATGCTACAAAGCATGAAGATTAGTTTTGGCGGTGGTGAACGGGATGGCCCAGAAGACTTCCTGGCCAATTTAAAAGATTGTCGACGAATGCTACCAGTAACAGACGCTGAGATGCTATCAGCTGTGCCGGCCGCGTTAACAAGAGACGCTCGGAGTTGGTATCGAACTCATCAGGGGGAATTTGAAACTTGGCCGGATTTCAAGCAAGCTTTCAGGAAGCAATACGTGGGCCATTTAGATCGCCAGGACGTCATGGATGAACTCCAGCACCGTACTCAGGCCAAAGGCGAGAAAATTGCCAAGTATTTGACCTGTGTTAAGATCATTCTGGGACACTTGAAAAGGCCACCTCGTGAGCGAGATGTATTTGAGATAGTTCGACGTAATTTACTGCCGGAGCTACGTAAGTACCTAGAATCAAAGAGGGTGAGAACCCTGGACGATATCCAACACTATGGCCAGAAGTATGAGCGAAGCAAAGACTTGGATGCAAGGTATACCGCACCACCACCCAAGGATCGGTCGCGGATACCGGGGGCCGCATATCAGGGATCCACACAGCCGCCACCAAAGAGCAGACCAGGGCGAAATGAAGTTGCCGGAACGGAGCAAAACGAGGCCGAGGCGCCAAAACCAGCCCCAACTCCCCAGAACGCGAATCAGAATCGCAACCGCGGCCAAGGTGGCAAGAACGGTGCCAAGCCTGCTCAGAACAGTTCCCCGGTTGCTCCACCCGAAGCTCTACCAAAGGCCGTGCCAGCCCCGACTACCCCTCAGCCGAGTGCTCCAACGCCGGCTCCGCCGAACCAGCCAGCTACCGCGGGCCCCTGGGCGCCACCACCTGGACAATGGCCATCATACCCCATGATGTACCACTATCCACCGTATGCCCCGTATAGTCCACGTAGACCACCTGGTACTGGTCGTACGCGGGTTGCAGGCGATCGTATGCGATTAGATGATCAAATAGAGAAAGGCCTATGCTTTAACTGCAATAAGCCAGGCCACTTTGCACACAGTTGCCCGACACGCAAGTGCTACAAGTGCTCTGCTCTGGGGCACACAGCTTCGGAATGCCCGGAAGCCTCGAAGCCAGCAGCTGATGTTGCACCTGCTGGTGAAAAATGCCAGTTGTGTAACAAGGCCGGGGTCACAGCGCAGACGTGCCCGGATTGTAAATTTCGCTTGGAGTACTTGGGAAACGGCCCAGCGGGGGCCCAGAAGGACTCGAGTGCTGGACCCCCGCCGAAGTAAAGCTGCCTAGAGCAGCGGACGAGAAGCCTTCGGACCTCGAGCGAGGTACCGGAAGCGATAAGTGTCCACCTAGCGTAACAGAGAAAAGCTCAGTAAACTGTGAGGTCGAGTTCAAGAGCGAGGAGTGTCGAGGAGGACAGAAGTCCGAGGGCCTTGTGAAGGGCAAGATGGGGGAAGAGAGGTCAACCACACCTAGGGCGGGAGAGCCTGAGCGCCTTTGTGAAGGTATGGTAGTGGACCGGTCGAGTACACCATGGGTTGAAGAACCTGAGCGCCTTGGTGAAGGTATGGTGGAAGCACAGCCGGTAACGTCATGGGTTGGAGAACCTGAGCGCCTTGGCGAAGGTATGACGAAGACAAACTCTGAGAAGCCATGGGCCATAAGATCAGTAGACCGCTTGAGAACTCGACTGAACAAGAAGTTCCCAAAGAAGTGCTGGGTGGAAGTGGAAGCCGGAGGAGAGATGACACCGATCACACGAGAAGTTCATACTGGGCCTGAATGCGACGACTTCCTGGTAGGTCTCCGTGAGGCAAAGAAATTCTCTATCCTGGGTATGCTAAAAAGGGTATCGCAGAGGAAGAATTGAATCCAAGCCACTCCGAATCGCCAACGATCGATGAAAGCCAAGACCTGCCGGAGCCTGAGGCTCAGCCTCCAGTAACAATGCAATCGGATATCTATTCCATGCTCGGTACTGGCAAGGCCAGCCAAGCCGTGCAGAATTACCATAGCTGGTTGAAATTCATGGAGGACGACGCAGTCGAATCAACCGTCGAGATCACGGAAGAGGCCGCGGTTACGGAAGCTCGGAGCTTCGAGGACGGGGGTCTGGAACATGCCACCCCGGAAAATCGTATACTGGCCGACGTCTTACCGTGGACACCGGAAGAACTGAAGGCCGGCCCGGAGTTAAAGCCTGTGCCGCGAAATTACATTGAAGTAGTGTTCGGTGGTAGGTCTTTTGCAGCTCTTTACGATCCGGGTGCTCAAGTGTCGATGATAGGCCCGAAAATATCCAAGTACTATGAGGACCGGATTTACCGACAGGCCGGGTATCTTAGGAGTGCTGTTGGGAAGAGTATAACTCCGGCCGTAGGTCTGTTGAGGGTCGAGATGGAGATTGACGGAGAGTCTAGGCCGATGGTAATGCAAGTCGTAAGAGAACTGAACCACGATCTAGTATTAGGGATGGATTTTATGCAGGCCTGGCAGTCCGATTCGGAAAATGCAGATGGCCGCTGGAGGGTATTAAAAGGCCAATATAGAGAGTTCTTGGGAGTACATCAGGCCCCGGGGAATCGAGTCTATGCCGAATGCGCAGGATTGGCCGTGACACAACCGGAAGAGAAGGCCGCATTAGAGAAGATAGTGGAAGACATGATAGCCGCGGCCGAAGGAAGTCTTGGGATGACTACTTTGACGGAGCACACTATTGTACTTCTTGATGACACGCCTATCCGACATAAATACCGAAGGATGGCACCCGCCATGCTGGAAGTAGCACGCGAAGAGGTGCGTCGACTGGCCGAAGCAGGCCATATTGAGCCATCAAAAAGCGCGTGGAGCAGTGCTCCCGTACTAGTCCGGAAGAGCGATGGAACTTACCGCTTTTGCATAGACTTCCGCGATCTGAATAAGGTTACGAAGAAGGATGCCTATCTTTTGCCCAACATGGACGCCATCTTGGACAAACTTCGTAAGGCCAAATACATCTCCAAGATAGACTTAAAAGAAGCTTATTTGCAAATCCCAATATCTGAGGACAGTAAGGACTATGTCAGTTTCTCAGTACCAGGCGTTGGAGCCTGGAGGTTCAAATCCATGGCCTATGGCTTAACTAATGCACCTGGTACCTTTCAGCGACTTATAGACCGCTTATTTGGGCCGGAATTGGAGCCATTTGTCTTCGGGTATCTGGACGACATCATCGTGGCAACAGACACGTATGAAAGTCATGTAGAGTACGTAAAACTGGTCATGGAGCGACTTATTGGGGCCGGTTTGCGAGTAAATCGAAAAAAGTGTGAGATCTGCTGTCAACAGGTCCGTTATCTGGGGTTTCTACTTGACGAAGAAGGATTGAGGCCGGATCCGGAGAAAATTGCTCCAGTTCGAGACTATCCACGGCCGAAGAATCTGAAACAACTCCGATCATTCCTCGGAATGGTGGGCTGGTACTCTCGTTTTATCGAGCACGATGCCGAGATCAAGGTGCCCTTGCAGAAGCTGCTCAAGAAAGGCCAACCGTGGGTATGGGAATCGGAGCAACAGGAAGCGTTTGAAAAACTGAAAGAGGCCTTAACGGAAGCTCCGGTGCTAGCCAGGCCAGATTTCTCAAAAATCTTCACGATCCAGTGTGACTCGAGTGCTTTTAGCCTGGGAGCGGTGCTGACGCAAGAAGATGAAGATGGGGAGCACCCGATCATCTACTGCAGCCGTAAACTCACGGCTCCAGAACAGAACTACACCGCCACAGAACGAGAAAATTTGGCCGTGTTATGGGCTATTGAGAAGATGAGGCCGTATATCGAGGGCACACACTTCAAGGTAATCACCGATCACAGCGCACTCAAGTGGTTAAAAGGCCTAAAAGACCCCACCGGTCGCCTAGCACGCTGGGCTCTTAAACTCCAGCAGTGGGACTTTGAAATTTCCCATCGCTCAGGCCGACTCCATAGGGTGCCTGATGCACTATCAAGGTTGCATGACCCTGCCGAGGCCGAATCTGAAAACGAGCTAGAGGCCGCCGGAGTCGAGGCCGAATCAGATCCGTGGTATGTCAAACGAATGGAAGAAGTCCAGGCCGCTCCAGAAAAATGGAGGAATTGGAGAGTGGAAAATGGACAATTATATAGATTTAGAACGGACGTAATGCTCGACCCAATCACTTCACCGCATGAAAAATGGCGCTTAGTAGTGCCGGCCGCCTTACGTGATAGAGTACTCGAAGATTCGCACTGCATCGCGTCGGCCGGACACTTAGGGGTCGAGAAAACCTACGATAGGGTAGCTCGTGAGTACGCGTGGCCAGGGTTGTACCATGACGTGGTAAAATTCATTAGCCAGTGTCAGGTTTGTCAGATGTATAAGGTTTCTCAGGCCGGACCTCGAGGTCTCATGGGGTCGCGCATTATCGAAGCTCCTTGGGTTGTCATTTCGGCCGATCTTATGGAATTTCCGCCCAGTAAGCGAGGGTTTAAGTATCTTCTAGTATTCCAGGATCTCTTCACGCGTATGATCGAGACAAAACCATTGCGCAAGGCCGACGGGAAATCGGTATTAGCCGCGATTGAAGACCTCATATTGTTTCGCTGGGAGACTCCGGATTATTTAGTCGTCGATAATGGAAAAGAGTTCGATAACAAGCTCTTGGCCGACCGACTGGCCGAATATGGGGTGAAACAGGTGTTCACCCCCCCTTATTTTCCCCAGTGCAATCCCACGGAGCGTAGTAATAGGACGCTGAAGACGATGATCGCGCAGTACGTGAAAGGGGATCACCGGGATTGGGACCTTCATGTACACGAATTCAGGCACGCCATCAATACGGCCGTTCAGTCTACACTCAAGGTATCCCCCGCATTCTTGAATTATGGCCGAAATCCGAGGCCGGTGAAGAGTCTGAGACGGGAACTAACGGCCGGAAAACCAGTAGAGAAAATATACGAGGCCGCGTGGGCGGATAGAGTGAAACGATTGGACGCGTTAAGGGATCTAGTTCAATTGAATATCGACAAGGCCAGGGGTAGACAGGCCGAGCACTACAACAAAGGCCGGAAACACGCGGAGTTCCACGTAGGGGATATGGTTTGCCGAAAAACTCACTTTCTATCGAATGCCGCGAATAAGTTCTCGAAGAAACTCGCGCCAAAATACGACGGGCCATTCAAGATAATCGCGGTAAAATCGCCGTTAGTCTATGTATTGGAGGGAGACCTAGGTAGGAAACTGCCAGAGGCCCACGTATCCCAGTTGAAACGATGGATCCCTCCCCGCCAGTAGAGTCCCGAAAAAACCACCCCTCCAGTAAGGAAAACGTGTGGTAGCTGCCCAGGGAGTAGCCCAGGTTGAAGGCCGATTATTGTTTCAGGAGTCCATTCCAATGAGGCCGAGGCCGAAGAGTATATGGAGTTCCAGGTGCTCCTGGACCGCGCCGGGCAGGAGGAGCCCGAAGAAGTCCCGGCCGAACCACAGGCCGAAATCCCAGGCCCAGTAGGGTCCGAAAACCCGGGCCGCGTGGAGGCCGAAAATGCTGATCGCGAAGAGGCCGAAGGGGTGGAGGCACCACCGAGAGAAGGCCAGCAACCAGAGCGAAACCCGGAGGCCGTTGACCCCCATGAGATCCCCGATTTCGCGGAGTTATTTCCGGAACCGGCGGATTTTATGGAGGCCGAGATTTTATATAATGTGGCCGTAGAGAAGGGGGAGGAGGCCGCCATGCCCCCGGTACCAGATTTCCGCGCGATGGCCACCGTAGAAGAGCGCAAGACCGCTCTCACGGAGTGGTCCAACAGGGTGACCCTGGCTCAACGGCGGCTGCGGTTCTTCGCAGCTGGAGGCCTCCCCATCATCGACGACGCCCCCCGAGCACCGTCTCCCCCCGCTCCATCACCTCAACCCATGGAACAAGGCGCCGTGGAGGCGCTGGACCCCCCAGCCGTCGAAACTATCAACTCGGTTCAGGCCGCAGCAGACCCGGGGGAGGTTGCTGACCCTGGAGACGGTGAGATGGAGGTGGACACACCCCCAGAGGCGGCCGAACCCAGCGCGGACGTAGTAGCTGATCCGCAGCCCGATGGGCCAAATTCGGACCGACCTCGGAGGGTCCGGTTTAACGACCGCCAGCTGGTGGTGGAGATCGAGCCGCTACGCGAGGGAGAGCTGGCCGCCCACCGAGCCAGAGGAGCGATTCCCCGCACCCTACCAAGGCCGCATCCCGAAGTCGCGGACCCCGAAGTGGGGCCCGACCTATCAGTCGAGGCCGCTGCCTCAATTCAGGCCGAGCGCGAATTAGAGGACCTCATTGATTGGGCCGAGGATCTGGGACCAGGAGATGGCATCCCAGAAGAAGAGAGGCTGCAGGCGGTGGAGGAGTTTCGCCTAGCGACTCCTCCCCCACCTCGTCGTGCCCCGCATCCTCTGACTCCAGGTCAAGGCCGGAGCCAACGCGGCACAGCAGCGTCAGGCCGACCCGCCGTCGCCGAACTAATCGACCTGGAGCCAGAGACCGAACACCCGGCCGCTGCCGCGATTCCGTCTGCAGCACCCTCGCGTCAACCGGAGAATGAGCCCCCGGTTGTCGTGGTGCCCCCATCGGCCCCAGCTCGCCAACGGCCGGAGTTCAGGCCGATCTCACCCCCCATGTGGAGAGGAGAACCACAACCCCAACCCTCGACGTCGAGAGCCAGCCTGGAGGGCTTGCCGCGTCTGCGGCATGACACCGGCAGCCGACGTCGACCATACAATCTGAACCGCCAGTTGACTCTCGACGATTACGAGGGAGGGCCGCCACCCTACAGGGAACTCGAGGTTGAGGAGCTGGGACCGTCAGACCTGGTCCGTCGGGTTCCGCTAGAGCGGCCCCGTGGCGCGGAAAGGCCGAACTGGCCAGAGGTCGAGCGGTGGGACCGAGAACCCGAACGCCCCGGGAGGAGACCCACCGAGGACACAGGCCGGAGTAGGGCGAGGAGCCCATCGAGAGATCGCCGGCCAGCAGATAGACCCTGGAGCCCGCAACGACCAGTGGACCGAGAGAGGGCCCGCAGTACCACCAGGGCCGGGAACGAGGCCGCCGGACGCTCCAGGGCTATCAAAACGCAGGGGTTGTTCCTTCGGGATCTAATCCCGCTGCCCACCGACCCTCGCGTGGACCCACCTCCTTTTAGCTGCCTCAACTGTTGGAGGGTGGACAGTGGGCACGTCTCTGGGCGTTGCCCACTGCCCCGGCAGCGGTACTGTCGGAATTGCGGCCGACGGGGGGTCCACGTATCAACGTGTCCCCGGTGCCATGAAGCCTACTTGGCCCAGGAGACGCGTGATGGTCGGGGGCAGCTGGCCGCACGACTCCAGCGTGTAGAGCGGGAGAGAGACCGCCAACAGGCGGAAAACCGAGAGGCCGTGCGTCGGATTGACGAGGAGGCCCGACACCGTGGGCAGGAGCCCGCAGCCAGAGCCCAGCGCGAGCCAAGGCCGAGATCCCCTGCCACCCTCCGTGAAGCAGAAGACCGCGCAAGGTGGGCCGCAGAACAAGCCCAGAGGGCCCAGATTGCCCATGCTCGGCTGCTCGAGTAGGGCGCCCGCGCCCGAGAAGAGGCCGAACGAGCCAGGCAAGCGCACCGCGAGGCCGCGCAAAGCCGTGAGGAGCAAGTCCGGGCCCAACGGGCAGAGGAGGAAGCCCGAATTGAACAGGCCGCAGCAGCCGCCCGCGCGCAGCCCCTCGCGCCACCGCCACCACCCCACGCTCCCTCGTGCGCAGAGACGATACAACGGGTCTACGAGGCCACCGAGAACTTGCCCCCCGCGGCGAGGGATGCGATGAGACGGGCCTTCTTTGCGGCCTGCCCACCCGGAGCCCCACCGGACCAGCGGTAGGTTCTCGGAACTGAGCCAGGTCGAGGCGCCCTTTTCAGGGCGATACCGTGGGTGAGGACGGAGACACGGTGGCAGAGGCAGGATGAGTCAGAGCTCACGAAGATGGGCCAGTAGATTAACCAAGGAGTCAGGTCGAGGCGCCCTTTTCAGGGCGATAACGAGAGCAGTACAGATGGAGTCGCGTGCGTAGGGAGTTCCCGCAAGCGAGAGCTTGCCAGTGTGGCCAACGGTTAGCCGCTAGGCCAGGTCGAGGCGCCCTTTTCAGGGCGATACCCAGAGAGGATCCGGAGTAGTGTGTGGCCGGCCGGGACACAGTTACAGGAAGGCCAAGTAAGGGCCGAAGATCAGCATGAATGGACGAAGAATCAGTATGAAACGGCCGAAAAATCAGTATGAAACGGCCGAAAAATCAGTATGAAACGGCCGAAGAATCAGTATGAAACGGCCGAAGAATCAGTATGAAACGGCCGAGAAATCAGTATGCAAAAGGCCGAAATTTGAACTTCTGTTGAACAAGTAAGATGCTATGATTTTTCTCTTTTTTTTGGCGTGGTTATTTCCAGAGAATGTTTGAGTAGTTGTCCATGTTGGTAGGGCCCAGGAGGCTCAGCTCCCCATCCCGTAGAGTCTCTGCTTTCCCCTAGCGATGTAGGACCCCAGTTACATCATTTTACCCTTTCAGGTTGGTTGAATGAGAGAGTGAATGGATGCGATTATCCCCAATGATATTGATCTATATGTCTATGTAATTATGGAATCTATTTCAATTGCTGTTCGAGGTTGCGACGAGAGAATTCACTATAAGGCGAGAGTGCGCCGCCTATGTTTGAGCAAGGCCGCTCCCTTCTGGAGAACACGGACTCGACCCCCCCCCCCTAAGCGGGGGGTAATGTGACGATAAAATCGTCACAGCGTTTTTTTTGGGGCCGAATGTAGGCAATTCTCTCGTCGTGTCTCGAGCAGCAGCCTCGGGACTAAGTATTCACAGAGAATACTTTTCTTTTTTGTTGAGGTGCTGCTGCTCGAGGCGACGACAACGATGGCCGAGGCAACCGGGCGCCGCGGGTGCAGTTATACCTGCAGACGGGCAACCACGCCCGCACCAAGGTTCACCGCAGTCATCAGCCTCATAGGAGGCTGAGGGACCACAATATTGCAGCCGACGGCCGGACGATTGCCGTGAAGATAGGCCGAGGCCTCGCTTACCCGGGTAAGCGAGTGCCAGCGTATTTATGATGCACCCCGCGTGTCACCCTGGTCCGGGTGACACCCTCGCGCACATACCTACCTAGGTAGGTATATATGTATATATATACCAGCGCACGGAGAACCCGGGCAGCTAGAGGATGTTTGGTGGCAACAACCGGTGCCCGCGGACCCCGTGTTGCATCCACCGCTCATCCCCTAGTGAACACACGCGGATCACGGTATGCAGCAATTGATGCACCGGGTTTGAGGAGTAAAACCGCATTCACTCAACTCAGGCCGATGCATCCCGCGTGCACCAGCTGACGATGAGGCGGCCAGGCCGGGGCGCCCTTGTCAGGGCGACGACGATGACGCGAACGCGCACAACTATTGATGGCCTGGTGGTGAGGCTGCACTTGGTGCAGCACACCCTGGGTTGCCTGCCATAGTCCATACGCAGCAACCCAGAGTCAGCTGTATCTAGGTTGTGGGAGGTTATGCACGCACGCAGCATTTGCTGACTGCACCCACGCATAACCTGGCCAGAAATGCACCCGCGCACTATCACACCACCACGTAGGCGGTCACCCACGACACCGGTGACCCGCTGGCCGACGCGGGTGAGCCCGGGTAGCTCACCAGAGCACAAGGATCGCGGAGCCGATGTTGATGTGCGGCCGTGCAGACGACGTACTGGCAACTTGTTGCTACCGAGGTGATGGCGCCACCGGACGGCGTACCGACATCAGGGCAGGCCGTTACTGAAATAGGCCGATAGGAAAATTGATGCCGACCCGGACATCGGCCTCTGGGTAGAAAATGATGCTGCAGACGACACACACATATGTATATATGTGTGTGAGGCCGAAATACGACCGGATGATGGTATATTACATACATATGGACCTGCTGTGAATATGCACAGGCCCATATAGATATACTGATGCATGGGAAGTACTATATAGCTATAGTATTACAGGCCGCGAGTAGATATAGGAATAGTAGGCCATGTAGCGAATATCGGGTGCAGTGAAAGGCCAAAAGTGGAGGCAAAGCGAGCTGCGCAGCGCCTCCACGCCGGCCTATGCTTGTTATAGGTGCAAGTGAGACAAACGATGATGCGAGTGGAGGCCAAAGGCAGTGCCGTACATATATTTCTGTGCAGTTTGGCCGTGTAATTCCTTGTGATTTTATGAATTCCGTGCGCATGCTGGCCGCAATGTGCTCTTATGCACTTCAAACTTTGCCGCGCAGCCCCGATAGAGGGTGCTGCCAGTTTTCCGGATGGAATTTATTGGGCCAATCACAGCGCGTCTTCTTCGTTGAAGAAGACGGAACTTGAAGTTGAGGAAGAAGTCGGCCATGAGGCCACTTGTTGGATAGCAGTTGCCCAGAGTACACGCGCTTTTCGCCTTCTCGCTTTTCAGCATCCATATTCTTGCCGTGTGTTCCCCAGGAGTCCCGGAGGACAGCACACGAGACTTCAAGAGTCTAAATTATATAGGAAGAGAATTGCCATTATCGAAAGTGATGGAAAATAACGGTGAGTCCTATTATTGCTCATTTTATTAAAGTGAACTCCCTCGTCCTGGCCGAAACTTGAGCCTCGTGCGCGCGTATCCCCTGCCGACTCCCAGCCGATCCGGACTCCTGGGGGACCACGTGCTAAGGCCGAACAGTGCGGGAAAATTATAGCACGCCCTGGGGGCCGCGAATTGTGACCAGAGGCCGAAGTCGAGGTGAATCCTCGTGAAGACATAGTGCGCGGAGCATATAGTGCCGTTGGGGGGAAAAGTCGCGTGGAAATTTGGGGTTGCCATCGTCCGGACGACGACGAGCAAGGCCGTACCTTTGGTGGAGCGCCACCCTGGGTAACCGCGGAATACTCGACCCGTGGAATCCGGTGATCGCGGAGCTCGTGCTCCACAAATTGGAGCAGTTGGCCATTGTCCCAACGCGGTAATTATTCGTAGCGTGGAGCGGCCATTTTGAGTAAATTTTGGAGCAGCGTGCTCCTTGAATTTTGGAGTCAATCGTGAGCGAAGTCGACTAGGCCGTTGAACCATTGACTAGGCCGATAGTGAATTGCCCAGGCCGTTAGTGAAGTGTATTCTACATTGTATTTTCAGGATTGTGAAGTGAATTTTCGCGTTTCACAGGGAATTCTAAGAGACATTTACTGAGAAAGAGACATTTTGATGATAATTGTTGAATCTTCTCGAATATTTCTGGCCGTTGTTTGTCGGGATTTTCATATGTAGATTCATGTATCGCCGCGAAAAAGGAACGTGTACAGAATATAGGCCGAATTATATTATTGAAAAATCCTGATTCATTATTTGGAGTGCGTGTGCGAGCGTTCCCTACCCCCTTTTCCAATTTTCAGGTAGAATCACGGTAAGTGATGCAGTGAAGCCGAGTTGCTGTTAAGATTTAGAATTGCGTTCGCCGAACTTTGCGCGCGAGACCTGCGATTTAGGTTAAGAGTCCGTCGAATATAAATTAGTTGTGCTGGCAATCTATTTACCACGTCACACAGAGGTGTGCGCTGATTTGGCTATGATATTAACTCTCATTCATCGATGTGACTGAGTTTTGTGGGAAAACTTTTTCTGGCTATTGTTTACGAAATTGATGAAATACCTTGTGCAAAACGGAAAATTTAGCAATGAGTTTTCGAAGTTAAGAAGAAGACGATTCGAATCCCGTTTGGTTTGTGAGTGTGCGTTGATCCGGACAAATTTCATAAAGCTTCAAAGCTCATAAAGTTATCCCGCCACTGGCTCTCAAAACGGTCATCTTTTGATGGCGTACTCAGGAAACGTAAAGCACAGGATTGGAATGTTGTGCTCTTTTTTCTTCATCGCAAAAGGGATATAACCGCACTGTTCTGAGTTGCAATTGTCGATCGGTCTTTCTGTGTGAAGCTGAGGAGAAATATTTGAATCCGGATGGTAAGCTGAATAAGCCGCTAAATGTGATGATATCGCGATTTTCTTGATTTTTACATAGTATACGGCTGAAAAATATACAAAATAACACCACAGTGTATTCTAGAAATTGAAATGAGACTCATAGCTCTTGACTCGATTTTGGAAATTTACATCGAATTTCGGAGAAATCAATGATAAAATTCATCTTAAAGTCAAGTCAGGCAAAATATAATCCGTATCGATCGTCTAGACAATGTTTTGAATCGAATCTGTTCGATTGAAGTTGATTCACGAATGTTTCAAGTGTGAAATTCCGTACAATTCGTTCTGAACCAGATACCTCGGCTTGGAAGAGAGTGGCACCACTCTTTTCACATGTTTTCGAGGTATAAGAATCACATGAAACCCATCTTAAACGTGTGCCATGAGAAAAATTTTTTTTTATTTTAGAGGGTCAAAAGTCAAATGTTCCATGGAAACCCTCATATGAATTTTCAACTATCTATGGGGTCCCGAAAAATTTTTTTAGGTTCATAGCGAGAATTTTCGAAAATGAACTAAAATACATTCTTTTTGAATTCTAGCAGCTCTTTCCCACTAAAATGCAGATAAATCAAATTTGCTCGAGAATGGAGAGACGGGGTTTGCGGGGTTTGAGGGAACCTATCGAAAATGCTATTCAAAAGTTGATTATGAGGTTATGGGCGGCCTGTGCAAGCAAAAGTTTAAAAGTCACTACAGTGAATTTCTCAATTGCCTATTTTTTTCAATTCTTGAAAATCACGTAATTGATGTAAAATTTTGTGTTCTTTCAGAAAAAAATTATACCGATTCCTTTTTCCGCCGTATAAGGCCTGTTTTTTCCCAATTTTCACAAACCTATTTTCCAGGCAGTTTTGAATTGTTTCTTTACTGCGCATGCCCAGGAATCTGGACTCTTGGAATCAATTCCATTCGAAAACCAAAAGGATTTACTCCAAAATGACCATTTGACGAAGTCGATTTCATCGAGTTGGCTCGGAGCTACAGCGTTTGAAAGACCACCAAATTTCGATAACTACCAAGAGAAGGATCGGAGCCTCCGCGCCAACAGTGGGAAAAACCGGGCACGATCTCTGGCACGATATATTGTTTGCCTATTGACGCACTCGAGCTGAAACTTCATCTTCCGTAAGCTGTGACTCCGAGCCAAATTGATGAAATTGACTTTGTCAAGTGGTCATTCTGGAGGAAATTTTCTTTGCTCTCCAATAATTTCGGTTCCAAGGGTCGAGATTCCTGTGACTGCGCAGTGAACAGACAGTTTCAGACTGCCTAAAAACCGGGTTTGCGAAAATTTGGAAAAACAGGCCTCAGACGGCGGAGAAGGAAATCGGGACCACTTTTTTCTGAAAGAACACAAAACTTGACATCAAATATGTGATTTTCAGGAATTAAAAAAAAAGGCAACTGAGAAATTCACTGTTGAGTGACTTTTACACTTTTTCTCGGACAGCCTGCCCATAACCTTAAATCAAAATAGCTGTTTCGATAGGATTTTAGAAGACTTTTCGAATGCCGCAAACCGCATGTCTCTATCTGTAAGAGTCATTCTTCTTATTATGGTCTATGGTCAGGGATTTTTCTGTAACTTTAGGTACATGTTATACACGATGGAAGAAGATGAAGAGCATAGTTTGTAGGTCCCAAAATTCAACCGTGCGGGCTTGGCGGTATTTTTATTTTCAGAATTTGCAAAAAAAATCGACTTTTTCATTCTTTAATTGATTTTTCACGGATGTAAGACCCATTGAAAAATCTCCTCCAAGCGCATATTTCGACGTCAAAAAGCTGAATTTTACGAAGAAAGTACTTTCCGATCTGGAAAAAGTCAACATAACCTCAAAAAAGTAGTTTTTCGCATAAAAACGTTTTTTTGGACCTTCAGCCGAATTTTATCTCAAATTCAATATCTTAATCGGATTCCTCGTCAAATTTTATGTCGAAAATCATTCTCAAGGAGTTGGGACTCGGATGGGATTGGCCGCTATGATTACAACCTCAGAAACAGGGCCATCAAAATAGTGCTGAATTACGTGGTTTTGGAGAGAGACTTATTCCATTGGACAACGAAACTGAGGGTTAGGGATAGTGCTGTGACGTATGTCACTACGCGCCGAGCCTCGAATAAGTGCAAGGCGGGCATCTTCAGATTCTATCTCTGGAGGTGTAAGATGATGAGACGACGGAGGAATAGGCGGTCGTGGTCCAGTGGTTTGGATGCTTGCTATCCGGGACACATGGATATCGTGAGGTCGAAGGTCATGGGTTCGAATCTCCGCGGTTTCCATGTAGAATCGATCGCTTACTTTTCCACGATTTATCGACTTTCCACAAATTCCCATGTGACAACTGGTGCTAGGTGTGGGGTACCGCATCACTATTCGCGACTCGGTGCATTTGTGAATAAATGAAATAAATTGAGAATTAATTGATGAGAAAAATGAGTAGTTGTCGGGTGTCGCAATAGATGGCAGACCAGCTCCGTGAGAGACTGAGTGACCATGCGAAGTGATGTATGGTAATGACGCGCCCTGGTTGTGGAACTTATCCGCGCATACTGACCACTCCTTCATAATGATAAGGAAGACACCGACACGAGTGGGGACACTCGTATATCTCCAACCCCCCCCCCCTTCGGGTGTGACGTATGTCACTACGCGCCGAGCCTCGAATAAGTGCAACGCGAGCATCTTCGGATTCTATCTCTGGAGGTGTAAGTTGATGAGACGACGGAGTAATAGGCGATCGTGGTCCAGTGGTTCGGATGCTTGCTATCCGGGACACATGGATATTGTGAAGTCGAAGGTCCTGGATTCGAATCTCCGCGGTTTCCATGTAAAATCGATCGCTTACTTTTTCACGAGTTTATCGACTTTCCACAAATTCCCACGTGACAGTGCATTGACCGGACAATGACTTTTTTGTGTATTTTTTTGACGTAGAACCCGAATCCGAAACCAGTTTTGTACCTAGCCATCAGGATTTTTTTGAATCGCGAATATTCTCCT
Organism: Eretmocerus hayati; assembly: GCA_029851415.1. NCBI lineage: Eukaryota > Metazoa > Arthropoda > Insecta > Hymenoptera > Aphelinidae > Eretmocerus > Eretmocerus hayati. The sequence goes on along the minus strand of CM056742.1, from coordinate 71,196,356 downwards.
CGTTTTCATATATAAAATGAGGGAAAGTTGTTTGCAATAGCCCAAGAACAAGTGGGACCAATATGCATGTACTATTCTGAAAGATGCGTTCTGAACATTATCTGGAAAAGGCTCAAGCCTCCTCGTAATGAGTCGAGTCTTGAATATTTTTCCCTACGGGCTTCGGAAACTGTTTCCTGCGTAGTCCAGTTTTGTTACCATGACACGATATCTGGAATTCCGGAGATCTATGATTTGGTAATATCAAGTGAACCTTCAGATATCACTAAGATCCTGTCAATCATGTTTACATTATTTTCCATCCGAAGCTTATGGGGGCACTTGAATAGCTCCATTGCGAAAGCAACTGGATCTAAGCATTCGGAGTTAGATACACCATTTGTGCATGATTGAGAAGGATCATTTGAATAATCTAAGAGGTACATACGTCAGACAAGGGAACTCAAAATTTGACTCATTACGAAGAGGCTTGATCGAGCCTTTCCCAGATAATGCTCAGAACGCGTCGTTCAGAATAGTACATGCATATTGGTCCCACCTGTTCTTGGGCTATTGCAAATAACTTCCCTTCATTGTATACATAAAAATGAAGAAAATATGTCCTCGTGAGTTATAGAAGGATCATGCTGTTCGATTTTGTGAGCATTCGGAGTTTTATTGCAAAATCAGGCAAATTTTGCTGATAGCAACTCATTGTCCATCGTTTCGAATGCATGCTAGCCCACTAAATCCACTGCCATCGTGTCCAGCAGGGCTGAATACGTGAGAAATCATAGTTCGAGTACGCTCGAAGCCCGCTACAATGTTGCACAATCAAAATCGTGTATCTACAAAATCTGTAGAAGACGCTGAAAACGTGGTTCTGAAGAGGCTCAGTATTTCGCGATTTAAAAAAATTCCTGATGGCTAGGTGCAAAACTGCATTCGGATTCGGTTCCTACGTCAAAAAATACATGAAGGAGTCATTACCCGGTCAATGTACCATCCCCAACCCACAGTTTCGTTGCCCAATGGAATAAGTCTCTCTCCATTAGATCCTACATTACCCAAGTTGCCAACTCATGTGGAACTGCGGTCGCTGGATGACGACGACTGCGGGGCCGCTTTCCACGCCGACCAGTCGCCGATACTGAGGATCCGACCCTCTGCACCGTAGAATTCTTGCTGCACCTGGCATGACGGTATGAGATGGTGGTCCAGAGACTTAGTCGGATAACGGGTTTGCTCCGTTGCCCGCCGTCACCACAGGGAGGTGCCCTGGACGTAGGCACACGCGGGGCAGATTACATAAGTGACATGTCGATGGTAGATCGTGTGCATATTGAGATGCATGGTACGGGAGGTGTGCTTTGGGTCCAGGTATTTGCGGGTTTGGTCGCGTGTATGAATTTTTGGATCGACTCTTAACATGACGGAATCGTTGGTTCGAGCATCCAGGTATTAGTGAATTTGATCACCTTCAGAGGTTCTCGGATCCATCCAGCCCATGACATAATTTCTGGTTCAAGCATCAAATTCGTGTCTAAATTTTGACATATTAGAATAAAACCAATACCGGATTCGAATCCAGTAACTCCGAGAAGTTTTGAGAAGCTTAGAAAGATTCTCAGACTCCAATCTTCCGAGATATCGAGAAGAACCATAGTATTTTGGAGTTATGTCAAAATTACGACATATGCGAGCAAGGACGATCCCGGATTTGGATTCGGCGCCAAAGAAAAACCTGGACGAAGCTTAGAAAAGTTTCTAGACCCAAATTTCTTGGAAAATCCGGGAGGAAATTTTGTTTTGAGGTTATGTCAAAATGGTAAATATAACAGCTGAAATAACCTCAAACTTGGATTCAGCGACCCTAAAGACCTATAGGTATCATACTTCAACTGCCACGTTCCACTTCTCCGAGTATCACCCGAAAATCATGGTTTTTTGAGGTTATGTCAAAATCCTGACGTACTGGAGCAAAACTGACCCTACTTCGAATTCAGCGACCCCAAAAACCCACAGTGAACATAATGAGACCATCAGATCCGAATTTTTTTTGAGAGGCTGTGTAACTATCACTTCAATTAATTTGGATATAGAGAGGTATAAAGTATCGTGGCTATCAAGTGCTCCGCGCGACTCCTACTGCTGTTGGCGACGCTCGCCTCGCGCACCATCATCCAATTACACACACACATGCAGTGCGTGCACACGCATGTCGCTTGCGCGACGAATACTCAAATTGAGTATATGGGGCAAAACACGTCAAGTGTCCTGGATTCCTTTTTGGAGGGTGAAACATGTAGTTTTGAGCCATCTGTGAATGCCGTAGAACCCACGTATAAAAAAGTCAATGACATCATTCCCGACGTATTTTTGCCTCAGCTTTCCGATGGCGGGGTTTTTTTTCGGCGTCATGCCACCATAGCCCCAACCAAAAATTAGCAATCAAGTTTTGAAATGGCAATAACTCGAAATCACCCCTTTCTGTAGATTTTTTCGAAGGTACACATGCTCGAAAATATAATACATTTAATTGAGTATGTGTGAAAACCAGTACATGAAGGGGTATGTTAAAGCCATTGCTCTGTACAGCCAAACATCTCACATTCATACCAAAACTTGAATCTGCCGCCAGAGCACATACATACACTACCGCTCATAAATTCGTGAACGGCGAACGCACGTTCCGCCTCATTTCGAGAAGCGACATCTCAGACTCTATGCATCGTAAGACAATTCTGAAAAAAGCATCTTGAAGAACAGGAAAAATGCTAACTCTCCAGTGGTTTCGATGATCTCTATCGTTCTTCTCGAAGGTACTAGATGCTGGCCAAAAATTAGAAATCTACGAAAATTTTCACTCTCATTGATACACCTGCAGTTTTGCTGCAAATGAAGATACGGCAATTCTGCAAAGGGCACCTTGTAGAGCAGGAAAAATGCTATGTTTAACCATTTTTTAATTATCCTTTCCGTTCCGCATGTGAGAACATACCAGCTGTCAAAACACCCACAATCATGGTTTCTGCCGTTTTCCATGCCGATTCCGTTGAAAAACTATCATTTCGGGTGTTTTGACAGCTGGTATGTTCTCACATGCGGAACGGAAAAAATAATCAAAAAATGGTTACACATAGCATTCTTTCTGCTCTACAAGATGCCCTTTGCAGAACTGCCGTACCTTCATTCGCAACAAAACTGCAGGCGTATCAATAAAAGTGAAAATTCTCGTAGATTTCTAATTTTTGGCCAGCATCTAGTACCTTCGAGAAGAACGATAGAGATCATCGAAACCACTGGAAAGTTAGCATTTTTTCGCTTCTTCAAGATGCTTTTTCCAGAATTGTCCTGGAATGCATAGAGTCTGATTTATGAGCGGTAGTGTATATCAAATTTAGTTCATTGTGTACATTGATTGGGAATGAAGGTCTGCAGGATTCATGATACATCAGTTTGTTTCTGCTCCTTCAAAATTAAATTCGAACCATCTAATTCCATTCGATCCCAATCCCGTCATCACATGCATTCTGTGAGATAAGGACTCTTTCCGTCGATTGAGTGGACACCAACAATTTTTTAGAGTTGATATAAATCTGAGAAACGGATATGAACGGCGATAGAACTTGATTTTTGAGAAAAATACGATAAAATCCGGAAAAATCGATTGTTCCCAAATTCCCTTCTACAGATTTCCTTGATTCTTGTTGGAGAATGACCACAAAAATACCCTGGAACACATTCAAACAGAAAATTCAATGTTTACGAAACTTCCACTTTTTCGGCTTTTCGACCCACCACGCCGTAGCACTGATATTTGCTGCACTTATGACCTCGAATGGAACATATAATTATAAAAAGATGGATACAAATACAACTTAATCAAGAGAACGCAGCTATGAGTTTGCATGGATTCATTATGAATACGATCGACTCCAATAAAATCGACATATTGTTTCAGCATACTCGATTCTCGTGGATTCAAACAACCCAAGGTCACTTCACATGAACAAACCTATAACCATCTCAAACATGGTTGAAACGAAGATACTGGCCGATACAACATGTATCGCACGAGAATCACCTATACTGCGCCAATGATATTTCACGCGAGTTTGTGCTCACGATATCGGCGACCCGGTACAAACTAGCTTCTCCACGATTCAAGATGCCGCTCTAGAGTGTTTTTGCATTCTCAGAACAGTGGAATGAGATAAGAATATGAAGGAGTCCTTCGGTTTTCGATCGCACAACCGAGAGCTCTTCACGCTAACGTAATTTCAAACATTCTTCCTTTTTTTTGTATGCTGAGAAAACGCACTGTGAATCGAAGAAGACTTCCCGATCTCGCAAATAACCGACTTGGAAGATAAATTCATGATGTGATGAGCACATATAGCTGAATTTGCACAATCTGAAGAGTACTTACTTCCTGCACTGATTCTGCCTGGAGCTAGAGACAAGCAAGTCGTTAAAAAATTCAGCTAATGTTAGGAAGTTTGTGAGCGAACACACGAAAGTCGAAACTCATCCTCTGCTTGCGACTTGGAGATGACCACTTCTATAAAGACTCTAGCTGCAATTGTTCATCCACGTATTACCATCACAAATTCTAATCCATGGAGATATTCACTCAAATCAGAGAGACGGATGCTTCACTCGAAAACAAGAATCTTTAGGAGCTCTCGAATTGAACCAAGCTTTTGTCACGATTTCTGCCGAACGGGTATTCATTGAAATCAAAGCCGCGGAGCAGTGAGCCGAGGAAAACCACAACCACATGTAGACAAGTAACTGATCAACTTGAGCCGGTAAGGACAACGGTGGCGCTCTGCGCGCGGGTTTTCGAATCGGATGGACATCAATTTTTCGGGTTGCCCCTCGAACGTGGAGATTCTTCCGCGAGTCGGGTAGAATTTCAAGGATAATCGATGATATGGCATGCAATGCAAGGATTTCCCATGATTTCGAGGATGAAAAGAGGATTTTGATGGTATTTCAAGGTTTTTGAACCGAGTAGAAACCCTGATCTATTTTTTGCATCCTCGCGATGATTCCGATCCTCGCCTACGGCTCGGTCCGGAAAGCCATCACACGGACGCGAAAAGAAGATTCTACGCCTTTGTATCGAAATGTACTAATAATTATCTGACAGAATATACCATGTGACCACGATATTCCTGGCAAAATTTGCAGGTTATACACATGTCCTGTAGTCCTGTATGCATAGTTTGCCGGGAATATCGTGGTCACATGGTATATAGGGGGCTTATAGTAGATGACTTCTGAGTCACAAATAGCTAATATGACAGGAGAGTACGGTTGATTCCAGTCTCGAACATTCGTGAGTACGGAAGTCATCTCGTTATAGTTTATAATCATCTGAATCCGATCCATGATGGATATATTCACCCTTTTTCGGCATTGTGGTGATAGAGTTCAAGAAGATCCGAAGAAAAAGTACGTGAGTATGCTCCGTCAGATTTCTTGAATCGGGTGAATTTCCCCCCCCGATAGAATGACTTTCAGTGATTGAAGATTGCATGCGGCTCGAATTTTCACCAAGTGTCTCGAAAAACCAGACTTTCTCACATGAATACGATGGGTTTTGATATTTTGGAGAGTCATCTTAAAACCGAATAATAAGAGCAGAGGGAGATGGGAGTTGATTCTCTTCCTGAAAGCAATATAAATGATACAAGAATCGACCTCATTTCAAAAACTCCCGGCGGATGATTTTAATTCTGGTTGAAAAAAGTTCTTGAAGTGACCCAAAAACATAACTCACAAAGGAATCCCATATTCACGGACCTTCCACTGTTTTGCCTCCCCGAAACGCCGTGTCCTCGAAGGAAGCGGGAATATTGAGATTCAAATACCGAGAAACAGAGAGAATCTCACAATTCTGCGTCTTCAACTCATGCAATGGGTAGAAAACCAGTACGTAGAGATTTCAGACTTCCTGACATTCGCATCATGAAACGTTATTTCCATCTACGCCTTTCCAATACTTTCATCACCATCGAGAATCTTAGTCTAGTCATGAGAGAGAAAATTGGACTCATCCACGCTAAACTCTCGATTCGATGAACTTCCGTGCGGCTGAATCTCTCTATCATCAGTGCTTTCAGGGGGGGGGGGAAACATACTGGGGAAGATGCGGGTTTGACTTCAACGAGACACGATTTATTCCAATCAAGATTTACAGTACACGGATATCGGATCAACAGAACTGATTCTTGATTAATACGAACGACCCTGGATGTGGCATGAAAGATCATTTTTCTTCGCACCACTCATTCTCCTTCCTTACTTGCTCCTCCTCGGAAGCTGTGAAATCATTCTTGATATTGAACGTTTTGCGGATTTCTTCGGGTGTCTTACCTTTGATCATATTGGCAACAGTTTTGCAAGTAACATCCAACAGTCCTTTTATATCGAGGTAGTTCGCAGCTAGTATTAATTCAAATAAAGTCCCTTGATCAACCTAGAAAGAAATAAGAGGGTACTCAGAATCAACCGTACGTCAGAGTAACGATTCTAAATTGTATAGGACATGGAGAGCCGTTCTTGTGGGAATAATTGGAGATGATGCATTTTGTATCATCTCACTCAGCGGGGGGCGAGAACCAAGAGATTATCTGAAAGAATGGCAAATGCATTGGCGCAGGTAGAGTTTTTCTCAGAGTCGAAACGCAGGAAGTCCCGTTGGATTCAGAATTAGAGCTACTCAGCTTCTAAAATAGGAGTGGGATTGCGATTCTTGAATCCTTAGTGTAATGTACTGAGTATGGCGCTTGAATGGCTATGTTGAGTATGTTCGGAAGTGTGAAGGTGTGTGTGTGTTTTGGAAAGAGTATCGCTGGAGATGGTAACAGGAGTGTAGTAGTGTGCGGCGCTGTAAGCTCGCCGGCCAGTCAGTACGCCTGAGGCTGTGGGCTTCTACACATGAGACTTTGTATACGCTGATTGTTCTTCAATAAACGTTTGTGGTTAATTACGGTGTTGCTTACTGTGCTCACTAGCTAACCCGTCCCAGTATCCTACATATTGGCGACGAGGATAAAGAACGTCGAATATAGTGTCTGGTGCAACCTTGATAGTGCAAAATTTAAGGTTAGACGCGCCGCTCCGGTAGTGACTACGCTGTTGAACGGCAGAGCTGCTTACACAGTGAGTGACCAGTCATCGAGTGCCAGGTTGAACAAAGTGGTTGCACATGTCAAATTTGACAAGTTTGGTGATACAGAAGCTGAACAAAAAGGAGATCATTAATGTATTGAACACTTTTCCGACAAAAGACGTACTTGAAAAATTCCAAATCGATGCCCTACGTGCAGTCCTGCGTAAATTTCGAGACATTCAACAGCTTGAGGAAAGTACACAGGAAAACAAATCACATACTGAACATAAGCACGACCTTGAAAGTGAAGCAAACAGCTCTTACGAGTCGTTGGGCAACAACACGATCACAGGCGACGCAAGCGACACTTCAGACGCAAAACTATTCGACGGCCTATCGGCTGTACATACGAGTCCAGACGTAAACAGTTTGAGCGACAAAAACGACGCCAACATGGCTCAAGATTCTTCAGAACGCTGGGAATTTAACAAAGATAAAGACACGTGGGATGATTACGTCGAGCGCATCGAATTCGTTTTCATCGCTCAAGGCATTGCAGACGACGGAAAAAAAGTGGCTCATCTCTTGACAAGATGCGGTGCGGAATCTTATAGATTGATCAGAGATTTATGCGCGCCGACAAAATTAAAAGACATGAAGTACGATGAACTTGTCAAAAAAGTGAGCGATCACTTGAGTCCAAAGAAAAGTGAAAACGTTGAACGGTCTCAGTTTCGTAAGACGATTCAACGACAAGGCGAGTCAGTCGCGGAGTTTATAGCAAGATTAAAAGAGAAATCCCTCCATTGCAATTTTGGCAACGAACTGAGCAAGAATCTGTGTGAACAGCTGGCTGCAGGACTGCGAGACCAAGAAACGAAAATAGCATTGTATAGTGAGAGGGAACTCACTTACGACAAGGCGGTCCTGATTGCAACTACGCGCGAGGCAGCGTGCGAAAGCGCAGCGTCTACAGGTCATCCAGCTTCAAGTCTACCAGTGCATCATCTGCAGAGTAAACCAAGATCATCAGCAGCCGGTAATTACTCAAGAAATAATGCGTCAACAAGTAGATCTAGAAACCCTTCGGGGGACGGTAAAAGTAGCGCTAGAATTAAGAGATGTTATTGCTGCGCCTCAGTAGGAAATCACTACACAGATGAATGCAAACATCGCGATAAAAAATGTAATTTCTGTTCAAAAATCGGGCATCTTGAGGTAGCTTGTATACAAAAACATGGAAAACAAGCGATATTCAAAAAACTTCAGAAACCATTCAACGACAGAGAAAGGAAAATACAATTGTTAAATTCAGACCTAGCTTCAGAAGACGACGGCTCAGATAATGATCACGATTTGCTTTCTATCAAACATGATCTCGTTGATCAAACGCACGCATTGAATCAAATTGTCGCAGATCCTGTTTTTCTTGAATTGCTTGTATATAATGTTGTAATTAGAATGGAAGTAGACACGGGGACTTACGTCTCAGCTATATCGGAGCGCGATTATCGTAATCTGTTCCCGAACCGTACCTTTGAACCATGTGATTTTTTCCTGACGTGTTATGGCGGAATACCGCTTAAACCGGTCGGTAAGGCTACACAGCTTCCAGTTAAATGGGGCAAATCTGAAAAATTACTCGACATGTATATCATGAAAGGCAAAGGTCCCATACTGATAGGTCGACAATGGTTAGCGGCATTCGGTCTATGGCCCATCCAGCTAGCTCCGAATTCTGAATCTTCAAATCAATCGGGAGTCTCTCGCCATGCTCAAAACAATTTGATGAGCATAAGTAGTGAAGGAATCAAAGATAGAATGCTCAAAAAATTTCCTATACTATTTTCGACCTCTCAGGGATGTTATCGCGGGAGGAAAATTCATCTACATTTCAAAGACGGAGCGAAACCAATACAGTTGAAAGCTTATCACGCACCTTTTGCTATAGCCCAAAAAATTTCAAATGAAATCAAACGCTTAGTGAGCTTGAAACATTTAGAGCCGGTGAATTGTAGCCCTTGGGCGACGCCTATCATCGCTGTGCTCAAACGAAACGGAGAAATCAGAATCTGTGGCAATTTCAAACTTACGGTAAATCCGCAATTGATAGTAAAACGGCACCCGATTCCATCTAAGGATAAAATTTTCAATACCTTACGTGTAGGTGACAGATGGTCGCAAATTGATTTGAAACATGCATTCATGCAATTCGAGGTCGACGAAGAATCGAGAGATGCTTTGACGATAATTACTCACGAAGGACTATTTAGATATACAAGGTTAGGCGAAGGAGTCGCTTCTAGCCCCGGGGAGGTTCAAGACATAATCGAGGAAATTTTGAAAGGGATAAAAAACACTGAAATATACATTGACAACATTTATTGTACGGGGGCTACCGATCAAGAGCACCTTGAAATCTTAACCGAAATATTTTCTAGACTTGAGCAAGCGGGATTGCGAGTGCACCCAGACAAGTGCGACTTTTTCAAATCAGAAATAGAAATTTTAGGATACTTGATCAATAATGAAGGCCTTAAACCCAGCCCAAGCAAAGTAGAAGCAATTCAAAACGCACCTGTGCCACGAAATGTCAAAGAGCTGCAAGCATTTTTGGGTTTGGTTAACTTCTATGAACGTTTTCTTGGAGACAGAGCAAATTATATTTGGCCTTTGTATGAATTATGTAAAAATAAAAAATGGCTATGGACAGAAAATTGTCAAAAAGGATTCGATTGGCTCAAGTCACAAATCACATCCGAGCGCGTACTCGTTCTTTTCAATCCAGACGTTCAATTAGTACTAGCTTGCGATGCTAGCGACGTCGGGCTATCTGCAATTTTATCGCACAGATTTGACGATGGCTCAGAGAAACCTATCGCTTTTGCGTCTAAGATTATACCAGAAAGAGAGCGCCATAGGGCTATAATAGACAAAGAAGCCGCCGCAATAATTTTTGGTTTCAAAAAATTTTACCAATACGTGTATGGAAACCACATAATTCTCAAATCAGATCACGAACCTCTGAAATTCATTTTTGGTAACAAAAACCTGTCTACCATGTTACACAGCCGACTGCAGAGATGGGCTTATTTTCTATCAGGATACACTTACACCATTGAGATCGTAAAATCCAAGGCTAACGGAAATTGCGACGCCCTTTCTCGTTTGCCAGTAATAGATAAAACACCTGTTTTTGAGAGCGAGTACACGTGCATGAATCATATTCAAGAAGCGTGCTCACCCCTAAAGTTCTCGACGGTAGCCTCAGCCACAACAAACGATAGCCTATTAAGGAAAATTATTCATTATATCCGCACAGGGTGGCCAGATGCCTCTAACTTATCCGCGTTAGAAAAGAATTTTTTTCACAAACGCAATGAACTGATGATTGAAAATAACTGTATTATATGGGGCCATCGCTTGGTAATTCCATCTTCACTTCAAAACGTTGCCTTAAAATTGTTACACGAGTCTCATATAGGTATAGTGAGGATGAAACAGACAGCACGTAACTACTTCTGGTGGCCCTATTTGGACAAAGACATAGAAGATGTAACTTTAACATGTAAAATCTGCCTTGAAACCAGACCAGAGCAAATAAAATCAACTCTCACTCCATGGCAATGGCCTAACAAACCCTGGTCAAGACTTCATATCGATTTTATGGGCCCTTTTCACGAGTGTATGTTCTTGGTACTAATAGATGCGCACTCTAAATGGCCCGAAGTGATTAACATGAAGAAAAATACAACTTCAAGTAATTTGATACAAACTCTCTGTACAATATTCGCTAGATTCGGACTTCCTGACCATGTCGTCTCTGACAACGGTCCTCAGCTCACAAGTGTTGAATTCAAAGAATTTTTGAAAAAGTACGGAATTAAGCATTCGTTCTCACCTCCTTATCACCCCTCCACGAATGGTGCAGCGGAGAATGTTGTAAAAACAGTCAAAAGTAGCGTTGATAAGATGATTAAAGAAGGTTACGCGCTTGATGTCGCTTTGAACAAATTTCTCTTTGACTATAGATGTACAGTTCACACAACCACTCAAAAAACCCCTGCTTTTCTAATGTACAATCGTGAGCTGCGCACTAAATTTGATCTTCTGCGTCCGAGCACATTAGCTACAGTAGAGAAAAGTCAATTTGGTCAACTATCGTACAAACGTGGTGACAGGCAGTGCGAGTTCGATTTGAATGAAAAGATATATGCTAAAGACTACCGTAGAGATAAGAATGTAAACTCAGAGGCTGTAATTGTAGATCAACTATCACCAGTAACGTACAAGGTAAAGTTCACCGATGGTTACATAACTAAGCGCCACAAGGATCAAATAATCAAAACAGGCTTGGGTACCGAGTTGAAGTCAGAAAATTCTTCCGAAGATAAAGAAGACGCCGCTCCCCATCTCAAGATTGACTCAAAAATAAGTGCCGACAATGATAAATGTTCAAATGGTGCAGTGTCCTTGCCTCTCGAAAGGGAGAAAAGGAAGTGCGCGAGTGCGGGAAAAAATGACCGCGCCCGGAGTGCAGTGCTACGACGTTCGCCGAGATTGGCGAATAATCTAAAAAGGGAGGAATTGTAATGTACTGAGTATGGCGCTTGAATGGCTATGTTGAGTATGTTCGGAAGTGTGAAGGTGTGTGTGTGTTTTGGAAAGAGTATCGCTGGAGATGGTAACAGGAGTGTAGTAGTGTGCGGCGCTGTAAGCTCGCCGGCCAGTCAGTACGCCTGAGGCTGTGGGCTTCTACACATGAGACTTTGTATACGCTGATTGTTCTTCAATAAACGTTTGTGGTTAATTACGGTGTTGCTTACTGTGCTCACTAGCTAACCCGTCCCAGTATCCTACACTTAGCAGAGAAGAGTGTTAGCTATGAGAGCTTACCGAGGCTCACGAAAGTCACAACTCTGGCACATTATGATGTTTCCAAATGTCCCTCAGTATGTTCTGTGCCTTACTGCGAGAGCCTCCAAATAAGGTGTTATAAGTGAGAACTCGATTAAGCATTCAAGCTGCACTCGTTTGACAAGGCAAATAAGAGGATTCGATATGTTTCATTTGGGGGGGGGGGGGGGTTGGCTGGAGCATTCAACACCGAGGTCTAGTTTTTCTCATCTATACCATGTTGGAATAGTACAAAAATGTTCCTAATGCATTCTTCTGAAACCCGCAGTCCAGAGCATTTTTCGTCAAAATCAATACTTTGCGAAAGGAGATCTCTAGAATCGATTATTAATCTCGGCAACTTCTGTGAATCATTTGCTGAGAGCAAACTCCAGTGATTTATGGGTCTTTTAAGAAGGGATCTAGCTCCTACTAGAAAAATGATAGTCGATTCATATTCGTAGTCATTTGGAAGGTACCGTAGAACAGGGTTACTTCGCCACGGGGGGGGGGTAACTTTGACACACCACCGGGAAAAGATTTCAGAGGCTGCTGTAGGTAAGGTAGAGAATCTTATCGCTCTAGTAACAATTTCGTCCAGTAAAGGCATGTGTGAGCTGCCTCAAAGTTGTTCATAACCTATTCTTGTTCCGCAATGTGTGACAAGCATAGACATAGAAAGATATAGACTGCGGGTCAGGATTGGGAGAGTAGGACGTCGAGATTGCATGAGTGCGAGTGAGAGAGCATCACGTAAGAGTCACGCCGCTCCATAAGAAAGCATTGCCTCTTGCGCACCTGTCTCACTCGCACGGAGTCCCACGGCAATAAGCCGCGACTCGCAGTCTATACCTTCTTATGTCTATGGTGACAAGCAAAAAATCTAGTCCCAAAAATTGACCCAGGACGAGCACTTGCCTTCGGATGACGGGTAAATGCTGCATATTCTCATTGACTCAAACCGATAGCTTGATGATTCAATTGTTATACAGCAGTATATTCCACGGTACAAATTTCACGTCGAGAATAAGGAAAAGGAAGCTTTCTTCGGCTATGGTGGGGTAACTTCGCCACGCTTTTTTATTGCAGCTGATCTGTCCACGTCCACAGTTATTTTGTTCAATTTCTCTTACATAATTCTCCATTTCATCATATTTCCATCCTTCCAATCCAAATTTCACCCATCTGCTCTTATAGATGACCCGAAACCATGCAAGACAGGAGGGGAAGAGAAATTACGAGAATTATTCATATGAAAAGCTTCACACAAGAGCCTCAAGCGAATGAGATGTGGCAAATTCTCTTACCGCAAAGCAGTCAAAATATTCAAGATACCGGTAAGAACACTACAGAATAAAATGAATGAAAATCATGTGGGCAGTGTTGGCGAGTCAACAATTTTTACTGCAGAAGAAGAAGAAGCTTGCGTTAATCACCGTATCCAAGTTGGCAATTATGGCTTCCCAATTGAGCGAATGGATCTACGACCTACTATCAAGATGTACCTGGACAAATCTCAACGTCAAGTGGCAGCCTTTCAAGACAATCTGCCTGGAAAGGAATGGGTCAGAGGTTGTTCGCAGAAACATCGAGATATAAGTGTGAGATTTGCAACAAATATGACTCGAAGGCGAGCTGCAATAGATGCACTAGTTTTTACTTAGTATTACTCGCTACTTTCAGTTACCTCAGCTGGTATCCCAACGGCGAATATAGTCAGCTATGATGAGACAAACCATACAGATGATCCAGGTAAGCAAATCGTACTAGTGAAATGTGGCTCAAAGTATCTTGAAGTGATACGGAACTCCTCCAAGAGCTGTGTGAGTGTAATGTGTGCCGGTACAGGTGATGGTGTCCTTCTCCTATGTTACGTAGTTCACAATTTCAATCGCCTATGGAATACTCGGACACAAGGAGGTCCTCAAAAGACTCGTTACAGCAATTCAGTCACTGGATGATTTCATCTTATTCACTTCGAGGACTGGTACTTTACTGTAGCACTGCTTTACTTGAGAAAACTGTTCAGAAAAAAGGCTATAATTGGAGACAACCTGTTATCCCATATTTCAATGGAAGTTCTAAAACCATGTAAGGGGAATGATATACACTTTATTTGCCTCCCACCCAACAGCACACATTTGACACAGCTCTTAGACGTAGCATTTTTTGGATCTATGAAGAAAGCATGAAGAAATTTACTCCAAAAATATAAATCTAGTGATGTAGGAAGGTGCCAGCCTTCTTTACAGAAGCAGCATTTCTCAATAAGATTGAAGATCTTGGTAGATTCCGTGCCACGTGTAGAAAAAAATTTGCGAGCTGGATTCAGAAAATGTGGTATAGTTTCACTATCAATTGACCCACTCTTAGACAGACTTCCTAATACGGGTGTGAATTTCAAGAATGTGACTAACGCATTCACAGACATTCTCAAGACAACAAGATCTGAAGTAACTGAGGGAGTATGTCAGAAAACCGAAAGAGAGAAAATTGATGTCCCAGCTGGTAGAAGTATAGCTCAAGAGCTGAGCTCTCCAGATATGAGAGGATTAGCAAAGTCAAGCATTTCAGGAATAGGGATGGCAAAGAAATCTGGCAAATCCAATGGGATTCCCAGAAAGAAGACTGAAGCTGTAAATGAAAGGAGAGGTTCGGATTCACATGAAGGATCTAAATGCAAGAGGTTGAAGATGATGGATTCTCCAGAGTTGGATCATATCTCTGATGCATCTGATGGACTTGATAGATCATCTGATATGAAAGGAGTATCCGATATTCCAGGTTCTCCAGGGAATTCCTTTCTTTGAAAAAAGAAGTTGGTGCTCATGTGACATTCTTTCGCAAAGGCCCAGTATTCTCTGGCAAGATTACCAAAGTTTTCAGCGATGGTGCCTTGATTTCTTAATATCGAAGTCTGGCCTGAAATTTTTGAAGTGCCCTAAGAAGAAAGATGAAATCAAGTATAGATGGGCTCATGTTTTAGGTTGCATTGAAGCACCCCGACCTTCATCGAAGCATGAAAGAGGAAAATTCATTGTCGAAGGAGTCTCTAAATTCTGGTGATATGATTCTTTTAGAAAGTTCCATGTTTAGTACAAGGAGTATAGATGATCGAAAGAGAAATGATTTTCGTACTGTGATTGGTGAGAACTTCGAGCTGTCTTGAAAGCACTTCAACTAGGTTTTGTACGATATGAAAAAAAAATTTCTCAGTGAAAATTCAAGAAATTTCATATGACAAATTTGAGTTATAGGTGAGAGAATGAATTTCAATAATCATTGAGAAATTTGTGCATCATCTACGAGTTAGAAATATCAATCTTGATTCAATCGGATCAGTAAAGGAGAATTTGGATGGAATGTGCCTTGAGCAAGAAAGTGATTACAATGTCGAACGAAAATGGCGGTGTAGAAAGGGGTCGAGTCGATGTTGATTGAAGGATGTGACTTGAAGTAATTTCATTGTGACTCAAGTGTGTTTTAATCGCAATGAATTTCAATGCGAATTTCAGTTACTCATCTCTTCATTGAACAAAACAATTCCATCTAGACAGATCTTATTCAGGTTAGAAATCGCCAATGACTGCTTTGCGCTAGAATCTCTTGAGAATACTCGTGCAGCATCGGTGAGTCGATACAGAGCATCAAATGCGGGGAAATTTCTTTCGGAACGCAGAAAAGATAGAATAATCATCCATATTTCAGTCAGAGAGATACATTGACTTTCATTCTTCAATCTCAAATCCTGGTTAAAAAGGCAAGTACTTGAGGCATAAGTCGAGCATCATCTTCCAACACTCTTCCGTGGAATTTTGGAGAGCCAAACTCATATGAACAGCTTTCATACTATAAGTGATTTTGGTAGATTTTTCCGTCCTTGATGGTTAATATACGAGTTGAATATTTGGTTTCGTCGATCCTGAAGGACGGTGGGGAACTAAATAAATTCCCAAAATTTCATGATGGAAATTTTATTGCAACGTTTCGTCCACTAGGTTTTGTGGACCTCATCAGGCTTCAGGTTTGTTATTCTTTAGATCGTCATGATATTTTGAACGATCTTGTAATAGAGCACAGACATAACGTCTAGCTCCTGTCAATACAAGTAAATAGAGTGAGTCCTAGTTCCCCACCGTCCTTCAAGATCGACGAGACCAAATATTCGACTCGTATAGCTTTCATACTACTTCAAATCAATCATTCAACTCGTTCAATGCTGCACAAGTCTTGGGATGTCATGAAAACGTTCCCAATGGGAACAAAATCTATTAGAGCGATCTATCTACAAGATATGCTCGCACTCCCACAAGAATTCTAGTCGTGATACTGAAATTCCAGTGAAGGTTTTGAACTGTGGCGAAGTTACTCCCCACTCCAAGTTTTATAAAAAAAGTTTTGCCTCCCAAGACCGTATCCTCAAACAGGATTTTCAAATCGAGTTCTACCTTACGCCAATCGAGAGCTAAGATTCTAAGTTCTCGACTGGTTACTGACAAGGGTAGGTTTTGCCGTGATCTCTCCGAGCTTGACGAAAAGCAATGCAGAAAAAAGTCAAGAATGTGTCAGAGTTACCTCTCTTGATAGTATTGAGAAAACTTACAATTTGAGAATTCGTATCAGTCGGTTATCGTACTTTTCATTACATCCACAGTCGATATAAGTTGAGGAATTCCGTGGAAATGACAAACTCTAAGCTCAATTTACAAGACTCTTTTCCCCATTCCTAACCTTGAATCCGTGCGGATATGTTCATCGACAAAAATACTATCAATATCATCAAGGATCTCATTGGAAAAGTCGTCCCCTGACTCTTAGCAGACGTTGAGAATACCATTTTTGATTTTTCCTTTGAAATGACTCCATTGACATGACTTGCATATCCTGATACTTGTGCAAATGCGCATCGATTTGCGTGGAATCACTTCCTAGAATACTCCAAATATATGTCTCAGAACATCTGGCCAAGAGTCTCAAGCCAGGAATGAGCTGGAGGTTTCGTCTGATGGACTAGGAATGAGCACTAATTTGTCCATTTTGGGACAGATAAGCGAGAGCGCGATTTTGCAAATCCTCGCTCACAAACGGGAAGGAACGCTTATAAAAGGGATCGAAAATGATTTCCCGACTCAAAGTGATCATTTGAAGGTGATTCCAAGGTCGATTCAGCCCTCAAGGGACACCATATCGCGCTCGCCGGCAAGGTGCTATTACGCCTCTTGATCATCATCAAGACCGAAAAGAATCCCGGTGGGGGAATCTTTTTTTCAGTCCATCGAAACGTTCAGAAATACCGTTCTCTGACTTTCATTAAATATTATGACAACATAACCATTGCTTGTGAGTGTGTCTACTTGGACAAATATTCACCGATCGATGTAGATTCACTCTCCGAAGTCCCCTCGAAGATCCGTAAGACATTCCAGGCGCGAGCCCCGAGACAGGGGCGACTTGGAGGTTTCATTTGCCGGGCCCACAATTGGCACTATCTCGTATATTCTGGAGCAAGCGAGTGACAGAGAGATTTCACGTGTTCTTGCTCACAAACGAAACGAGTGAATAATATAGTGATCCAGTTGTGATATCCCGACCCTGGATGACCTCCCAAGGTCGATCCTATGACGAGTCTGACCCCGGCATATCATCGAATACGATAACGGCGCTAATCCTTGTGAGAGACTTTTCCTACCCCGATGCGATTTTTAATTTTCCTTACTTCACAGAATCGTCATATCTTGATATAAAAAAACTCATTTGGTGAATATTTTCCTCTGCGTGCGTTCTATGTTGTTCTGATTCAAACCGATTGAATTCAAATGATTAATCTCGGTTAAACATTTTTGAACAGTGTACAACGTTCACTGTACAATAAACTTTTTAAAATCAATTCAATGCTGAATATATCAGATCATTTTGAGACCTAATCAATCTTAAGAAGTTTTTAGTCAAATTTATTCCCAAAAAAACACATAACGATATGAGAAAATTTGTATTAACAATGAATTTTCAGAAATTGTTATCTCTTTTTCTTCAACGATATTTCAGTTCGACGTTCACCATAATAGATCACATTTCAAATCAATTTGATAATGATCATACTAGATCAGTGATGACCTGATCATTTTTGATAAGTTCGAATAAGTAAATTGAATTTCGAAACAAAGACGTAATGATTTCTAAAAATTTACGACCAATTCGGTTGACAACTACAAATTCTTGGATATTCTTGCATGTTCCCTTGGGAATGAATCTTAATAAAATGGTATTAGAATTATTCCCATACACTGGGCGTAAAAGTATACTTTGCGCACAGTTTGTCAATTTTTACTCACGGTTCATCGAAAAATATTAGAATTCGCACCGAGAGTATGAGGTTGTAGCTAGCTTCTGAGCGATTGGTTCTCGGATCGAGTTGCGAATGCTATTTTATGCAATTTTGTAAGCACTGAAGATCGGAAAATTACTTAAAATTTAGTTCGATACACGGGCGTGAAACCTATTCTTCGTATCCATGTGTTGATTCCGACCCTCGCCTGCGGCTCAGGGCGGGAACCCTCACTCGGATGCGGAGAAAAGTTTTTACACCCTTGCAACGGAATAAAATATTAGGTATTTACTTATCTGATAATTCAGCATTGAACTGATTTTAAGTAGTTCATTGTACAGTGAACGTTGTACACTGTTCAAAAATGTTTAACCAAGATTGATCATATGAATTCAATAGGTTTAAATCAGAACAATATAGAACGCACGCAGAGGAAAATATTCACCAGATGAGTTTTCTTATATCAAGATATGATGATTCTGTGAAGTGAGGAAACTTGAAAAAAATCCTAGCCAAAAATTTTTTGGCATACCTGGGATTTGAACCAAGGCCCTCTAATCAAAAAGCAGAACCCGTAGCCACTACGCCATGACTCTATTCAACAATATACAATTTAAACCCTTATGTATAACACACGTCTCATTTGTTATGATATTTCGAGCGAACGGTTTGTTTACGTCACCGCGGTGTTTCAAACCCCGCGAGCGCGGCGGCCGAACGCTCGCGCCGCCGAGAACAGATCAGCCGCCGCCGCGCCATCTCTACCTCCGCTCACTTTTCTGCGTGCAGGTCCCGAAGGTTTAGCTGGTTGACTAGTCGTATGGGGCTTCTGACTACTCTCTATCGATTCCATAGTGGACAGCTGATCTTTGAAAAAGCTTTCTAATTGTTCCATAGAAGCAGGATTACTAGTTTTCCCTAAACGCTTCTCCCATTCCTTCCTGGTCACTGAATCAAATTTAGAAACAGTAAAATAAACGAACAAGTCCTCACCGCTCTCCTGAATTGAACGTCCAAGCCCTGCCAGAAAATTGACAGTGTCAAGTGAACCAGAATGAAGTCTTTTCATCTCAGCATGGGTATCACTTTTCATAGACTTCAACGAATAATATGACCCCAGCGACAAGTCAACGAGCCTTCTCTCATTCTCGTAATACTCGCACAAATCCGACCAAGCCTTTTGATAGTTATCACCCGACATTTCGATATTCTTCATCTGATCCAAAGCTTCACCCGATAGCTTGGTCCTCAAACGATAGAACTTGAGAGCAGGAGCCATCTTACTTCTACGGTGAACTAATGACTTGAATAGGTCCCGAAAATTCGACTAATCACTGATTTTCCCAGAAAATACAGGAATATAAATCTTTGCAAGAGCATGAGACTCCTCCGGATCAGCTTCATTAGGATTTCCTGGAGCCATAGTCTCATTAGCTTCCCTCTCTACCCTTTCAAAGTCCGCGAAGATATCTAATGCTTCTTGAAAATCAGATTTGTTAGCTAGGTACGACTCTTCTACTAAATCGGGAAGATTATTCTTGAAGTAATCGTGACCTGCTTCCTTTGGCTTCATAGCAACGATTCTGTTATGATTATGACGAAAAGCTTGAAAATTAGCTTCTAGATTATTGAACCTAGTCGTAGCAGCAGCTTTTGTCATTTTTCCCTGGCCCAACTTCTTGTAATTAGTGTACGAGTTAGCAATTTTTGGTTGCAAATCCAACTGGAGTTGATGAAGAGCGTCCATTTTCGCTAAAAATCCGAACCCAACGTACAGAAATCTGAAGATCGCCGAACAAAAACCGAACCGAAAACAATTGAATTCAAAATCCTGTGCGATGATCTAGCCCAAAATGCTAGAAAATTTGACCAGGAACTCTAAAAAGATGCAAAAATTCAACCCAGATTAAAGGCAACTACGAGTCCAAAAAAATAAAAAATTTTTCAAATCTGTGTTAAAGATTTGATGGAAGCACTTATCCACAAATTTCTCCCTACTATTTACATATGTACAATAACCTAATATGCAATACCATGAAAACGATATTTTTTGAGGTTAGAAAGATCAAAACCTTAATCAGAGTAAACTTGAACCCAAAACCTAACCTCAATCGTACTCGATCAAAAGAATTCATGTATCCATAAATAAATCAAAGGAAGAACTCACTCAAACTGCGAGTTCAAACCTCGAAGATCAACGTCGTGACCGTACGGACGATGATCGCGTGGTGTGCTGGAACGCTGCGCTGGGATGCGACGACCTTGCTATAGACGGAGTCACGATGCAGTCGAGTTGGCGAGAACGAAGTATACCCGCTCAGCTGACTGGCGTTGCTCCGCTGCGTAAAGCTGATGAACAGCTGCGGTGACTCTGGCCAGCTGTGTTGCCAGATGTCTAGCACGAACGCCGAGCAGAACGCACACCAACGTGGGTCACACATACGGACGACTCCCTATAAAAAGTCAATAAGAGGCATGAAATGTCGGGATGCGATGATGGGATATTTTCCAATCAGTCTTCGCGTTTCCGTCATATCGGTGGAATGTGGATCAACATCTGGGCGCGCGTCTCGTATTAAGAGGGCTTCTTGCATATCGTACCAGTCAGTGGCAATCGTTGCAAATAAATCATTGCACTGAGTTAGTGGGGTTCCCCTAAGAGACGTATACCAGTTATCAGATCACTCAGAGCTTTACCGACGCAGATGCCCGGAGATTCTGCAAGTACAGATGTAGAATATTAACCATTACATTTTGACCTTGGACTCTTTTACCACAATTGGCTATATTTTGCTTCATGCTTTCGCATTCATGGATGGATAGTGCATAGCATAGATACTCATTATGTGTGTAACGCGGGTCACTACCGAGAATCAAATATTGGAAGTAATCGAGAGGGAAAATTTTGACAATTCGATTTGGTTCTTTCAGACTGTTTACACTGTACGGGAACAGATGATAGAACGCAAACTCCTCCGCTCATGCCTCTTGATTGACCCAAACAATATTATTTTCTGTTTTCCGTTTGATTTTATTTGAATTTGATAGGATCTCAAATGCGTCATTGACATCAAGTTGTGGTATATCATTAGGTAACATAACCGATTTTGACGGCTGATTTGTTCGCGTGGCTTCTGCACCACTCTCCACGGCAGCATTGGAAGTTTGAATGCAAAGCCTCTGAGAATGCGTTGATGTAATCGGCATTCCACCCACATCATATGAATAAGATGTCAGTGTTATAGGACTTGCCTAAGCTGTGCAAGACCCCGTAGGCAGACTGGCGAGTGATCGAAACATCGCTGTTATGCGCCAAGGAAAACGCACTTAAAGATTGCGATAATGATGAACCAAAGTCCGGTTCATTGAGGTCAAAAACGGTCAAAAACGTTAAAGGGGGATTATGTGACATACGGACTTATCTAAATTAAACTCCCAACCGCCAGTTTGGGAATTTATTTGGGAGAGAACGTTTTCTTACTCTAAATGATTTCAACGACTAGGGCATATTCGAGGACCAATTCTCACCTCGAATGAAAGATTGGACTCCTGTATGTCGCAGCCATCTGCCCTGATGATATTCAAAGGCCATCAATTAGCGGAGGAACGATATTGAGAGACAGAGTTGGATCATAACTTCGAGAATTGAAGAGAAGAAAGGAAGAATCAGTTCTATCTGAAGAAATCTTCGATGAAATATTTTCTTTCTCGCTACAAGCTGAAATTCTGTTGCAAAATATGTGGCACTTGAAAATTGATTAGGAGACTCCTCTCTTTGAGAGAGTACTTGCTGAATGGATAGAAATAAGGTCAGAAATTCAACTTTCATCGCAAGTTCGCGCATCTTGCTGGTTGGACACTCTCTGTTTAGTTCAGATTGGGAATTTTATGGATATCGTAGATGCGTCGGAAAGGGCTTTTACGGCCGCAGTTTTCTTCAGTTTTTTCACGAGAATTTCCAAACTTGATCATGAAAAAAGAAAGAGCACCGGTAAAATCGCTGTCCATGCCTGAGCTCGAGTTGCGTGCTGCGGTTTTATCGGCTAAATTGGCGAAACATGTCATGAATAATCTGAAAAACTGGCCTTTAGCTGTTTATTGCTGGTCTGATTCGGAATTTGTTCTGGATTAGTTGAATGGTCATCCGTTCAGATGGGAGACTCTTGTGGCCAATCGAGCGAGCAAGGTCAGCAGCACTATCTCTGATGCTGTATGGAGGCATGTTTGTTCCGAAGACAATCGCGCTGATAGCGCATCCGGGGTGGAAGTGACTGCAGAAGAACTTCTCACTTTGGACATTTGGTGGCATAGTCCTAACTGGATGATTTAATCGAAAGATGGATGGCCCAAAGTTCCGTCAGAACCCGTATGCGCTGAAGTGCTTGTTTATTCGATTGTGAGCTCTTCCTCAGTTTTGGAACACTTTCAGAGTAACAGCAAATTCAAATAAAATCAAACGGAAAACAAAAAATAATATTGTTTGGGTCAATCAAGAGGCATGAGCGGAGGAGTTTGCGTTCTATCATCTGTTCTCGTACAGTGTAAACAGTCTGAAAGAACCAAATCGAATTGTCAAAATTTTCCCTCTCGATTACTTCCAATATTTGATTCTCGGTAGTGACCCGCGTTCCACATATAGTGAGTATCTATGCTATGCACTATCCATCCATGAATGCGAAAGCATGAAGCAAAATATAGCCAATTGTGGTAAAAGAGCCCAAAGTCAAAATGTAATGCTTGATATTCTACATCTGTACTTGCAGAATCTCCGGGCATCTGCGTCGGTGAAGCTCTGAGTGATCTGATAACCGGTATACGTCTCTTAGGGGAACCCCACTACCTCAGTGCAATGATTCAGTTGCAACGATTGCCACTGACTGGTACGATATGCGAGAAGCCCTCTTAATACGAGACGCGCGCCCAGATGTTGATCCACATTCCACCGATATGACGGAAACGCGAAGACTGACTGGAAAATATCCCATCATCGCATCCCGACATTTCATGGTGCGCGTTCATGCGCTCATGAGCCACCTGCAGGACGATCCAAGCATTTTTCGAAGCCAAGGTTGAAGATCATTGGTGGCGCATCGAGTTTCGAAGCCGTGGAAGCCCTTACCTACGCATGGTGCTTCGGCTAGGAAATTATCCTTCATTCAACACAGAAAAAGGCATACGCATTAACAATATTAACTGACAAGGCGCCTTTTACGGAATCCCTCGACCAGGCTTGCCAACATAAACTCAAATCAGGACTGCCGACTTGACGAAACAAATCGTCCTAGGCGAGTGTAAAGTCCCTAGATTTGTTTCGATTGTGTGTATATATCTATTGCTGGGCTGGTGGATGGGTGGATAAGTCGGTGTGTGTGTGCGTGTGTGAGAGAGAGAGAGAGAGAGAGAGATCATAGGATCCTCTTTTGTGAGGCATACCAATAGACGTACACTTACTAGACGAATATAATGAATATATTCATATTTTATGGCGTGCTGTCACCGGCTCGAGGATATGGATTTGTGTTCGTGTGTGTGGGTCTATTTTTGTGTCTTGTGTTCATGAGGATGTGTGTAGAATCCTCTCCCGTGAGGCAGTCCAGTACACGTACACTTACTAGACGCATATAATGAATATATTCATATTCCCCGGAGTGCTGTCACCGGCTCGAGGATATGGATATATGTTCGCGTGTGGGTGTGTGTGTATCTATTTTTGTGTCTTGTGTTTGCAAATGTGTGTAGAATCCTCTTCGTCGAGGCAGTCCAATAAACGTTCACTTACTAGACGAATATAATGAATATATTCATATTTCACGGCGTGCTGTCACCGACTCGAGGATATGGATTTGTGTTCGTAAGTGTGTGCATCTATTTTTGTGTATGATGTTGAAGAGAATGTGTGGAATTCTTTCTTGTAAGGCAGACCATGACACATATACTGATTTCACGTGCTCGTTACTGTATTCCATTCTCTTGATCCGACATATATGTTAAGGAAGACCATTTTGAACACGTATGCAGAGTTACAGAGAATGGACATCTCTAGATTCCGCCTTAGGTGTTGATTTTGATGCCCCCCCCCCAAGTGCCTACTGGCCATAATCGGGTCACAGCGCCATTTTGGGGCATGTCCATCCTCTGGATCCGACATATATGTTTGAGAAGAACATTTTGAACATGTATGCAGAGTTACAGAGAATTCGTGATCATGTGTGTATGTCTATATACATATATCCACCTAGACATACGTATATGTGCCATTTCGGAGCATTTCGACGAATGCCTACACCAGGGGGGGGGGGGGGTCTGGAAAAATCCATAAAAATTCTTTCCCGTTAGTAGTATATTGATATAGTACAAAAAAATTTTTTTTGGATTTTTTCTGAGGCCCCCGTGGGCCCTGGGGCCTATAAAAGGTCCTTTCTAGGCCCATTTTTAGCCTATTCCTGGGAAATCATAATTGCGACTAGAATCAACATTTTTGGACGTACCTAGACGCATTTTTTTCTTTGAGATTAGTACTTTTGAGAAAAAAATTGCCCATGGTCGATATTTGAACCTAGCGATTTCTAGGATCTATTTGCTGAGAGCACATTTTAGCAATTTTTGGGCTTGCTTCAAAATGATGTAGCTCCCACTAGACATGTGATAATCGACTTTTACAAGTGGTCATTTTGGAGGTCTTGAGAAAACCTACAATTTGACTACTGGTCAAAGTCGATTACTGTACTTTCTATAGGAGTTACAGTCATTACAAGCTGAGCAAATCCGTAAAAAAGCGTTGAGGATGTGTTGTATTGGATTAGGGCTCTGTCAAATCGTTGGCAGACGTTTGTTGCGAATAGGTGTTCGCAAATTCAAGAGCTGCTCCCTCAGGCTCACTGGCACCATGTCAGATCAAAGGACAACCCTGCTGACGTGGTTTCCCGAGGCTTAAGTCCTGAATTGTTATCCACATTCGATCTTTGGTGGAAAGGTCCTTGGTTTCTCTCAGAGTTGAGTCAACCGTGGACTACTGAGGCGGAGAATGTGCAGGTCGAACCGCTCGAAGAGCGAGCCACTTCTCATGCCACTGCGTTACAGTATCCGGATGACTCACCTGACAATGAACTGCTTAACAAATATTCATCTGCTACTAAACTTTTCCGGATCACTGCGCTTTATGTTCGCTTCTTGACGAAATTTGGATCTCGTCTGAGCGAGAGAAAGAGAGAAAAAATCGAGCTATTACGATTGTCATTCATAGATTTCGATGCTTTGTCTGAAGGGTTGTTGAATACCATCGAGATTGAGAACGCTGAATTGCTATGGACTTATCTTGTTCAGAAGCAAAGTTTTCGGAATGTTTTTAGGTGCTTTGAGAGAAACCTAGAGCTCAAAGGCATAAATTTAATGAAATTACGACCAATTCTAGATTGAGGACTTCTGCGGGTCGGAGGCAGATTTCGTCATTCGAATTTGAACTACAACGCAAAGCACCCACTGATTCTGCCAAGCAAGGGCCCTTTGACTGTTCTGCTCACCAGGAGAGCTCACGAGGAAACTCAGCACGGAGGGACGCAGTTAACTTTGGCTCATCTACGGAATCGGTACTGGATTATCACCGGTCGACAGGCGGTAAAGGTTCTAATCGACAAATGCACGGTATGTCTCAGATTCTCTGCTAAAATGTCTACCCAATTAATGGGAAATCTGCCTAAGAATCGAGTCACTCCAGCTTACCCCTTTGAACATTCAGGAGTGGACTTTGCCGGTCCATTCAAAATACAGTTGGTGAAAGCCAGAGGGAAAGGGACCATGAAAGCTTACTTTTGTATTTTTGTATGTCTTAGTACAAGAGCTACGCACTTGGAGGCTGTGGAAGACCTCACTTCGGGAGCATTCCTCGGTGCTTTCAAAAGATTCACTGCAAGGCGAGGACACTGTTCGAGATTAGAGAGTGACAACGCGCTCAACTTTACTGGTGCTGATGCAGAACTTCGTCAACGCTTTGATCAGGCATCTCAGGAGTTCAAGGACCTTGCTATAGATCTGACTAATCATGGTACGGAATGGAGATTCAACCCACCTTCGGCACCACTTTTCGGGGGAATATGGGAGGCTGCTGTTAAATCCGCCAAACATAATTTTAAAAGGATAGTTGGTGACCATATTCTCACTTTCGTTGAAGTTTCCACCTTGCTATGCCAGATTGAAGCTTGTTTAAATTCAAGACCGTTAGCTCCTCTCCGAGATGACCCTTTTGATTTTGCCGTGCTCACTCCCGCACATTTCTCGATACAGAGACCTTCTTTCATAATTCCAGAGCCTTCTGTACCTAAAGGACCAATCCCAGCCAATAAGCGTTGGAGATGGATGACTCAAATGGTCCAGGAATTCTGGAGGTCATGGTCAACGTATTATCCCTAAGCTCTACAAGAAAGACACAAATGGTCGAGGCCTTCAAGAGCTTTCCGGATTAACGATGTGGTATTGCTTCGAGAGGACTGTCGTTCTCCAGCACTCTGGCCTATGGCGGTTGTCACTCAAACATTCTCTGGTGCTGATGGAAGGATCCGGCTGGTCGAAAATCGCACCGCCACTTCTACATTCGTTCGACCTATAGTCAAACTGGTGCTGCTTGTTCCTGATGACTCGTCGAAAGAAAATAAAGATGAGGATTGAATCCTTTTAATGGATACTTAGTGATATTGAGTTGAATGGAGATTTAGGGTTTAGAGTCTAGGCATAAAATCATTGGGTTCTTGAATTTTAGAGTCTTTTCAAGTAGTATCAGTGACTCGTCCGTGCGCAATCACTAGTTTAGTGTTTTGTGATCGTACGATCACTATATGGAATACGAATCACTTGCGCGGTTGTCAAGGACATTTATATCCTGAAGGAATGAATGCGCCCCCTTTTGGGACTAGATCCCGGGTGACCGGAACTTAGCTTGACTTTGATAGAACCGAGATGGTAATTCTTCAACTCTGATTCCCTTTCTTCTGAAATTGAGACTTTATTTCCGGTAGTTTGGTAGATTTGTTCTGTACATAAGATTTTTGTTGTTTTATTGGCCTTATCAGTCTAAAGGTTTTCTTGCTTTGATCAATTTAATCACCGTCGAAATAACCGGTTGATTCATGATGATTTCCTTCTTTCAATTCTAGAGCAAAGATAGCTCTTGAGCCTATTGCTCCTTATTCGTAATTTCGATTTTTGGCCGTGTCACCCTTGAATTGTACTCCTTTCGAGTCGAGCCAATTTATTGAATTATACTGAAAAATGATACTACTTAAGTCATCGATTTTTGAAGCGTAACAAATCGAGGTGGGCGGTATGTTCAGTCTCATATCGATCTATCTTACACTACTTGAATTTTGGTGCGCTACCGCCATTTTGCGCTCGCGCTCAAGCTCTTCGATGTCGCGTTTGCCGCCTTCCGCGGCTCTCGCCAGTTCTCGTTCGTCGCTCGTCCGCACCACCTCGCCAATTAGCATGTAGCTATAGGCAATAAATTAGTTTGTTGTTTTTTCACTTACAAAATGTGTCTGAGTGAAAATTATTTCAACCACCACTATCCGCGATAAACAGTCGATATAGCTCAGATGATTGGACCAGAACGGTTTGCGATCAATAATATAGCTTGGTCCATATGAGAGTTTCCAAGGAACTTCAGACTTTTGTGTTACTGCAGTGTTTCAGGGCCATTCTGAAATATTGGGAGTGCGCAAGAGTGGCAATGTATAATATTTGGCATCATTCGATATGGACTGCATTCATTTTTTTTGAAACGCATCCTGATTTGTCAACAGCAGACCGCAGGAGATGATTTATGGGTAGTTTACAAACGAACTAACGCGAGTTCTGAAATTGAAAATGCTGTGACCAAAGTACCTATCTCTCAAATACTTTGCTGGAAAGATATATCCATTTACCAATCTTATATTTTGAGAAAATGTTCGATTTAGAGGTATGCGCTGATTTGTATATGATCTTAGCTCTC
Source organism: Eretmocerus hayati (assembly GCA_029851415.1). NCBI lineage: Eukaryota > Metazoa > Arthropoda > Insecta > Hymenoptera > Aphelinidae > Eretmocerus > Eretmocerus hayati. Next base: position 71,168,048 of record CM056742.1, on the reverse strand, counting down.
TCTCATCGATGTATCCGAGTTCCGTGGGAGAATTTTCTCTGGCTATTATTCAGGGAAACATGTGATTTCTTGTGCAAAACGGGGAATTTAGCAATGAGTATCTGAAGTTGAAAAGGAGACGAATCGAATCTCATTTGGTTTGTGCGCGACAGGCCCCTCCGCGACTACACTAGTCCAGCTCCGGTGCCCGCGCAATTCATCGAGCAGCCAGCGTAATTCGACCTTTCGCCGCCAGATGTCTGTCTCTCTAATACACCGTGTTGGAGGTTGAGGGAATGTTTTTTGGCGCGAAAGTGCTTTCGTTTCATCATAACATATCTGTCTATTCAATCTGATCTCCCGTTAGGCCGGTGACTCCGAATGTACAGCATGCCGCTTCACCTCAAACAATCGTTCTAACTTAACACTCCGTTGTGAATCCAAAAACTTCCATGCACAGGTATCAGACACGGCTAATGAATCGACATGTCCTTTTGGCACACTGTCGTTGCTCAATGAAAGAGTACCGGAACTGTTTGCAAATTTTGATTCGTTTGATGAGGGCTATCCATTTTGATTCGAGATTGTGACCATGAAATCTGAAAGTGGGGTGAACAATGGGAGCGAAGCATTATCAAGAGCATGTCGATATCCGAATCTCAGAGCAGCAGAAAGAAATGGAGATTCTCCTCATTTACGGAGGAGCGATGCATTGGAATGTGAGCCAATACTTGTTTGGAGTATGGGCACAACCATGTAGAACTGATTAAATGAAAGATTCCTTCCTCGCAAGGAGCTTCAGACGAATTTTGTGTGACGGCCCTAGCGAATTCCTCCTCACAAAAAATTTAGAGGGATCTACAGGGAATAAAATGCTCGAAACTCTCTCTCTCTCCGAAGATTATTTTTTTTAAAGGTGGTTGTAGGGCGAATACGCTGCGACGTACGAAGGAGAGGCACCGGTCAGCCAAACATGGCTGGCCAGCACCTCCCCAAAAGTCCCGGGCTGGAATCCGCATCGATACGGCCATCCGAACCGGGTAAACCCTCTCTTCCTTCTCCGTTGGCGCCGGCCATTGGACAAGAGAGAGATCCACCAACTTACCAATCCGGCCCCGGCACCGCGTGAGCATTACTTCAGGGCCGGCGGCGTCTCGCGCTCAGGATCGAGCGTCTCTCTTCTCACGACTCGCAGGTGTTATTTCTCCTTCTTCGATCTTCTTCCATCTCTTCATTCTTCTTTCTTCTCTCTTCTTCCTTCAATCTGTGACAACAATAGTCCAAAAATTTCGATATTTATTTTTAAAAATTTAAACAGTAATTTCGTGCAAGTTTCTACGAAGTAATATTGAATTTGCGCGCTTACAAGCCGATAATGTCACTCACTGTTTACCCCCCAGTCCAGCTGAGCCTCGCGAGCTCACTTATCATATATATATATAATATATATACGTAATTACATATACATATATACGATTATACATAGAAAATTCTATGATTTTCTATTCAAGATTTTGTAAAATTCATTCAATCAATTCTAAAAAATCTTTTCGTCATCTAGTTCTAGCATTCATTATTTTCATAGTACTTATGAAAAAATTCTAAAATTCAATGCATTATTTGCAATATTCAATTTTACAAAGTTCAAGCTTTTGTAAAATTGTATGTAAAATAGATTCTTTCAGACTAACTAGTGGTTCTAATACAAATCAAGCTAGAACGTAGTTATTTCGACTTACTTTGATGAAATATAGATTTTTTATCAACGATTTCGATAGTATTGTTTAAAAAATTATTTTATTGTGAAATACTGTTAAAAACCTAATATATCGTCAATTTAAGGTGATATATTGACCATATATGTCACTATTGACGAATATTACAAAAAATTCCAAAGATCTGTGGCATTTCGAAGTGAATTTACGAGTGCATCAATAAAACACGTGTCTTCGATCAACCTCTAGAAAGTTCTATATAATTATCTGAAAATTATCTTTTATTTATTACACTCAATTGAGATTTTTATTTGGAATAATATGTGTTGGAATCGATGCAATTTTGATAACTTGTAAATATGTATATAGTGGGACTAACAGAGCTTTTCAGTTTTAATAACTAATTAAGGTGCATATGAATAAATCATCTTTAGAATGTTCTGGAACTCTGAGGACCGAGTATAAATAGAGCCCTGATCGGGTGCTCGAAGATTCTGCCTTTCAGTCGAAAATCAGCTCACAAAGCGAATAAATCGAAGTCCTCAGGGTTCCATATATAATCTTATGATTGTAATGGAATCTTGAATAAAATCGATTATATATACATATATTCTCTTTGTGTGCTTATTGCTGTGGGTAATCCTAAGTGCTCCAAGTGCATGATGGAACCCACAGTGTGACTATATAGTTGGCATAATCAAACCATTGGATTTTGCTGGTGATATATTGCAGGGCCCTGATCCCCTGTATTTGTTATCAGCAGGACCCACCGAAATAAAAGTTACGTGTAAAACAGGTCAAGAAGGTGCCCTGATCCACTGGATGGCTGTGTTTTACCGTAATAACATATTTATAGGATTTTCTTGGAATTAATGGGTGCCCTGATCTATCCATTAGTCTGAGAAAAAACTATAAAAGATACAGAGATCGTACTATTGATTCCCAAGGAGGTGCCCTGATCCACCGAATTGGTTTGAGAATTGATAGTCGATTACATCACCCTAAAAAACCTGATCCTATCCCTGATAGCATTTGATTACTTCTGATCAAGTCATGAACTCTGATATCCGGCTCTCTCCCTGGATCCAGAGCCGGATAGACTACGCATACCTCCACCCTAATTATCCGAGGTATCGCGTCGGTCACATATGGCGCCCAGACAGGGACCTGACGAGTATGCAAGTGCATACAGAGATATGGACGTTTCCACTTTCCCACAATAGCGCGTTTAGCCGCTGTGGTATGACATTCGCTCGTACAATCGAGCATTGCCCCCACTTCGCCTCTTATAGAGCGCGTTTAGCTCGCTCGCAGGCAACAAGCTCACTGGTCTAGTGGCCAGCATGTCCGACTCCCACGCAAAAGCATGGGGTTCGAATCCCCGTCACTCCAAATTTTTAATTGCCCAATATCGAATTTTCGGGCGTGTCATCTCAAAGACATGCAAAATCATTCCATTGCTTTTCATAAAAACAAGTATGCAATGAAATAATAACGAAAATGAAAAGAGCATTTGATGTGATGAAACTCATCCTCACAAACCCCTTCTGTACGGCAACCAAACATACGCAGGTGTAGTTCGGAGCTAGTTTCAAAATGTCATCGAGTCGTAAATCGATTGCGAGTGAGGACCGAGACTATATATCGGCCCGTGCCACTCTAACTCGCATCGAAAGGGACGACGGTAATCTTGAAATGCTAACCCCACGCGAACAAAACATGCGTATTTGGAGCACAGCCGTCACAGAGGAACTAAAAATTTTGGATGATAACCAATCCATTTTGGATCAACGAATCCAGACATTAGAAAAGAAGAATGAGGCCCTCTCCGCGAGATTAGAGTTGGCTCTCGAGAATTTAGCCCAAGTACAGAGAGAGAATGAATCTCTACGTACTCAAAATAAATCCTTACAAAGTGAAATTAGAAAATTATCCGAGAAGATCAGTCTTGTTGACGAGGTACAAGATACATTTTCCAATGCCCTTTCGGAACTACGGAATAAACGTTGCGAAGAGATCGAAGAGGATATTGGTCAGTGCCAGGAAATTATAAAAGAGATACGAAGTAATCAAAGCTTGATCCAAAAGCAACTCAACAATCTTACATGTACTCCGCTCGGGTCATCCGAACCCATTGCGAGGAAGTTAAAACTCAAGCCACCTGTTTTCAGGGGTGAAGCCAATGAACGTCCTATGAAATTTTTGAAAGAGCTCCGTCGGTACGTTGAGACTATGGAATTAGATAACCAAGAGCTTTCTCTCGTATTATCAAAATCGTTAGAGGGAACAGCGCTTAGCTGGGTCAACCTCCACGAGACTGAAATTGAAACTCTGCTAGACTTCGAGTGTTGCTTTGTAGAACACTTCTGGAATGAGAGCACTCGAAGAAAATTTAAAATGAAATTAGAATTGGGAAAATTCAGATCCGATGGCAAACTGACGAGGGTTCAGTACGCCATGGAGCTATTCAATATCGCTCTCGAGGTTGATGGGGGGCGAGATGATGCTGATATAATCAGTCAACTCAGTCATCATTTCGAACGAGAAGTGAAAGCGGCCCTCCGTTGTCAATCTGAAAAAACAAAAACAACTTTTTTCAATATTTTGGCTGACTTCGACTGCGATGATGCATCGAACAAGAGTCGCCGACAAAACCTGAACTCTTCTTGGTCCTCGAACAAGTTGAATGTTGAGCACAAGGAGAATCAAAAATCGGACAAAGTCCCCAGAAATAAATCTTCGGATCCGGGAAACGCGCAGTAGTTGCATCTTGTTTCTCGGATCAAAAACATAATTGTCAATCTGACAAAAGGCAAGGTGCAACTGGAGAAATAGAATCCAACCCAAACGCCTGTCCTCCCAAAAAACTACAGGGCAGTGGATACAAAACCAGATCCCCGACCCAACCAATCATTACACTTCAAATTCAAGAGATTGAGGAATTCAATCAAAATCAAAATCCGTATCAAACTCAGAAATCGAGTGATACAACCTGCACAAAATGTGCAACCGAGACGGACGCACTCTCAAATAACGAAGCAGTCTCGCCTCACCCAAGCAACCTACTAAATGGGGGCTCTGCTTTTGAAAAATCACCCTCAAACGATCCCAAGGATCGGGAGGTAGCAAAACAAAAAACCCATAGTGGAGATATTTCAAATCCACATGAAAGTGAATCCAAAATCTCAAAAACCATTCCGGAGGTAGGCCAAAATGAATTATCTTCAGGAAAAGACATCCAGATCCCATTTGCACCACCCACTGAAACCTTCGAGCAGCATGAGGATGGTCGGAGCCATGTTCTCGAAGAGACGGCGATCAACCAGATCCGCAAGCATACACGGTTTAAAAGGGCAGTGGGGGGCACAAACTTGAATGAAACATTCACGGGATCGAAATCAATTACACTCACAGGTCGAGAGACTTGAGTGATATCAGCATCCATGTGCTCAATCGAAATTTTGTGTTCCTGATTATTCACTTCTCGATTAAAATTTTCATCCTTCCGGGAAGAGATTCAAATTTTAATGGGGGGCATGTGACAACAATAGTCCAAAAATTTCGATATTTATTTTTAAAGATTTAAACAGTAATTTCGTGCAAGTTTCTACGAAGTAATATTGAATTTGCGCGCTTACAAGCCGATAATGTCACTCACTGTTTACCCCCCAGTCCAGCTGAGCCTCGCGAGCTCACTTATCATATATATATATATAATATATATACGTAATTACATATACATATATACGATTATACATAGAAAATTCTATGATTTTCTATTCAAGATTTTGTAAAATTCATTCAATCAATTCTAAAAAATCTTTTCGTCATCTAGTTCTAGCATTCATTATTTTCATAGTACTTATGAAAAAATTCTAAAATTCAATGCATTATTTGCAATATTCAATTTTACAAAGTTCAAGCTTTTGTAAAATTGTATGTAAAATAGATTCTTTCAGACTAACTAGTGGTTCTAATACAAATCAAGCTAGAACGTAGTTATTTCGACTTACTTTGATGAAATATAGATTTTTTATCAACGATTTCGATAGTATTGTTTAAAAAATTATTTTATTGTGAAATACTGTTAAAAACCTAATATATCGTCAATTTAAGGTGATATATTGACCATATATGTCACTATTGACGAATATTACAAAAAATTCCAAAGATCTGTGGCATTTCGAAGTGAATTTACGAGTGCATCAATAAAACACGTGTCTTCGATCAACCTCTAGAAAGTTCTATATAATTATCTGAAAATTATCTTTTATTTATTACACTCAATTGAGATTTTTATTTGGAATAATATGTGTTGGAATCGATGCAATTTTGATAACTTGTAAATATGTATATAGTGGGACTAACAGAGCTTTTCAGTTTTAATAACTAATTAAGGTGCATATGAATAAATCATCTTTAGAATGTTCTGGAACTCTGAGGACCGAGTATAAATAGAGCCCTGATCGGGTGCTCGAAGATTCTGCCTTTCAGTCGAAAATCAGCTCACAAAGCGAATAAATCGAAGTCCTCAGGGTTCCATATATAATCTTATGATTGTAATGGAATCTTGAATAAAATCGATTATATATACATATATTCTCTTTGTGTGCTTATTGCTGTGGGTAATCCTAAGTGCTCCAAGTGCATGATGGAACCCACAGTGTGACTATATAGTTGGCATAATCAAACCATTGGATTTTGCTGGTGATATATTGCAGGGCCCTGATCCCCTGTATTTGTTATCAGCAGGACCCACCGAAATAAAAGTTACGTGTAAAACAGGTCAAGAAGGTGCCCTGATCCACTGGATGGCTGTGTTTTACCGTAATAACATATTTATAGGATTTTCTTGGAATTAATGGGTGCCCTGATCCATCCATTAGTCTGAGAAAAAACTATAAAAGATACAGAGATCGTACTATTGATTCCCAAGGAGGTGCCCTGATCCACCGAATTGGTTTGAGAATTGATAGTCGATTACATCACCCTAAAAAACCTGATCCTATCCCTGATAGCATTTGATTACTTCTGATCAAGTCATGAACTCTGATATCCGGCTCTCTCCCGGGATCCAGAGCCGGATAGACTACGCATACCTCCACCCTAATTATCCGAGGTATCGCGTCGGTCACAAATCTTCGATCTTCTCTCTTCTTTCTTCCCTCTCCAGTGCATCATGTTCCTCCTGGAACCATTTAGACCTCTTCTGTTTGAATTCGCAGAATCACTGTAAATTGCCTGCTCCGAGGCGCCTCACTTCCCTCTCTTTCTCCTCCTTACGGGTCATCACCAGCTCGATGTATCCGGTGACTCTATCCCATGTCTCCTGGTTGCGGGGCAAGTACGGGGCGAGATTCTCAGGTGTTAGTTGATCACCAAGCCATCCATCCAAGTTGGCGCGCTCTCTTCGGGTGTCGTTGCACGTGAACAGGGCATGTTCAGCGTCATCCCAGTTGTCCCCGCATGACCGACATGCTGGGGATGTCCTCTACTTGAACCGGGTCAGGTAGGCACCGAAGCAACCGTGGTCACTCAGTGCTTGCGTCGTCCAGTAATCTATCTCTCCGTGGGTGCGTTCCGCCCACTTGGCTACGTCACGGATCAGCCCATGCGTCCATCTGACATCTGCAAATGGCGAATCCCACTCACTTTGCCACTGCTCAGAGGTGATTTCCTTCTCGTTGTCGCGGATGATCTCCTTCATCGTTGGGTGAGCACTCGTTCGGCTCCGATCACTTTTTGCCGGTCCCAGATCCCCACTCGCTTCGCGACGAGCAAGTGGATGGGTGGCATCCCGGCCAACACGCAAGCTGCGTCTCCTGGCACGGTGCGGTAGGCACGAATGCTCCTCAAAACTGCTCTCCGGTGGACAGGCCCCATCCTCTTCTCGATGACGGCCTTAACTACTCCCTTCCCCCACACGGGTGCACCGTAGAGCATGATGGAAGCGTTCACGGTGTTGAGCAGCTTGCGTCTCTTCTCTTCCGGTCCTCCGATGTTCGGCATCAGCCGCTGAAGCGCCGCACCGACCCTGCTCGCTTTCTGAGCGGCCTCCTGGATGTGCGTCTTGAACGACCACTTGTTGTCAAGCCATACGCCGAGGTATTTCAGCTCTGTCTTGCGTGGGATCTTTTGCCCATTGATGTAAAAACGGGGTAAGTCAAACTTCCTGCGTCTTGTGACCACGATCGCTTCACACTTCTTGACAGCAAGCTCCAGGAGCCTGCTGATCATTCACTCGTAGATTCGGGCCAGCGCCTCGTTTGCGCGTCTGCCCAAGAGTTCCTCGTTGTCGGCCCAGACTATGAGTCCCGCGTCGTCCACGAAAGCCACGATTATCACTCCTTCTGGCAGTTCGTTAGGCAGTAAGCTGTCGTACTGGGTGTTCCAGTTGAACGGCCCGGAAACTGATCGTTGTCCGATCCCGGCAGACAGCTCTCGAACCTCTTGTCCCTTGTCGGTGTCGTATACGACGGTCCTATTCCGTAGGTAGTCGCTCGTGACTGCTAACAGGTAGGGTAGCACTTTACCTGCCTGGGATGTGTACACTCGCTCCCAGCTCGCACAGTTAAATAACATCGATACAGAGAAACTTATGTGAAAAAAATTTCACGCTTGAATTTCCGATCACTTCAACGCGAATCACGCTTGGGTGTCATAGAGAATAAACAAGACCATAAGATATTCATACCCAAGAAGATGAATAGGAGATGAGTTTTGTGATAACTTCGGTGAGATTCCATATCGACACACATGAGTAAGAAACTTTACATGCGAAGAGCTAGATGTAAAAAACTACGTGAGACTACATCATTCAACCCTTTTCGACTCCTGTAATTGAATAACTAGTCCAAAAACAATACAAAAGGAGGGCTTCGAAAGACAACTGAACCCAAAGATTATGTGATGCATTCAAGATATTAGATGAAAAAGATGTAAAATTTCGAAGATTGATAGATTAAAATGAGAAGTTTTTCAAGTTGTGACCACGATATATATATATATATATAGTACCGAAGGTGCCATCTTTCGAAAGGTCAGAACTCAAAATCTACCTACCTTTGTCGGGAAAACTAGCCCCTCATTCTAAGACGTTACCTCCACCACTGTACCAAGCCGGACAGGACAGCCCTGACACGGCTTGTCCATAAATTTGACATTGGCACCAACCTAAGTTCAGTCCCTTTTGGGCTGCCCGAATATCTTCACCGCATCTGTAAACCTCTCCCGGCTTGGCAAACCTGGTTATACGCGCACTCAGTCTCTCATCCCGGCACCATCGGCGATTTGTTACGAATAAACTGCATATTAGAAAGGGAAACTGAAACCAAACTTCTCATTATTTCAAAATCAAGTCTGTCTATTTGTTCGTTCTTCAAAGTATTTTACTCCATTCAGTAACCTGACTGGGCCCTGGTAGGCAATGGCAAGGCTGTTAGATTGCAATAATTTCAAATTTGATAATCTCAAGTGAATACGAGTGATCTCATTTGAATTGATTTCACGTGATTCTAGTCCTTAGCGAAATTGAAAAAATCAGTCAAATCGTTGAAATCAGTAACGTCGTTCCAATCCATTGAAACTTCAAGAGAATTACGTCCCTGAGCTTTTGAGCCAGCTCGAAAGACCGCACCATTCAACTGTTTCGTCCACCAGGATCACGGTGAGTCATTTAGGCGAAAAAGTCAAAGGTGCAGGAACATGGGATATCCCTGTGGGGTATGTTTTCGGGGTGTCTCAGGATCAATCCCCGACAAAAATCAAAATCATCCGCTTTGGGTTTTCGAAATAAAATCAATTCTTCTAATTCCAACTCTGGTCATGGGGACTATTACTCTCCAGAGTTTGATACTCACGTTTCTTGGCCTGTAATTGATTCAGTAGAGTCAGCGAGAAATACAAATTTGCCTTTCCCTTGATCAAAAATCTTCTAGAATACCTGGTAAGAAACTCCGACAAACGCAGTGGCAACGATTAAATCTCCTTGCAACGCGATAAATGATTTCTTTCTATGTTTTCTTGCAGAACTAGAGATTTAACTTCAGTGTTATGTTACGAACTTTCCTCGTTGGCAATGTCGGTCAGCACAAACACTGTTGACATATATGAGATACACATCAGAAGGGTGAAGAAATCAAAAATTGCTAGCGCGTCTACGTGAACAAAATTCAAACGACATGTGAGGTGCAAGACTTTACTTTACTCCACCCAACACTCTTCGACCTTACGTGGGCTTTTCGTTTCATAACATTGATTAATTCGAAGCATCAAAGGAGCTTGCAAGTTGTCGCTTTCAATTTTCGAGTCACATGAGCTCCAAGCAAGTCTCGTGGAGTTCTTCAGAGTTTTCCTTTACCGACAGTATCAAAGCGCAGCTCTGTCGACAGAGTAGAGTGTTCTTCGAATTTTGGATCTATTCAGATATCGAACCTGTTGTTACTGATGAAGTTACCATCAAACAGTGTTTTTCTCATCCAGATTGATAGTATAATTACGCGATTGACAATCAAACCCATTCCATATAGTTGATTATCGCGTTGACATGAGATTCGATCGTTGCTACTGCATTCGTCGGAGTTTCTGACCCGGTATTCCAGAGAATCAGAATTTTCAACCAGAAGAAGGCGAATTTGTATTTCTCGTTGACTTTACTGAATCGATTACAAGCCAAGAAACGCGAGTATCAAATTCTGGAGAGTAATAGTTCCCATAACCAGAGTCAAAATTAGAAAAATTGATTTCATCTCGAAAACCCCACGCGGATGATTTTGATTTTCGTTGGGAATTGATCCTGAGACACCCCCGAAACATACCCCACAGGAATATCCCATGTTCCCGCACCTTTGATTTTCTTGCCTCAATGACTCGCCGCGATGTCACAGGAGAATCTTCGGGGCTTATCCGGGATCGCGGTCACCTGATTCTCATCGATATTTGACATCAATCAAGAACATTTCATCCGTCCAGTCAGTCTGAGTCTGAGTTGAGAAAGTCGTGAGCACGTCTGTCTCTGAAAATGTTCTCATTATACCATTATAGGAATAAAAGAAATACCTCTCAAATCAAAATGAAAGGATACATTGTTATCTGAGAAACTGACCGAGTTCACGATGTTAGATATGCTCCTCGGAAACGTGTTTCGAGGATCAGAAAATAGACTAGAAATCGTAGATGATTGTCTGATAAATTGTTTGCCACTCGTATCGTACGTCTGCGGAATGTTCATTTATGCGAAAGAGAGAGCTCGAAGGTGGGGAATTCTGTTTGTCTCGTTCGTTATAGTGGAGAAAATAGCAGCTGACGCGTATGAGCCACCGCTACTTGAAAGCCCGAACGACGCTAGACCCATCTGGCCACCGTTACCCGCGTACCCTCCGAACACCGACATCCCGAGATCTCCGAGCCGTTGTAAATATTCTCAAGGGCAAAAGCAAAAGCTCAGAAAAGAGTTAGAGGAAGCAAGGCTCCTCAAGGAGAGGGAGGGCTGTCTCTAATGGACTACCAGTGCGTTTCCTTTGGTTGGAAGACTTTCTCACTAGTCGAAAAGATTGAAATCTTTAGGAAGGACGTGTGTTCAGATTGCTTTAATCTGAGATCAGTGCCTTGCTATTGTCGGCCAGAAACTTTCGTTCGCGAAGATTTTCTACAATCTTTCTCATCGAGCTCTGTTAGCTCTGATACAACTGATTAGAAATGAATTTCTCTATTCTAAAAAATACTCCTGTGTATATGAGAAATATAGAACTCGCAAGATTTGTGCTCTCGTTGTGAATGAACTGTGAGGAAATTGGAGTGGAATCAAATGGCGATTTTCATTGCTCATTCCTGACTCACGAACTTCAAGGATACTTGTTTTCTTCTCTCCGCCTCAACTGACGAGACAACCAGCTTATATATCAACCTTAGTGAGAACTACTCAATCGAAATACATTCGACGCTGGCTATTTGAAATTAATTCACCATCTTCGCGAGAATAAACTCTTGATCTCGAATTGATCCCACCCTTAGAAATTCGAGATGAAACGAGCGCTGCATCTAAAGCGGGATTCGATCTCATAGCAAGCATAATTTATGACTCAACTTCAGAACCCTCATTCTCACTCATGCATGATCATTGTGTTCAAAATGGATTGGATTATACTTCTTAATTCGCAAAAGATGAAGGAACAATTGTATTCATTCCTCAAAATGGCTCCATGATCGAGATTCCGACGGCTCATGAGCACCCATGAATCACAATCATATGCAGAATGAATTTTTTTACTACAATTGAGTTCTCCATTCTGAATGCTCTCACAACAAAACATTGTTTGTGCACCATAAGATGTGTGCGGTTCTTGTAATAAGATGCAATTCTCCCCGTTCTCAGACAAAGAAGCTTAATTGAATGTCAATGATCTGATGATCATAGAATTCCCCTGAGACGGAGAAAAAGAGCAGTTTCACTCATCTGACGGTCAGACTCAAAACGATTTTGAGATGCAATAGTAAGACTTTACGTCTACCTGGGAGTGAGAATTCATTTTGTAGTGACGTTGAGACATTCAGGAAGAGCTTCATCCAACTCTTCCTCTTTTGGAATCGTCGTATTTAGATTTCCCTCTTGACGTTTTTGACTGTGTACAGGACGCACTGGAAGTTCCTATCGATCATCAAAGTCATGGAATTACGCAGATTTGGAGTCAATATAGTTGATCCCTTCTACAGGCAACAAACTACTGATACCCACTCTGAATTCAATGTTTGCTCTGAATTCGATATTCAAACTCACCTAAATTCAATCACGACTTGATCTACGTCACTATATGTTGATGGCATATTGCTCTCCTGAACGAAATAGACACTTTTATTCCCGAAGACCTTCGACCCGAGAATCGAGGAGGTATTGATCCACTCCGACATCAGCATCAACTGCCGAGAACTTCCTCGCGTCCATTCGCACGAATTGATCCTACGTCCGAATCAAGTGATCAGAGCAGCGGATCTCGATCGTCCGACCCTTGCCACGAAACGTGACACGGAAGTCAGGATCGAATATCAATCGCGAAAAGCAAGCGGATTTTGCCCGAGTAAGGGAAAGGTCGAGATCACAGAGACTCATCCCCACTTCGTCGACTTGGGAACCTCGTGAACGATTTAACCATGGCAAAACTACGAACAATCACGGTTGCTGATGCGCTCAAGCTCGTGCCGTGTTTTGACGGAAAAAATATACAATTGAGTGAATTCATTTCAAGCTGCGAGATGGCTGAAAATATGATCGGTGCCGCAAATGAGCCTAACCTTGTGGAATTCATCGAGAAAAAACTCATTGGTGACGCTGCAACGGCGATAAATGATCAGGATTTTGAGACAGTTGAGCAATCAGTCAATCATTTGAGGAAATTTCACCTCCCTGTACAATTATTTCTTGAAGTCATCAGCTAGTTGGATTCGAGTAGACAAGCTGATAAAGAGAGCATTTCGTCTTTCGCCAATCGATTACGCAATTTAAACCGAAAATTCGTAGAGGTTGAAAGAGCTGAAACTAGTAGTTTTGGAGTTCCATTCGAGGAAGATATGATAGCATAATAATTACGTGCTTCAAAAGAGGGTTAAAGCCAGAAATTGAGATGAAACTGAAAGATTTCGAAGATATAGACAATATTGTAGCTGCAGCTAGAGGAATTGGAAGTTATTCACTATCTTGATCAGAACTTCATCATAATGTAAGAAAGTCAGATAACAATTCAACCTCCGACATTTTGATAGGCCGATTGTGTAATGAGAATGGCCACAGTGCAGCTAGTTGTGATTCAGCTAAATCTTGTACCATTTGTGGTGAGAGTCACCATTCTGATGACAAATGTTTCAGGAAATTGGATAATTTACCTGTCTCACAGATTTCATGCCAAATTTGCAACCGTAATGGCCACGTTTGAGAAAACTGCCCGAGGCTCCCAAATTGCCAAACCTGCGAACGATCAGGACGCACTGCAGCCCAATGCTGAGTAGCTTCAGCAACTTTGATTGGTACTAACTGCCAAATCTGCGGAAACAGGAACCACTCAGCTGTTCAGTGTCATTTTTGTGATGGCGTAAGACTCGTGAACCGTCAAACTTCAATGCCGCATATCTCCAACCCTGCCACGGTTTCAATAATACTGCTCCACAATGTTATCGGCTACCAACACCCGCGCCTCGTGTGATTGGTCAAATATGTGACAAGCCTGGACATCCAGCAAACTCCCGTCACTCGTTGAAACCTACGGCTCCGAATCATCTCAACAGCTCGATGGGCAAGCACAAAAGTTATGTCGAATTTGCGGAAAGGTAGGCCGTACTGCCGTGAGATGTTATCGACTTGATTCGAGTGGTAATAATGCTGATGATGGATGTTTTTACTGTGGAGGGAAAGGTCACCGTATAGCCGATTGTGAAAAGCGAGCTCGTGTGAATGCTAGGAAACAGGGAAACGACACTCGTATCTCCAATCAGAGCGCATTGGAGGAGACGATTCCACAACAGCCGCGCTCATCGGGTACTCGAGGAGTGAACAGCCTCCTGTGCGAGTTGCTTCCATTCGACTAGAAAATTCAACTCAATTCATACCCTTCATTGAGATTGGGGTATCTGCAACACATGACCCGCTTGACATTATGTTAGGGTGTGTCCACAAGTGAAGCGCCCGCGCCGAGCCCTGGCGCGTGGCGCCGCTCCCGGCACCGGTGCTGGCGCGCGCTAGAAATTGTTTGTGTAAATTTATAGACACACACGTTGACTCCTTTTTTCGGAGTTGTACTTAGCGATCGAGGTGGCCAAACTTCGGTTCTATACTCCGGATATAGTCGGTAACGTGGGGAATTTTTGAGCCTGCTCAGAGCGCGGTGCCAGCGCGGGTGCCGGGAGCGGCGCCGCGCGCCGGGGCTCGGCGCGGGCGCTTCACTTGTGGACACACCCTTAGACAGTGATTCAGAAATCAACGTGCTCTGCGTGAGCGATTCGCCGAATTCAAACACAATCAACAGGAATAAAACCTATGTGATGAAAGGTTTCGGTCCAAATCTCATGCCAACTCTCGAAGCTGTACACATGAAAGTTATTGGCACATACGCCGAGTTTCCGATTATTCCAGATTCAACCCCTGTGCCATTTGAAAGAATATTTGGGATGGACTCCTTCTTACAATGGAATGTTGAATTGAATTTCAAGTATAATCACATGCTCGTTGATAATGACCGATTCCTATGCAAAATCAAGCCAGTCTATTTTTTGACGTTGCTTGTGCCAGAATAGTGAATATCCGAAGAGAGAACGGTTTATTGCTAGCTTTCATTGATGTTGGAGTATCTCCAACAAAGGCAGAAAGTCCCTTGTAGACTCTGGCGCTGAAATGAAGATGTTCATACATTGTATGTTGTCTCATGATGCTGAAATGATTAACAATGGCGAGGTTTACATCAGAGGTATCGGTGATGGATATGTATCAACTCATGGTAACATTAAAGCAAAATTATTCGGGGTTAAAAGGAGGTTCTCGGTATTCGCTGACGGACATAAACTTCCTGCGGCTGGTATTATCGGAGTAGAGTTCTTGTCAAGGGCAGAAGCCATCCTGAACTCTATACATGATGTGATGAAAATTGGTGACATCGTGTAACTATTCATTCGCCATTCACTTCAAGAGCCAAAATTTCGCAAACCATTGGCCAGTACTCCTATCAACTTCCCTAACAAAGAAGCTGAGAGTATCAAAACCACGCTGAGTACACGACCGACTCTGTTAGTTCACAAACTCGAGAGGCCGAGTGAGTAGAGACATCAGATCAAACTTGTGTAGACAAGAGTAATCCTCAATTCGAAGAGATCCTTTCACACATCGCTGACGATTCTTTGGCATACGGAGTATTCAAAAACGACAGTATAGGCACTGTTCAATGCCTTATCAACTCTCTGAATCAACTCGAAACGATACTGAACATCGAAGCAACTTCTCCCGAAATCGACGATATTTGCTTCACCGATTCGATAGAAATTTCTGAAGTACAATACTTGTATACTGATAATGAGGCGTCTCTTTTAGATTCAGTGAATACTATCGGACTTGGTGAGAAAGAGACTAAATTTTCCCACGAGTTGGTTCGCGGAAATTCAGATGTGTTGTACGTCCCGGGTGGAGTATTACCGTGTACAGATTTAGTAATGGCTCGCATAGATACTGGAAATGCTGATCCAGTCGATTGCAAACACTACAAATTCCCTCATGCACTCAATGATGGAATCAATAGGCAGGTCGAAGAATTTTGCAAATTAGAAGTTGTTGAATCTTCGAAGTCCCCATATAACTCACCACTATGAATAGTCACAGAGAAAACAGGCCTTGATGGCAAACCGCGGTGGCGCTCGGTCATTGATGATAGGAAATTGAACGAAAACACGACTAGCGACGCACACTCGTAAACATTATACGAAAATGAAGACAATTAACCTTCTTATTAACCTGGAAACGAGCGATATCGGGATATTCCGAGGTGGGAAATTGTAGGTTTCAAAATATAGAATCTCAATCCTTTTTCCTCGGAAGGTCTCCTCAACTCATACGCTGTCGGCTAGCGGAAAATCGCGAAAATACCGAAAATTACCAGTATTAAAGGTTGAACTCAGAGGGGAAGCAATTTCCACAAATCTTTATGAGGAGCAAAGTTGTTACATTTTCCAATACCAATCCGGTGGTACACCTGGTTTTGACGAAAAAACCAATTGCAGGGTTTTTTGGCCATTTTCGAGGCTTTTTCGGTAAGTTTCCGGAATTTTGACCTCGGCAATCGAAAGAGCGAAGGATTGTACGTCAAAATATGTGTTATGACAATTTTTTCTGGCTGTACCCAGAGGTCCGTACTCCAGTCGAATGTAGTAAGAGACAGAAAAATGCTTGCGAGCGCTCGAAGAGCTACTGTAACTCGGGAAGGGAGAAATTGATGCAAATTTCCATGAGGAACAGAGTTGTTACATTTTTCAATACAAATTTGGTGGTATGGCGCGTATGTGAGGAAAAAATGTTTACGGGCGAATATCCCAATTTGTGTCTCGAAAGCAAGGTGATGCATCATGTAGCCTTTATGCACCAAGTTTACGGAGAAGAGGTGTAGAATTTATGTGGACATAGAATTCGCAATCTTCCACTTGGCGCGATTTGAGCTCGATTCAACGTTTATTTGTTCAACAGACCGTGAAAAACCTTTGAACAGTTAACTTCGTATCCCTCTTGTTTTTGCATCTATGTTCCCAATGAAATTGGGTGAAATTAGTAGACGACAATTATTAAACATTTAAAGAAATATAAGTGTTCCGACTCGTTCTCAGCTAAGGATAAATTATATCGCTGTATTTGTGCTCAGTCGAGTTTGTTGGTAACAGACCAAATACGGCAGCTCGAATTATCGCTTCGGGGCCAAACTTTTTAATGATGTGAAAAAAGGGTTGGATGGTAAGATTTCCCACTCTTCCGATTCCCGAGGTCGAAATTTCGGAAACCAGCCGAATGAGCCTTGGAAATGGCCATGGACCCCCAAAAATGGCTTTTTCAGCAAAACTAGTCATACCACCTGATTTGTATAGGAAAATATAACAACTTTGTTCTCCATAAAAATTTGCGTAAATTGCTTCCTTTTCGAATTACAGTAGCTTTTCGAGTGCTCGCGAGCGATTTTCTGTCTTTCACTATATCTCACTGTAGTACGGACCTATGGGTACAGCCAAAAAAACTTCAAGATGCATATTTTGAAGTGAAATTCCTCGCTCTTTCGATTGCTGGGGTCCAAATTTCGGAAATCTGCCGTAAAAGCCTTGAAAATGACCAAAAAGTCAAGAAATGGCTTTTTCGGCCAAACTAGGTTTACCACCGAATTTGTGTTGGAAAATGAAACAATTTTGTTCCTCATCATGAGTAATTTTGTATATTTTCCGTCCTTGATGTTTAATATATGAGACCAAATAATCATCTCATATATTTGTTCCCCATCAGTACTTGAGTGAATTTCTTCCTTCTTGGATTACAGTAGCTTTTCGAGCGCTCGCAAGCGTTCTTCTGTCTTTCACTAAATTTCACTGTATTACGGACCTCTGGGTACAGATAGAAAAAATGTTCAGAACACATATTTTGACATCAAATTTTCCGCGCTTTCGATTGCTCAGGTCGGATTTTTGGAAACCTGCCGAAAAAGTCACGAAAAAGGCCAACATTTTCCAAAAATAGCTTTTCGGCAATCCCAGGTATACCACTGAGTTTGTATTGAGAACTGTAACAACTTTATTTCGCATGAAAATTCGCGTAAATTGCTTTCCCTGTGGGTTAAACCCTTGATACTGGTATATTTTCAGTATCTTCGCGGTTTTTCGCTCACCACCAGCGTATGAGTTGAGGAGGCCTTTCGAGGGGAAAAGATTGAGATTCTACATCTCAAAACCCACAATTCCCCACCTTAAATCATCCAGATATTGCTCGTTCTCAGGGTAATAATAATTGTCTTCATTTACGTATAATGTTTACGAGTGTGCGACGGTTCCCCATTCCCGGATATCACTCAAATTTTTGTTCGAGCTCGTGGCACGGTCTATTTCACGATACTGGACCTGGCCCAAGGCTTTCATCAGATCCCCATAAAAATCCTCCTTAAAATGAGGAGGAGACTGCATTCAGCGGTCAGGCTGGCCATTTCCATTTCAAACGATGTCCGTTCAGGGTGAAGGATAGTCCAGAAATTCTTCAGCGATTCATCGATAAATCAATTCACCGCTCGAAAAACGTCTACGTGTTCGTTAACGACATTGTAGTCTTCTCTCAGACTTTGAAAGAACATTTAGAGAGTATTCTAGAGCTATTTGCCAGGTCCCGTGAAGCAGGTGTCAAATTGCAGCTAAGTAAGAGCAAGTTTCTCAAGCGCGAATTCATACACTTCGGACACTAACTAAACGCTTCAGGTCTCAGTCCAGACCCGGAAAAAATTTAGGCAGTCGAACATTTGCCCACGCCTGGAACCGTCGAAAACGTTCGAAAATTTCTTGGTCTGGCCGATTATTACAGACGATTCATTGGAAATTCTGCATGCATAGCCAAACCTCTCACAAAACTGCTGATGAAGGAAGTTAATTTCGAGTGGTGCGACGAAGCCGAAAAATCGTTCCAGAACCTCAAAGAGCTTCTCTGTATCACCCCAGTGTTAGCTTATCTGGATCTTCTATCCAATCACTACAACATACTCACCGATGCATCCAGATGGACGATTTCTGGTATATTGCCTTAAGGCCAGTGGGACAAAGATCATCGCATCGCTTATACTACTAGAGCCCTCCATGGCGGAGAAGTGAATATGGAATTCTACGAGAGAAAGGCTCTTCCGATTCTGCATGGTTTCAAAACTTTCAGAAGTCATGTGCACGGGCGTAAAGTCCCTGTTTATACTGACAACGGAGCCCCCAAGTACTTCAAAACTGTCGATCTGAAGGCGAGGATGATGAAGTGGCGTTTCAAGCTTTCTTGTTATGAATATTCTATTGTTCATAAGAATATAAAGGTAAGCTCTTTAAATCGTCCTTTATTCGGAATACGATGTATTGATTCTTCACTCGATCGTGGAGGACTAGGGTGTCGTGTCAAGAAATTCGACACACCTTTTCTATGCAAATTTGGATGTATTTGCGACGTTCCGTCGATGTCATTCATCGACCTCATCAGGCAACCCTTTTCTTGATCTTAAACACTCACATTTCTATATCGTTATCGAATGTAGACATTGAGAGTCCACAGCCACGTCAGGTGTAACACTCACGACATGTAACACCTCACGTGGTTTCTCAATGTCTACATTCGATAACGATATAGGAATGTGAATCTTTAAGATCAAAAAGAGGGTTGCCTGATGAGGTCGATGGATGACATTGACGGAACGTCACAAATACATTCAAATTTGCAATAAAAAATGTCTCAAATTTCTTGACACGACACCCTAGTCCTCCAAGATCGAGTTAAGAATCAGTACACCGTATTGTTCATAAGAGTTCTAGAGCAAACGCAGCTGCTGATGCTTTATCTCGGAATCCAGTTGAATCCGCTGGAATTAATGTTACCACTCGTGCTCGACGCAATCGGTGAGAAGCTCCAAACGTAGTTGACCAAACCTCCATCCGCGCGAATGAAGTCATTGACTCAACTGTAATCGTCGAGGAACGCGAACGCAGACGTCCGAGGGAGACTGAATCTGCGCAAGAATCGACTCGTTTTGATAGCAAAACTCCCAACCCGCGACCCCAACACTCGTCAACTGACGATGTCAATGCTCCTCCGCTCCCGAAAAAACCTCCAGATTCTGATGAGAGTTCTTCTGACAGGTCTCACGCTTCCGACGAAAACAATATGGATGACGAATCCATTGGTGGTGACGCCGCTCTGACGAATCAATTGGATTTCGATAGGTTCACAAGTATTAGCGAACACATACAAGGTCGTTTGGGGTTGCAGCTTTTTTCATTTCCTCCTCTGGCTCACCGCGTGGCAAGGTCGCTGAAGCTCTCAGAAGTGCGAATCAACTATCAGTACTCGAAGCGTTGAATGTAGGTGGAGTCGAGTTCACACCTCGAAAGAACGGTCATTACTACGCCCTCTGTATCAGCACAGATGAAGTAGTTTAGAGCAAGTATTATATAGTTACCGTGCGTATGAGAGACTTGCTGATGAAACACGGCCAAACCGTCCTGAACGTATCAGAAAGCACCGAAATATTAGGTATCCCAAGGTCAGATGCGTTGGAACTTTTCGAGTTAGTATTTGCAAAGACTGAAATTGGAATCGTCGTTTGAACTGGCGAACTACTATACCCTCCGTCCCATAAACGTGCAAAAATTTTTGAAGAATTGCACGCCCCGCCCGTAGCTGGTCACAGAGGCGTATCCAAAACGTAAAACCGTATCAAGGAACAATATTTTTGGGAAGATATGAAAAATGATGTACAGCGTCGCGTTAAACAATGTCTAGAATGTCAATTGGAGAAGCTCATAAGTGTCAAGACAAAACAACCAATGGTCATTAGTGATACTCCCGGAGCAGTTTTCGAAAAAGGAGCCCTTGATATCGTCGGTCCACTTGGAAGACCTCGAGCCGTTTATGAGTACATTTTGACGAAACAAGACCGTCTCTCGGAATTCTGCATGACCGTGCCACTCGAGAACCTGCTCGCAACGACTGTAGCGGACGCTTTTGTAAAAAAATGTATCTGCATATTCAGATGTTCTAAAACTGTCCTGACTGATCAAGGACCAAACTTTATGAATCGATTGATGGAACGATCGCCCAAAGATTCCGTATCAAAAAGGTGCGGACAATCCCATATCAACCTCAGGGGGATGCTCTCCTTGAGCGCTCACATTATGGTCTTCCTCAGTTTCTTAAAATGTACACCAATTCAGACAATCACTGGTGTTCTTGGCCAGATTTATGTTTGCTCAATGTAAACAGTCCAATGCACAAAAGCACCAAATTCACCTCTAACGGAATCGTATTTGGACAATTGCCAAGACCTCTCTGCAGTGCCCCACTCCGAGAAGGAGACCTTGTTCCGACTTGTGGAGGATATGTGCAAGATTTGGTTACTATACTCAATGGCATACAGAAGATGAATTATGAGAATTGACTATCTTGAAACTTTCGCTCAAAGAAGTGCCACGATAGACGTCTCAATGTCGCCGATTTCAAAGTAGGAGATTGTGCGCTCCTCCTGTCCGGTCCAAAGCCTGGGGAATTTGACCATCATTTTTCTGGTCCACATGAAGTTCTTGGACTATTCAAGAGATATAACGTCAAATCCAGTCGTCCAGACTAAGAGAGGCAGTGAAATAGTCCATGCCAATGGACTTCGCATTTCGAATGAATTCGACTTCGCAAAAATTTCGAAGTCGTACGCGAACGGAAGCCAAGAGGACAAAACTCTGATGGGGATTTGTAGACCAATATTTCTCAGAGGTTCTGTATCTTTTTGGACATGTCCAAATTTGAAAAATCGTACGAAATATCGTAAGAATATCCGCAAAATGTTGAAAAAAACATTGTATCAACGTGTTAACTGATTGAAGACTACTCAACCAGCCAGTTTGAGTGTTTCTCCTTAGAATTTATAGTAACAATACATACTCTCTTGAAGTTGAATGTATTTTGGCTGATCATATATAGTTTTATACTTACAAGGGGGGACCACGGGGTCCAGATCGCCAATCATCCCCAAAATTTCTTCACAGTTTGGTACCACCTAGGATATGGAGAATCCAGAGTATCGCCGTCAAATGAGGCCCCTGTTCGAAGATACAGCCACCGAGATCAACATTGTCCATATAGGCCCATGTTAAAAAGTGACATATATAGATATACTCACAGTGCTAACGTTTTTGCTTGTAGCTCTGGCCAGGAGGCCCATTGGACGGAGTTACTCTAGATTTTTCATATTCTAGATAGAACCAAACTGTGGAAATATTTTGGGGATGTTTGGCTATGCGGACCCCGTGGTCCCCCCTTGTTAGTTATATTTTAGAACCCTGTAAAATTCAAAAACTGTATATTGTATCTAATCTTAAACGATTTTTCATTACTGGATGGCATTGTAACAAGTAAGGGAGAGAGAGAATGGAAGAGTATTTAATTAAATGATTCGCCTGTGTGCAGTGTACTCTCCTTCTTTCACTACACTTCATTGATCTCTTCAGAACTTTTTCTAGAAGATGTGTGTCGAACGAGATAATAGCAGAATAATTTCACCCAGTTGCAGATCCACAGCATCAACCCTCTATATAGATATGTAACTCTCTTAGATATATGATAGAACTAAATAATATCTTCCCATTGATAATTTTCAAAGTTCAGAAACTCATATGATTGGTAATATAGAAAGATTAACAAATGTGCACGAGCTTCGTGATGAATTTTTCATTTTTTATCGCCATATGACCTGGAGAATGTTGTCAGGCATACATCTATATAGATGTGAAATGACGGTCCACGGACCGTTCGTAAGTTTCTGTGACCATTTTGGGAAAGACCATTATTTTTAATTGGAAAACTCGTCATTTTTGCGGATCCGTCATTGACGGTCCAGAGACGCAGTAATTTCTGTGACCGATTGGAAAGGCCGTCTTTTCACATCACTAATCATAGCATTACTCATAGTATTACATTTGCTGGATTCGTTAATTCTGAAGGTAAATGCAACGGAGCTGACGATTCCGATCCATACGGAACTTAGAAATCTGTAGTTGTCCAAAAAACTTCGAAAATGAATTCGACGCAATATACCGCTCGAGTCCCTCACGATTCGAATCATATACACTCACGGTCAAGTACGTTGAGTTTACTTTCAGAAAAGCCATGTGGGGACATGGATGAAGGATATGTCGCAGGCTCTCGGTGATATTCATAGAGATATTACGAATAGAGGACCGGAGAGGGGCTTTTGGGGGGATCGCTCCTAGAGTGAGACAGACAATAGGAGACCTTTCATGAATATAGGTACATGCTACGTTGCGCGGCGAGCATCTTCGCGTCGACACAAACGGTGGCGCGTGGCCGGTACAAAATTTTTGTAAATCGCTGCCACTACCTAATGCCTGGATGAAATGATCTGGAAATTCTCATACTTATTCTTAAATAGCACTGCCTATATGTAGTGAAGAGTTTGTGATGGGGAGAAGAACTGGAAAAATTAGAAAAATCGTGGAAATCGATACATTTTTACGGATTTTTCAATGACAAGCGTATATTTTTCAACATGCGAGGAAAATTTTCAGTTTTTAATTATATTAGAAGTCAAAGCGGGAAAGTTGTTCAGAAAAGTCTCACCGATGTTATCCTCAAATTTCAGGTTGAATAAAGCGATAGCAGACAAGTTATAGAAATTACATTGACAATTCCTTGCGAGGCGTGGTGAACTCAGACTCAGACTCAGCAGCCGCTCGAGACTCAAACACAAAAACTACTGTAACTTTCTTTCTATTACTTCATTCAACCTGAAATTTGAAGATAATATCGATGAGACCCTTCTGAATAACTTTCCTGCTTTGACTTTTAATATAATTGAAAACTGAAAATTTTCCTCGCATGTTGAAAACTATAGCTTGTCATTGAAAAATACGTAAAAATGTATCGATTTCCACGATTTTTCCTATTTTTCCAGTTCTTTTTTCCATCAAGAACTCTTCACTGCATAAAGGCAGTGCTATTTAAGAATGAGTATAAAAATTCCCAGATCATTTCATCCAGGCATTTAGTAGTGGCAGCGATTCACAAAAATTTCGTCGACGCGCCACCGCTTGTGTCGACGCAAAGATGCTCACCGCGCAACGTAGCGTATACCTATATTCATGAAAAAGGTCTCCTATCGACTGTCTCTCTCTCGCAGCAATCCCGCGCCATTTACGGGCAGGCCTATACCTTCGGTCCTCTATTCGTAATATCTCTATGGTGATATCAGCCTTTTCGTGAAAATCCTAGGCTTTTCACGAAGAACCGGCCGATCGTGTCAGCGCTCATCCCTTTCACTTTGTTACACCATCGGCCTAGCCTTTTCGTGAAAAGGCCGGATCGTTCAGCCGTTTCCCGAAAAGGCCAAGTCGGGCTAGGCCTTTGGTGTACAGATGGGCAGAGTCATTAGTACCGCTGGCGAACAAAGTCAGTATCGCAGTCAAAGCTGTCGAATAAATTGCACTTCTCACAATTTTATTAAATTGAATAATCTTATGATGATTGGTCGATGGAATCGGCTTGCTCAGATAAGACTCTCAAAGGTTAGCCCATTGAAACTGAGATGAAAATGTATATTGTTGCTTGGGGTGTGTAAAAAAACTGACTCTGATCTTATTCAGTACAAAGCCACTTCAATCGAGAATTACGAAGAGTATCGAATACATATCTAACAGTTAATCAATTGACGTGAAAATTTTCGTCATCTGAAAATCATTCTATGATTTGAAAAAATTGAATTCTAACTAAGGGTGTCACACTCGAGCCTACTTTGTGCTGATAAGAATGGACATAATTGATTAACCAATAGATATATAACACTTTCCAATTTTCGAACGATGTAGCTATGTACTAAATGAGATCAGAGTCAGTTTTTTCACACACCCCAAGCAACAATATGTATACATTTTCAATCCAGTTTTAATGAGCTTTACTTTGAAAGTCCTATCCGAGCAAGCCGATTCCATCGATCAATTAACATAAGATTATTCAATTTAATATGATTAAGAAAAGTTCAATTAATTCGATAGCTTTCACTGCGATACTGATTTTGTTCAACAGCGATACTAATGACTCTGTCCATCCGTACACCAAGGGCCTAGCCCGACTTGGCGTTTTCGTGAAACGGCTGAACGATCCGGCCTTTTCACGAAAAGGCTAGGCCGATGGTGTAACAAAGTGAAAGGGATGAGCGCTGACACGATCGGCCGGCTCTTCGTGAAAAGCCTAGGACTTTCACGGAAAGGCTGATTTTACCAAGAGCCTGCGACAGATACACTCGTCGGGGATCTATTCCAGTAGATAAGTGCCGCTTCGACCGGTATAGTACACTCTATGAAGGATATGCTGATAAGATGAAAGACTATGAGTCAAACTCTTTTCAGAATGTATATTCTCTCAACTATCAAGGTATAACATCTGTATTGGCCCAAAAATCAGTAAGAATGGTGTGCGGCTACACTGTGATCCATACAGAGCATCCTAAATTATCAATTCTTGAGACCGTGAAGGGTGAGAGCTTCGCAGCCAACACTAAAACTTTGGTTTACAATCTCGATCTTTTCACATACATGAACTCCAAATTCGTTCACAAGGAATCATACAGAGACGTCATACTACATCACTGTGACCTTGGACGACAAACGATCAAAAATTCTTTGGCAATCGCGACTCAATCATCTGACAAATTTGCTCTCAACTTGATGGAAGGTCCTGGTCACATGGCAGTTGTGACAGGAGAAGTAGTTCATATCATCAAATGCATCCCCGTAGAGGTTCGCATTGAATATACAGGAGAATATTATGCCAAACTCCCAGTACGTCACCAGGACAGAACCCGATTCCTTACTCCTCGCACATATATTACGAAGAGCAGAGGCCCAAAAATTACATGGAACGCATTCTTACCCCTTCGTCATCAAGTCGGAGGGATTTGGTACCGTATGATGCCTCGCCCCAAAGAAACCCTTACCCCTACCATGATACAATTTATGTCTAAAATGACGTGGGAGTATACAAACTCATTCAATCTCGCAACCGCTGGAATTTATACTAATAGAGACCTCGAAGAACTGCGTGAACATATTATGTTTCCAGTAGAAAGACCCGGTTTCTTAAGCGACTTAGCTCGGAAAATACACCACCAACCAACCACCAATACTAATGAAGCTATGTTCAAACTTCTCAACGAAGGGCCTTTGCTCATATTGTTCCTCCCACCTAGTCACACGCATGGGACAAGTTTGTCACCTTCGTGTCAGCGAGCGCGGGACTCATCGCAATCTTATCCATATCCCAGATCGTGGAGGCAGTGATAACCATTGGACCAACCCAATATGAAGAAGCAGTTCAACTATCACCAGAAGAACAGGTCCAGGAAGATGGTGAGGTTTTGTACGCTCTCGTTACGCAACACCGCGCCCGGAAAAGGGCTGTTAATAATACCACCGCGGATCTCATCGAGATGGCCAAGACTCTTGAGATCAACTAAGCGCGAAATTTGGCCCCTTTCCGATACTTGCTAGACTACGCAAAAGAAGTCGAGCAGGAGAACGAAGACTACTTGGCTGTGCGCAAATCTCGCGGACGAGAAATCGCAAGGCGACAAGCGGTGGCACGCGCAGCCCAATAAAACCTAAAAAAGCCGAACAAGTGGCAGAAAGGCTCAAAAAGAACTTGAACAAATGGAGGTTCAAGACTACTCCAAGAGAAATCACCAAGAGCGCGCTCAGCGCCACCTAGAAAGATTCCGAGATGGGCAATACAACGACTTTGGCCACTGCTTAGTCTCTGGCGAGCGTGGTTTCCGCAATCCAAGGCAATATCCGAGCCTGGATATGTACTACCTGATGGACAAAAACCAGAAGAAGAAGTAGGTCGTTGACCAAAAAAAGAGATGGTCTGGAGACCGAAGATATGGGCTTTGCCCGGAGAAAAGATCTTTTGACCGATTTATATAGCTTTTCTATGATTTTCAACTTGTATAACGGTCAGGTGACCAAATTTTCATTCATCACTTTAACGGTCTTTCGACCAATTTCGTAAAATCAAATCAAGGTCTATGACCAAATTTTTGCATTTTTGCAATAAATATCTTTTTGGTCACTTTTTCAATCATCGTTTGTTACGGTCATTCGACCAAATTTCGATCATGTTATAGGTCGGAATGAGAAGGTCAAGGATCGACGCTCAGATAATTTTGCAATCCCTTGAAAATACCAAGTTTATCATTCTCCGAAAATGTTAAAAAATGCTTGAATGTCTTCTGAAATTTTTCTCCAACTAGTCTTTTGTTCAACAAATCACATTGAATGTGCGAGGTCTGCGACCGTATAACTATATGACAAAATAGTCAACCAATCGAAATTTTAGCTGTTCATAGATTTGAATGCTATTAGTTTGTGAAAGTATGGATTGTGTGACGTATGGCCGTCTGCTACAATGTGGGCTATGGGACAATCGTCCATGAGTTTAATTCGCATGTGCTCGAATAGTGCCTAATGGCCAAATCAAGAGACCGAGTGGAGTAGTGATGGCCGAGAGTTATATTTCCTGTGGGCTTGAGTACTATGAACAGTGCAGAGGGATAGACGCTCTCCAGTGATCAATGATCAAAATGATCAAACGAATAGTATGGACTTCTTCTTCTTTTCATTCGTGGCCATGGACTACAGTCCCCTCCGCCATTACCTGGTTTTAAGGCTTGTTTCTACCGTGGGTGTAAACTTCACACTTTGTGTAGTTGAGGTTGTATACTGTCATAGTTGTCTGCTAAGCGGTAGACGACGCGGGTGGCAGTTTAGTATTGTTCATTGTCAATGTTTATCCCAAAATGGAATCAGATCCATAATTTGCAGAATTTTAAGAATTCTGTGATGAATTCAGCCTCACTGCTCCTCGGTGCTTTGAGGGTGAGGTTAATGTTTAGCGGCCAGGGGGATCTATTTTCTTCAATTCTTCTGAGGAGAGTAACTCTCTTTTTAGAGTAAATAGGGCAATCGAGTACAATGTATTCTATGTCCTGTTCAGAAGCACCACAATCACACCTTGGTGATGCAATAATGTTTTTTCGTGACAAACTCTCCCCTAGATTGTAGTGGTTGGCGAGCAGCCTGTTGGTTATAGTAATAAGGGCTCTTGTGGCCAATACATTTTTGAACCAGGGAGGAGAGAGGTCCTGATAGAAGTTCTCAAAGTATTTCAAAGCCTTAGTAACATCAGTTTCTTTGATATACTTTCTGAAAGCATTTGCTTGTATTGTCTTACATGTTTCAAAGAGATCACTATAAGGTACAGGACAATTCAATATTATCCCTTTCCCTATTGCTTCTCTAGCCATTTTGTCGACAATTTCATTTTGCCTCATATTTTTGTGAGATGGGATCCATATTAACTTGATATGTTTACCTCCTCCTAGGATTTTAGTTGAAAATGTGATGATCTCAAGTGTGAGGTAACTTGGGTGTTTCAATTTGTCCAGAATGAACTCTAGAACTGCTTACAAGACACTCATTGAGTCATTGAACATATTGTGGTTCAAATACTCACTTTGTTCAATAGTCTTGGCTGCTTTCAGTATGGGTAGGGCTTTCGCAGTGAAGATTGAAGCTCTAGAGTCGATTCTGTACATAACATCTATTTCCATTTCAGGACAATATATAGCTGAACCAGGGTAGTAGCTGTCACCTATTTTAGAGCCATCCGTGAAGAAGTTGTTTGCATTTGCCATGATAGCACCAAATACTTTGTTAAATTTGAGATTGGGGTCCTTGCCATTGTTCACTGTTATACCAGATTCAATGTCTATTATATCTTCCAATTCAGTTGTGAGGTCTTGCACTTGATATTGGTATGGTAGTGGCACCTTGGTTCTATTAATGATAGGTCTGTATCTGAATAGTCTATTGAAACATTCTAGTATGAGGAATTCCTTCATCAGTTTGTTGCTTGTACCTTTGATATTTGCATCTCTCCTAAGGGAGAACAGTTTCGCTAGGATCGTGGAGTTTTCGATAGAGAGGATCTTAGAAATATGTTTATTGCCCAGATACTGTGCTCTGATGTCTAGAGGAGGTTCAGCTGCCTCTGTTAGCATTATCTTGATGGGAATAGACATTCTATACCCCAAAGCAATCCTGACTGCTTTTTTGGGAAGTTTGTCAATTTTGTCTCTCAATCTATAGTCTTTTATCTAGAAATTGAACATGTTGTATTCGATGACACTCCTTATGAGAGCCCTGTTCACGTTTAACAGCACTTGGGGATGGCCTCCCCACCAAGTGCCACTAAGTACTTTGAGTATGCTTATAATTTTGGAAAGTTTTTCAATGATATAGCTAGCCTGAGTGCTCCAGTTTAGCCTATAATCGATCCATATTCTCGAGTATTTAACAGTTTGGACATTATATATTCTTTGGTTATTACACGTAACGTAGTGCTGATTTGGAGCAATCAAGTTTTTGCAGAAGATGATCAGCTTAGATTTTTCAGGCGCTATTTCTAGGCCAAGTGATCTGAAGAATAGAACTATTATTTTCATTCTTTCTTCCAGTCTCTTGAGAAGTATGGATGAATGGTCGTATAACATAATATTAAGTTTCTCCCCCGAATTTTTCAGGAATTGTATCTACTTTTCTTAGATCATATTTCTTCATTTCAGAAACCCAACTATGATCTAATTATCACAATTCTCATTCCCATCTCATGACTATAATGGTCAATTTCATTCATTTGTTTTTTTCCGGAAATCAAGAAGTTTTCTTGTGGATTGGTCTTGGTGGATTTATTCATCTGTGCCAGACTGAGAGAGGGTAGTTCCAAGCTGGTACGCCGATGACTACCCAGCGTCTGGGGGCGGGGTGTGACGGTATAATATATCCACCATCTCCCTCTCTCCTAGGCCAAATAATCATATGAATATGGATAGAATATCAGAACTATCACTATTACAGCGACGGCAGCAGAGGAGGAGAGGATAGTTGAAGGTAAGAGAGAGAGAGAGAGATTGAGAGAGAGCGAGAGAGTCGACAGGTATAGCGCCTGTGGGCCGTCGCTAGCAGTAGCAACTGCAGAAGCTCGACCCTCCGTGCCCCCCGTCTTTCCCCTCTGCGCGCATCGACATTGCGCACATCACCGGCGTGCGGTTCCGCTGAATATTTTATCCGCGCCGAATATTTTCTTGTTGCCTCCTGGCCAACTTTTTCGGAGCAACTTTTTCGGTCTCCGCGTGTGCGCTAGATCTTTTGGAAGCAGCCCCTCAACCGAGCTGGTGGTCTATAGTTTCCGGAACGTCCTGGCATCGCTTGGTCCTGCGCTTGGAATCTCGTTTGCCCGCTCTGGTCGCCTCGTCGGCCCATCTTTGGAGCAAATCCACCTGCACCCGGACATCGTAGCCATCTCGGCCCTTGGACTAGCGACCTTGACAACACCTGTACACTGAGAGGAAAAGGAGGTAAGAGGCGCTGCAGCGCCGGGTAGCGTTTGCCGAAGAATCCGAGTAAGTTGGAACTGAGCATAGTCGGGCAAGCCATGCCTCGCCACTCGGGTGACTCCTACCTGACTCGCGCTCCGAAACATAACATCTTCATAACGATGCACGGCCGGTACAAATTATATCGGCACTGTGATACGACTCGATGAAATGGTCTGAAACTTTGCACACACAGAGTTGAAGAACATTGCTCCCACATAGTATAAGATTTGTAATAAAAAAGTCCCAAAGAAATCAGAAAAGTCGTAGCTTCTTTCGAGCTTTTCATGGGTTTCTTCACCGCGCGCAAAATTTTGATCATGCGAGAAACTTTTCCAGGTTCCAAGTACAGCAAAACTCAAAGCGAGAAAGTTATTTGGAAGGCTCTAGACTGAGTGAATATTCAAGATTCAGATCGAATGATGCAGTAGGAAAAAGTTCTGGGAGATTCATTGAGATTGTTCGATGAGGCGTCGTGAACTCAAATTTGTCCTCTGCAGCCAGAGCTTCAGCCGCTTTACGAAAACTACTGTCACTCTTTCCCTATTGCATCATTTGGTTTGAATCTTGGATATTAATATTGTTTAGACCCCCCCGAACCACTTTCTCGCTTCGAGTTTGGCTGTCGTTGAAATCTGGAAAAGTTTCTCGCACGTCGAAAATTGTGCGCGCGTTGAAGGAGCCCATAAAAATCTCGAAAAATGCAACGATTGCTCTGATTTTCCCTGAACTGTTTTTCATCACAAATCTTACACTATGTGGGAGCAATGTTCCAACTCTGTGTAAGCGAAGTTTTGGAGCATTCAATCAAGTCGTATTACAGTGACGATATAATTTATACCGACCGTGCATCGTTATGAAAATGTTTTGCTTCGGAGCGCGAGTCAGGTAGGAATCGCCCGAGTAGCGAGGCACGACTTGCCCGGCTGATCAACCTCAACTTACCCGAGTGACTCGGGCGCCTCCTGCCTTCGGTTTTTCTCAGTGTAAGTGCCAGCCCGATCCCTCTTCTTCTCTCTGGTGCCTATCAGTAGAATGTCCGCCTCATCGTGCCCTCCCGACCTTGTGTTCGAGCTTTCGCGTTCACTTTATCGGTCTATCAATCATTTGTAAATATCTCTTGTGAATATGTTTCAATCTCTCTTCACCTAAATTTTCATTTAAGCTTCGGTACTTAAACGTGATTTTGTTTGTCGTCGCTTGACAATCCTCCTCTTTTGATGATATGCAGCATAACCGAATCGAAATCGAGGGAACCACATATCGTCGCCCCCGACGAAGAAAAACACGCCCCCATTTAAGAATGCATTGGGAGAACAATGGGAGGTGTTTTTCTTCTTCGGGGGCGACGATATAATCTGGATATGACTGGGCCTAAACTCAGGCACGGCCAGTCATAATGATAATGATTATCTCAATTGTAAAACTAAAGAGATAATATTTTCAGGTGATGGATAATTTTTCTTGTATATGAGGCGCAATGACCATACAGGGTGTTCAGGAACCCCTTATTCATCCGGAACCGGATGAAACTTTGAACATTTTTGAGTTCGATGGCGCAAGAAAGAAATTCTTCCACCGAGGCATTTTTTTAAAGAAGCTCAACGAAAAAAGCGTATCAAAATCGTATCGTTCGTATCGTTTTGCGTATCGCGCGTATCGTTTAGGACGTATCGAGGGTGCACATCGCACGCATCGTCGTGCCGTATCGCGTGTATCGCTGAAGCGTATCAGCAGATACGGTCATGCTTATTTCTTTGGTATTCTACGGGCTTAATGCGTGGCCTCGAATAATTTTTGAACAGCTAGTGCGCTGTGGAGCTAGTGTTTATGGTCTGGGCATGTACATACTAGTCTCATAAAACGGTTACAGTGCGGACGAACGAAATCCTTGTGCAGCTATGACGGAGGTTGTATGTTGTATTTTCACGGCAGCGCAGATATTTTTGTAGCTGAGATTGATTTGGTGTCGAGGTGAAGCGCGACCTTATTTATGGATTGCCCCTGAGGTTGACGGAAAGATTCCTGACCGGGGGAGGCAGAGAACGGCACAGCTCTCGTCGTTCGCGGCGATACGAGCGAGCAGAAGGCAGCCCGAGTAGAAAATTTTCGTCGCTCTAAATGTGTTTGGGATTTAGGAATTTCCCTTCGCTCTCGCTATCCTTTCGAGATGTTTTCACATCCGAACTATCCTCGGATCCTGGACGTGCATTTCCTTACTCGGGCCCTGGGGCCCAGAAGATAAATAACTGATGAATTAGCTCTCCAAGGCGGTGCTGGTGCAGTTCTCTAGTGCATTAGTGATGTGATGATTTGTGTGTTTCAGATGTGCAGAATGCAGCTTGTCTTGCTCTCAAACGCTAAACGATCACGTTTTGGTTTTTTTCATACAGATCTGGGAATAGTTTTGAAGCAGATGCCCAAGAGAAAAATTTCCATCATCTCTCTGTACTATCCCAATCAACTACATTTCATAATTCCAATCATCATAGTAGAATAGTGTTCAGAGCTTGACTGATACATTTCTGAGGCAATACTAAGCTGATTCAAATTAGGAGCCATGATTATTCAGGCTTGAGCCTCTGTGGAGTGGTCTGTTGAATTATGGCAACGGGTGGAGCAATGATAATGAAACCAATGGGCAGCTGAGGCTTCCAATGTATTTTGACCATAGCTTATGACTCAAATTTTGACTATCATGATGGTTTGTATCACTTTTTCAGAAACTGATACAATCCATCTTGGTAATCGAAATTACAGTCATATGCTATGGTCAAAATACATTGGAAGTCTCATCTGCCCATTGGTTCCTTTATAATTGCTCCATCCGTTCCCATAATTCAACAGATCACTCGACAGAGCCCAAGCTCAAATTGCCATGGCTCCTAGTTTCATTCAGCCTAGTTTTGCCTCAGTCATGTATCTCTTAAGCTCTGAACACTATTCTACTATTGTGATTGGTATTGTGAAATGTAGTTGATTGGGATAATACAGAGCAATGATAGAAATTATTCTCTTGGGGAAGAATCAACTATCGAAGGATGATTCAAACTAGGAGCTATGACCATTCGAGCTTGAGCTCTGTCGAGTGATCTGTTGAGTTATGGCAACGGATGGAGCAATATTGATGAAACTAATGGGCAGCTGAGGCTTCCAATGTATTTTGACCATAGCTCATGGCTCAAATTTTGACTACCATGATGGCTTGTATCAGTTTTTCAGAAACTGATACAACCCATCTGGGTAATAAAGATTTTCCAAAAACTGATACAGCCCATCCTGGTGCTCAATATTTTAGTCATATGCTATGTTCGAAATACATTGGAAGTCTCAGCTGCCCATTGGTTCCTTTATAATTGCTCCATCCGTTCCCATAATTCAACGGATCACTCGACAGAGCCCAAGCTAAAATTACCATGGCTCCTAGTTTGATTCAGCCTAGTTTTGCCTCAGTAATGTATCTCTTGAGCTCCGAACACTATTATGCTATGATGATTGGAATTATGAAATGTAGTTGGTTGGAATAATACAGAGGCATGATAGTGTTACGTGGGAAGGAGGGGTGATTCGAATGAATCACGGCTGAGTGATGTGAATATATAGGTTTAATGGCAGCTGAAATATACTCGAGAGAGAGATATGATTCTGAAGGTTGATACGAGCGGTCTGGCTGCCACACGGCTCGTCGTAGACGACGATGGTCCGCGCTGCAGCGTAGACCGATGCAGTGGGGATGTACTTCACTCCGTCGAAGTGCTGACGGTGCATCTGCGATGGCCGGCGAACCGCGAACATACCTTGCGCGGCCGCGTAGCCGTCGCGGGTGCAACGTCATCGTGGCACGAAAAGGAGGGGTGAGATCAGGCACTGTTCTCCACCTCTACCCACGTGACACGAATCGTCCGCAGCTGGGTCATCCGCGTCTCCTGATGCGGTATATCATAATGTATAATTGCTGTGGCCTCTTGAATGGCCTTCAAATCATATGGTTGAGATCATATGTTATACTATGGTGCTTGCGTATGACTGGATGTGTAAAATCTTGTGAGAGCGAGTGTGTCAATGTTTGTGTGTGTTGCGTATACAATTTCTTACCGCGAACTCTCTCTCTCTCGTTACAATCGTTTAAACTTAAATAATTCCATTCCCTTAATTTCTAATTTTACAAAATGTAATTTTTCACCTCGTATAGTCATAGGTATAAAAATGTTCTAAAAGAAACTTCCAAATTTATCGAAAATTGTTCGAAAGAACTTTCGAAAATTATCAACAATAAATTGTTCATAACTACGTTCTTGTAATTTTTTGCATATGACATTTTATATCTCAAATTGATAGAGAGAAAAAAAAATTTCCCAACAAGGTTCATTTTTTTGCATGAACAGTTTCCCTGAATGTTGATTAAAATTTATGCAATAAACTAATAAGATAAATAATTTTGTCCATAGTCGGGTTTTTCAAAAGTGAGATTTGTCAAATTCGAAATTTGGCTCAATGACTTGAGGAAAGAGCTCGACTATTTCTATCGGTCTCTCACTGCTTCTCTTTCGTTCTCTGGTATACAATAGGTATACCATATATGGGCAAATCTCAGGAACTATGCGGTTTCGACTTTGAAATTTCGAGAATTTCCAGAATGGCAGCACATCTCCGATAAACTTTTGTTTGGTCCAAGTAATGCTCAAACAATGATGAAATACTTGCGTAAATCATTTTGGAGCCCCGCCGTGGATTTGTGAGGGTGTAGAAGTTTTTCCCATGTATTTGCGTGGGACCCTCATATTTTCGTAATTCTAATTGGCTCGTGTGTATGTGAATACATGGCATCCTTGGTGTTGGAATAGAAGAAGAGAGATGAGTTCAATGGTTTACAGTGTTTTCTGAAGGTCTGTGGTACAAAATGTAGATGTGCCTCAACCGTCGAAACGCTCATTTTCGTCATTTGTCGATCCTCACAAGCCTCGCATCGCGACCGATATGAGGCTGTAGTAGGGGCGATTCTCATAGGCATTTCTTGAGGTACAAATATCAGTTTACACGTGGTTTCCATCCCAACGGAATCGAAATTTTCGTGTGCTACACGAAAAACGATTTTTTTGACCCCATTTACGCGAAAATAACTTTTCTCATTTCAAGCCGCATCGTCGTGCGGAATCGAGCACACTATCGTTCTTGGGCTAGATTTGTAGGTTTTTGGATGTAGAATAATATGTCGTTTCTACAGATACGAAATATTCACCGCCCCGAGTGCTGCATCCATTAGAAGAGCGATACAGGAGAAAATGTAGAATCGGAGTTCGCTCCAACGAATCATCGGCACTCCGACGCATTGATAGGCACAGCCTCGGGCGAAAATTATATGTTTCTATGTATTATAATCCATCACATATCCAATTTTCAGACCGATCGGTGAACCGCCCCGCCTGTGGCGAGCTAAGGCGTGAGAGAACTATGGCCCTGTTCGGTCGA
Source organism: Eretmocerus hayati (assembly GCA_029851415.1). Taxonomy (NCBI): domain Eukaryota; kingdom Metazoa; phylum Arthropoda; class Insecta; order Hymenoptera; family Aphelinidae; genus Eretmocerus; species Eretmocerus hayati. The sequence continues at coordinate 71,132,158 of CM056742.1, read as the reverse complement.
AAATTGTGATTTTGTCACGAAGAAGCGTCTCCCAGTACCTTTCTATAGCAATTTTTAGACTTCTGAATGATGCAGAACTATTAAATATGAGTAGATCTTCAAAATGATCTAATGCGAGCGGCGGAAATAACGCGACTGTTGTTCTGACAACGTGAAAATAGGCCTGTTCGGCCAAACCGCATACTTCGTGAGATTTGCCCATATATCTATATACTGCCATAGTTGGGTATAGCATTGAGAAATTTTTATCGCTTGCAGCTGTGGGATCATTTTCCATCAGCCGCAAGAAATACTTTTTCTTTCTTGAGATGATTTTAAGTCTCATTCCGATTCTAAGGGCCTCGACAGAAAGTGCGCAATGCTCTTTCCTCCACTTTTTCCCCCGTGTAAAAGTATGGGCCCTGTAGTTGCAGTCGCCGCCACGGGCGCGCAATGGCGCTAATTCCACAGGAAAAAAAGGGGGAAAAAGAGCAAATGCGCACTTTCTGTCGAGGCCCTGATAATGTAATATTTTCGGGCCGATTAATATATGGAGTTTTGGTCCAAAAGGCATGGCAAATGGTTCTCTCGAAACACGAAATTGCGAATTTTGCACTGTGACAATTTTTCAAAATTTGCTTTTTCTGGGAATTTTCCGATGAACTAGTCGAATAGCCTTCAAAAAGACCTTCAATTTTAGCTTTTGAACGTTAAAATCGGGTCAAAATTGACCGAGTTGTGACGGTTTTTTTGTGAAATCTCTTTTACGCACGAGAAGCTTCAATTTATCTGGGTTTTCACTCTACTGTGGTGATTTGAAAATTTTTGGGTAATCGGTCGGTTTTGATTCGACTAGTATACAATATTAGGAATATTCCTACCAATTTTCAAGTTGATATCATAATAACTTCTCGATATATAACAAAATACGCACTCACTTTTAGTGCCGACGGTAAATTTTCGAATGTAATTTGGACTATATAAGAGTGTGGTCTCAAAACTTTTCTCTTCACTCATGGGTTTCTGTCGTTGGTATCACTTCGAAGTATTATGCTAATCAATATATCTTTCACAATTACACCCCCAAATTTGGATTCTAATGTGAGAAATTCGAGTTTCCGCATATCGATAAATTTCGCATCGAAATCCTACATTTTCCCCCTTAAAATCCTGTGGTCTCGTTTTTGAAGCTTCTAATGAAGTTTGTGACTATTAGTATATTCAACTTTATAGATCATTCATGCTAACTAATGTTTACAAAGATCATTCACTCGCGATTCGTGTCACGGTGTGAATTTGAAAGGCCAAAATACGCATATTTCACATGATTTTTGATGAAAACTTTTTATATCTCAAATTGAGATTTCTGTTAATCTGTAATTCTTCGATCAATCAACGTGATGAAAATAGGTACTTCTTAGTGTTATATAGGATACCTGATCGCTATTGGAATGAAATTTCACGTTTTTGCAACTTTTTTTTTGCTGAAACTCTGGGGTTGACTTTTTTAAATGATTTTACTTGAATTTTGGCTGTTTTCTCGACCTCGAGCTAAGTGCATGCCATAATGTAACTTTGTATGGTAGGTTATGGCCTTGTGTGCTCCTAGTGATCTCAGTGCCTCGTCCGTAAGCCGGGAGTTTTCAGCTGAGGACGAGTGCACTGGGTCGTCAATACACGACCTCATTACAATAAGTATTCTGATTGTTTTTCGCAGGTTGAACTTTTACTTCGGAAAATTTTGAAATTACCCTCTTTGTTCACTGTTGATTTCGTTTGAATACTATGCTTTTGTGGTTCTAAATCGACTGACTGATTAGTTTCACAAATTTTACATATATACAACCTACAGCGCTATAAAAAAAATCAGGAGGATTGTATAAATTCCTCCTTGATGATTACATTCGAAAATTAAGAACATGTAATATGGCCTGATGGGCCGTAGAATACCCAAATCATATTCTTATTCACCGTCCACCCATGAATTTTCGTGGGATTTCTCGAAACTACAATATGCCATTCGGAATAGCACGATGCTCCCTTGCAAAAGAGGAGAGAGGTGGGAATTCCTCTCGTGGACAACTAACCAAGGCGGTTTCTCGCGAGGCGGCCTGGTTTTAGAATTGATATAATTCCTCACCCTTGATGAATTGATCATCAAAAAAAATTTTCTAGAGTACTCAAGTGTTTGAAAATTCTTCACTGTGCAACTCGCAATTTTCATCAAATTCATATCCTCATCATTCACACTCACGAAGGAATTAAAGTTTGAGTGGCTTTCATTATACAGCATAGGATGTCTGTCGCCGATTTCTTTCTCGTACATTTTCTGCTGACCACGGAGCAAAAGAGTATTCTTACTACTTCTCTCTGACGTACTGATTTCTGAGAATGGAATCATGCACAGAACATCGGATACGATTTCCCGACTCAAGTTCTCAGCGATCTCATGGTTTTGGATTTCAAAAATTTGGAATTCATCTTCTTTGTCTACTCGAACGTGATAATCGTCAACGAATTTCGAACAATAACTTTGACATGAATTTTTCGTTACAATATCAAAACTGCAATCCCGGTATCTCATGAATGACTTCATTGCAAGTAAAAATTTCCTCACTTCTGATATGCCCTGTTTCTCGAATTTTCTGGAATACTTCAACTATGACATTCTTTTCGGGCTCACTAATTTGCAAATTTCTAGCCTCTTTATGGCGCTGGGATTGAAATTTGAGAGACTTTTCAAGTAAAAAGTGGTGGCTCTTTGGAACCGAAACGTTATTTTTTAACTGCTTTGAATTGAAAGTTCTTTGACGGTCTAATTCGACTTTATAACGCTGAATATTCTTTGCGACTCGATGAGCTTCCTCTAATGTGCCGGGTAACTCTCTTGGCAACAACTCTTTCGTTCGAGGCTCAAGACTATTCCAAAAATTTTCAATCAATTGTCTCTGAATCAAATTAAATTCAGATATAGGACTTATTTTCTCCAGTGTACATTCATCTTCTCGGTTCTCATATTTCGTACTTTGCCAGATCCACATGGATGAAATCTTGAAAATCACATGCTCTTAATTTTTGACTGGAATTTTTCAACATGATTTGGCGATTTCGTACTCGATAGTTTATCAAGTTGTGCAAGGAATTCACGTTTAGGAGCGATTTGATAATATTTTTTTAAATAGATCGCTTTGGCAAAGTCATATCCTTTCATCTCACCTTCCACAGTTTCAGCGATTCTAATTGTTGCTTCAAGTGTCTTTAGAGGTCGTTCTGCCATATTGACGCTAACTTTTGATAACTCACTTCGTATGAATGGTTGTAAATCTGCTAGAAAGTTCTCAATCAAGTTCTGCTCATACAACCATTTCCACGATTCTTCATCATTCTCCGACATTTCAAGTTTGCGATCGATATTTTCGTTTTACAGATATTTCAGTCGAAGCGACGTTCCTCCAAGTTGAGATACCGATTGCGAATTCGTATCCATTTTCAACAGTTTACTAAGTCTCAATAATGAATGCAGTCTAATCTGTATGGGAGTCCATGAATTATTAACTAGCTCGCAGGATTCGAAATAGCAATCAGGCGCTCATTGTTCCGCGTATTCCTCAATAATTATCAAACACATGAATTCACTTGGTCACAGCCGGGATCATTACATCGGTTCTGTGCCTTTCTTATCAAAAATATTAATTTAGGGATACGCATATACATACGATGCCTTGCAGCAACCTTGCAATATACTTCCAAATCACTGCAATAATTCATAAAAATCGGGTTCTCCCAATGTAGTAAACAAAATCCATCATTTTCACTGATGCATTTCAAGTAGACTTTAGTAAATCTATCATTCGCAATCGTAATCTTTGCTTCATAACTTGAGGAATACGGCAAATTATGAACTTTTAGCGTGCATAAAAGTGAATTGTAACATTTTAAAGGCGAAAATACAATACTTGATGATATGGTTGGAGCTGCTGGCGGGCTGCGATGCGTTGAATTAGATGCTGGAGGAGTCCATCGAAGTTGGTCTTTTTCCTTTGTACCATGATGTTGATAATGAGAAGTTGCCGTTTTATGCTTCTTGGAGAATGCAGTAACCCACGATGATGATGCCCAGTGCTTCTGATTGCATCTTCTGGCACAGTTTATCGGGCAGGATTTGGAATGATCTAGGTCTTCTCTCAAGCGATGTCTCCGAGTCCATGACTGCTGCCACTGAGTTTTGATGTCAGGATTCTTCAGTTGCTGGTGTCACTCGTCACTTGTACAATTTTCCCATGGTGTTTTATTTTTTGATTCCGCGAAAAAAATTTCCCTGCACAGGTTTTTCGCGTCCACACCTAGCACCAGAAAGCGTGTTACGTGTGAAGGAGGGGTGATTCGAATGAATCACGGCTGAGTGATGTGAATATATAGGTTTAATGGCAGCTGAAATATACTCGAGAGAGAGAGATATGATTCTGAAGGTTGATACGAGCGGTCTGGCTGCCGCACGGCTCATCGTAGACGACGATGGTCCGCGCTGCAGCGTATACCGATGCAGTGGGGATGTACTTCACTCCGTCGAAGTGCTGACGGTGCATCCGCGATGGCCGGCGAACCGCGAACATACGTTGCGCGGCCGCGTAGCCGTCGCGGGTGCAACGGCATCGTGGCACGAACGGGAGAGGCGAGATCAGGCGCTGATCTCCACCTCTACCCACGTGACAATAGAAATTATTCTCCTGGGCAAGAATGAATTATCGAAGGAACACGAAGCCTATGGAACTATTCGCAATGAAATCAATCAATTGCGTCATTCATCTCGCCTCTCTGATCTCATAAGTTGTGGTTCCAAAACTGAACCATCATGGGCATAGGATATTGTTATTGATATGCCTTGAGGATAGAATTTGAGCTCTGTGTCGATAAAGTTTTTTGGAAGTAAGTTTTTTAGCTAAAGTTGAATTTAAATTAGGTTTTGTGAATTTATGGCTCTGGTGGGAGGTCCTTGCAGTGTACCAGGCGCATATTTAAGCATTTATTTCCTGCATATTTTTACTTCTAAAAAACGATGGCAGGAATTTCAAAGAACTAGGATGCGCTCGAAACGAGTGACACGCTGATTTTTCGAGTTGCCAGTACCAAGAATTTGATTGATGTCGCAATAAATCTTAATATGCTCACGAAATGTACCGACAACATCTTTTTTGAGCTTATGAGGGCAGATTCTCCTTGTTCTTATATTTTATTCTCGATTAGAACAATCTCTTCTCTAGTTTGAATTTTGAGAATTACAGTGCATGATGGCAACGGGTAAGATGGAGCAAAGGCTGTGCTTGGAAAAACCTGACGATTTTCGATTTACTCTAAACTTTTCTTTTGCGTAAATTGAAGATTACTCGAGTGAGGCTTGACGAAAAAAATGTAGGGAATCCCTATGGGGTGCAACACGATGTACCCCCAACATCATTTTCCAACCGAAATCAAAATCATTCTTCGGCGTACTTTAGAATGGAGTCGATACTTCGATTTTTTCATGGAAAATCGTATCTTCCATAGTTTCCCTTTCTCCCCCATTCTACCATAATGACTCGGAAGCAATGATTTTCATCGAAATATTCGTGAAAATGGTTTCTTGTTTTTTTTTTTTTTTTTTTTGGAAATACAATCTATTACAGAACGTGTTTACATAATGTAACCGGGGGGTAGCAAAGAATTTGTAAATTTTATTCGTGCATTCCAATTTTTTTGTTAGCCCTCGTGGTTTTTGTAAACCTTCAGCAAAGTATAGCATTTCAGTGTAACGCTAGCCGTGTAATAATGAGTGATTTTTCCCTGTACAGTTTCGCGTACGCGAGGCTGGACCTCGCGCGCGCGAGAATCTCTATCCAACAGCACGCTGATTCGCGTACGCCAATAGGCTCGTTCTACATAGGATGCGCTTAGCGCGCGAGCGTACGCGCATACGCTTGCGATTAAAGCATTTGATGTAGGGATTTTCATGGAGCAGCCTTAACAGTCGTTTCTCCTCGGAATTCCCACAAGTGAAAAGTTGGTTGATGATGAATGGGCCCTCAGTGACATTATCAAGTTTGTCCGTGTTGTCCACGAATAAATGGAGAAAAACATCAACGGTGGCCGCGCGAGCCTTTTCGGAGAAAATATAGGTTGAGCAACGTTTTCGCGATTCAGTATCGGGATTGGTGACAACTCATCTTGGTTTTGCCTATTGTCTGATCCCAAACAAAGTTACAGTTCTCGGAAACTAAGACGGGTGGTCCCCAATGCGGATACTGAGTTGCGAAAACGTTGCTCAACCTGGATCTTTCCCCAAAAAGGCTAGCGGAGCCGCAACTGCGGGTTTCTCCTATTCTTCCATGGAAAAACATGAAGGAGATCTTTTTTCTGACCCAAAGATATCACCCGGAGACTGCCATCAATCAATGTCATGGGTCCCGTATTTCACCGATAATGAAAGAGTAGGTAACTTTTAGGGTGGTCATCGCTGATGTTTTTCTGTGATTGATTGTGGAAAAACACGAAGAAACTTGACTTTTTGGCTCGATAATGTCACTCGGAGCCCACCAATCATCAATCAATTCTTCCTTTCGGAAAACTCTGAGTACAGAACGACGGGTAAGGCTGCTTCATGAAATTCCCTGCATCAAATGCTTTAAGCGCAAGTGTATGTGCATACGCTTGCGCTCAGAGCATTTAATCCAAGGAATTTCATGAAGCAGGCTTACCAGTCGTTTTTCACTCAGAATTCCCTCACGGGAAGAGTTAGTCGATGATTGGTGGGCTCCGAGTGACATTATCGAGACAAAAAATCAAGTTTCTTCGTGTTTTTTTACAACCAATCAGAGAAAAACATCAGCGTTGACCACCCTAAAAGCTACGCGCTCTTTCATTATTGGTGGAATACGGAACCCGCGAGAATAATCGATGGCGGTGTCCTAGTCACATTTTTGGGTCAGAAAAACAATTTTCTTCATTTTTTTCGTTTTTCATGAACAAGAAGGAGAAACCAGCAGTGGTGGCACCGCGAGCCTTTTCGGGGGAAGACCCAGGTTGAGCAACATTTTTGCAACTCAGTTTCGGCATTGGTGACCACCCGTCTAAGTTTGTGAACACTGTAACTTTGTTTGGGATCAGAAACTAGGCAAGAGCTAGACGAGTGGTCATCAATCTGGATACTGAATCGCGAAACCCGTGCTTAACCTAAATTTATTTCCGAAAAGGCTCGCGTGGCCAACCCTGATGTTTTCTCTATTTGCTCATGGAAAAATATGGAGAAACTTGATTTGTCGGCTCGATAATGTCACTCGGGGTCCACCAAGCGTCAGCCAACTCTTCACTTCTGGAAATTCTGAGTGGGAAATCACTGGTGAGGCTGCTTCACGAAATTCTCTGCATCAAATGCTATGAGCGCAAGCGTAAGCGTGTACGCTCACGCGCTGAGCGCATCTTATGTAGAACGGGCCATACGGATCCCTCGCGAGCGCGAGTCTCGGATTGCTCGCGCACGCGAGGAGTCCCTGTATTCGCGTACGCGAATCAGCGTGCTGCCGGATAAAGATTCTCGCGCGCGCGAGGTCTAGCCTTGCGTACGCGAAACTGTACAGGAAAAAATTACTCATCATTACAAGGCTAGCGTTACACTGAAATGCTATACTTTGCTGAAGAGTCACAAGAACCACGAGGGTTTACAAAAGATTTGAAATGCACGAATAAACTTTACAATTTTTTTGCTCTCCCCTGGTAACATTATGTACACATCTTCTGTAACACATTGTATACGAGATAGTACATTTCACAGACGTTCATGGATGGGTTCCATCTGCTCGCAAGCTAATGCCAAGTCACGTATGCGACAACGAATTTTCATTCGCAACAAGAGAGTCCATTTCGCGTTGGCGACAATCGGACTCGCATCTCGCCAGCGGATCGAATTCGGGATACTTCTGCCCACGCGCCAACGAGACTCACCTGACGCATGCAAGACAATGTATTGTAATTGTAAATGTGAATGTATTGTTATAAATCATAAAAATTCATTTATTCGAAAATCCTAACGTAGGCGATTTTAAGAACAATTGGAAGATGTTATTTGCGCTTCGAATAATCATTTGCGAGGTTGGGGTATGTATGGATATATATATCCGAGCAAACGAGTGGCGTAAAATATTATTCGGCACTGGATCTCAGCTTGGCTGCTTCCTCTCGAACGTCCGAATATACTCACGTTTTTGCTGCTTGGATCGATTGAAATCCTCGTACTTTCAATCGATCGATCGGGGACTGGAACTTTGGAAATACGGCACACTAGCTGTTCAATGCTAAAAAAGCATACTACGGCCACAAGTTACTTATATCAAAAACTATAAGCGACTAAAAATGCACAATAATTAAAGAATAAATGAATAAAGCATGAAATCGGTCGATTTCATCGGTTATGCGATTCCATCGATCAAATCACTTATTCTCAGGCATTTTACGAGTAAATCATATGTATGTTAGCTCGTTTTGTTCGTAATTGATTCCATTACTCGATTAAACCGTGAAACATGATAACGCCATCGCCTGAGACGAGTATTTGGTCGATGTATAGCTAAATTTTCAATATCGATATCAAAAATTTCATCATGCAGAAATTCGTTCTACTGGCCTCAAATAATTTTGTTATAGCATGAATTTTAGTGATTCTTGTGCATGATGATCGTATATAAGTGGCTTTATGTATATAAGAATTTATTACCAAAGGAGGGCCTGAAAATATTAAAAATAATTCTGGGAAATAATTTATCGGGTATTTTCTCATGGAAAGAGTTTGGTTCGTGTGACCATGATTTTATTCCTATAACTTTACAATGATTCGAAATTTACTTTGAAATCTGATTTTACACAATTCAAAACTACGATCTCGACCGTGTACATAGAATTGAAAATTTATGATGATTTCTGGTCTCTTAGTATAATCGACGATGTGACTCTCATCTTCGATTTGACTTGTGTCTATGGAAAAATTATACGTCTATCTGTAACACATTTGAATCAGTACGCATTAGTACAGATATTTATAAATTTGAGCCCTATTCGCGTGTGTCTGATACTTTTGAGACACAAATGATTTTAATATCGCGCATATTTGTAGTGGGCCGAGACGAAAAGATATTACTTGTGCGATGTATGGATTTCTACGCGTATAACCGGGTGATTTTACTTTGAAATCGAACCGACATCAGACCACTGCGTTATGTCGGCTTCTCGTGAGTCTGAACCCCATCCTGGGTACAGAGACGATCGGTCCGGCTTGCCCAATTGGGTCTGATGCATAAAACTTGCCCACGTTTGCGTAGAAAATTAATTTCTGTCCCGCCTTGGTTCATAAATAGTCGCCAAGTTGACTATTTATCCCGATCCAAAGAGGGTCGCGATATTCTAATCCGCGTGCTCGCCGAAGCGGTCCACTTGGACATTCGAAATTTCAACTTACATTTGGTCTTGGGGAGACCTGGGTACGCTCTCGATACAGGCGTATATATTCCAGCTTGTTGTAGTTTGCTGTCGTTCCAGCGCAAGTGACCGCGCACTCGTCCGTCGGCTTACTATATGCCTGAGATCGCCAGATCCCCACTTCAAGACCAATTTCGGCGGCTCGACTGGACGATCTCATAGACACGCGTTTTCATGCATACTAATGAAAATTTCACCGCAAATTTGAATTGATTGGTCAGCTATTAGTATTGATATATCGGTGATCGTTCGTCGTGGAAAGGGTGTAAAATATAGCTGACCTGACACATATATATCGAGTTCCCCAATCGTCGTGTAAAAGCAGTTTCTAAGTATTAGTACATTGATTAATTCACAATAATTCACTATACAATTGTTAGTATTAGTATTACCACACCGTACATGCATGAATCTACTTACACGACTGGTCTGATGGTCATCTGCGCAAGTGGCTGACTGAAAATTCTTATTTCTAAAACTTTTAAAATTATCTGAAAATTGCAGACGTTGCACATTTAAGAAAGGATTTGGTGAGGTGGTCTTCCGACTCATTCAAAGTTGGTTCAAGGAAACCGTGCGAGGACGTAGAAATAATTGTATGATGAGCCCTCATGAACCCTCTACGTTTGAGTGGAGCATAAGGATTTGATCTAAAGATTTTGGGAGGGGAAAATTCGGGTGACCTGGAACTCGGAATCGATGGTGTTAGCTTCGCTGATGGGACTGTGAAGTCCTGCACCAGATATGAATGCAAACGATTCATCGTAATTCAGCGCACAAACGACTATTTGTTCAACAACATCTGGTTGCCGGATTAATTAAGTCAGTTCTGAGACGTAAAAGCAATTCGATCTCCTCGAGAAATAAGCCGAAATCGATGCTCAAGTTTGGGTATACAAACGGCGATTTGGGCTTTTTCTCGGCCCGTAATTGTTCTCACAATAGCTTCGTTCATCGTGAGATCATACTATAAGCATAGGGAAGTGCTACAATGACAGTTTGACCAAGATCAAGTTTTTACATAGACGATAAAATCACCTTTAAGCCGAACATGACCATATCAATGATCGAGTCTGGGTATACAAACCGCGAGTTCGAGCTCCTTCAACGGCTCGTGACCAAACTTATTTAACCTGAGCCTATTGTGAAAATATATAGGTACTTAGGTACAGATTCATTCGACCTTAGAAAGCTGATTTTTGTATATCTTAAACTATTTTTTGCAAGTGAGCGCCGAGGGGACTGAGGCCCTCATGCACATCGACTTTCAAAAAATATGTAACTCTTTCATAAGTGAACGCCGAGGGGACTGAGGCCCTCATGCATATCGACTTATGAAAGATGTGAGATTGGCTCACCCGGCTTTCTAAGAGTGTAGAGAGGACTGAGGCTCCTACACAAACATGGATTCCCGGGGTGCGTAATTTTGAATCAGACGAATACTGGAGAAGTGCGGGGACTCAGGCCCGAACTGCCATCACAGCATCGTCCTGGAACTGCATCGAGGCATATCAATACTACAAGATATCACCAATGAAATATCGACATTTATTTTCAACTCTATATACAGACTTGAGGAAAGCCAGAGCACCAAAGCCTCGATACAGCTCTAATATTCAAATGAGCGCAAGCCTGCCACAATGGGCTGATGAGCCTGTATTTATACTCGGTGCTCTGGCTGTACAATATATCTATATTGTACGTTAGATGATGATTTAGATGATAGAATGATGGAAAAACGATGATTTTTCTTGGAAATTCATATTTTCCGATGATATTGGTAGATTCTTCTATTATCCTTGGATTGGTCGCATCAAAATATATTACAAGTGATAAAAAACTCAAAACTGGCTGCTTCAATTATTTAGTAATAAATAAAAGATAATTTTCTGGAATATTCTAGAAACACGTGGTTTCCTATCTTTTTGTAATTACTATTTGATCACAGTATATACTTCAAATTTTTCTTCATAATTGAGCTTCTAGGCGATTCTTTGATCCTTTAAACAACTTATTCTACTCGAAAAGTTATTTTACAACTCCTTATTTACATATTTACAACGAGACCGAATTCTCAAGAAATAAGTAATTTTATGACAAATAAATGACAGGAAATCCTTTCAAAATCGGTCTTATGTGTCCAAAAAACAGAATTTAGTTGGAACTCTCAAGCTAGAAAATTTTATAGGCAAATCAAGTTTGCAAAATAAAATAGGACTCTCAGATAGATTTTTCATGGGATAAAAATATTTTCACTTGATAGTTCTCAAAACAAGCTGATTAATGGGAAAAAGAAGTTTTAAATTTGGTGATGATTTATATCAAAAATTCCTCATGGAAACCTATAGAATTTTCGGTATTTCCATGAATTGGTACGTATATGTATTTACGTAAAACTGTGTAAGTTTACCCATTGAACTGCACGCCCTCGGCCGGGGAGGGGAGAAGTTTCCTGCCGTACCGGCTCGAGAGAAGCGCGACCGTTCAAATGTTTCTCACAGACCAAAACCGAATTATATCGGGCATTCTTCAAAATTAAAAATTCAAAATTTTGAGGTTATGGCACTCACACGTGAGATCATTCTATAAGCATAGAAACGTGCTACAATGACAGTTTGACCAGGATTAAGTTTTCACATAGACGATAAAATCACCCTTAAGCCGAACATGACCGTATCAATGGTTGAGTCTCGGTATACAAACCGCGAAGTCGAGCTCCTTCAACGGCTCGTGACCAAACTTATTGAACCTGAGTCTATTGTCAAAACACACAATGAGCTCAGAGACGATCACAAACGATGTTTCGACCAGGATCTCGTATTTTCGTCGTCAAAACACCTCTATTTCGAGAAATAAGCCAAAATCGATGCTCAAGTTTGGGTGTACAAACGGTGATTTGGGATTTTTCTCGGCCCGTAATTGTTCCTCCAATATCTTTATCGATTGTGAAATCATACCAAAAGCATAGAAACGTGCCATAATGACATTTTGACCAAGATGAAGTTTCAACATCGACGATAGAATCACCCTTAAGCCGAACATGGCCATATCAATGGTCGAGTCTGGGTATACAATTCGCGAGTTCGAGCTCCTTCAACAGCTCATGACCAAACTTATCAAACCTGAGTCTATTGTCAAAACACACAATGAGCTCGGAGACGATCACAAACGATATTTCGACCAGGATCTCGTTTTTTCATCGTCAAAACACCTCTATTCCGAGAAATAAGCCAAAATCGATGCTCAAGTTTGGGTGTACAAACGGCGATTTGGGATTTTTCTCGGCCCGTAATTGTTCTTCCAATATCTTTATCGATTGTGAAATCATACCAAAAGCATAGAAACGTGCCATAATGACAGTTTAACCAAGATGAAGTTTTTTCATCGACGATAGAATCACCCTTAAGGCCAGTCCGTAGTCCGCCGCCATATTGAATGTAGCCCTAAATCCGTTCGGAGGATAAGTCGAATGTTACTCGAACAAATGACTTGGAATTTTACATACATCTATAGAATGCATGTCTCAATCACGCTACGAAGCCAAATATGTCAATTCCACTCAAAAAAGTATCCAAACGAGATGTACACAAACGTCGTCTGCTAGAGAGCGGCAACCTACAACGTCTCCAGTAAACCTTATCTGGACACTTTCTTTCAGTGAAATTGATATATTTGGCTTCGTAGCGCCATTTAGGCATGCATTCTATGCATGCACGTGGAATCCCAATTCATTTGGTCGAGTAAAATTCGACTTATTCTCCGAACGGATTTACGTCTATTTAGCGGACTACGGACTCACTTTAAGCCGAACATGGCCATATTAATGGTCGAGTCTGGGTATACAAACTGCGAGTTCGAGCTCCTTCAACAGCTCATGACCAAACTTATCAAACCTGAGTCTATTGTGGAAACACACAATGAGCTCAGAGACAATCACAAACGATATTTCGACCAGGATCTCGTTTTTTCGTCGTCAGAACCCCTCTATTTCGAGAAATAAGCCAAAATCGATGCTCGAGTTTGGGTATACGAACGGCGATTTGGGCTTTTTCTCGGCCCGTAGGCTGAATCAAACTAGGAGCCATGGTCATGTGAGCTTGGGCTCTGTCGAGTGATCTGTTGAATTATGGGAACGAATGGAGCAATTATAAAGGAACCAATGGGCAGCTGAGACTTCCAATGTATTTTGACCATAGCATATGACTAAAATATTGATTACCATGATGGGCTGTATCAGATTTTGGAAAATTTTGATTACCCAGATGGGTTGTATCAGTTTCTGAAAAACTGATAATAACCATCATGGTAGTCAAAATTTGAGCCCTGAGCTATGGTCACAATACATTGGAAGCCTCAGCTGCACATTAGTTTCATCAATATTGCTCCATCCGTTACCATAATTCAACAGATCACTCGACACAGCTTAAGCTCGAATGGTCATAGCTCCTAGTTTGAATCATCCTTCAATAGTTGATTCTTCCCCAAGAGAAGAATTCCTATCATTGCTCTGTATTAACCCAATCAACTACATTTCACAATACCAATCATAATAGTAGAATAATGTTCAGAGCTTAAGAGATACATTACTGAAGCAAAACTAGGCTGAATCAAACTAGGAGCCATGGTAATTTGAGCTTGGGCTCTGTCGAGTGATCTGTTGAATTATGAGAACAGATGGAGCAATAATAATGAAACCAATGAGCAGCAGAGGCTTCCAATGTATTTTGACCATAGCTTATGACTGTAATTTCGATGACCAGGATGGATTGTATCAGTTTCTGTAAAATTTTTAACACCCGGATGGGTTGTATCAGTTTCTGAAAAAAAGGATCCAAACCATCATGATAGTCAAAATTTGAGTCATAAGCTATGTTCAAAATACATTGGAAGCCTCAGCTGCCCATTTGTTTCATTATTATTGCTCCATCCGTTGCCATAATTCAACAGACCACTCCACAGAGGCTCAAGCCTGAATGATCATGGCTTCTAATTTGAATCAGCTTAGTATTGCCTCAGAAATGTATCAGTCAAGCTCTGAACACTATTCTACCATGATGATTGGGATTATGAAATGTAGTTGATTGGGATAGTACAGAGGGATGATGGAAATTTTTCTCTTGGGCATCTGCTTCAAAACTATTCCCAGATCTGTATGAAAAAAACCAAAACGTGATCGTTTAGCGTTTGAGAGCAAGACAAGCTGCATTCTGCACATCTGAAACACACAAATCATCACATCAGTAATGCACTAGAGAACTGCACCAGCACCGCCTTGGAGAGCTTATTCATCAGTCATTTATCTTCTGGGCCCCAGGGCCAGAGTAAGGAAATGCACGTCCAGGATCTGAGGATAGTTCGGATGTGGAAACATCTCGAAAGGATAGCGAGAGCGAAGGGAAATTCCTAAATCCCAAACACATTTAGAGCGACGAAAATTTTCTACTCGGGCTGCCCTCTGCTCGCTCGTATCGCCGCGAACGTCGAGAGCTGTGCCGTTCTCTGCCTCTCCCCGTCAGAAATCTTTCCGTCAACCTCAGGGGCAATCCATAAATAAGGTCGCGCTTCTCCTCGGCACCAAATCAATCTCAGCTACAAAAATATCTGCGCTGCCGTGAAAATACAACATACAACCTCCGTCATGGCTGCACAAGGATTTCGTTCGTCCGCACTGTAACCGTTTTATAAGACTAGTATGTACATGCCCAGACCATAAACACTAGCTCCACAGCGCACTAGCTGTTCAAAAATTATTCGAGGCCACGCATTAAGCCCGTAGAATACCAAATAAATAAGCATGACCGTATCTGCTGATACGCTTCAGCGATACACGCGATACGGCACGACGATGCGTGCGATATGCACCCTCGATACGTCCTGAACGATACGCGCGATACGCAAAACGATACGAACGATACGATTTTGATACGCTTTTTTCGTTAAGCTTTTTTACAAAAAATGCCTCGGTGGAAAAATTTCTTTCTTGCGCCATCGAACTCAAAAATGTGCAAAGTTTCAACCGGTTCCGGGTGAATAAGGGGTTTCTGAACACCCTGTATATGGCTTCCCACTCATCGTTGGCAGCTGCTCATCTCTATTCATTTGCTTTCCCGGGAGAATCGAATCCGACAGGCCTGTATACGTGATGTCACCGCCTGTTGGCACCGAGAGTCGTAAACTGCTCAGACCATATACATGAGCTCTTCGTATCATAGAGCTTATCCGTCATCAATTTTTGTCATTCTTACTCAAGAGATGCAAGAGTGGGTGCGTCGTATGTGACACCTAGGGCTTTTGGTATATTTTATTCGCTTTTATTGCACTCGGGCGCCGCCGACGGAATCTTGTCCCCGAATACTTCGTGTGAGTGTGTCATTGACACACTTTTTTCTGTTGTTCATGCATGTGTTGGTGCCGAGCCTCTCATGCGCGTACCAATATTGTGTAAATGCAAACAGGTTCGCGCGCGCAGATCGAGGGAAAGAGAGCGAGAGCGTGGATGAGAAATCCACACCCAGGTGACGGCTACGGCAACGCAGCACGTAGCAGCTGACAAGCCGACGTTTACGCGAGTATGTTGGAGTAGTTATCGATAATTCAATAAATAATCATCGGTAATCATTGTTGTATCAAGCAATGCCCTCGCCGGGAGTTGCCCACAGCAGCCCAGTGGAGTTATTATGTGTGATGCTTCATGTGTTTCAGTATTTAGGAAGCGATGGATCTTGGCTCTGTCCTCCTGTGACTTTGACTTTTTTCCAATCGCACTTTTCCAATTCGTGTTGACAATCTTGCACAGATCTTCCAAGAAGTTCTTTTGAGTAGTCTTCGCTGATTTTCAAATAATTTTGTGGATAGTGCACAAACAGATGATAAAAAGAAGTTATCACTGAGTAGTGGATGGTTTTATCTGTTTACAAGTGCTGTGAGGAGCTCCATTCTCTAGCGTACAACCAAGTTTTGTGTCCTGTGAAAATACTGAGTGTCAGTTTTGTTTTGTAGATCATTACTGATCAACCATGAGTGATGGATGATATTTCATGAGACATTGTGTGTCACTTGATTCGTCATTATCATCAAAGTTGTTCCTAATGTCAATCTGATATACCACTGTTCAGAATTCCATTAGATCAGTGACGGAATAGACCATTTTCATTATGGATTGTTACAGTAGCTTTACGCATCCCAAGTCTTGGCTCATTCAAACTCTCCAGGATCTTTTCTACCATTTTAATATACATCACAGAAATTCAACAGGTCACTTTCAACCACATTTCATGACTCCAACCTCTATGGTGTGTTGCAGAACTGTATCAGTATAGAGGTCTCACAAATCATTCCATTCCCTACATCAAGCATCACTCGACTGTTTTGAATGAACAGATATGACTATTCATGATTGAGCTGTGAGATGTAAGGTGTCATGGCACGTTCATGGATGGAGTTATCCTGATGTTCCTAATAAGCAGTCAGCCTTCTGAATTCCAATATTTAATAACTTTCACGATTCATTACAGAATTATTGGTTCACTGTATTTGAAGAGAGGCATACTTTGGAACCAACCGTGGCTGATCGCTTTGTTTGCCTCTAATCTATTTGCATTCTACAGCCCATCTTGAAGATTAATAAAAAGTTCTATCTTATATTTATAACTTCCAATCATGCTCCATTTCAAATTATTAGGTAAGCTAAAAAGATGAAAATAAAATAATTAAAAAAAAAAATTTTTTTGAAAATTCGCTTTTATGCAACGTTGAACAGAATAGCAACATTAAATCTGGGAATGATCTGAAATCTTTCTCTTGTTGCTGGCATAAACGTTGGCTAAGTCAGTTCATGTACAAGCTCCAAGATGTTCATGATTTAAGGTATAAATATGATAAAAACGTGGGTTGAAAACTTGATCCATCAAAAGTATCTTCCATCATTCAACCCACGGTTCCATCATATTCATACTTAAAGTCATGAACATTTTGGAGCATGTACATCAACTGACTTAGCCAACGTTCATGCCAGTAACAAGAGAGAGATTTCAGATTATTCTCACATTCAATGCTGCTATTCTGTTCAACGTTGCATGAAAGCGAATTTATAAAAATATTTTTTTACGTTATTTTTCATCGTTCACAGTTGAACCCACTATTAATATCTAATCACGTTTCGGGCTTTGCTTTCCATTCAATTACCATACATTCCGGGGACTGAATATGATCGGGGTCACGAAGAGTGTTGTCTTTTCCCGGTGTGCCACAGTTTCTGATACGGGACCACGCCTCAACGCGATGAGATTTACGATACCCGGTCAACGTACTTCGTCCGCTCGTGCCACGATCTTACGTGCTCGAGAATTGAAGAGGTTCAGGGCCGATGGGAAGAATGCATATGAGTTGGAGATATTTTCAGTGGCGAGACGAGAGAGGTATGAGAAAGGCTCTCTCTTGTCTGGTGGACGGAGATATAAAATTTTTTCAAATGGCTCTGACATCACAGTTTTCTGGACAGAATCACATGCGTAATTTTCATGACTCGTTAACAATCTGGGTACCCGGGCCTGGGCGCGTTTCTTGCGATAATACCTCAACAGTAAAATCCCCAGGCATAGTTCTTGATAGGTACAACTTTTAACGAGTGGTATTTGGCCCTAGATACGGCGGTATCGGGCCGGAGAGAATTCATGATACCCGATTTTGACCATCTGCATGCAGGGAGCGTCGCGTGATTTCGGCTTTCCCAGCTTCACTCCCAAAAGATCCCACATCTCAAGATGTCTCAAGGCATGCGAATCTATCCATCTGGATGTATACTATCATATTTTCATCGTTGTAGACGCGAACTCGTCGATGGATGGAATTATGGACAACTACAAAAGTGAATGCTCGGATTCGACGAACTTTTTCAATTCCCTATAAATGCCGTAATACCCAAAAGACCCATACTTATTTTTCCATTAAAAAAATAAGTCAATTTGGATCTAAATCTCACAAACAGAATGTCACGACCCGAATGAGCGTGTCTAGCTTGAGATTGAAATTATAAATCGCTGACGAGATGGACTTTGTCGCGAGAACCGGTTGCAAAAAGCACAAATAACTGAAGCACGTCAGCGAATCGAATGGTAGTTCTATTTTTTTCCTGGAAGACTTTGTAGAGGATCATCTGAAATAATGTAAAAGAGTGAGTCTAATTGATTTTGGCCTTCCACGGTGTGCCTGAACGCATTTTTTTCAAAGTGAATACTCCCTCTGAAATTATTTTGGTTTCTGATTCTACATTGTTGGGGCGTCATTTTCCCACAAAAATTGAAATTGACGGCTGAGCCTTTTCAAAGGAATGTCGTTTGGAACATTTTTCGCCCTCAGTCTGGGAACGCCCAAATGATATGGCTCATCCTTCGTTGGATATGAGCCCAAAACGGAGTTTCTTCACTTCCCAACACTAGATTTCAGAAAGTATGACCTCTTTGGGTCCATCTAAGGCTTGTTGAATAGGGCATGTACCCTGAAAACCCTCCAACAAGGCGAAAAACCAATGTTTTGAGGCCTCAAGAGCTCATTCAAGAGCCCTTGCGTAGATTGGGCCAAAAATGTCCATGTGTACTCTTGTAGAGGTTGCAGACTGTTTCCACAGGAAGATGGTTTTGGAACAAATCATTCTCATGTAGAAACCTTTCCATTGAGGCACTCGAAAAATTGTTGAAACTGTAAAACGGGTTTTCCTTACGAGAATGGGACCTGAGTGGATTTGAAACTGAGTAATACGTGTTTTTGAATCGTTCTGCACGAGGATTGGCCGTTTTTTGATTTGAACGAGTTGGAAATGGTGCCTATGAAAGCAGGAAATCGCTTGAAGTCCTAGTTTCGGATAGGTCAATAGCTTTTCTGCGCGCACTCGTGTTCGTATTCCTCGTCTCCCCAGTCAATTACAGATGCAGTTCATATCTGAACTACCGCATATTGGGTCTCAATCGATTGAGGAGAAAGAGTATCATAGAGGATTCGAAGAATAAAAGAATCCGCGGCACCATATCCGTGATATCTTTTCTATGTAGCCCGACTGACAAAGAGAGCATCAGGTCTGTGGAACACGGATCTTGATGAAACTCTGGGAAATCATCTCGTTTTGGTGAAAAATGGAAGTATCTTTGAGGGTTAAGTCCAATAGGCCTAGCAAGATACAGCTATGGAGATAAACGTTGTCTATATAGGCCCATAATGGAATGAAACATATTTAGATATACTAACAATGCTAACCTCCATAGCTGTATCTCAGGATGGGAGGCCCATTGACTCAACCCTTGGAGATACCTCTATCCTTCATCGGAACAACGTGATTCCCAGAGTTTCATCAAGATCCGTGTTTCGCAAATCTGGTGTTCTCCTCGTCAGTCCTTCTCTAGGAATGCTATTCCCACATTTGACCTCAGAGTCACGAAAGAACTAACATTGATTGATTCACTAGTGGAAAACTTATATGAGGGTTTCCATGGAACTTCTAACTATTGACCCTCTGGAACAAAAAAAAAAATTTCTCATCGCACACGTTTGAAATGGGTTTCATGTAATTCTTAGACCTTGAAAATATGTGATAAAGTGGTGCCACTCTCTCCCAAGCCGAGGTATCTGGTTCAGAACGACATGTGCGGAATTTCACACTTGAAACATTCGTGAATCAACTTCAATCGAATAGATTCGATTCAAAACATTGTCTAGACGATCGATACGGATTATATTTTGCCTGACTTGACTTTAAGATGAATTTCATCATCAATTCTTCCTAAATTCGATGTAAATTTCCAAAATCGAGTCAAGAGCTATGAGTCTCATTTCAATTTCTAGAATACACTGTGGTGTTATTCTGTTCATATTTCAGCCGTATACTATGTAAAAATCAAGAAATTTGCGATATCATCACATTTAGAGGCTTATTTAGCTTACCATCCGGATTCAAATATTTCTCCTCAGCTTCTCACAGAAATACCGATCGACAATTGCAACTCAAAACAGTGCGGTTATATCCTTTTTCTGATGAAGAAAACAGAGCACAACGTCCCAACCCTGTGCTTCGCGTCTTCTGAGTATGACATCAAAAAACGACCATTTTCAAAGCCAGTGGCGCGATAACTCTATGAGCTTTAAAGCTTTATGAAATTTGTCCGGATCAACGCACACTCACAAACCAAACGGGATTCGATTCGTCTTCTTTCCAACTTCGAAAACTCATTGCTAAATCCTCCGTTTCGCACAAGGTATTTCAACATTTTCATAAACAATAGTCAGAAAAGTTCTCCCACAAAACTCGGTTACATCAATGAATAAGAGCTAATATCATAGCCAAATCAGCGCACACCTCTGAATCAAAGATTTTCTATAAATATGAGATTAGAGATGGATATATCATTCCACCGAAGTAGTTGAGGCATAGGTATTTTAGTGACAGCCTTATCAATTCAAAAAATCGCGTCGGTACATTTGTAAACTACCCAAAAATCATCTTTTGCGGTCTGCTATTGACAAATCAGGATGCGTTTCAACAAAAAAGAATGTACAGTGAAACTTGTTTAAGTTGGGCACTCTCGGTTACGGAAAAACTCGCCCAACTTAGACAGGTGCCCAACATACAGAAATGAGGACTAAGAACTGTTTTTCTGATTCAAGGAGGTCATTATTCCATTAAATTTCGATTATCTTGGATGGATCACGTTATCCCCTAATGATCATGTCAATGCACTCCTTTCGAATAGTCATCAAGTATCCTTTTTTATCGAAAAGCAGACGTACAATACAGTGATGAAGAGATTAGAAGACATTAATTTCCGAATCAGAAACTTGGTACATGTCGATTACTCCATTTAAATGCAAGGTAACCACTGATTTTTGATTGCTTCATACTGGACCCTTTTCTGTAAATCTTCGATCCATCAGAACATTTTGATTGAGTTTGCCATCATTGGTTGGTGGTTTATTGCGTGACAGTGAATACGCTACCAACTCTGCTACAATTTTTGATCACTGTTGATATACCCTGATGTTACAGTGAAACTATGGTTTATTTAGATGATTGACTTGGTTGACAATTTTTATGCTTATATTCGATGAATAATAACGACCTCTTGTTTATCAAACTCTGTCGTTTATTCGTAAACTCATATCGAGACGATCAGGACGAGGATACGGTATCATATCTCGAGCTTCGAAGTGAGTGCCCAACATACACAGTCTTGTTTTCATGTTATTATGTTCGACAGAAGGCAAGAATGCGCCCAACTTAGACAGGTGCCCAACATATAGAGTGCCCAATATATGGAACAGAATCCCCATAAGAGCTAATGTAATTTTGCGTGTTCCGCGGAAAAGTGCCCAACTTAGGCAGGTGCCCAACTTACAGAGGTGCTCAACTTAACAAGTTTCACTGTAGTCCATATTGAGTGATGTCAAATACTATGAAATACCACTCCTGCGCATTCCGAATAGTTCAAAATACTCCTGGAACACTGCAGTAACACAAAAATTCAAAGTTCCGTGGAAACCCTCATATAGCGATGAGTCATGAAAATACCGAATACGTAAATGATGTAAGTGTTTTGTAAAACATTTTTTCATTACTCCAACCTAGAAATGCCGCGTTTGAGTGGGAATTTAGAGTTCTCGTGATGAAAAAATATATCCGCACTTCGCTTGCAAGCACATTTTGGGCACTGGAGGACATGTCTGTCTCGCTCCGCTCCTCAGACAAACTGTCCTAGTGCCCAAAATAGGCTACCGCGCTCCGTACGGCAATATACCATTGTATAACGATTTTTGAGCAAGTTACTAGAAAATTTCTAGTTGTATAGAAAATACGAAAGAGTTCAAATGTTATCGTGTAGTTTCACTATATTTCTGGGAACAAATTATCCCTTCTCGGCAGGATGCGTAATCAAGTGATATTTTAATGACTCGTCGCTATATAAGTTTTCCATTATCATGTACATCAATCAAAGTTACTTTTCTCGTGACTATGAGGTCGAATGTGAGAACAGCACTTCTAGAAAAGGACTCAGTCGGGCTACATGAAAAAGATATCACGGATAGAGTGCCGCAGATTCTTTCATTTCTCGAATCATCTATGATACTCTTCCTCATCCATCGATCTAGGCCCAATATGTAGTAGTTCAGATATGGACTGTCTGTAATTGACTGGGGAGACAAGGAATATGAGCATGAGTGCGCGCAGAAGAGCTATTGACCTATCCGAAGGGAGGACTCCAAGCTATTCCCTGATTTTATGGGCACCATCTCCATCTCGTTCAAATTAGAAGACGGACAACCCTCGTGCAAAACGATTCAAATACACACGTATTACTCCGTTTCAAATCCACTCCGATCCCATTCTCACAAGGAAAACCTGTATTACAGTTTCAACAACTTTTTGAGTGCCTCAATGGAAAGGTTCCCGCATGAGAATGGTTTGTTCGAAAACCATCTTCCTGTAGAAACAGTGTGCAACCTCTGCAAGAGTACACACAGACATTTTTGGCCCGATCCACCCAAAAGCTCTTGAATGAGCTCTTGAGGCCTTAAAACATTGGTTCTTCACCTTTTTGGAGGGTTTTCAGGGTACATGCCCTATCCAACAAGCCTCAGAAGGACCCAAAGAGGTCACATTTTCTGAAATCTAGTGTTGGGAAGTGAAGAATCTCCGTCTTGGGCTCATATCCAACGAGGGATGAGCCATATTACTTGGGCGTTCCCAGACTAAGGGCGAAAAAAGTTCCAAACGACATTCCTTTGAAAAGGCTCAGCCCTCGATTTCAATTTTTTGAGAAAATGATGCCCCAATAAGGTAGAATCAGAAACCAAAATAATCTCAGAGAGAGTAATACTAGTATTCACTTTGAAAAAAATGCGTTCAGGCACACCGTGCTTCTGAGCTTACGAAATCATTCTCATTGCATACTTGAAGCAAAATTCGGAGAGATAATTCCTCCCCTGCTTGCTGAAAACTCACGTATGAACTCCCGAAGTATTCTCTGATTGATTTTGATTGTTTAATGACGATCTTCTTGAACTCCCGACGTCAATGAAGGTTTTCAGAACATTCATAATCTCACTTTGATTATGTGAGCTAGCCATCTCTATGTGCACCCGGGAGGCTTGTCAAATGGACTAATAGTATATTACGTAACAAGTGCGAGAAGGACGATTCGGGTGTGCGAGAAGTTGCAAAGTGTGCGTAAATGTTACTTCTCGCGCGAGTTGGCAAAGCGTGCGGAAACTCCTCGCACGCGTTCCGTATACTATTTTTTGCAACGAGTGCGGAAAGTTGTACCTCCGCGGATGAGATACGTGTGACGGCGGTAAGAGGGGCAAGAGGGGATCCAGGGGGCGAAACCCCCGGTGGACTGTAGAAAACGTAGGATGTGGTACTTGAAAATTGAGTTTTTGGATCAGATTCATCAATTTTTAATGGATCTAACGAATTTCATCATAATTCAGAGTAGATAGTTATATCATTTGAATAAAAAAAATACAAGGAACATTCAATACAAGTTCTATTCTCACGAAAGGAACAAGAGTTTAAATATTTTGTTCAGTTTTATAACAAATATTTAGACTAGTGTTCAGAAAACAAAACAATCACATCTTCACCATAAACATTCTCACGAAAGATCGAGATAAGATGTCTCAAATCATTTTGACAATTGCCAATAAAGTTTAAACTCAAAATTCCCATTATTACAAAATCAAAAAATTGGGGAATTTTCATCATTACGAAATCAAAATATTGAAAAATTTGAATTACAACAGTGATAAACAATTTGTTCGTGAAATGCCAAAGAGTGAAAAATTAGAATCATATCAAAGTCAAAATACTTGACAACGTACACAGTATTCTCCATAGGAACTCTTGGGAGTCAATACCAGATTTGGCGAGTTTTTACTCACATTGGAGGAATTATATTCACGCATTACAAACTGTGCGGAGATATAACATTTATGCACGCTTCACCAGTGCGTAAATGTGAAACTGTGCGAGAAGTCATTCACGCATTACTTCTTGCACTGTAAATAGTGAAGAGAAGTCTCATCCATTTACAACTTCGCGCACAGAGTTGCAAAAAAATATTGATATCTGACATATGGGATCGCATTTTGATGGTAAATATGTCATTTTTTTGATAGAATATTGACCAAAGCCTTGAAACTGGTTTCCTACACTTTCTGTTTTAAAGTTTAGAACAATTGATTCCGATCGTAGTGGACCAGAATGTCTCTTCTATTCCCCCACAAGACCTCATAAGAAAAATGATGCTCTCAACATGTTCCTCACTATTCTAACCATAAACAACCATTCAAACCATCGCTAGGGTGTGTGACATGAGATCCAAATTTTAAGACTTCTGTAGGCGGAATGTTAACGAGTCGTGAGAATTACCCATATATAAGAGAGTCAAGACAATTCACTCCTTTCCACATTTTGTCCGGGTTATCTGGAATCAGTCTCCTTTGATATCATCTCAATCCGAAATTCCATATTCATCCAATGAATCTCTCGTCTTTGATTCGCGTGATTCGATACTGTGTGATTTTTTGAAGAGAGGTTGCCTTCAAATGAATGATTCCGTAGGATCTCACTCGCAGGGAAAAAGCTGTTGGGGATAGAATTAATTTAGGAAAGAGTCTGTTCGAGAACAAATTCATTCGACATCTTTCGCTCGGGAATACGGCCATTCAAGATGAGGGATCCGGGAAAATGTCCGGAAGCCAAACCTATATTAGGTTTCAGTGATGCAAGGCTCTGCTCTCTCAGGCAATCAGCCTGAAAGAGCAGAGCCTTGGTAGGGATGCTACTATCCCTAGTGTTGGTTTGATCGAATATCAGTCTCGATGGATTGGAGCTGAACTCTGTGAGCGCTCATCTACAGGAGTCCTACTATCGTTCTCCGTCAACTGCATCTTCTAGCGATAAGGGGGCGGAAGGTTGAACTCTAAACAATCAATCCATTGTGTGTCATAAACAGGGAGGAGGCAGAGTGTTGCTCAATCTAGGGGTCGAATATACCGTGTGATACATCCTTGAGGATAGCCGTGGATCATTTAGAAGAAGCAATAGAGAGAGGCTTTTTGAGTGACCGAATCTGAATGAGTGAGCCTAATCGAGACCACATCACCGCCCTTTTTCGTTGGCCATCCGACAGGAGAGAGAATGATCAATTTTCTTATCAGTCAAGCTCACATCTGCTGAATCTTGTCCAGAAGTCTCACCTTTAGAAAATCAGCATCCCAAGAGCTTATGTCATCGGTCCTTTTCTCTTTATTCTCGTCATCCTCAGGTGGAGGAGGATCATCTTTGTGGTAGGTAGCCCACTGAATGACTTTCCGTAATATAGCTGAGTTAACATTCGGAAGTGGCACAACTTCTTCTTCATCTTCATCCATACCCAAGTCTTCTAGCATGGTTTTGATAGTCACAGAGCACTTAGCTATGTCCACATCCACCTCAAACACCTCACCATCGGAGCTCTGCAACTTGATGTTGGGCATCTGCAAGGATAATTATAGGATCGGTGAGGTTGGTGAGATATTTCCATAGGAAAATTCAGAATCCAGAATCAATAGAGTTCAGGAGTAGTTTTGTGACACTCAACTGATTATTGAATCAAATCTGCTCGCTCCAGCTGTTGTGATCTAACAGAGATGAGGATGCGCAACTCATGACTAAAAGTAGAAGTGTGACCCTCTCAGAAATGCTTCTGGTTCGATAAAGTGGCTAATCTCGGTACTTCAAGACGATCTTGGGTATGAATGATAGGTGTCACATGCAATAATCGATATTGATAAGAATTGTTGTTCAGAAATTGAGGCGCGGCATGAATAAACAATGAAAACATGACATTTTTCACGTCTTCTTCGATTTCCCTGTCATAAGTTGGAAATTATCGAATATTCGGGAAAATGTGAGCAGAGATAGTTTGTAGATCTTTAGAAGATCCACAAGATCGATCTGAACACTCTTCCTCGCAAATTGCAACCCCTTGGATTTATTCCTCATCAGAGTCGAAATCGATTTTGTTTGCACATTCGTTGAAATTGTGCATAACTGGCTTATACTATTCCACTAAGATAATTCAGTGAATTTGGAGCAGAAAGGATCGCTAGATATTTTTTCCTGAACTTGATCGTTTTCGAGTAATGGTAATGGCCAATTCCGCGACTTGAAACCCTCAATGCGGCGTTTTCATGAATGCATTTAGGGTTGAGCGTCGCGACCATTACTCGAGAACGATCAAATTTAGGAAAACAAGCCTGGAGTTTCTTCCTGTTCCAAATTCACTGAATCATCTTAGAAAAATAGTTTGAAAGCGTTATGAATAATGTCAACGAATCTATTCGAACAAATTCGATTTTGACTTTGATGAGGAATAACTCCAAGGGGTTACAATCTGCAAGAAAGAGTGTTTAGATCAATTCTGTAGATTTTTCACAGATCTACAAACTATTTCGCCACACAATTTCCTCAATAATTTACATTTTCCGACTTATGACGGAAAAATAGGGGAAGACGTGAGAAATAGCATGTTTTTATTGTCTATTTATGCCGCGCCCCAATTCTTGAACAGTAATTCTCATCGATATTGATTATTGAGAATGACACCTATCATTGAAGTGTGGCGTCCCGCCATCCCGATGTGACCCAATAACCCAAAGAAGTTGTGAATTGCTGAGTTGCGATTAAGGATTGCTTGTCTTTCAAGTAACCTCTATTTAATTAAGCAATCAGAATTATGAAGACAGGTTGATTCAGCGCATTGTTGTCGCCGTGCGCGTAACCCACAGTAACTCCGAGTTACGTGAAAAAGAAAAAAAAAAATTGAAAATTTGAAAGAAAAACTTGCCTTCGAGAATATATATGTATATATATACGTGTGTAAGTGGATTCATAAATTTATTATATGTATATATTATATTGTATAAGGCCGCCTTTGATTTTACGATACGAGATGGTGTAGTATTTATAACAAGATTAACCATGTAAAATGAAGGTTACTCGGAGGTATACAGTATTCAATCGCAACACGCAAAATTTACATAGAACACAATTTAGATATCGAACATATAAACGTCCATTTGTAATGATACATACACTTCACACACGATGTCCTGTGATTCAAATCTCCGCGCCACACCGCTACTTGCCCGAGCAACCAAGAGATGGCGCCACCATGGCCTTTTTACTCTCCCATGCAGCAACCGAGCAATTACCGACTGACCGCATGGAAATTGAACGTGGAACCTCGCCACGTGATAATCAACAAGCAGCTACAGTAGAAGAATACAGCCGAGTTGCGATGGAGAAAAACTTAGAATCATTGAAAACCGATTTCGAAAGTGTAATCGCAAGTGTTGTAGAAGAGTGTAGGGTAGCGCAAGTGTTATTTGATGCAGCAAAACAAGATGTGCTCATGAAACGAAAAAAATTAGAGAACTCTGTTAAAATATATAGTGACTTTTTGCAGCTATATGGTGAAAATTTTAACGAAGATCTGGACTTATTATTATTAACAAAGTCCGTCGAGACACAAACCATCATGGTGCCAGCCGAGGATAAGTGCAATGTGGAAACTCAAACATCGAGCAAAGTGCGGGATGTGAGTATATCAGTGATCCCACTTATAGATTGTGAAATTTTTGAACCATATGAATACATTGGTATTCGCAAGAATAGCAATCCTACTGATAAAGAGGTGGATGACGACACACCATCAAATCACCATGACAGCATTCCAGATAATACATCAAACGTGGGAGACGCACCACACAATTTCCAGATAAGTGCCAAAAGTTCCTTTAGTCCACGTGGTCAAGTTGTGGTGAACTACGACACTGAGCATGCCGCATCACGCATAACAGGTGCATCACGCGTAACTGCTAACCCAGCAGACGACACGCAAAATAGTGAGCCACCACGGGCCACGTTTCTCGCCAACCGGCCCCCACCCACGCTCGCTCTCCCCGACTTGGTATATATCTCATCATCAAGCCCGTCATGCATAACGGAGAATCAAACAAATCATCAACAGGGAAATGAACTACTGGACGTGGAATTACCCATTTTTAGCTCGACTCCAGACATCGAGCAAAGAGCCTCATCATTAAATGGGAAGCCTTCCATTAAAGTAATTAGTGATGTATCACTGCCGCGAGATCAATGGATCACACTCGTACCAGGACCACATTATGAGCTCATATCTCCTGAACCCGAGGCAGAAATGAGCGAAAATTTAATTTCATTCGATTTCTCGGGTCAGAAATTAATTTCAAGTTACGCCGAAGATGGAGGAGCCACAGAACGTGAAAAAGGAGATTTGATGCCAGCTACATCGAAGGAAAATGGCATGAATTTTGATATTGACGATTCAAAAAAAATTAGGATAAGACAACAAAATAGGATACGAGCCAGAATATATAGGGAACGGAAAAAGGCAGGTGAAACAAGTAAAAGTTGGTGCATTTTGTGCAAGCATGCTCACGCAATATCGCCGACTAGATGGGCAAAATGCAGAACCTGCAGCGAAGCAAAGGCGGATATTTCATGCCTGAGGAAGAACAATGTGAGAACTTTCCAATGCAAAAGTTGTAAGAATCATATTAAACGCATGACACAAAATACATCTTTACAGCTTTGAGTAATCGGGTCATTGGGAGGTTGGACCACGGCGCCCCTGCTGGATGCATCCCCGGGACGGGAATGGTCTAGGGGGGGGGGGGGGGGGGAGATGTGGCGTCCCGTCATCCCGAGGTGACCCAATTACCCAAAGAAGTTGTGAATTGCTGAGTTGCGATTGAGGATTGCTTGTCTTTTGAGTAACCTCTATTTAATTAAGCAATCAGAATTATGAAGACAGGTTGATTCAGCGCATTGTTGTCGCCGTGCGCGTAACCCACAGTAACTCCGAGTTACGCGCACGGCCAAAAAAACAGGTCAAAATTTCATAACCACAAAGCTATAAAAATTGAGTGTCAACAGCAGTTGATTGATCAGTCTTGAAACGTTACTCTTAAACTCACGCGCAGATTTTACCCAAGTGTTGAGCACGACAAAGTAAATTTCTAAGTGAGAGACTGAGTCGACTGAATCCCGCCGCGCATCTCCGGCGTCATCCCGAGAACGAGCTAATCAACCTGTCTATCAGCCTCCAGGATATCTTGACCCGCAGAGCTGGGAATCCTCGAGTAGAATTTAGTATGAATATAATTGTAAGTCTAAGAAAATCTACCATTTAAGTTTAGTATATTGAATCTATCGTTGTTACCTTTGTATAGTCCAATTCAAAATTAGCATAAATCGAATTATTCTCAAATCAATACTTATTAATTAAATTGACCTTCTCCCTGATGATTAATATGCATATTTCCTTTTTCAAAATTTGAACGATATATATATATATATATATATATATATATATACACACACACACATCAAAAGCGTATTCATATTCTTGTCTACAATTTTGAATAAGGTGAGTGCAACAGGGCAGGCCACCCTTCAATGTCCAAAAACCCACTCTAAAATAGATATATTTGTTACCCGGACCCATCAGGTCCGGTCATAACAGAAGCACAAGATCGTCTTGAAGTACCGAGTTTAGCCACTTAGTGATCGAATTTAGAGTCACACTCCTGACTAAAATGTTTGTTGAATTAGATTCAACCACCCCCCCCCCCTCCCCCACCCCTCGGCATAGTGGAATTTGTATAAAGAGTCACACTGAATATTTGCTGGACTAGTATCATTCTTGGTGTATACATACTCGGTGTATATATAGAATAGTACTCAGCAGGAATACAACCCCGAAATCTCATCTATATAGCAGCTTCATAGAGACAGAAGAATGTCTTATTATAGAACTTTCGCCATCCTTTATGATGAAACTAAAGGATCGCTGTAGTTTTGTTCAAAAGATGAAGAAATTCCGTCATACCGATGTAGAATTCAGTATAGACATTCTTGAAAGTGTGCAAGAATAGAATCAAAGGCTAACAATCTTACAAAATTCATGAATCTACCAGAACATATCAAACATCTATGGTGACCACATTCTTTCACGTGTCAGAAAAAGGACATAGCAATTCACCATAACTCAGTCAAATCTTATATGAGATAAGTGTACCAACTTGGCTCTATGAAGCCATTTTCTCTATAACTCTGGCCCATCTAGATATTTTCAAACGTACTCCAACTCATTTTGAAGATTGTCTCAAGACCTTCAAAATGACTTGAAGTACATCCAATTCGGACCAATTGGAGCCAAACTGTCTCGGTTCTCCCAGAAGGTGATTTTTGAGAGTTCACAAGAGTGGGTACCCAACTTGCCTCCATCATTTGAAACAAGGCAGATCTGCGGTAAAGAGCATAAAATCGCTTTCATACGCTTCCATCATCGTGCCTCGACATTCGTAGCTTTTAGCGGGCCCAAAATACTGTTTCCGACCTATTTTGATGCGGGGAAGACGTTATGATTGGTGGAAAACCCATACTTCACCTCTTTCCGAGAAAACCATATGGGGGCATATTAGGTACACTCCGGTGTCAGCCTTCTTGTTCCCCAAATGATCTCCGTGTTTTGGACATAAAATCGCTCCGAATCAACGTTTTGCAACTCTGTAAAACGGATTTTGAAGGTCTCGAGACAAGGAATCGAATACGCTAAAGTACGTTAAGATTGGTCGGATGATAATAAATTTGCACCGGTTTTAGTGAACGCGTTTTCCTCTGTGATTTCTTAGCCGCGCAATCACGAAAAATGGAAAAATCAGTTCAAATTTTCTGGAGAACGCAGAAATGATCTGGAGTGATCCAACTGAATACTACCTCATATCTTAACAAACAGACGTGAAAACAATATGCGGGAAGGTCCACGAGTTCCCATTTCTGAGATCGGCATACGTAGGCAAGTTGGGTACACTTACCTCAATTGAAGCGTGTACATGCTTGAATTGAGATTCTTTCCGAGATCTATCTGGCCATCTCATTCGAGGAAATCAAAATGATTACGAGTCCCAAAAATTTCAGAAGTGATAACGCACATTTCCACCATTCGAGAGAACGATTGATTCAACACGAATGAGAAATCAATGCATTCTTTGGTTACAAAATGAACAATTCCAGTTATACCGATGTGGAATTCAGTGTAGACATTCATGGTAGTGTACAAGAATACAATCAAAGGCAGATAAACTTCTAAAATTCATGAATTGACAACAACATAGCAGGAATCTATGAAAACCAGTCTTTCACGTGTAAGGAAGGGTACATAGCAATTCACCATAACTAACAATAAGTCAATTTTCATACAATTGAAGCGTATGATAGCTTGAATCGAAGCTCTTACTGAAGATCATCTGATCATACCCATTGGGAAGCTCAAAATAATCACGATCCCCAGAAAAGTTCAAGACTGATAACACATTTTTCACCGTCTGGAAAAGCCATCTGACTTGACACGATTCCAAAAATCAATACATATGGGCCATTTCGGAGCATTTCAGCCAGAGCCGTCACCAGGGGGGTCTGGAAAAAATCCCAAAAAAATTTTTTCTGTTAGTACCATGTTAGAGTAGTACGGAGAGATTTTTTTGAAATTTTTTCGAAGCCCCCCATGGGCCTGAGGGTCCATGAAAGATCTGAGGCCCCTCTTTAACCTATTTTGGAAATATCATAGCTCCGACTAGACTCAATATTTTTGGACGTACTTGGGCGCACTTTCTCTCTCAAGACCGGTACTTTTAAGGAAAAAATTGTCCAAGAGCGATAATTGAGCCTAGCAACTTCTAGGAGCTATTTGTTGAGAGCACATTTCAGCGATTTTTGGGCCTCCTTTAAAGTAATCTAGCTCCCTTTAGACATGAGATAATTGACTTTTACCAGTGGTCATTTTGAAGTTTCTGAGAAGCTACAATTTGAGCACTTGTAAAAGTTGATTATCGGACTTTTTATAGGAGTCACAGTCGGTAAAAGTTGAGCAGTTTCGTGAAAATGCCAAAATTTGAGCTCAATTTAAAAAAATCTTTTTTTTTCTTTCGACCCCAAACCTATGCGAATATGTTATTCGATACAAATACCATCAATTAGGACAATAATCTGGATGGGTCATTCAATTCTTGATTTTATTCAGCCAATTTGAAACATCCTTTTATGACATTTTGCTTAAAATGCCAACATAGGCATAGCTCGCATATGCTCCCATCTGAGTTGTTGTGCACCAACCTTCAAGAGTTCTTCAAAATACTTGATGATCGACGTCTATATTGCCTTTGCAGCAGTGTTATACATAGTCCCCCCACAAGAGAGAAACAGCGCAATAGACGTTGCTAAGCAAAAATATTGAGTCGAATGGAGAAAGAAGCCCTGGACAATCCAAAGCGAATATACGTGGATGAAGAACAGTATTATTCAATTGAAAGAATGTGATTTGTGTCTATCCATCACAAAAGTACGTTACTTGCAAAGATTTGAACAAAAGTTTTTGAGTTTTATCGACCAATAGACAAGCAGATTGCGCGCGCGGGTGTTTGTGGCAGTATAGCTACCATGCGACTTCTGCGTATCGGGATCCCTAGAATAATCAGTAGGGAGTGAGACGAGTTAGAAATATTCATAGTTTGTAAACAATCATTTCGATCCAAGTCTAGGAAAATTGTTATCAAATCACATCAAGTGTCTCGAACCTGCCTTCCCCTTCGAAGATCCGTGGTGGGTTCGGATCTGCAAAATTCCCAGCCCTATCATACGTAACAGCCGACCGGATACCATTGCGTGATTTGCAATTTTCAACGATACCTGCTTTTCAATCGAAACCCCTGAGTTGTTTCATCAGACAGACTGAATTCCCGAGGATTTTCGATAAGGGAAAGATAATAGTCCAAAAACGGACGATATGACGATGATTTCGGTCTCGTGCAAGAACCACAGAAAATGATAGAAAAGATGAAGAATAGACTGCAGTCTCATGATCTAACCTTTGTAACGTGAAAAAAAGCCGTGAGTCGAACATATTTTTGAGTATAATATGTATTGGAAACGTCTTTGTACATAAATTCGACCATTCAATTATGTTTTACGGGTATCGGCTCCTATTCTCAGATTGTACGTTTTAGAATATTCTGATCCATTGTGGAGGATACTCCGTTTCCGGAAGTGTTGTGCAGATGTTAAATTAGTCTCAAACTTTATAAGATTGACTCCTCTTTACTGTTTTGATTATCGTGTCTAAATCTCGAGTAAAATATGTCTGGTGTGTAGAGTTGATGAGACTGATGCAATAATCGCCTCGAATCACCATTTGAATAATTCGTTCTCTGGTATATGATTTTTCGGCACAACTCGTGAAGCCCTCGTATCATTTTGTTACCTCTCTGAGTGTATTATTCAATTTTTGAATGAAAAAATATTCTATAAACGTTGAGAACTTTGACATGTATAGAACAAGCGCAGTTGAGAATCAACTTAAGAGCAATTTCTTCATCCATAATCTTGGAACGATATCACCTCACTAGCTATTTGTGAAGTGTGAGAGAGTATTGAAGTTCTAAAACTACGGAAATGCATGATATACATCAGGACTATATTATATTTCTTTCAAAAACACTGGGCGACTCATTTAAATAGTAGTTACCGAGTCCACAATCGTCCAAACGCGAGTGGATGTCTTTACCGTGACAAGGCTGTTTTTACCGTGACACGTGAAATCGAAATATTCAGCATAACTTTGACCCACGTACGAAAAAAATTTGTGCCCGATGGGATATGTTTTCTGGACGATATGCAGACCAGAAATGATCATCGCGGGACCAGTTTGGAACGATTTTTTTCGCGCCGTTTTAGAGACCGAAATGCATTAGTTATCTCGAAATTACTCATATATTCATACGGCTAATCAACAGGACTCGGATGCTGAGTGTAACAAAAACAAGGAGAACGAGAATCCTGGGCATGCTGGGAAGCCTAGTAACTCCAAATTCGAAATCTCCTTCGTTGATATTTATCAGCCAGGAGAAATCGGTGATACTGAGGATTTTCGTAGAAAGACACGTGATGGACCCGTTACGTCTCCGATGCATTATCATAAGAGAACGCCCAAATCTTCAATTCTTAATGAACGTGTGCCTGCACTCGACAATCGTGGTAAAGACAATGCTCTTCTAACTAGAGTCAAATTAGATAGGGCAACATATACTTGAAATACACAGTTTGTAGATTTGGGATATAATCAGATAGAACTAAATCTGTCAAGATCAACAGGAATAATAATAAATTGGTTCTCAGATTCTGAGTAGATAATGAAGTCACACCTGGGTACATTGGCAATGAACATCCCCAGCTGAACCTGGCTATAATAGTTGTGCTTCTTTTCCAGAGAATAATTTTCACCAGATGTGTCAACGAATGCAAGTGCTTTAAGGCGATGCGGTCACCATGCACGCTGAACTTCGTTCACAGAGCTCTCAAAATCTTTTCCATTATGGGCTAAACGACGAGTTATCCAGGCTTTATTATCATCTAATTTGGCCTGGATAACTCTTCGTTTCGCCCAAATCGGATTAGATTTTGAGAGTTTTGTGAACGAAAATGTGCCAATTTGTAGGTTAGAAAGTACCCGCGGGCAAGTTATTCTCGTTTATTAGCGATAGTCTTGTGATTGGTGACAAATAATGAGTTGTCCACCACAATTCAAATGATAATACGTAATGGACAAATCGTCCCCAACTCCGTTTCGTGAAAATTTTTTGATTTACATCCAAATAAGATGTAATTTCCGGGTTGCACGGTGACCGCATCGCCTTAACCATTTCTTGAAAAGACAAATCTGTGTTTCCATAAGGGCATTTGATTCTTATAATGCGATTCAGCTAGAGGACTATGCCATCAGGGCTGTAACCCAGCCATGGTACAGCTGGGTTTACCATAAGGCCAGCCAACAACACATCTTTGTTCACAGTTTTCGTATACCAATCTCTGGCCCTCAGTTCCATTCTGGTGGTATAGTGGGTAGCTGTATTACCACTAAATTTATGAGTGAAGAATTTGCTTACTTTGGTTGGCCAATCATCCAGATGAGGTGACTTGTTCCATGGTGAGATGAAAGGGTATGCAGCGCTTGCAGTAAGTCTACAGGCTCTTTCTACTCCCCTTCTTGCATTGGCTTGAGACACAGTGTAAAGGCAGATGTTTACAGCATCATCAAAAGAAACTCGTACTCTGTTTGTGTAGAAATTTTGTTGCTTAGCACTTAAATCCATGAGGCACTTTGGACGGAGAACATTGGCTTCCTGCTCAGCAAATAAAATGTAGTTG
This sequence comes from Eretmocerus hayati, assembly GCA_029851415.1. NCBI lineage: Eukaryota > Metazoa > Arthropoda > Insecta > Hymenoptera > Aphelinidae > Eretmocerus > Eretmocerus hayati. Next base: position 71,096,346 of record CM056742.1, on the reverse strand, counting down.
TCGTGGAATGGCGCATGTATGCCAGCACTCAGAATCTGTTTGCAGGTGTCTACGTCCATAAGTATACACCTATTGGCAGTCACTGGCACATTGACACAGCTTCTCCTCTTTTCTCGCATCTTCTGCAGCTCACTCCATCGTGCGTCTAAAAAAGAAGATAAAAAATGTAAATATTTCAAGAAGTGCATGTTTCTGTCAAAACAAGCACACTGATATTTACTCACATTTCATTATTAACCCTCTACACTGAAAACAAAAGGAAGTAGGCAAAGCCAGAAAGTCTGGTGGAAACTAGTCCGCTCGGCCGGGTAGTAAAGCGGAGTCTTCTGCTCGGCACTTTCTCTCTTGATTACAGCGATATTATGCATCAAGTTGGTTCGCAAATATCACAAAGTAATACTAAATGTTCTCAAGATGCATATAGTGTAACACAAATACGAGTGAAATTATCGTAAACAAGTTAAAACAGGCTCAGAAGCCGAGCGGTCGAGCCGATGAGCCGAGAGAATATATAGGTATACTGCACGGCGTTCGATGATGAGGCGACGAGCAGTATACCTATATATTCTCTCGTGCCCATCGGGCGGCGCTCGGCTTCTGAGCCTGTTCTAACTTCTTTACAATAATTCCGCTCGTATTTGTGTTACACTAAATACATCTTGAAAACATTTAGTATTACTTTGTGATATTCGTGAACAAATTTGGTGCATAATATCGCTGTGATCAAGAGAGGAAGTGCCGAGCAGAAGACTCCGCTTTATTACCCGGCCGAGCGGACTACTTTACCATACTGTCTGGCTCTGCCTACTTCGTTTTTTTCAGTGTGGCGCCCAGTGGGTCCTGTGGGACCCACTTCCAAAATCCAGACATGACAAGCACCACGGCAATATTTCGGCAATTGTGCATGGTAATGGCTTTCTTCTAGGCCAAAACTAAAAGTCTGTCATGATACGAGGCCCTGATAAAGCGTACATAGTTTTCGGGATCACGCGAAACTCAGCGCTCGCGAGTCGATCGACGAGGACGTGAGTTTACGGTCTAAATCGATTCCTGTAGAGATGCGAATGACTCCTAAGCATCCAATACCTATTGGAATATCTTCTTTCGGCCCCTCTTGAAGGTATCCATGCGTTGGTTCGAACGGCAGAATTGTCTAGGGGCTGGTCAATTCAGGAAGTGGGTCCCACAGGACCCACTGGCCTTCTGCGACACATGGTATCCATGCATGAATATCTTTCACGTAAAAAAATATCTGGGCGTGTAATTGTGCGTGAAGTGGGTCCTGCAGAAACCATTGGCGTTCGCGTTCACAGAAGTCACGTGGTCGTTCGAATCGATCTCCATCAAGCTTAGCTCAGAATCCCAGCCGTTGAATCTCTAAGAAAATTGTTGTGGATATGAGGTATGACTCGCAAGAGCACTTTGTCAAGTTTGCGGATTGCGAGGCGGATTGCGAACGAAGATGTAAGCTCTGCGTGAAGAGTGAAGTATACTCTTTTTGTGAGAAGTGTCGAGTGACTCTCTGCTGTAATGTATCCAAGAAACTGTTTCTATGACGTCCATCATAAGAATTCAGACTAACTGAGCAATTTTATAATGGTCTCATTGATCCATGATTGTAAGCTTCTTCGTCACAAATTCACTCTAAAAGTTTGAAGATACAAGCCCTTTATTCAAAAGAAGAAGATTGTTTGTGTAGATTCAATATTATGACCTGAACGCCCAATGGGTCCTGCAGGACCCACCCAAAAAAATGCTGTTTCCGGTTATTTTGAGGAAATTGCGATTTGTCACGCCCATCTAGGAGCCAGATGAAAACATTTGAAGTAGAAAAAGAAAAAAAAAATTCCGTGTCCTTGATACCTGGGGCGCTAGAGGGTTAATTCATTCGCCTGTGAGAAAACATCTTCTTTGACTCGTATCCGAATTTTGGTATCGGGTACACCATGACAAAACTTTTTGATGGAAACAGCCTCATACATGATGAATTCCACGCCAAAGCGACCTACGGAAAGGGGTCATCTCTCAGATTCTTTTTTAACCTTTTTCATTCGATTCTATGGCCCAAAATAGGAACTTCGGACCACCTATGGGGTCCAAAAAAAATTTCTCCTCTCCATTGCACGCATATCCGTCAACAGACCGAAAATTTATCGTGTAAAAATCGATGCTCTTTTATTCACGAAAATGGGAATATTAAGAGTTTTTGGATAGCTATCGATTTGCGGGTTGCGGCATCTGAAAGGGCATCAAAAAACCTATCGGAAACGTTGTTGAAAATTCCTTCTCTGTGATTTGGGGGCCTCCTGGAGGCAAAAGAGTGTTTTTCACTAAAATGTTGATTTCTCAAAAAGCCATTTTTTTTATTTTTTTAAAATTACATATTTGACGTAAAATTTTGCGTTCTTTCGAAAAAAATGAGTTTCAGAGAAGTTTGGGGCGATCCAAGTGACTTATGAGCCATTTTTTGAAAATTCGATTTTCCCGGTTTCAGAAATAGGCGATTTTCTGCGCATGCGCACAAACGTAGACTTTCGGCACCACTTTCAATGGAAAGCTGACAAAATTTCCTATAAAATGACTACCCGCAAAGTTGAAATTCATGCACTGAAACGCGATCTGCAAGGATTAATTATGTCGAATCAAAATCACATGAAAATTCAGCCCATTAACGCCTTCGTGGCGCCTGCTGAGATGACACATTCACTAGATCTTCTCGGGACTCAATTTTGAGTACGAAATTGACCTGAAAAAAATTCGGACCACATGGTTTCAACGTAAAATTGTATGAACTTTCAAAATATGCGATGAAAAACCCCGTTTGAGGTGAACCCGAGGTGCTACATCCAATTTTTTGCCAGAAAATACGATATTTCACATTCAAAATTGCGAAAAATTGAATGTAGCACCTCGGGTTCGCCTCAAACGGGGTTTTTCATCGCATATTTTGAAAGTTCATACAATTTTACGTTGAAACCATGTGGTCCGAATTTTTTTCAGGTCAATTTCGTACTCAAAATCAAGTCCCGATAAGATCTCGTGAATGTGTCATCTCAGCAGGCGCCACGAAGGCGTTAATGGGCTGAATTTTCATGTGATTTTTATTCGACATAATTAATCCTTGCAGATCCCGTTTCAAAGCATGAATTTCAACTTTGCGGGTAGTCATTTTATAGGAAATTTTGTCAGCTTTCCATTGGAAGTGGCGCCGAAAGTCTACGTTTGTGCGCATGCGCAGAAAATCGCCTTTTTCTGAAATCGGAAAAATCGAATTTTCAAAAAATGGCTCATAAGTCACTTGGATCGCCCCAAACTTCTCTGAAACCCATTTTTTTCGAAAGAACGCAAAATTTTACGTCAAAAATTTGAGTTTAAAAAAATAAAAAAAATGGCTTTTTGAGAAATCAACATTTTAGTGAAAAACACTCTTTTGCCTCCAGGAGGCCCCCCAATCACAGAAAAGGAATTTTCGACAACGTTTCCGATAGGTTTTTTGATGCCCTTTCAGATGCCGCAACCCGCAAATCAATAGCTATCCAAAAACTCGAAATATTCCCATTTTCGTGAATAAAAGTGCATAGATTTTTACACGATAAATTTTCGGTCTGTTGACGGATATGCGTGCAATGGAGAGGAGAAATTTTTTTTGGGCCCCATAGGTGGTCCGAAGTTCCTATTTTGAGCCATAGAATCGAATGAAAAAGGTTAAAAAAGAATCTGAGAGATGACCCCTTTCCGTAGGTCGCTTTGGCGTGGAATCCATCACATACTCTCACTGTTTTTTTATATTGTCCCAAATTTGAGTGACGTCTGTGCAAGTAGCTTCTTTGAGGTCAGCAAACTTGTTCCTATGCGAACAGACAAGGATGAGAATAGTATAGTGATGTCCAAGCTGTGATTTGGAATTGAGGCAATCAATTTGGTATTGATGGATTGACCTGAAGTCTTCCAACGAAATAGAAAAAAGTGAAATGTGATGAAAGGAAGAGGGGAAAAGCATATTATTGGCAATTTGATAACCTAACCTTACCTTGATATGTGAAGCAGGAGTGCTACGATGTGCTTGCACACACTCTCGACAGCCTTGCAGCTACACGCCACTCCGAATTCTTTTCTCGAATTTGGCAAGAATTTGACAGTGAAATTGAGCCGGTGAGGATTCCCATGTAGATCACTGTTCTGAACACAAAGAGCAGCAGTTTCGACTTCGGAGCGATCAACGCGGGTAACCCCCACAAAACGGATATGTTGCGCCAAAAGAACATCGACACCAGCGAGATAAACATTCACCCGATCACCAACTGAAACCCGAATTTCTCCTGTGGTGATCAATGGGAGATCTAAGGCCGCCATTGTCCACTTATATCTGCACGGACCAACTCGAAAACAAAGGCCAACAATAAGGGTGAAAGCTGACATGCCGAGTGCCGACTGCCGACTAGCTGCTCCGTTTCTCATATGCAACGGCTTCCGCTCCGTAGTTCAAAATCTCAGCGTATGGCGGCCATCATGGCGACCCTTGGCAGGGCGAGTAGCTCTTGCAGGCATATGTTTGACATTTGAGTATCTGGTCCATGAGATTGCCCAATTTAGAAAAATCACAAGATATTCATATGTGTATCTTCATAAAATGTATATTATGAATATGAAAATTATAAATAAGGGAGAAATGTGAGAAAAGGTACAACTACCACAAATATGAAGTTTACCTGGTCGGCGTGGCTCTTCAATCCGCAATATGGTAATATTGTTCAACTTTTTCGCCATGATTCGTACATGTAAGACTGATAGTGAATATCACGTCGACTTCTCGGAATGTGTGCAGTAATGGCTGTTAAGGTCTATTCTCATGTAATTGGTCGATGAAGTGAAAATTCGTATGAATTCGTGTTAAAGTGTCTCATTCAGATGATCTCAAACAGCACTATTGAATATTCTATGTGGCTCATATTCACGCCCAACTCTTATTGCCCCTGCAATTCCACTGATGGTCAAATTCAATTTTTGATCAAACTCAATTTTCAAATAACTCACTCAAGATCAAGTTAAATTTTTGTCTGATCTTTTATTCATGTATGATTCAAACATGCTTCCACACTTGATACTTTGCATATGTTGAGATTCATCTAATCTATGCTGTTGTACCGGGAAATCCTTGGCACTGAGCGCATGGAAGACGTTACTGACGTTTTTCCTGAGGAAATGCCTGACTCCTCACCGAGTAGAGCCGCCACAGCTTTCGAAATTTTTTACAAAAAATCCCAATGTGAAACCCCGAGGACATCCTCGACGTTTCCCCCGAACAAATCTGCTACAGACAGCCCTGGCTTTCAAAATCTTTTCAAACAAAGCACCGGGGAAAACCCCCAGGAAACCTTCGACGTTCTATCCGAGCAAACCTGCTACAGGAAGCTTTGGCTTTCGGAATTTTTTGACAAAAAGCACCGGAGAAAATCCCGGATTCCGGAAATGTCCGATTTTTTCCGGGAATCTCACAAACCTCCATTCAACAACAAAGTAAATGAGTGATCAAAAGTCGTCTCACTGAAAGTTTTGTGTTTCCAAAGTATGCTCAACATTCTTCATTTGATCTCAATCCTTTTTAATTGAAACTCTGCGGGATGGAATCCATAATTATTCTAATGCAATGCAAGTGCGGAGCATTGGACATGTGACAGAATCTAAGTGAGGAGAGCCAATGGAATGCGAAGTACTCTTGACACTGGGAGGTCTTACTCAACAGTATGTACTTCACGAAAAATTATTTGGAAGAGGACATGAAAAGGGGACATACATAAGGGCGTTATCGCGAAAACTTACAAATTTTGTATCCAAAAATTCAGAAATTGAAAACTGATGTCCCCATGCCTATACCAATTTTTTCCATCCCTTTCCACATGTTGAGTGATAATATGTTATAAAACATATGCAGATATTTTTTGGAACAAGTTAGAACGTTAGATGTGATTTTCACATGTATAAGACATAAGGAAAGTAGTACATGGACCTTGATGCCCTTGTCTTGTGGTCCATTACAAATAGACTCAATTTAAATGTATCCAAATGCTACATTATGTCTTTTATCAAGAATCGTGAGCTTATCAAGTTTGATTATTAAATTGGTGGTCAAACGCTGTCTCGTGTCAATGCTATAAAAGACCTTGGCGTCGTTTTTGAAGAAAATGTTACTTTTGGTGAGCATGTTGCTGGTATAGTTAATGAATGCAGCCGATTGCTGGGTTTCATGAAAAGAAATACTAGTGACTTCAAAAATATCAAAGTATAAAGTATTTGTACACTACACTGATTTGTCCGAAACTCACGTTTGCTTCAGCAATATGGAGGCCTACCTCAAAATTTTTGATGTATGAATTCGAAAAATTCGTATTTATATTTGTGTGAATAGTCTGTCCAAGGACAATGTTCCATGCAGCTTCTGCAGTTTATCAAACTTTCCACATTGTAGTATATATGTAATATGTAAGGCGTTAAATACTAGTTTGGTGAACCGACTATTCTGGTTTCAAGTTGACAAGTTGATGTAAGATTCTTAGGATATGAAGAAGGAATTCAAGCGTGTATCTATCTCTTTACTTTCTGATGTTGTAATAAGGAATAAACTCAATCATGAACAGTTATGTGTTGCCTAATTTCAATGTGTCCAATGACATTTGTGTGAAAGTAAATGGTCCTCTTCTACATCCACACATACTAACGATATTCCACTTCGCTTTGAAACAATTGGATGATGATGTTGAAGAGATTGTTGAGTCTTGTGGAGGAAATGATGAGTATTATGTCTAGGAGCAGAAATAAACAAGCATTTAAACCACAAGACACAGTAGTCACTTCTTCGCCTTGAGCAGTCCGTTCCATGTACCAATGTTGAGCTTTGAGATCTGGACTGAGGCATACCAGGTTAATGTATGGAAGAAAAAGACCAAGCTGAATGATGAATCGATCAGTGTCTTCTCTTTTCATTTGTCACTCTGTTTCTCATTGAAAACTTCACTCCGAAAACAAATCTCTTATCGAGTGCTACACTTTTCTTAGATAATTTACCTCTCACATTTCTATAAGGCAATTCATTTCACAATTTTTCTGAAAACCGGGGAACACTGTGTGGGGACACTATTCCTTCTTTTTCGAGATCCCATGCATAGAAATAAGATGAAAGCAAAACTTCTCCAACCGCAATATAATCCTAAAACTTGAACACACAGCCAGGAAACACCAAGCGACTCAACCATATAACCTCGGCGAGGTTATATATACATGTCAGATTTTGCCTTCTGCTCGCCTGGAATAGCTGACCGTGGCATGAATGTCTTACGCAGAATTTCACGTGATATTTTAGGTGAAATCTCACGTGATATTTTAGGTAAAATCTCACGTGAGATTCTACGTAAAATTTCAGGTGAAACGAGAGAGACGCCTGCGCAGTATGGTGGCGCAGCAGTCGCCGGCCCGTGGCACAGACGCCTCGACTGTCGGATATTATTCGGTTTATATTTCACATTTTTAGATTAATTTAAGGCATCGAACTAATAATTGACCCTCGATGCATCATTTAGGACTAAGCAGAACCCTCATTGTCGACTCGAATATGCAGAAATACGCTTTCTAAAATCTAATATCACGTGAGATTTCACGTGATATTATGGCCCAATATCACGTAATATCTCACCTGTCTCACGTGAAATATCACGTGACAATACAAAAAATTCGGTATCGCTACAATTGCTGAACTATTCGATTACCGTGACATTTTGACCCTAAGATGTGCATTGTATCTTCGAGATTCGAACTCATACATTCAATCTGAACTGATTGATTCCGAACATCCTTATGGCACGAGATCTACTCAATCTTTCAGAATACCCCCACACAGTTTACAAGGTACGAAGGAGTCGACATTTCGTCGTTGTATAAAACTATGGAATAAGCTTCCAAACCACGTGGTTCAAAATCATGATAGTCCCAATTATAAGTTTTTGGTGAAGAACAACATTGTGTCTTCATAACCCATAGAGATGGAAATTTTGTTGTTAGTTAGAATGTTTCATTTGCTGAATAATAATCTATGATTTATTATTTGATAATTATGTATTTTCCTCGATAATTTATATCTCTATATGTTGTTATTCTTATCTGAGATGATATTTCTCAAAGAATCTTTATATTATCTATGTCCATAGGGCCTTGTTGCCCGTTCAATTTTCCTAAATAAAATAAAAAAAAAATAAAATAAAAAAATATGGACCTGACATTTGCAGTTTTTGGTGTTTTATTGTCTCGCGAGAAATCTTGGAGCAATGGGACCATATGACCCTGAAATTCGTGTTTAAATGGTTGATTTGAGTCGTTAATACTTGCTCTGGACCCTGGTAAAAATATTTGACTCTAAATTCGACTCGAATATTAGACTCAAGTATTAGACTCAGGATTTGGGTCCTTTATTCGAGTCGAATATTAGAGTCATTTTTTGGGGAATTAAAATAAGCCACTCAGCCTTATTAATAACTTTTCTCGATATTCCTAATCCATTATATGTCCGAAAAATGATTGGAAAAGAGAAAAAAAAACTAACATTGGGATTTCGGGTGCCGTCACCGGGATTCGAACTCACAAACTTTCGGTCCGAAGTCCAACACTCTACGTCCGTGGCTAGCGAGACGAGATACGGATAACGGCGTAAAAGGCGAACTTGAACTGCAAGTCACCGTATGGAGAATATAGCATCCTGCTACTCATTCGCTTATTTCACGATAATACATGTACTTTTGAAATGTTTCACAGTGAGTGACCCATTCGGAATAACGCTATATTCTCCATACGGCTGCCCACACTTGAAGTAAGCCTATTACGTTAACTAGGTTATCTCGTCTCGCTGGCTACGGACGTAGAGGGTTGGACTTTGAATCGAAAGATTGTGAGTTCAAATCCCGGTGTGCGCACCCGATATGTCATGATTGTATTTTTTTTTATTTTTTCCATTCATTTTCCGTCCATGTAATGGCTCAAAAATATCGAGAAAAGTTATTAATAAGGCTGAGTCGGTTCCTTTAATTCCCCAAAAACTGACTCTAATATTCGACTCGAAAAAGGACCCAAATCCTGAGTCTAATACTTGAGTCTAATATTCGAGTCGAATTTAGAGTCAAATATTTTTACCAGGGGAGCAGATGATTCCATTCCTCCTTCTTTTTCGTGCTATTGAGTATCTCAGGGGAAAGTTTTTGAGTACATGGACCTGACATACATGGACCTGACATTTTGCCCTTAAAATTGATAGCAAAAATCAAGGAATTGCCATAGAAACTTCTTCACGGAGATTTCCTCTAATCCCATCATATTTTAGTGGAAAAAATTGCTCCCACCAAGATAAATTGACTTCAAGTAGAGTAACGTGGTATACATGGACCTGAAATAAGTTAATTACATGCTCAATTTTTGGCTATAAATGATTATGCAGCACTCAGAATTTCAATCCTACGTTCTTTCTCACAATGCGATTTGATTGTTTGACATGTTTCCTAGAGATTTTTTCTGCGACAAAGGGACCTAGAGTGGATTACGATGTGAGCACTTTAGAGAATTTTCCTACTTTTGGTGAAAACCCCATAACAAGACCAAGGCACACAGCTCGGGGACTAAACTAAGCATTCTGGCCATATTACCTGTGAAAAATAGTTGGTTCAATATTATGTTTTAAAAGAAAAACCTGGTCATGGCCATTGCCTCAAGTATTTCAACGTGGATGCTAAGAATATGCGTGTGAATGCGAATATAATAGTACATGGACCTGTCATTTCGACCCTCCATCTTTCAAAATAAAAGAGATGACTCGACAGATCAACCTGAAACTTCAGTACCAAGTGTTTTCCAAGAGAATATATGTAGAAAAATTTGAATAAAGTGATTCAGAGCTTGCGTGTTGAAATGCAAGGCCATAACTTGTTCTGGGTAAGTTTTCACGATAATACTCATACTCATAACAACTAATCCAACTTCACTCATCTCACTCAAGATGAGGGTCTTGTATGAGAGAAGTCTAACTAACTGGGAGTTCTGAGATTAACAGTCAAGTAACATGTAAGGATCACGAAATCAATGAGGAATTATCACAGGTAGTGTTACAGTGAAAAAAATATTACTAGGGATAGATTTCACCAACTCCTTCCAACTATTGTAGACATGAGATTATCGGCAATTCTGCAACCACTGCTTCCCTTGGGTTCTAATTCAATTACTACAGGGAATTGCCTACATACCGACAATGTGACCATACCAAATGGGTGGATCTTGTTGATGTTCTGGTGAAAAATATTCAACAATACAGTGGTTTGAAGAACTTTGGACCTGTGATCACTCAATCTCTCCTTTTGAACTGAACAAATGATATGGCTCATGTTTGGTGAAAATTTGTGTATAGGAACTCAATATCGAGAAGATCCCTGATCACACACAAGAATCCACTCGGATCCAAAACCAAATTCATCACGCTCATCCTGAAGAGGGTGTGAGTGCTTACTCGTCTTGATAAACGCCGCTTATTTCCAAAATAATACGTACCTCTAAATAAATACGACTGTGTCTGACTCACTTTCACAAGTTCGAGAATTGTGCGGTACTTAGGTGAAGATCTCGGTTAAGAATTTAGAATTGGGTTTACACTCAGCGCTGTGTACACCATGGCTTGAGTCTTGACGTGGGCACCCAAGTTTGCGAAAAAATCCCCAAAAAAATACTATCTGATTGTGCGTCTTAAGTGCATTGGGAAATCGTTCCAAAATCAATTGTGGATGATATACTTTTTCCAAAAAAGGTTGAAGAAGTTTTCGTGAGCTTGGAAACTCAACTGATTTTCTCCTCGGCAACCGTAGAATCTGGAATTTGAGCGTTTAATGCGATCGATTGCGCTCAGTTTTTCCTACTGGTGAGTATTTTCACTCAATCGGAACAATACTTGTTTCTGTATAGAACTAACAAAAACAGGTTTAAAGAGCTTGTGCATCGTCACCGAAGCAGACGACGCGGCAGCGACGTGCACCAAAGTGCAACGCGTCTGTGGGGTACATAATACCTCACATGCGCAATAGATGGATGACAGATCCAGCTCCTTTCCCGCAATCGACGGCTCAAGACCTCGATTAGTATATAAGAGCGCATAAGTGCTTCATCGCCAAGCGTCCAGGGCACCACCTGCAACTCCAGCCCTGCTGATGAGTCCGGTTACGATGAACCAGGTTGCAGGTGGGGGACGAAACGCACAAGAGCCTTCTGCTCAAAGCGTGTAGAGTCATTCATTAGTAGTGGATAAGCCATCAGCTTATTCCTACATTGGTGACCCCGACGTGATTGAACGCAACTTTCATGGAGTCAGATCAGCCTGAAGCATATGCTCATTACGAGTACGCTCAGTAAAAGCCTTTCCTCATTTACATTTGATCACTTGCTAAGCGCCGTTATACCGCGACACGCAGTAGTAACCTAGAGGCATTGCGACTTCGGTTCTGCTGCGGCGCGAGTCGCGGAATGCGATGTCACGATGAATTCGCTCTCGGCATTCGCAGCTATAATGCGGTGTCATGTATATTGAGTGATAAGTGCATAATTAATAATTGTAAAATCATCCCTTGAACGCTATGGCTCTGAAGCGGGGGGAGTGACTGTGGGGTACATAATACCTCACGTGCGCAATAGATGGATGACAGATCCAGCTCCTTTCCCGCAATCGACGGCTCAAGACCTCGATTAGTATATAAGAGCGCATAAGTGCTTCATCGCCAAGCGTCCAGGGCACCACCTGCAACTCCAGCCCTGCTGATGAGTCCGGTTACGATGAACCAGGTTGCAGGTGGGGGACGAAACGCACAAGAGCCTTCTGCTCAAAGCGTGTAGAGTCATTCATTAGTAGTGGATAAGCCATCAGCTTATTCCTACACGTCCACGCACGATCCTAAAAGAGATTGGTCGCATCTGGCTGGAAAAGATGAAAAAACTTGTAACTTCTCTAGTTCATAGTACTCATTCGATTGAATATATTTGGGAAATAGCCAAAACGAATTATATACATTCTTCATTTTTTCAAAACATCAAAAAAAAATATCCCAGCTTGCACGATCCACCAAGAGATTAATACCTCGCTACCTGCCTGTACTCTATGATCATATTCTTTGACATCTCTCTACCGGATAGACTGATCTCTAGTTACTCATTTAATTGCGTGTTGTTGATTATAATTTTATCATTTTATTGTTTTGAAATAGCCCAGATCACAACCTGGTAGTCTGTAGAGTCTGTAGGACCCCATGCGCCCTCTCACCGGAATCTTTGACTGCCGCAGTCGGGTCGCGGCACTCGCGGTAATTTCAACACAATGGCCGCGTCTACATAATGCACCGGCGCTTGCGCCAGCGCAAGGTTTCACGGGAGGATCGGTAAAACAGATTTTCAATTGGAATCTAAATTTTTCTTACTCGAATTGAAATCGAAAAGAAATGAAAAGTTATTTTGCGATCTTGAGTTGGAATGAAAGATTGAATATTTTATTCTTTCAAACTTGAATTAAAATTGAAAAACAATGAAAGTGTGGTACTACACACACATGCACGCATCTCACATACAGGGCTCAAATATCGATGGTCTTCTCATCCTCGCCCTCGTCATTACACAAGATTATTTACCTAAAAGTGAAATTTGTGCTACCCGAGCTCGGGTTCGCAAAATTGTATCTTCCACCTTATATGCGGGAAACGACTTTCCCGCACGGGTATTTTTGATTTCGTTGAAAAAATAGTATTCAACACTCAAACGGGATTGTTTCCGCATTCTCGTGATGAAAATATCACTCGTTGAGCGGAAACCAACATTCCCACCCGAAATGTACTATTTTAATTTTTTTTCCAATTCCAATTCAAATTTGTAGACAGAATGTTTCAATTTCAAATCCACTCGAAACTGTCGCAAAACCACACTTTCATTATTTTTCAATTTTAATTCAAGTTTGAAAAAATAAAATTTATAATCTTTCATTCCAAGTCAAGAGCGCAAAATAACTTTTCATTTCTCTTCGATTTCAATTCGAGTAAGAAAAATTTAGATTCCAATTGAAAATCTGTTTTACCGATCCTCCCGTGAAACGCCGCGGCGCATCATGTAGACGTGGCCACTTACAACTCGTTCGTCGTCTGCTATTGTTTGGTTATGAGTTATTTAATTATTTTCCAGCCAAGTGCGACTAAGCTCAACACAGGCCCAATAAATAACCTCCCTCGTTGCACAACTACTGAGCAATATTGTAATTTTGTGTAATGTGCCCAGCAGTTTTGACTGGTTTCGAGTTGCCATTGAATTACGTGATGTTTTGTAGACTCAGATTTTCCAGATGCAGTTAAGGTAGTACTAGTGATACTCCAATTAACTATCAGAAAATCACGGAATTTGGCACAGAGGTAGATTAGTGTCTCAAACAGAGACAGCTCAAATTTTGAGGCCTTTGGGAGCCGGGGAGGAAAGTTCTGGGCAATTTCGCCAAAGCCGATTAAAACCTCGTCTTATGGGAAATGATCGATACACTCATTTCTAACTATCAGATTTTCACGGGAGTGAGCACACAGGTGTAAGACTGCACGAAAAATGCATAGAAACAAACAGATCAACGATTAGGAGCCTATAAAGAAAGATCCGAGCCAACATGTCACTACTTTCGGCGATTTCGGGGTAAGGTTGTCGTCTGCTGATCGCATTACTATACCTATATAGGCGGGCGGAAACGAGTCAAGCGAGGATCTAATCTACACTTGGACTCATCAGTACCGCTAGTACTACCTTAATGACTTGAATTCGTGCCCAGGATATACTATTTCACGCAGAATTAAGAAAAACAAAACTGTCACTGGACAGAGATCCAACGACGAAGATGAGAATTCATCTTGTGACGGGGCGGTATGGGTCACTTAAAAAAGACTAAACCCACCCGTGTTACCTACTAATTTATTCTTTGCCGGATCGGGGCAAGGCCAGGTTCCCCGCGCCACGAAGGGCGGAACGGTGGGGGGAGGGGGGGATTAGGAACACACCTGAAAAACGCGAAAGATTCTGCGTTGCGGACACATATATATTCGAATTGCAAATAATCACTCACGAGTTATTAAGGTGGCTCGAGCAGATATACAACGGTGTTGTTAAGCCAGCTGAAAAAATTCTCAAATATACTTTAGGAGTCAACAAATACATAGCCGTTGAGAAAACGTAGGGTTGCCGTCTATTTTTCGAAGAAAAAGAATGTTGAAATTTTCTTCCTTATAGACGTGCTCTTATGGAAGTACACCTTGGAAAATTCAGTACTCTCTAACGATGTTGTCAAGAAATCCCAAAAAATTTATAGACTCGCATGAAATGTTGAAGAACATATTGACGTTGAGCGTTGTCTGCTACGTCGTCTTCGGGGCTGGCACCAGCTTGCGCGGCGTCTCTTGGCCAGCGCGGCACCCGGAGGCTCACTGAGCCACAAACCGGGTGAGATATATTGGTGCAGACGAGGCCGGCAAAACTAGCGTCCTGGGAAACTCTCTACACCAATATTTTCATCACTCGAGCAGTATATGCACGCAAAACTGGTTAACGGAAAACTCCTCGTGAAAACTGAGCACTTGTTGCTTGCTGGCTGCGATCCGCATGGAGAGTGGAGCCGGGACACCAAACAGCAAGCTTCCGCTGGCTTGCGTCGGCGCATGCGGCTTTGGTTGGGTCGGTTGGGAGGTGCTGCCACCACCCGGTGGCGGGAGCAACTCCCTGGATTCAAAACTGCTGGACTCGTCCACTTGTCGTCCCTCGGAGCGTACCTCGACAAAAAAACGTTGGAAACAATCAAATTTCCGTGCACAAGCTCCGAGGTGACGACGAGGGCTGGAACAAGGAGTTTCCGTAGCGTGCTGCAACTTCCCGTTGCATTACCCACCGGTATTCCCCCCCCTCCCGTCAGGGTGGTTGGAGAGAGGAACACGGGAGTGGCTCCGGATCCCCTCGCCCGCCCTCGTCACTGCCCCGGCGTCATTGAGTCATCATCGCATTGCTAAAGTTTGAGTCAGAGTAATGTCAATCAGGGAAACATAAGTAAATCAATCAAGTGGGGGAACACGAATCGGATCCTGCAAAATGAGTTGACAAAAAAGGATTACAAGAGGGGGGGGGGGTCGGGAAATCAATCAACAGGAGGGAAACATGGAGTTCTCTTACTTGGCGTCTTCTTGTCTTGGGGTGGAGCTCCAGCCCCAACCCTCGGCGTCTACTTTTCGGTGGTTCCTCATTCTCGGCGTCCCAATCTTTCAAAGAAAGCGTGGTACATCCCTTCCTGGATGTCTTCGGGCATCGTTACGGCGACTTCAACCAACTGTTGGGATTGCTGGTGATCCGCCGGAGTCACTGCTGATAGCCGAAGTGCCAGATCCGGGATCCGCAAGGGTGGCCTGGTGGAGATCCCACTTGTAGTGGCGGGAGCTCGTACTCAGCTGGGAGTGCGGGTCCGTGGCGCTGTTGTCGGCGTTTCGTTGGCACCCCGTCGTTGATCATCTGATGATGGTGGGGTGGGCTCTCTCGGCTCCGACATCGTTGGAAAAAACCGGGGCAGACTCACGGCTCCCGCCTGCTCCGTCGGTGATGTATCCTCGGGAGTCTGGGATCAGGGTGGAGACTGCGCTGGGGGCTCTGTCCTGGTTACGGTCTGGGTGTGGGGCCGCTCTTCGACGCGGACCGGTCGTACAGAGATATCCCCCGGGGTCCTTCTTCGGGCGTCTTGCTCATCGCCGGTCGGTGCATCTCGAGTGGAGCTCGTCGTCGTTTCTGCTGCTACATGTGGCGTTGAAGGTGCCCTGCATCCAGCGTTGGTCACTCGCGGCGCCTTGGCCAAAGTTAATAGGCTGTAGAGCACATTGGGTGATGAACAGTTGTTCATCACCCCCCCCCCCCCCCCGGCGTCCGCAGTTTACACAATGGTGGTGCGGCCCTGGGCATGGGCAGTCAGCGAAGCGATGGCCACACTGCCAGCACTTGAAACACACGTGAGGTGGAGGGTCATCCTGATCGTGAGGTAGGGGTACCAACCACTGGAACATCGTGCCTCAACGCTCTGCTGCTGGTCGGCGTCCTCCTCGCGCTCCGCTTCGTTCGCGTCTGGTGAGCGCTGCGTCCTCCCTGGCGTCTCCGTGTCCACTCCGCTCTCTTCGCTCTGCAGCTGATAGGGCTGGGGTGTCCGCTATGCGCGTGATACGCTCGGTCTCTTTCGCTAGGCGTTGCACTTCCTGCTGTAGTGCCCCTCGCTGGTCTGGTCGGTCATCTCGAACCAAGGTAGCTGGACCCGGTTTTGGGGAGTACCGATCAACCTCCGGTTCCTCGCAGTCTATGTAATCTTCCATCGTTAGCTGGCGATGGGGATTGCGGCGGCGTCTCTTTGACCCATCACGGTGGCGTAGCATGGGCTCGACCTCGTTTCCGGCGTCTCAATTGGGGCGACGGAGGTTGTCATCTGGAGGGGGCTCCCTCCGTTCGAGAGGCGGGGGGTCGGTTTTCTCCGGCGTCTCTTGGTTAGGGTGGCGAAGACGATCTTCCGGGGGAGAGTCCCATCTCTCCGGGGGTAGTGAATCGCGTCGCTCTAACATAGCTCGGCGTTCCGCAGCTCGTTCCTGTACCCGGGTTCTACGGATCCGCGTTGGAGCTTCCGGAGTCCAGTTAGACGGAATCAGGGCCTATTCACCCCGTATCCGCTTCGAGAATCGGATGGGTCTATTTGGTCGCCAGTTCTTGGCCACCTCCTCGTGGAGGTCCAGATAGTCTTTCCAGGTGTCTCACGTGTTCCAATTGTTCCGGAGTTGTAACTCGGCTTCTTGCTCCATTCGTTGTTGCACTGCGGCGGGTAAGTTTTCGGGGGCCAATAGCATGGCTGGTTCCCGGAAATCTTCCGCGGTGAAACCGCACGCTGGGTCTTCCCGGCGTGCCGGTCATGCCAGCCGTTGTAGCAGGGAAAGTCTGGGGCGTGGTGGCGTCGTGATGCGTGGACCCCAGCCGGCAATTCGAATTGGACCGGAGATGATGCCCGTTCTACCGGTGCTGTTGACTCGGCGTCAGGTTGTCCCAAGAACTCCTCCAGCTCACGCTCTGCGAGGTCCGAATCGCCTACCGGGTCCAACCCGGCGTTAGCTTCGGCGCCCTCGGACTCTTCGTTTGGCGTCTCGCTGCTGGGCTCCAGTACTTCGGCTACTGCAGCCAACGGAGCGTTGTTTGAGGTAGGGCACCTTTGGGTTTGTGCCTCTTCCCCAATCGGTTCAGGCCTCGGAGGACGGTTCCGATCACGCGAACGTCGGAGAACATTGTAGGTCCTAGGAATGGTCCCAAGAGAGCGTGATGACGCGGTGGCATCTGGTGCTGGAGAGCTTCGTGCCTTCTGTGGCGCCCTGGGGCTGTTGGTCCCGCTGTCAACCTCGTCTACGCGAGGGATCACAATCCGGAGTTCACGCTGCTCCCTCCGTGCTGAAGAGTGCTCGTCGCTCAGAGCACTGTCTGAAGTGCATGGTCCACGACTCGCACTACGTTCCCGAGATGCCCTCCGAGCCCGACGCGTTCGCGAATTCAGTCACCAGATTGATACGGCCTGAATGTAGTCGTCGGGTCTCGCTATGGCCTCGAACTCTTCCGGGCCGGGTGAGCAGCTCCGGCTGCGAATCGACTTGTCCACTCCTTCTTCATGTTTGTCGGCGTCATTGCTGGAAACCTCATCTTGTGGCGTCGGTTCAGCCATTCCTGGAAGAAATCATTCGCATTAATATCGTTCCTTGGTTCATCTGGAAAAAATGGCGTCCTACTCATGCACAATGACTACTATTGAATTCCTACGAGGACTTCCACAGGATTTTCCCACGAGGAGGTACCCAGCGTTTCATTTGAGAAATTGCTACGTCACACGTTCGCTGACCTGCTGCGTTCTCTAGCACGTATACTACCGGAGATTTTACTTCCACGACCGTCAGTGGACCCTCGAATTTCGGCGCGAGTTTCGCATAGAAACGGTTAGCAGCGTCCGATTGGAAATAAGTGCGCCTACCTACGATGTCACCCACTTGAAACGTCACTTCTTTCTTCCGGCGTTATAGTATTTCGCTTATTTCTCTCTGCTTCCAGTGTTATGTCGAACTACCAGTTCTCGGAGTGCATCTAGTCGTTTAATCCGGTTTGCTCATTCTTCGACTCCCACCTTCTCTATCAGTTTGTTGCCTTTGAGTTCTCGTCTCAAACTCTTCACTGGCGTTGGATGGCGTCCATAGTTCAGAAACGCCGGAGAGACTTTGGTGCTAGATTGTACCGCAGTAATCATGGCGTGACGGAACTCACGCCATGATTACTACGATGATTACTGAATGTGATCATCCCAGTTGCTATGATCGTTCTGAACGAACTGTGAAATCATAGTCTTGAGCACTTTATTTGAACGTTCAACTAAATTCACTTGAGGATGATAAGGTGGGCTCTTAATATG
The DNA here is from genome assembly GCA_029851415.1 of Eretmocerus hayati. Taxonomy (NCBI): domain Eukaryota; kingdom Metazoa; phylum Arthropoda; class Insecta; order Hymenoptera; family Aphelinidae; genus Eretmocerus; species Eretmocerus hayati. The sequence continues at coordinate 71,077,814 of CM056742.1, read as the reverse complement.
CCGGACCCCATACTCCTCCAACATGGCGTCTACTATCTTGTTGTCGAATTCTTTCCCATCATCCGATAAGAAATATTCCGGCGTTTCCCAGCGGAATATTATCAACTCTTCTATGACGGCTGGAACCGCCTTGCCCTCGGCACGGCGTAACGGTTTTACTTCCACCCAGTGAGTGAACAAATCTTGCAAAACCAGCAAGTACTTGAATCCTCGTTTGCTGCGTGGAAATTCCATGAGGTCACCTGCTACTACCGCCCATGGGCGATCGACTTTTCATTTTCCCATCAGTCTTAGTGGTCCAGCCTGTGATGGTTTGTACTGTTGGCACAGTTGGCACTGGCGTACAAACGTCGAGACGTCACGGTACATTCCGTCCCAATGGTAATCGCGAGCCAACCTGTCGTAAGTGTTCTCAATTCCCAAATGACCTGTAGAAGCCAGACAATGTGCACGTTCCAGAGCGTCTTGTCTCCCACTCACGGGCACGATAAGTCTCCACTTCTCTTCAGGGAACTTTATCGGGTCGATGAGCGAGTTGGTACGATAGTGATACAACAAGCCATCCACCTCCCTCCAATCCTCGAACTGTTCCGAATTTTCACGAATTTTTCCGGCCAGCTTCAAGTATTCCTCTTAAGGCATCAACGGCAGAGCATCTAATCTCGTTCGTAGCAGCGTCTCCTAAGTCTGTCGTTCCTGTCGTCTTTTCTACCGCTCCTGTGGCTGTTTCTTCGGGTTCGTACATCCGTGACAGACGATCAGGTACTTTATGGAGCTTGCCGCTGTGGTGAATCACCTCGAAGTCCCATTCTTGGAGTACGAGGGCCCAGCGAGCAAGGCGTCCCGTCGGATCCTTCAAATTTCGTAGCCATTCCAGTGCACTATGGTCAGTTAGTCCGAGAGCCAGTGAATTTTTTCGTGTTGCTATTTATCAACGATAAAAATTATGTACTATCATCATTTGAGGCCCAACGAAAACAAAAGCCGATTGCTGCAAGTCGGAGGTTGGGGGCCTGCTCGGTAATCGCGTTTGGGACTTGTCGTAAAATATGACTTCCGACAGAAATTTATCAACGCTAGAACTTATTTTTCCTTGCTATTTGAGCAAAGTTGAGATGAAAAAAACATTGCTGCAGCCCCGTAGCCGGGGTTAACCTCTACTGCCAGCAGTGCAAACATGTAAAAAATGAAGCTGATCTGCTGTTATTTATCATAGCTGAAATTTTTTGTAGAGCTGGATCGTACCTCAAAGATCTCAAAAATACTTTGCTGCAAGCTGTTTGGTGGGGGAGAACGGATGCTGCAGCTCCTAAATGTGGTACCTACCCAGTGTAGCTGTACGTTTGTTTACTACATTTCGCAGCTGTATTCTTCTTCAATCGGATGCAGAAATTGATATCCCGGAGTAAATTTCGACGCTCAATCAGAATACAACATTATTTTCCACATTGGAAATCTCCCAAAGTGTGAATCTTACAATTTTTCCTCATTTATCGGGTCGCAGTAGAGTTCTAACGCGTCAAAAAATTTTTTTGCCAACATCTTTGACTGGCATCGATTTGTTCGAATGTAGGCGACGAAGTCGATTCTGCAAATTTGATTCTCTAGATTGGCGAGCAAAACATATTCCCTAGTACTCAAGAGTGCTAAGTATGAACTTGAGACCATATGAATGCAAATTTTACACTACCGGTCAAGAGTTTAAGCTCACCCAAAATTTTTTTTTTAATTTTGTGAGTTGAACTACTTGGCTCTATCAGACCATGGAGGACCCTTCCGGAGCTCATTTTGAAGGTTTCTTCGTGTACTCTAAGATGGCATTATTCATTTTTATCCACACGGATCGAGATCTTCACAATTTGAGCTTGGAGAAGTGTCAATTTCGACGATTTTTGAGAGAATCGTTGGCTCGTGCCAATTTGAGCCACATGAATGTTTCAATATAAGAATTGTGAGATACAAAAGTACAAGTCTGAAGCTTCGAAATCCGTTTTTGAACGTCCCTTTACGCCACCTCCAGTCCGAGCTATGACATTTAATCTGAGGGGAGATTCCTCGCAAAAAATGGCATTCCAACTCGTGAGAAATAAAGAGGTGCATTTTTTATGAAGTATAATCATAATTTCTGTTATTTATCATCTATATCTTGATCAAGAAAACGGGAAATCTTTAAAATATGCCCCAAAAAGTGAATTTACTCGCTATTTCGCATTCTCTGAAGAGGAAGCCTTGTTTTTCACCCCAACGAAAATTTGATCAAATTTTCCATTAAAACCAACATATTCTTCAACAAAATTCCTTTTATCTAAAAGAGCCTCAGACCACTCTCTTCCTCTCGCCAAAATCTATCAATTGTAGGTAGGTATCGATCAGCTTTCGGCTTTCTACAAGTTGTACAGAATCCAATTTCTGAGAGCCCGGTGATTTGGCAGCTTTCGGCCCCCAGTCGAATTTCATCCGTGGGCTCTCTCGAGCAAAAGTGCTCAAATTTCGACTTTTAATACATGAATATCTCTTTCTAACATGGTCTCACCACGAATCGAGTCACCCAAACTATGATTTTTCTGCATGATCTATCGATTGGTTGATACCCAAATTATATTCAATCTTTACAGATCTCAAATTTTCGAAAAAATCAAAATTTACCCCCTTTCAAACCCACTGCATCGAAATTCTGTCCCAACCAAACAGTAGATATCAACTAAAAAACCTCAGAGTAGATTGCCCAAATCGCTCTAAAAACTTCCTCTAAAGAATAACTCAAAAAATAATGGAAAATTTTTCTTAATATTCATATTTTCCTCGTACCTTCTTTTATGACTCATTTATCTCAATTTTAATAACGTAAAGACTTACTCATACGCCATTCTGAGTCGATTGTTTGATACCAAATTTTATCAAAATTTATAAAACATTTTTCAAATGAAGTTTTTCTTTAAAAAAAAAAGATACTCATCAAAAAATTCAGTTTGACGCTTGGAGGAAGCATTCTGCTAATCACTTTTAGCAGCGTATTTTAATAGTGGTGAGGTGCTAGTCTTTGCGAAAAATCTTCCCTCAGAGGAAATGTCAAAGCTCGGACTAGAAGTGGCGTAAAGGGACGTTCAAGAACGGATTTTCAAGCTTTAGACTTGTGGTTTTGGGTCTCACAACTCCCATATTGAACTATTCATGTGACTCAAATTGGCACGAATCAAAAGATTCTCTCAATAATCGTCGAAATTGACACTTTTCCAAGCTCAAATTGGAAAGATCCCGAGTCGTGTGGATAAGAATAAATAATGCCATCTTCGAGTATGTAGAAAAAACCTTCAAAATGAGCTCTGGGAGAGTACTCTATGGTCAAACAGAGCCGAGTAGTTCAACTCGCAAAGATGATGAAAACAGTTTTGGATGAGCTTCAACTTTTGACCGGTAGTGTGATTCCAATAATTTTCTGAGCAATCAATCGTGGCGTACGCACTGAATAATCTATCAAGGATCTCTTTCAGAATTCTGCGGAAACCATATGAGATTCGTTGATCGTTGTAAAGCATCTGTACCCACGATGTCCCCATATATCGATCTCAGGAGTGGGCACTCGTTGACCCCCCTTCCCCCTCCACAAATTCCCTCACGTTTGTCATGTCACAATATGAAGCAATAACGAGCTCGAATGATTTCTAGGCGTCCCAGAAAATTGAGAGTGAGTTCTCTTCTCTTTTGATAGCTAAGAAATCGCCAAGGAAAATCCGTTTAGTAAATCCGGCGCCAAAAATTTTTGATTCAACCTCTCTAAAAGTATTCGAGTGATTGTACTTACTCGAAGCTCGAGCTTGAGTTACTTTAGCGCATTCAACTCCTTGTTATAAGACCTTCAAATTTCCTTCCCTGAACCTGCAAATCTTGGATTCGAGGCTATTTCATGCGAAAAAAAAGCTGATAGATATTTACCTACAATTGATAGATTTTGGCGAGAGGAAGAGAGTGGTCTGAGGCTCTTTTAGATAAAAGGAATTTTGTTGAAGAATATGTTGGTTTTAATGGAAAATTTTATCAAATTTTCGTTGGGGTGAAAAACAAGGCTTCCTCTTCAGAGAAAGCGAAATAGCGAGTAAATTCACTTTTTGGGGCATATTTTAAAGATTTCCCGTTTTCTTGATCAAGATATAGATGATAAATAACAGAAATTATGATTATACTTCATAAAAAATGCACCTCTATATTTCTCACGAGTTGGAATGCCATTTTTTGCGAGGAATCTCCCCTCAGATTAAATGTCATAGCTCGGACTGGAGGTGGCGTAAAGGGACGTTCAAAAACGGATTTTGAAGCTTCAGACTTGTACTTTTGTATCTCACAATTCTTATATTGAAACATTCATGTGGCTCAAATTGGCACGAGCCAACGATTCTCTCAAAAATCGTCGAAATTGACACTTCTCCAAGCTCAAATTGTGAAGATCTCGATCCGTGTGGATAAAAATGAATAATGCCATCTTAGAGTACACGAAGAAACCTTCAAAATGAGCTCCGGAAGGGTCCTCCATGGTCTGATAGAGCCAAGTAGTTCAACTCACAAAATTAAAAAAAAAATTTTGGGTGAGCTTAAACTCTTGACCGGTAGTGTAAAATTTGCATTCATATGGTCTCAAGTTCATACTTAGCACTCTTGAGTACTAGGGAATATGTTTTGCTCGCCAATCTAGAGAATCAAATTTGCAGAATCGACTTCGTCGCCTACATTCGAACAAATCGATGCCAGTCAAAGATGTTGGCAAAAAAATTTTTTGACGCGTTAGAACTCTACTGCGACCCGATAAATGAGGAAAAATTGTAAGATTCACACTTTGGGAGATTTCCAATGTGGAAAATAATGTTGTATTCTGATTGAGCGTCGAAATTTACTCCGGGATATCAATTTCTGCATCCGATTGAAGAAGAATACAGCTGCGAAATGTAGTAAACAAACGTACAGCTACACTGGGTAGGTACCACATTTAGGAGCTGCAGCATCCGTTCTCCCCCACCAAACAGCTTGCAGCAAAGTATTTTTGAGATCTTTGAGGTACGATCTAGCTCTACAAAAAATTTCAGCTATGATAAATAACAGCAGATCAGCCTCATTTTTTACATGTTTGCACTGCTGGCAGTAGAGGTTAACCCCGGCTACGGGGCTGCAGCAATGTTTTTTTCATCTCAACTTTGCTCAAATAGCAAGGAAAAATAAGTTCTAGCGTTGATAAATTTCTGTCGGGAGGTCATATTTTACGACAAGTCCCAAACGCGATTACCGAGCAGGCCCCCAACCTCCGACTTGCAGCAATCGGTTTTTGTTTTCGTTGGACCTCAAATGATGATAGTCCATAATTTTTATCGTTGATAAATAGCAACACGAAAAAATTCACTGGCTCTCGGACTAAGTGATCACCTGAAACTTGTACCCCTCAATATAAGCGTAGCTTCTTGATAGCCCACAAAACCGCTAGCAGCTCCCTCTCGCTAACGGAATAATTTCGTTCAGCTGGCATGAGACTGCGGCTAAGGTAAACAATCGAATGTCCACCGTCTTCCCTCTCTTGGGTCAGCAACGCGCCCAGGCTATAGGCCGAAACATCGGTCTGTATGCCGGAGATTTTCGAAAATCTGGCCTAGCTAACACTGGAGCACTGGTTAGGGCTTGTTTCAGCCTGTCAAATGCTCCCTGATGCTCCTCCTTCCATGCCCATGGCGTGTCCTTACGCAGCACCCGCAACTGTGGTACTTTGATTTCGGCATCGTGGTCGATGAACCGTGAATACCAAGTTACCATCCCCAGGAACGAGCGGAGTTGGCGTATGTTTTTGGGCGGTGTAAACTCACGTACGAGCGTCACTTTCTTTGGATCTGGACGGAGACCTTTGGAGTCCAAAATAAATCCGAGATAATTCACCTCTTTTCAGAGAATTTGACATTTCTCCGGGTTAATTTGAAGTTCGGCGTCTATCAGGCGTTCCAGCACTATTTTCAGGTATTTTTCATGTGCTTCGTACGTATCTGTCGCGATGATAATGTCATCAAGATATACGAAGACAAAAGGCTCCAATTCTGGGCCCAGGATCTCGTCGATTAGGCGCATCCAGGTCGCTGGAGCATTACAGAGTCCGAAGGGCATAACGCACCAGCACCAGGATCCAACACCCGGAAGGCTGAAGCAGGTGTATTCCTGGCTCCTCCCCCCCCCACCTCTCTACTGGGACATGGTAATAGGCGCTTTCTAAGTCTAGTTTTTACAGGTATTTCGCCTTCCTCAGCTTGTCCAGGATGGACTCCATATTGGGGAGGGGGTACGTGTCCTTTATCGTCTTTTTATTCAGGTCTCGATAGTCAGTACAGAAGCGGTGAGTTCCATCTGACTTCCTGATCAATACTGGGGCACTGCTCCAAGCGCTTTGGTAGGGCCTGATACGCTTTAAACCGTACAAGGCTCTCACCTCCTCCCTTGCGATTTCCAGCATTTTTGGAGAAAGGCGTCGCGGTTGATGGCGTATCGGCGTATGGTCCAGCAATTCAATTTTATGTTCGCGGAGATTTGTCCGTCCGAACTCGTCAGCTGCTTGGGCTGTCGTCTCTCTCACCACTTCCTCGAGATGTGCTTTGTCATCATCTTCTACAACGACGAGGTCAACGCACTCGGCGTCTTATGCGGTCCTCTGGTTTTTCTCTTCTGCGTCCCGCAAAATCCCGATAATCTCCTTGGAGAACTCACCATTGCCCTTCGGCGTTCAGGGAGTCAGATTTCCAGGCGTTCATGAAATCCACTCCCAGTACCATGTCGTAAAACATATCATGTACTGCTACCATGATAATGGTACGGGAATAGCCGTCGATTTCCATATTCATCTCCAAAAGCCCTAAAGCTTGGGTGACACTTTTTCCCACAGCTCCCCTCAACACACTCTTCTTGTGGAACAGGCGTTTTTCGTAGAACTTAGCGATTTTGGGTCCAACAAAGGACACCTGAGCGCCCGGGTTATACAACGCCATGAACGATTTCCCACCCAAAATGACCTAGATGGAGTTTCGGGGTGCTGCTTGGGCGGTGGGCCCATCCGCGATCTTTTCTTGACTCCAAGGTTCCACCTCTGCTCTGATAGCGTCGTGTGGGGCGTCCCCGGTTCGATGCTTCTCTAACCTGGGTGCATCAACGATTGCTGCCTCCTCCATGGTGAGTTTGGAATTTTTCCTGCGGCGTCGGTGATGTGATCAGTCTCACCTTGACCTTGGTCTGCTCCGTTACTCTCCTTCACCAGAATAGTGGCGTCTCTACTGCTTGTCGTCAACTGGCCTTTGCGGATGGCCCCCATAGCTGGGGTCATTTCAGCCTCTTGCCAACCTAACAGCGTAGAATTCGTCGGCCTCGGATCCCACGGATATCACAGCTGGCTCTTCATCGGTATATTGGTCTGGCGCTTCTTCTTCACCTTCACTACTCATCCAAGTGCTAGTTATCAGTCGAGACGGCGTGAAACGACCAGTCTCGCTGCCGACCACCCATTTGGCCGATAGGAAGGTCGAACCGAGCATCTCTGGCGTTTTCTCGCTCTCTCTTTTAATTTCGGTCCCTGAGGATCAGGAAACGTCGACCCCTGCGCCCCTGCTGGCCCGTTTCCCGAGTATTTCAAAGCCCTCTTACAATCAGGGCATGTTTTCACTGATACTCCCGTCTTGACACAGCCTTGACATTTTTCGTTACGACTTGGGCACTCATGAGCTGCGTGACCAATGGCGTGACATGGGTAACATTGGCGCGTAGGACAGTCCCGCGACAGATGGCCTGTCTCATTGCAATTGAAACAAGCCCCTCGGGTCAGCTGCTCCTGGCGCTTTGCGTTGTTCTCCGCATCAGCTGGTCTGCGATTGCGCGGCGTTCCTGGCGTTCCCGGCATCTCCGGCATCTGCCAATAAGGGTAGGGTGGGAATGCCCAAGGGAAACCCCATGGTGCCATATTGGGCGTTGGCGTGGAAGGTGCAGGCGTGGGAGGCTTGGGAGCAGCGGTGCTAGCTGGTTTTGGCGTGTTAGGTGCTACTGCAGCCGCCTCAGCTGATTCACTCTGCGTTGCTTCGGTTGCGTTGTTTTTACCTCCCCGCCGTCCTCTGCCCTTGCCTCTCTGGCCATCTGAGGCCGGTGGCGGTGCTTGCTCTTTCGGTGCGGGTTCCACTGTTTTCGTTCCAGACCCCTTGGCGTTGATTTTCAGGTCAAGTCCGGCGACTTCATCTGCGAGCCCATCCAGTTCTGTGGATGCCAGTTTTTTACGGTGGTACTGAGCGTCCGGTTCCTTGGTAAGCGGCGCCTGGGATCCTGAATTTTTCTTTCGGGGGTGGGGCACTATAAGGTGCATCCCACTCTTCTTGTTTTTCAAATTTCTTTCCCCAATACTGGATGTCAACGAGAGTTCTCACCTCTCTTGTATCTCGGTATCGGCGTAAGTCTGGTCTCAAATTTCGGATGACAATTCCAAATACTTGTTGCTCCGACGGCGGGTGCTTGAAGTGCGAAACAATCTGGCGTATGCATGTTAGATAAGGAGCAATCTCCTTGATTTTCCCTTGCGTGCGGCGATAGAGCTCATCCATGAGATCTTGGTAGTCTCAGTGTCCCACATATTTATCTCGGAACAGCTGCCTGAAATCGCGCCAGCATGTCATGCTCCGCCGATGCGTGCGATACCACGTTTGAGCGCGGTCCGTCAAAACACTTGGCATCACTGTCAGAACTTCTGCGTCGGAGAGTTCTAGAGCCTCCATACATTCTTTGATGGAGGCTAGGAATTCCTCAGCCTTTTCTCGACTTTCTTTGGGGTCACCATCAAACGAGATTTTCCAACTCTTCATAACTTGGAGCGTTCCGCTCGACTCCTTCTCTTGTTTACGGGAGCGTGGTGATCTACTTTTGGAGCTCTGCTGTTGAGACGTCGGCGTGTGCGGCGTCCATTTATCGCCGCTTGACGATCCTGAATACCACTCGTGGCGAGGGCTCCGAAACGGTCGAGCTTGGGTGGTAGCGTTGCCAGTGGCGTGAGGTGCAGGTTGTGCTGAGCGACACCCCGTCGGAGTCTCACCTCACATTGGCAGCGTAGTGCGCACTTGCTCTCTGCACTCATCGCATGAGCGTCCACCATGTGTCTCACCCGCATATTGTTGAGGCTGGCTGACGTGGGCATTTGGATACCCGGGGGCAGTGGTTGTTGGGACTGACTGCGGTGGGTATCGAAACGCGTTCAACCGATCCCGTTGCATATTGAGATAGGCCGCTTGGCCCTCGCTTCATCTTCAAACTGACTCACCCTCGCTTGAGCCTCCGTGTCAGTGCCCGAGTCTCGGATTTCGTGGATCTGGGCTGACTGGAGGGTCGGCGAAGGCATCGCCGGAGGCCAGATGAGTGGGAAGGTCCATCCTTCCATCGAAGGGGGAGGTACCATGGCGTTCGCCCACGAGGCGTACGGTGTACCTTGACACATCTGGCGGAATGCCATCACTCTAGCGTGAGGCATGTGTGGCGTTTGGCCCGGTGTCGCTATTGGCCCACAACACCCACTGGTCATCGTCGTATTTGTACTCGGCGTACTGGCGGTAGTGGTCGTCGTAGACGACTGGGTGACTACAGTGGTTGGAGCGACCACTGATGGTCGCAAGGCGTCAGCCTCACCACCGTCGCTGCACTTATCTTCTTCCTCTTCGTCGTCGTCTCCCCATTTCTGGAGCAATCTCAACGCTTCTGGCCTTATAGGCGGTTGATCTGGTGCTCGTCCGTCTACTAGTGGGTCCCACGGAATTTCCTCTTCCGGATTCACTGTCTGAATATCGTAACGGATTAGCCCCTTGTGGAGGGTCAATCGCGTTCCGCGGTCACTGAGGCCCCCCTTATTCAATCGTTTGATTAAACCCGCGAAACTCAGACGGCATACCAATTTTGCTATCGCTGCGTAGCGCGGATCTCGAGAGATTATTTCGTCCATCGGTTGACCCAGTTTAGGCATATCCGGATCCGGGGGATCATCAGTCCATTTCTTACTGCGTACCATTTTTGGTTGGGTCGGTCGGGAGGTGCTGCCACCACCCGGCGGAGGGAGCAACTCCCTGAATTCAAAACTGCTGAACTCGTCCACTTGTCGTCCCTCGGAGCGTACCTCGACAAAAAAAACGTTAGAAACAATCAAATTTCCGTGCACAATTTCCGTACAGACGACGACGAGGGCTGGAACGAGGGGTTTCCGTAGCGTGCTGCAACTCCCCGTTGCAATCTTCAATTCCAATCAACGAATTTGGATCAATTTCATTGAGTGCACAGTATTCTCATGTAGCTATTACTCATGGTGATGAAAAAGCTCATGGCTCAGTTGGTTCAGTGGTCGATGTAAGTATCGGAGAGCGAAGTGGTTCCAGGGAGATTGGGTTCACATCCCAGCAACGACTGGTTGTGAAAAGAAATCAGAAAATTAATTGAATGTGCTTTTTTCAGAGTATACTTATTGCACTCATTTAGCAGGTTAGTTCTGATATTGTCCAACGTTTCATGAACTATTAACTCTTTCCCTACTGTGTATTTATAAGTAAATCGACAATCGAGTGAAAAACAACTCGCTTCGAATATAATTTCCACTCGGTCGTCAAGCAACGAATCACTCGAAGCCTGGTTGCCACGTTTTAAATCGAGTTTCGAATGGAAAACAAATCGTTTCGAGACTTTGAGTGCACTCGAATTCTTATAGAGGATATCATCACAGAGCAGATACTTTGGCTTAGGTCGGACGGTCTGACATTTTTATTGTGATTCTTCGTAAAATTTTACGTCGAAAGGGTTGATTTCTAAATATTCTGAAGATATTTCTTATGAAAATAACAAGGGCATCATTAAAATGACCCGCGATCATGAGGACTTGGAAATGGCAGTCCGGGAAAATATTCAGTATACAGGGGCGAACAGACCATTTGGAAATTTGGGAGTTTTCCCGGTAAGCCGCGGCCCTCGATGGCCTGCGGCATACCCGAACAGGGCCTGATTACATTTGTGATTGCGTGGCACCTATTTCGGCATCTCCCAACCTTCCTGCAAGAGTTTTTTTCCTCTTTTACACTCGCACCATGTGAAGATAAGATCCGAAATTGGTGAATCGTGGGAAATCGAACCTTGGAAAACAAGTGTACCCCTACCTACCACGAAGAAAGTGCGCCCAACTTGCTCCAATTGAACTATATTTTCTCAATAACTTTGGACTATCTCAACATTTATCAAGGCTCATTTTGACGCTTGTTTCAGAAGGCCTTCAGAATGAGCCAAGGTAAGTTCAATTTTGACGAACTAGATCCGAGCTGTCTTGAGTTTCCTTAAAAGTGTAGTTTTTGAAAATAATTCTTGGTGTTACTATGCAATCCATGTAATTATGCAATTTTCATATAATAATTTTCATACAATAATCAGAAAAAGTATTCTGCTAATTTCTTTAAGCAGCGTATTCTCGAGCCTTTACAAAAGGATGTTGAATCCCTTCGGCTGAATTTGACCCTAAAGTCAGTCGAAGGAATTTAGATATCCACAAGGATTAGATTGCCCTTCTCATTTAAGTCAATAGTTAGTCGACGATAAAGTGCATAAAACCGTTTCATCCATTTTTATCGTCGTGCAATTGAATTTGAAGATTCTCATCGGTCTAAATCACTATCACCTCCATTTCGACATGATGAACACGTTCCGAGTGGTAGAAAGAGTCAAATAAGAAGTCACAAGTCACGCCCGTCCGAGACAACCATATGCAGGCATGTTGGGTACACTCCTATGTTGGCCTGCTCCATGTTTTTCACAACCGATCTTCGTGTATTTTGACCATGAAATAAATCCAAATTGGAGTCTTGCTACTCTATGAAGCGGACTTCGATGGTTTTGAGACAAAGAAATGCGCCAAGATACGTTTTCACGTTCACTACGAAGGCAGTTTCTCGTAGTTTTTAACTGGTCATTATTACGATCCTCATTCTCCGACTAATGCAAGTGTACAGGGAAGAATTCTGTTCTGACTCATTATTTACACCCTTGATGAACCCAAACGCCTCAGAAAATAGCTCTGGAGGATATTTCTTGAGCAAATATGAGCTGACAAGGATCCAAGAATGAAAAATCGTGGGCCCCGCCGGTGGGGCCCATCGCAGTGAATGTGTTAAGATTGTCCGAACAAATATTTTTGGCACCGATCTTACTGAACGCAACTTTGCCTGCGATTTCTTAGCTGATGTGTGAGCACAAAAAATGCAATAACCACTTTAAGTTTTCTGGGAAACGCAGAAATGAATTCGGGGTCGGTCCAAATGATTCATTTCGCCGTATTTCAACAAACATGAAAATTCCGAGAAAAATTGCGGGGAGGTCAAGGAGTGCCCATTCTTGAAATCGCCATATGGGGACAAGTTGGGTGAACTTACCTTTATATATTTTTTATGGAAAGAAATCGAATACTGTTATTCACACGTTCACTGTGACGGTGAAAACCGGCATTCTGTCGCAGAGCGCGAGAGAGTATAAACGCCTGATTTTGCACCTATAATAGTCAAACCTTTTGATTTGTGATCAGTTTGGTATGTATATACAAGAAATCTAAGAATTTTTGCCGGTCCCTCCGGTGGGATCCGTGAAAATTTCTATTGTGCAATGGGGGACGAAGTCAATGATCGGACTACCAAAATTGGTGATCCTAGGATGTAATCTTCAGCTTTTTGAGAGCACTCTTCGATTTCCCGGTACCATTCGGATAATTCGCGAGCATGGCCTGAATCGGAAGCTTTTGCCTCGTAAGGCTGCATTTTCACGCTAGCGATTTTTCGCCGCGGCGAGCGATCTTCGTCATTGGTGTAAGAGAGAAATTTGTATCAGTCGTTCTCTCTCACACCACTCGAATGGCGAAGATCGCTCACCGCGGCGAAAAATCACCAGCGTGAAAATGCAGCCTAAGAACCGCGATTGTGATCCACGCGAGTATGATTTTCTAACCTCGTGAATCCACGAGACACAGTTGCTCATTCGAGATACTCTTCAACTTCTGTGGATACAAAAAGGTTCTCATACGCAGAGAGATAAATAGATTGAGAAGAGAGAGTGCTGTTGTAATGTCAACCGTTTACTCGGTTTGCCTCATGGTTATTTGCGTCTAAATTTCTAATAACTTGGCTCTATCTCGCTCAAATTACGCGTCCTTCGGCTCATTTTGTAGCTTTTGACGTAAGCTACCGAATAAGCTGAGATACGTTGGGAAATATTGAAACGAAACTGATATATTCACAATTTACTTGCTATTTTTGTGTTATTCATCGCCGTTCCCACAAAAATTGAGTTTTTGTGGCGTAGCTCGAACAAATCAAGTCCGATCCCTAAACTGGCCTGTACGCATGTTCTTGGCATCGTATATCGTATATAGTGAGTAAAAACCGCTACAGGGGCCATTGGATGTGTCTACGTTGTTTGGTGCACACTACAGCCCCTCCAGCCCGAACAAAAACGGGTCCCACCCGTGACCCGTCGCAGCAAACGTGTTAAACATGGTTCTTTGTTGTTCTTGTGACTTTTTCTCGATCCTGACCGTTTCCTCGTTCTAAATAAGATAAATCATATACCATACCTACTTCTTACCTGAGGAAGAATCTCTTATCTTGAGAAACCTTTTTTCATTTCGAGAACCCATGGAATCCATCAGTCAATTTCAGAACCATAGATTTTGTGTATTCAAAGTCTATCTGAGAACTATTTTTCTAGTGTACAGAAAACTTATTCCAAATCCCTGAAATTCCGTGAAACCTGAACTATGGCGAGAGAGAATTAAAACCCAGGAAGCTCTCTAAACCCGTGAACAACCAAATGATGAGCTGAGATTTCTAAGCGGAAGCAAACTACCGTATTTACCCGTGTAAAAGACGCACCAAAAAATCAGTTTTGAGCACTCCAAAACAGGGGTGCGTCTTATCTATGGGTGCGTCTTATCTATAGGTGCTTAATATTTTCTGTGCGGGAAATTTGTTGGCAGCACTCGTGGATAAGACGCACCAGAAATGTATAGAATACCACCATACTCAGCTGCGTATTCTTCAAATTGTTCACAATCATGAACACCCGTGAATGTACGTGCAGTTGTGTGACTTTGTGTACGTATTTCAATTACATCGAAAACTAAGTGATCGTCATAACAGCATTGCCACATCGCGAATGAATATGATATTCAAAATTTCATCAACATTCGATAACATCAGTACACTGTCGAATCTCAGTAGCTCAACAGCTGAGCGAGATTACAAATATGGAGCTCAAAAAGAGAAATTCATATACAAGTGCTTTCGTACTAAAGGTTGTGCGACAAGCTGAAGCTGTTAAAAACCGAGAGAGTGGACAATAAATGCATTGTGATATATCGAATGAATCTCTATTGTCCTTCATTTGCCCAGTTTCATCTGAAATTTTTCACTCCGAGCCCTAGTAAACCGGGGTGCGTCTTATCCATGGGTGCGTCTTATCTACAGGTTCTTATTATTTTCCGATTTTTCCCCCCAAAAAGTGGGGTGCGTCTCATCTATAGGTGCGTCTTTTACACGGGTGAATACGGTATATACTTCCAAATCCCAATATAAGCCCAAATCTGTGATCCAGTATATCATCGAGCTGATTCCCGGAGATGGATTCAATGTGGCGAAATGCCTGAAATTCGCAAGCTCGCAGAGAAACTTACTAAAGTAGCGATGGAAAATTAGTACTATTCTTGTTTCGCGAGAGTTATCCCATGTAGAACTTAAGATCCCATGAACATATATGATCATGGAATCCGTGGTTTCCATGGTCGTGTATGACCTTATATAAAATTGGTTCGAAAATTTGTCATTTCTATTCCGTAAAAACGTGATATACTAACTTGCAGCTGGTGTAACATCAATACTTCGCGATGATGATCGAAAATTACTCAAGAAAAAATCTTTCCCGGAGACATTCTAAGGTTATGTAAGTAATAGTTTCTTGGACAAGGATTTTGCAGCTGAAAAGCTAAACCGTCCCTCGTGGGAGATGACCGCCGAGGAGATAATAGAACTTTGCTGAGACAGTGGTTTGGCGTTCAAAAACGTAACCAACCCTCTTGAGAGAGGGTTGGTTAGGTTTTTGTTTTGAAGAGATAATACAGATTTATGCTGATCTCGTAGGAAGGGTAGAAAGCATAGAGATATTATAGATAGAGTAGAGAAGCGCAGCCTAGACGTTACTTCGCGGAAGAGAGAGAGAAAAGACGAGGAGTCCTCTTTCTTTCTCTCTCGCACCTGCGCGGCGCATCGCGCAGTACATTATCCCCTCTCCGATGCGCTTATGTGTCTTGGAGTCGACTGCGCAATGCGCCGCGCAGGTGCGAGAGAGAAAGAAAGAGGACTCCTTGTCTTTTCTCCCTCTCTTTCGCAGAGAAAATCCCACTTACAGAGAGGCCCACCTCTTCCCTCCTCTATCTGTAATATCTCTATGGTAGAAAGACCCTCCCTATGTTTTCGGTTCATAAATGAGTGGTTTCGTGTTTACGTTGCAGCTGATAGCAGAGAGGCGCTACGGCGCATGCGCTTGCATCTTCGTCTGCTCCTTAGCTTGCCAAGTGGCAATTTTAATCAATTACCGACCAAGTTGATGGCGATCTTCTAAAAGTGAGAATACGTAAATATAAACGGAAGCATGCGCAATCAGTCGCATCAAACGCACAATTTCCAGACTGGACGATAGCCGAGGAAAAAGGGTCAAGTTCTCCAGCACCCGAAAACTTCTTTTTTTTGTTGGAAGAATCATAACACCCACAACTGGATTCCAAACGGTTTCAAACGCACTTTAACGCACAATCAGGTAGTGTTTTTTCATATTTCTTTTGGGAACTCGGGTGCCCACGTCACAGAGCCTTATAAGACTAGTCGAAAGATTTCCCAATAGGCTTGCGTGTTTGCAAGACTCGATCGCACCCGTCAAGTGAATCCCAAAACTCGTGACCTTTCCATTCCATATATTGAAGTGACTCAATACTTACGGAAATGCTCTCATTTGATCAGAATCCTATTCCCATCTTCCCTGGATGAAATTCGAAAATATCTCAGCTTTTGCGATCTTTTCATATTTGAGAATACCTTCAGCTGAATATATTTGGATGGTGAAACTCTACTTCAAATGGTTTCTTGTTCATCATGAAGAGTATCTTTTTACATTCCTACATGATCCAGATCACACGCTGTTCATCTATGGCGAGGGTACCGCTACCGAGCCAGGCCAACCACACGGAGAGACCAAAACGTACTCGCGAGGACGTTGCACACATGGTATGAGAAGATATGTTGTATTTATTTGGAGGGTGCGTTTCCGTCCCGATCTGCGCAGATCCCAACGTCAGCCATATTGTCTAATTACTGTATCAGCCGATAAGAGCCAACCGTATTTCGCTTAACATTCCAAGCGATAAATGTAAGCTCTTCAAAGTTTCAGCACAAACAAGTTATGGTAATTCGTAAAATCTCATCGTGGGATATCAGTAACTCGACTAGAATCGAGGATAAGTTGAAACTCAAGCCCCCACCTGCGGCCTGCGATTGATGTACAACATCAATGTTATATAATTATGAGGTCACTCGTGATCTTGTGGTTAGAATTTTTGCTCCGTGATCAGACGATCCGAGTTCAAATCCCGTCATATCAGAAAGTCTTTTCCCTCACTCTTTTGGCTTCTTCTTCGATGAAATTCATACGTTTTGCAAGGAATCATTTCACATTCAATTTAATGAAGTTACTCCAGTAAGAAATCGATTCGCACATTGAATATTTCATAAATACTCCAATTTAAGTACCTAAACATTCTTGGAAATATCCCTGAAGTTTTCTCCAAAATCACTTTTTCACTATTAGTTTTAGAGAAGATTGAGTTACATCTATAGGGAACCATATTTTGTCAGTAAAATGCGTCAGCTTCACACGGTAGTTGAACTGAAGCAACTCTTAATGCGATCAAATATCACCTCGAGAATTCCAATATGGTTTCAAAGAATATATCAAATGCAGTCTGAAATTGCTTGTCGTGGTTTTTCGACGAATTTCCAAACAAATTCATATTTGTATGTACTCCGAACCGCGGATTCACGAGGTTTCCAGGAAATGCAAGGCCTTTACTATCAGGTAGGAAATTCGGTCCTATTTGCACGCATGGATTCAAGAATGAATCAGATCAATTCTTTCATTTGTACCAAGATCTCGCCATTCTCTTGAACATTTACAATTTGAGATACAAAAATGCATTTCTACCGGAAATCGGTTGAAAACTTACGAGAATAAACTTTTCGACTGCATTCGATATGTATAAGTTCAAACGCCGCATTGGCATCCCAAAGGAGATTCTGGTGCATAAAAACTGGTTTGGGGTCACCATCCTGGTGACCAGGAAGGAAGAAGCCAATTATAGTACATCATTCATACGTCTTCAATTCATTTTGTAACATTTCTTCCTTCGTAGATGTTCGGGAGCTGAGTCGCCTCCCTTGGGGTTGAAACACGAGGATGATGAGTCTGGAGCAGGGTTGGTGATCCAAGCCAGTGATTTGTAGATTTCGTGTAACTCCACGGGAAATCACATTTATTCACTAAAGCTTACGATCTAAATACACAGTTTGTGTGGCGATCGGGTCCAAATCTGACCACAGATCCGGGGCCAGCAACTGCACTGCGTACCAGAGGGCAAGAACCACATATAGACGCAGGAAGGGAAGAAATGGCTAGCTTCATCCAAGCCAACCTCAGGAAGAGCGGGGACGCAGACGATCTCCTACACGCTGTAGCCAAAGAAGGAGGGATCGATGTTCTGATTATCTCCGAACCGCCTCGGAAGCGCGAATTCTCTCGATCCACATTCGATCACTGGAGGACAGCCGTGATCCAGATCATGAATCCTGCGATCCGTGAGACTGGACCAGCTGTTAGTGGCCGCGGTTTCGCTCGAAAGACCATAGAGGGCACAGCAGTCTACAGCTGCTACTATTCGCCGTCGCTCAAGATGCACGAATTCGAAGACGAGCTCCATGACCTAGAAGAGGATGTGAGGCAATGGGGGGGCCCAGTTATAATCGCGAGGGATTTCAACTCCAAGGAACCGACTTGGAGCGGGGGGCCGCGTGATAGACGGGGAGTAATACTCGCTGATGCCATGGAGGCATTGGGATTAGTGCTCGCGAACGAGACGGGGGTTATCACCTACCACCGACACGACACTCGGTCCAGGGAGGGAGGTTCGTCTTCGGTCCTCGACCTGACGTTCATGAGCCCGTCGCTCATGGGACGTATGACATCGTGGGAGGTTCTGGACACGGAAACATTGAGTGACCATCGACATATTCGGTTTCGGCTTAGGACTGACAGACAGAGACAGACGACACACAGACCGCGACCGACGGGGTGGCAGGTACGCAAGCTGGATGAGGGGAAATTCCGGGAATCGATAGAAACAGTCGAAGATCTCCCGATGAACTCCGCCTCGGACGAAGCTGTGGCGATGGTAACATCCGCCATCACGAGAGCTTGCGACGCGTCGATGCCTCGCAGGACAACACCATGTTTCTGGAGGAAACCAGAGTACTGGATCACCGATGAGATCAAGGCTCTACGAAGAACGAGCAACAAGAAAAGGAGGACCGCATGGCGATCAAGGAAGCTGCAACGACCATCGCTGGCGGAAGATGACAGAGCGTACAAAGAAGCAAAGAAGGCTCTCGTTCTAGCCATCCGGAGGAGCAAAGAGAAGTCCTGGGGTGAACTGTGCGACATGGTTAACGAAGACCCCTGGGGCACGCCATATCGCGTGGTCATGTCAAAGGTCCGACCCCGGAAGGGCAACCCAGCACCGACCGATGCAGCAACATTGCGCACCATCGTGGAAGACCTCTTCCCAGCAGGAGAACCCAGAGTTACATTCCCTACGGAGAGCGAAGACCCCATCCCGCTCTTCACTATGCAAGAGCTACTCATAGCGGCGAAGAGAATGCCGAACGGCAAGGCCCCTGGCCTGGATGGCATCCCAAACGAGGCTCTGAAACTGGTCTTCAAATACAAGCCAGATCTACTCCTCGACCTCTTCAACATCTGTCTGAGCGCGGGAACTTTCCCGGACAAGTGGAAACGCCAGAAGCTGGTCCTGATACCTAAGGGTCAAGGAGGTCAACGCCCTCTCAGCATGCTCGACAATATCGGGAAAATGTACGAGAGGATGGTGCTCAACAGGGTGGAAAAAGCCTACGAAGAAGGCGGTGGGCTATCACCAATGCAGTTCGGGTTCCGGAAGGGACGGAGCACTGTGCACGCGATCGAGGCGGTCCAAGAACGGGTTCAAGCGTCGGTAGGGAATCCATACCAAGGAAGAGGAGGATTCTGTGCCATCATTGCGTTGGACATAAAGAACGCATTCAACTGCGCGAGCTGGGAGCGAGTCTATCAATCCCAAGCAGGTAAAGTGCCCCCCTATCTACTAGCCGTCACGAGTGATTACCTGCGGAACAGGACCCTCGTGTACGACACCGACGAGGGACAAGAGATTCGGGTACTGTCCGCCGGAATCGGACAGGGATCGGTCTCCGGGCCGTTCAACTGGAACACCCAGTATGACAGCTTACTGTCTATCGAACTGCCAGAAGGAGTGATAATAGTGGCTTTCGCGGACGACGCGGGACTCATAGTATGGGCTGACAACGAGGAACTCTTGGGTAGACGCGCGAACGAAGCGCTGGCCCGAGTCTACGAGTGGATGATTAGCAGGCTTCTGGAGCTCGCTGTCAAGAAGTGCGAAGCAATCGTGGTCACAAGGCGTAGGAAGTTTGACCTACCCCGGTTTCATATCAACGGGCAAGAGATTCCACGGAAGACAGAGCTGAAATACCTCGGTGTATGGCTCGATGACAAGTGGTCGTTCAAGAAGCACATCCAGGAAGCCGCCCAGAAGGCGAGCAGGGTCGGTGCGGCGCTCCAGCGGCTTATGCCGAATATCGGAGGACCCAAGGAAAAGAGGCGCGCACTTCTCAACACCGTCACTACCTCCATCATGCTGTACGGTGCACCCGTGTGGGGGAAGAGAGTAGAGAAGACCATCATCGAGAAGAGAATGGGGCCTGTCCACCGAAGAGCGGCCCTGAGGAGTATCCGTGCCTACCGCACTGTGTCAGGAGATGCGGCTTACGTATTGGCGAGTACTCCGCCCATCCACTTGCTCGTCGCGGAGCGAGTGAGGATCTGGGACCGCCAGAAAGTGATCGGGGCCGAACGAGTACTCACTCCGACGATGAAGGAGATCATCCGCGACAACGAGAAGGAAACCACCCTTGAGCATTGGCAAACTGAGTGGGATTCGCCATTTGCAAACGGCAGATGGACGCACCGGCTGATCCGTGACGTAGCCAAGTGGGCGGAACGCACCCACGGAGAGATGGACTACTGGACGACGCAGGCACTGAGCGATCATGGTTGCTTCGGTTCCTATCTAACCAGGTTCAAGAAGAGGACGACCCCAGCATGTCAGTCATGCGGGGACGAATGGGATGACGCCGCACATGCCCTGTTCAAGTGCAGCAACACCCGGAGAGAGCGCGCCGAGCTGGATGAATGGCTGGGTGCTCAACTAACACCTGAGAATCTCGTCCCGTACTTGCTCCGCAACCAGGAGACATGGGATAGACTCACCGGATACATCAAGCTGGTGATGACCCGCAAAGAGGAGAAAGAGAGGGAAGTAAGGCGCCTCGAAGCAGGCGAATCACAGTGACTCTGCCGATTGAAACAGAAGAGGCCCAAATGATTCCGGGAGGAATCTGATGCACTGAAGAGGGAAGAGAGAAGAAAGAAGAGAGAAGAAAGAAGATGAAGAATGAAGAGATGGAAGAAGATCGAAGAAAGGGAAACAACACCTGCGAGTCGTGAGAAGAGAGACGCTCGATCCTGAGCGCGAGACGCCGCCGGCCCTGAAGTAATGCTCACGCGGTGCCGGGGCCGGATTGGTAAGTTGGTGGATCTCTCCCTTGTCCAATGGCCGGCGCCAACGGAGAAGGAAGAGAGGGTTTACCCGGTTCGGATGGCCGTATCGATGCGGATTCCAGCCCGGGACTGTTGGGGAGGTGCTGGCCAGCCGTGTTTGGCTGACCGGTGCCTCTCCTTCGTACGTCGCAGCGTATTTGCCCTACAACCACCTTAAAAAAAAAAAAAAAAAAAAAAGACTCACGAGAGACGTCGAGGTGAGGCACATGGCGCGGCAAGAGGGGCTTGCACGCGTGAACCGCTGTTTGAACAGCACATCAGGTGCTTGACTGCTCTACCCAATGGAAGCTCTCACGGACTAGTGAAGTCACGTGTGGCGCGAAGTGAATTTGACCAACTCCGCGGTTACAGTGGTGCGAGAGAGACAGAAGATCTCTCCTGTAGACGATCCCCACGTGTAGCTGCAAGCTTACACAGTGTTCAGAGGGTTGCGCGACAATGCGTTTTTGACTTGCACGCGAGGATGGTGCAGTCACTTTTTCGTGCAATGCTCGTACGTTGCTCAGTTCGTTGATGATGAGCGAAGAGCGAGGGGAAAGGCGTTGGAATTTGGTGCGATTGCCGCGCGGAAATTCGAAAGAATTGATTCTCAACTTACTGTGAGTGACTGAAATTCACCATGAGATCGATAAAAATCTGCTCCTGCCGGCTCCTCATCTGGCTCAAAGGACCAATGTTCGGGAGCTGAGGTGCTTCCCTTGGGGTTGAAATACGAGGATGCGGAGTCTGGAGCGGGGTTGGTGATCCAAGCCAGTGATTTGTAGATTTCGTGGAACTTCACAGAAAATCACATTTATTTACTAAAACTTAGGACCTAAATACACAGTTTGTCACTCGCGTTCAGTGCACTAAATCAGGCGCGCGAGGATGCACTTTTCTCACAAACCGCGAGCACACACAAAAAGTACTTTGGTCGATATGATCGGCCGATAGTCGATATATATGTATATACTGAGCGATCGTCGCGTAAACAAAGATCCGCCGTAGGCCTTGGCCAAGGCTGAACTTTATGCCACACGGGGCACCAGAAAGTGGGTCCGCCGTGGGCCAATATTGGGGCAAAACTGATTTCGAGCTGCGTGAGCTCTATTGAGAAGAGAGGAAAGACACACGGACAGATGTTATTGTCTCAGTGAGATCGATCACATAACAATACATATTGAGGGAAATTTGAGCGAGGGCTACTCGCTCCGTATAGGTAATTTCAATCCTGCTTAGTAGAATATGTTCGGGAGGATCCTAGATTATTGGCATCATCACTTATCGAGTTTATGGGAAGCTATGAGCGTTGGAGTATTTTTTCTACGAATCAATATGTCCAATTCTTGCTCTAGATTTCATCAGAGTACCACGAAACTTTTCAGTACAAAGTGTGAACAGAAAAAACCTTGTACTGAATAACAGCAGTTAGTGCAGCGTTCACATTTTCCAAGTATTGATACATTTCCCTTCAAACAGATAAGTTTTTCACATCCTAAATTGCGTCAGTAATATACCATAGACCTAAGAATATTATGAGCGTGTGTTAGATCCTTTTTCGCATCAAAATCCACTGGAAATTCAGAGATTAGGAACTGATATGGCGTGAAAATACGCGTGAGTTGCAAATGCTGAAGTCAGGGGTCTTCGAACGCTGTCGATTCCCGCCAGGTCTCTGATTGGCCGAGCGCTCACCTGGGGTCAAAATCTTATTGGTTTAGAGCTCACGCTGCGCGTGAGCACACCATACCTTCTTTACACAATGGTTGCACGGCCCCGCGTGGCTCGGGCTCACTCGTGGCGTGCAGCGCTCGAGATCGGAGCGTCGAGCCACTTCGACGCCTTCGTGCACGTTACCGCAGTGACGCAAAGGACAGCGATGTGAACGGCTCCTTGAAACTATTTTCAGGGCAGCCATGATGTTTCCATTTTCTTATCCTGAATCCCAATATTTTGAAAATGAGACCGCATGTCTTGTATCTCGATGATTCATCCCTCCTTTACTTTCAGCGCTTCTCGCTCATGGGGAGGATGGATTGATTCGAGGCCTCCCTTGACTTTCGAGCTCTCGTTATTTTGATTCGGAGCTTGACTGTCGAAATTTGCGAAATTATGACAAGATAGCTCGAATACCTTATCTTGCGTGAAAGATATACAGGCGTCCCTCGTTCAACGCGGAGGTTACGTTCCGGCAGGTTCCCGCGTTGAGCAAAACCGCGTTAAACAAAGCATTACTCTTATGGAGAAGTAGGGGATGCGTACCAAGACTCGTGATCGACCAACTATGAGTTGACCGATTTTTTTCGTGAATTCGGGATCAAATGAGAGTCTTTCTAATAATGAAATCATCGTTGGTGCTGATAAACCATAAAACTTTCCCGAATTTTCTGTTCACTTTTACGAACAGTTCTTACTGTTGGTTCATGTACACTAAATTTCCGCGCAATTTCTGTGCAACACCTGTTTTCAATAGGTCCAAAATTATCGATTCCAAGTTCATCACTTTTCGAGGCTTTTTAGCAGCGAGAGAGCTTTTGCAAGGTGATACTTTTTTTCTTTCTTCAGACATTATGGAAAAGACTTGATGATTTTACAATTTTTTCTAGGTCTTACTTTGCTAGAAATACAGCCAAGATTTATGTAGAGAAAAATTAAAATTTTTGGTTAGGGGTTCAAGCAATCAGACGTATCTGTCTAAGAAAGTTAATAACTCATCATAATGAATACTCTCTCGATTCGTTCACCCAAGAGAGCATTAAAAAGTATAATTGTCCAGAACTGTTGTATGTGTGATTATTCACAAGTTTTAGCTCTCAACAGATTCGATGTAAATTTTTTGTTGTTCTTGCGGTCGATTGCGTGTTTTTGCTGACGTCATTCGAAGCTTATTTCAAAAATTTCATTTTCAAACCCGCGTTGTACAAGTCACAAACCGCGTTGAACAAAAAAAAGGTGGCAATTCAAAAACCGCGTATAACCAAAACCGCGTTGACCAAAACCGCGTTGAACAAGGGACGCCTGTATTCAAAATGCCATCATTCCTTGATAGTTCACTCGGTATCCTCAATGTTGCATAACGCATCAGATTTCTGGAATGTGATACGCGTGAGCCCCCTCGAGAATTAAACATTGAAATCTAACCATCTTAATATGATTACAGCATCAGATTGAGTATTTAAAATGTAATGATGTATCGTAAGGAAGTTGACCATAAAAGTATTGTATTTGATATGAATTATGTATATCGTCATCAAAGAAATTCCCAAGTTCTGCCATTCCGTCCTTTCCCCCTCTCATGAGTTTCGGTGCGCGTGCAGAGTTCTACTTTTGGAACTAGATTCTGTGGCAGTCGGACTAAAGGGCGTAAGTCCATCTGAATAAAAATCGAGAAAAATGCGTTTGAATGCTATCATTATAATACAAAAAAGTGGACTTACGCCCTTTTACAAATAGAATTTTTCGCCAGCAATGCAACATTTTGGTCTCGAAGGAGTTTCAGGTGATGAAGATGATCCAGTAGAACATCGTAGATGCCTTAACTCTAATTTCATGGAAATTGGACTTACGCCCTTTAGTCTGACCGCCACAGGATTGTCCATGACGACACTAACGACGACGCGGCTGGTGATGTCCAGATTACACGTCGAGTTATCAAAGAAGGCTATGACAGTGACGGCTTCCGCGTTCCGCGCCCTGGAGGGGTATTACACATATCTTACACTTCCTACGTACGCTCGTACGTACGTTTCCTACGTTACCGAAAAAAAAAGTAAACAAACCTAACCCAAAAAAGATATTTTTCGTCTGCAAAAAATGTTCAGAGCAGCTTTTGCTCAACTTATTCTTCAAAATAAGCAACAGCTCGGGCTCCAGACGTCATAAAATGATCAAGGAGATGGCGCTCAAGCTAGTTTATTTCTTCCCAAGGTCCATTTTCTTCTGTGAGGTGTGAGGAGATAGTATTTCACATGTAAACTTGTTGCATGATGCTACATATATGATGGTGAATGGCTTACATGAGAAAAGTGGAGTTTGTGATGCAATTATGGTGATTATTCATGAATTTTAGGGTGCTGTTGCATCTCTCACACTCATGAAAGAGGTGATACACATTGTCAGTTTAGCGCGAAGAAAGATAGTGCAACTCAATCTTTGACAAGTTATTTGGTCCATCTGTAGAATGATGAATAACATCATTATTTGAGGTCCATCGCTTTTGATGCGCTCAAAGTAATGAGATGTGAGCGAGGCAGTTTCCGTTCCCAACCGAGCCACCAGTTTGAGATTTAGATGCACAATTTTCCCAACTAGTGAACTGAACTTTTAAAACTGCATTCAACTTTCAACCTGAATACAAACATTGAATGACACCAAACTTTCTTCGTACTAAACTGGCAATATGTATCACCTCTTTGATGAGTGTGAGAAATGCAGCAGCACCCTGAAATTCATGAATAATCACCATAATCGCATCACAAACAACACTTTTCCCACGTAAGCCATAAACCATCATATATGTAGCATCATGCAACAAGTTTACATGTGAAATACTATCTCCTCACACCTCACAGAAGAAAATGGACCTTGGAAAGAAATAAACTAGCTTGAGCTCTATTTCTTCAATCATTTCATGACGTCTTGAGCCCGAGCTGTTGCTTAATTTGAAGAATAAGTTGAGCAAAAGCTGCTCTGAACATTCTTTGCAGACGAAAAATATCTTTTTTGAGTTAGGTTCGTTTACTTTTTTTTCTTTTCGGTAACGTAGGAAACGTACGTGCGAGCGTACGCAGGAAGTGTAAGATATGTGTAATACCCCTCCTAGAGGCGTAATAGACAAGACAAGGTCGAAAGGTTGTGACACTTTCGCGAGCCGGATTCAGACACCTTAGAACAGACCTCTGAAAAAATCAACACCGAGTTCTACTAGTGTTTGTTTTCCTATCAGATGAGTATTCTGCCAAAGTGAAAATGAAGAATCAATTGAATACATAGAAGAGCCAAGCGCGGACACAGAGGTGCAAAAAGAGCGATCGCCCCTCCCCCAAACCATTCCTCAGGGCTCAGGTTCTGGACGGCCTCCCACCAAGATTCCCTCTACATCCCCTCTGAATTGGATTGAGAGAGATCCATCTCCTGTGTAGTAAATGTAGGATAGCAATGCGGGGGAGTCCAGATTATCTTGAATTTCTGCCCCTCTATTAGCGGATTACAGCCGGGCAAGTTCGTACTTGCTACCACCTGTTCTTGCTGAGTGATGGTATTATTCGCCGATTCTTGTCATCATACCAGTACATCGGGTGGGTTGCGCTCAGCCTAACAGGTAGGAATCTACCTCACCTATGTTGGGTATTCGATACGCTGAGCAGGTAAGGATATGAGCGCCTCGGAACCTGTCTTCATAGCTTCTACTGTGTAAGTAGACTGAGATCGGATGAGCCAACTGTTTACTACAACCGGCCGTTGTCGTGATAGGGTCAAATGGGAATCGCTTTTGACAATACTGCTCAGTATTCGCGTGTCTATAAGTGCTGTCGAGAAGTGTAAAATTGCATACGTGAAGTTATTTTACTTGAGAATGAGTGACCGTGTAGAGTAGGGAAGTTTGAACAAAAGAAAGCTCGAGCCGGGAGGCCGGAAGGTGGCAACAAAACGTGGAAAGCTTACAGATCACTGATGGGTTTGCCTCCGTGCGGCAACGGGGAGCTGATTTCAAAGCTTTGGTGTCCGAATAATGATTTTCTATAATTTCATAACAATCTGTATAAATGTTCATATTCGAACGAATGTTTACTCGGTTTTGATAAAGATTTCATCCAGTATATGGACGCTGTATAGATACGTAATATATGTATATATATATATATGGGGGCAAATCTCACGAAGTATGCGGTTTGGCAAAACGGGCCTATTTTCACGTTGTCAAAAGAACAATCGCGATTTTTTCCGCCGCTTGCATTAGATTATTTCAAAGATCCACTCATATTTGACAGTTCTGCATCATTCAAAAGTTTATTACTTGCTATAGGAAGGTACTGGGAGGTGCTTCTTCGTGACAAAATCGCAATTTTCGACCGAACAGGGTGATAATTCTCTCACGCCTTAGCTTACCACAGGCGGGGCGGTTCATCGATCGGTCTGAAAATTAGATATGTGATGGATTATCATGAATGAAAACATATAATTTTCGCCCGAGGCTGTGCCTATCAATGCGTCAGGGTGGCGATGATTCGTTGGAGCGAACTCCGATTTTAGTTTTTTCTTGTATCGCCTCTTCTAATGGATGCAGCACTCGGGGCGGTGAATATTTCGTATCTGTAGAAACGACATCTTATTCTACATCCAAAAATCTACAAATTCAGCCCAAGAACGATAGTGTGCTCGATTCCGCACGACGATGCGGCTCAAAATGAGAAAAGTTATTTTCGCGTAAATGGTGTCAAAAAATCGTTCTTCGTGTAGCACACGAAAATTTCGATTCCGTCGGGATTGAAACCACGTGTAAACTGATTATTGTACCTCAAAAAATGACTATGAGGAATCGCCCCTACTACAGCCTCATCTCGGTCGTGACGCGAGGCTTGTGAGGATTGACAAATGACGAAAATGAGCGTTTTCGCGGCTGAGGCGTATCTTCATTTTGTAGCACAGACCTTTAGAAGACACTGTAAACGATTAAACTTATCTTCTTTCCTCTATTGACGTCACACTATTCCAAGTATTCAATTCTGGGTATATATCTGTATATCACAGGCCTCGAGTCGCACAAGGATCGAGGCATCGAGAGTGACAGAGACAGATTTATGGTAAACATCACCTGATGTCCACATATATATATCTAGTTCAGCCATTCGAAGATTCGAGAAGCCAACGTTTCGAGGCTCTCTTTGCGCCGTTATCCCGTGTGCTCCAGCACTTAGCGCTGGATCGCTGAGCTGGCCGCAGCTCCTCCAGCTCGCGCAGTCACCACATTCCGCGCCTCGCACCGGTGCCGATGTCTCTGTCGCACCACTCGATCTTCGCCATCATTTGAGTTCACTTTATAGTTGTTCCTCCCAGTGCCGCGACCTCGCGACTTCATCTTTTCATACGTGTTCTCATACTTATTACGTGATTGGAGTGCAGTGTTCTAATTAATAAGAGTGAGTTATAATTTCGTCTTCCCGAACCCGAAACAAATCGCTTCCACTTAAATTATCCTATCGCTCAAGAGCCTTGTGCTCAACATTTTGGTAGCAGAGCGTGAATCTCTGCAGTGCGGTTCGTGGAAGTGCGGGTCGCGTGTGTGCACTGGGAGGTGACGATAAATTCGTCGTTAGTGTAGTGTGGTGCGCGCATTGGCTGCATCAGCGCAGCGGTCATCAGCTGCAGCGAGGCAGCAGCATCACCTGGAGAGAAGCTCCAAAACAGTCTGCACCAGCTCGAAGAGGTCCTCGGAGTAAAGCCAAGCCGTGTGGAAGCGCCTGCTGAGGTCAGCGACCGGAGCATTGTACGGCTGGGTGAGCGCGCCACTTTCCGGTGTCAGCCGTGCTCGGAGAGCACTTTTGGCGGGCCGGCGGCTATTTCGCTCTCCAGCTGGCAGCAGGGCAGCCATCTTCGTGCTGCAGCTCTGGCGCTTCTTCACAACAACGAAGGTGACGTCATCATTTGTCGGAGTGTGGGTAAGCCGCGAACGTTTATGCGCGGCTGCTAACGGTGAGTACATCATATGGCTATTATCGCCTCATCCGTCTTCACACGATCTTCGCGGCTATATATGCTGCAGGTAGATGGTATATGCGTGAGTGAATATATCGTTTGATGATCCCAGCGTGCTTGTGTTGTATACCGATTCCATCTCGGTCTCGTATGAGTATCTCTACGGGTATTTCGCCAAGTATTGCCGCTGTGGAAGTTCACCACGCGAATATTCCTACTAGGTGCACGGCTTATATTTTTCGAGTTCTCATTGATGCATGACTGCGATGCGATCCAGAGTCGTTGCTACTTAACTCGACTATCCGCTTAAGTTTCATCGTTTGTGTTTTTTCTCTCATGTTTTCAACACCAGCTTATTATGCACGGAATTTCTGCGGGCCAAATTTATTTTATTCTCACATTATTGGTAAAAGGAGCACGTGTGAGTGCATGTTAGCACTTGAAATTTGGAAGCGTTCCAGTGCTTATTTTATGATTTGGTGGCTGCAGTTTGTGCTTTTAGTTGAATTCATCACTCACTCAGTGGAGTGAGAGGAATTTTTTTGTCTTGCTCTCGATAAGCTGGTTTTATGTTTCATGTGTGTGTTTTTTTTGTGTTGCTTCAAAAAATTGTTTGCCGACTAAATCAACGGCATTGCTTTTATTTTTTTGAGCTGGAGCTTGGACTTTATTTGGATTTTCTGGTTGCTCGATTTTGGGTTCTAAAAATGTTTTCCTCGAATAATAGCCAGTCCAAACCATCGGATAGCAATAGTGATAGCATTCAGAAGACGCCACAACAGCGCATCCGGTCCAGCTATCCGCCGAGGGTCAAGCGCGGAAAAATGAGGGTCTGGAGTTGATCCGGGATCAGCTCGATGTGGGCGGGATGACTCCTTTTTTTTATCACTAATACCTTTGCTAGGCAAAGCGCTGAGGATGTGACAGCGGCATTCGCAGAATCAAGCCTGTTGGAGTTCTTAGACAAGTGCAATATTGATCGATATGAGAGTCATCTCTTGGTTACCAAGGGCCGTGTTGATGACAACGACGCGGCGCCGCCAGTTTCACTTCTTGTGTGGACACGGACGCAAAAGCATCTCTGCTGAGTCGTGTATTATTCGAGAATCTATCAAAGTTAATAAACGAGTTTAAATCTACTCGGATTGTGTCCTGTGTTTTCGAGTATTCTCACAGGTTATAGGCCCAAATCGCGCGACCATTGTGTGAGCGAATTTTTTACCGGTGCGGCGGCGTGCAGTTTGTGGCAGCCGTGCTGAGAGCAGTGGCGAGCAGTTTGTTTGCAGCCGTGCACATAGCAGCGAATTTGCAGTTTTCAACGAAGTTTGACTGAAAAGGATTCGAGGTGAGTCTATTACTGATTCATGGTTGTGCGGGACTTGTAAATCCGACTCGATTCGAGGTGTTTTTTTTACTCTCGATTCAGAAGCGTGTGATTCTTGATCCGTATAGATAATTTTGATGATTGTTCGATGGGTCCGCCGGAGCAGCAATACACACAACAGTGCGGTCAGTTGTGTGAGTGCGTGAGCTGCTAGGAATCTAAAAATCTTTTGTCGCGGGCGATCGGCGTCCTAGTGGAC
Organism: Eretmocerus hayati; assembly: GCA_029851415.1. Lineage (NCBI taxonomy): Eukaryota > Metazoa > Arthropoda > Insecta > Hymenoptera > Aphelinidae > Eretmocerus > Eretmocerus hayati. The sequence continues at coordinate 71,047,494 of CM056742.1, read as the reverse complement.
GTTCGACGACGAGCCTACTTATCGCATCAAAGTCGAGGTCATCATCGGGCGTGCACGTGTATATATTGCCGGCCGGCAACGCGGGCGCGTCATAACATGTTTTCGCGCTATCTCTCTCTCTCTCTCTCCTCTTTCGCTCTTTCGCATTCTTCGCCTCCTTGCAACGATTCAGCATACGTGCGTGATGCTATAGTATTGACTCTCGTTGAGTGCGCGATTCTTCTACAATGATGCGTTTATACGAGCGGTTGATTTTGACTCTATGATTTCTGTCTTTTTTTTCGACTTAGACTCGATCGATGGCAGATTGCTAGTATGTGTAACCTCTACGTTCGCGCGCAGGATGCTGGTTGATTTGTCCTCAAACCGCGTGTTGTTCGCGGATAGTACAGCCCGGAACGCACAAACTTGCATTCTCGTTGCGAGGGAATTTTTGCTGTGATTTTTGAAAATTGCTTCGATTTATGGATATCTTGGCATGCTTGTGCGCTCGAGGCCTTTGCTGAAATCTTATTGATTTATATCAGATAGAGAGAAGATCCTATTTTTCTTCTTCTTCTGATATCTCCTGGTGATAGAATGATGTGAATCAAGAATTTTGATTGTTATTCGAGTGATTCGATGATTCAACAATATATATATATATCCTACAATTCTATTCTGAGTAAAAATTTAGTTCTCTCAAATAATATAGGATGATTTTGATCTTAGTTTTTGTTCAATAGGTAAACAACAGAGAAGTTGTTGTTGTTCATTCTGAGATTGGCTATCCTGTTATGTTTCTGAGAATTGAATGTGCGATTGTAAGGATAAATTTTTCAGGGGTTCAATGATGAAATGAAACTTGTGTTCGGTGAATTTTTAACATTGATTGGGAAAATCTTGATAAATTTGTTAGTTTCGCTCGTGCGTGCATGATCAACCCAAATCTGGACTATATTTTTGCAGTGCAAGGTATAGTTTTGGAGAGTGGTGTGCGCATGGGTTACTGAACCTGCAAATGAGTCAGATTTTTCGCTTCTTTGATTATGAAATGTTAGCTGTGCTATATTTTTCTAGTCTAAAAGTACGAAACATTGATAATTATGATTATCACAATATCTGGTTTTAGATTTCTTGAATTTTAATTGAATCAAAAGGAATCTTGCAATATTTTTCTTCACGTGAAAGTAAAAAATTGCTTCATGTTTCGTAACCTGGAACAGATGGCTGATCAAAATGAACAACAAAAGGGTATGATGGCCAGTCGCAGGAAAAATCCGCAGATGGAGCCGATGACACTCTTAATCTGGAGGTTGATCCTAGTGATGTCTCTAATTTGGAATCAGAGATCCAAAGTACTCCAGATGAATGTGAGAAAATATTCTTATATCTTCTTACGATTTGGAATCTAGAATTTTTTTGTTGTACTATACTTGACCGCAAGAGAAATATTTTTATTTCTTGATTAGTATAGTTGATCAAAGCCATTTAAAAAAAAATGCTGTAAAGTTTTCTCGATTTTCTAAATTTGAAATGATTCAAGTCATCTTTAGAATTTTGAATTCTATGAAAAACCAATCGTCAGGCCTGACATAAAATCGAATTGATTCCAGATATTAATGATTGAAATTTTCACAGCAAACAAGAGTGACCCAAAGACTCAAGCAATCAATATGAATATACAAGTGCCTTCAACTTCGAATCAGAATCAAACACAACCACCTAGAATCAATCTACCCTCGACTCTATCAAGTCTGACTCTATCAAATTCGACTCAATCTACACAACAGCATCCTGGACTCAATACAACACCATTGAGTCATTCGACTCCAATCCAACCACGAGCACCATTGATTCAAATATCACAGAATCAAATAGAATCTCCATCCGTATTTGCCAAATTTCCTCAGGATTCCTTGAATTCTTTGACGAACACTATGATGTGTCACCAGAATGTCTTAGACATCACATTACAGAGTGCAAACGTAGTGAACCGAAACATGAAGATGACACTTGAATTGGAAAGAGTGAAACTCCAAGAGATTCAAGCTGAGAAAGAAGTAGAAGAATTGAAGAGAGTGAATCTCGAAAATCAACTCAGAATCGAAGAGTCTCGAAGAGGACGTATAAATCAAAGTGCTCCTCTACAATCACCTCGTTTGCCAGAAGAACGGCAATTGAATCCTCGTGTGGATTCTGTGTCAACTCAATCGGACTCTATAGCCAATGGTGCAGCAGCAGCTAGTTCGGCTCAACGCCAGGTAAACACTGAGAATCTAGACTCATCACCGTTTATTAACAATCAGAATGGATCACAAGCTCCTGATTCGTTTAATTTAGAACAAACATTAGCTACACTCCTAAAGAATCGAGTTGATAATGAATCAATTGGACCAAAATTTAGCTCTGATTACAAATACAAATTAACTATGAATTCGAATTTCAGTTCATGGTACGATTGTTTGAAATCTGAATTGATTGGTTACAATTGCCTAGATATTATTGATGATAGTATTCCTGGTCCTCAACATTTTAGTGGGAGTCAAATCTTGAGTCGAAAATATAGAGTCCGGAATCTGATCCTAAGTAGAATTGATGAGAAGTATCATAGTCGATTCACGAATATTCACGATCCTAAAGAATACTTGGAAAAACTACGAGGCATGAAAAGAAAAGAGATGAATGTTAATCCTACGTCTGTAAGAGGGCAACTTTATGTGATTCGAATGAAGAAAAATGAAAAAGTGTTTGATTTTTGTGAACGATTCAACCAACTTTTACGAGAGTATCATGCCTCGAATGATCTGGCTCTTCTAGAGCCGATAGAGATTCGTGCTGCGTTTTATAATGCTGTTATAGGAATTTATCCTGATTTATTGCAAGCTGATACTCTCATGAAGCAATCTAAACCTCTAGGCATGGATATTGAAGAGATGAAATCTTACATGTTTCAGTCTGAATCCCAGAGAAAGCTCAATTCTGTTGTATCTCAAGCCAATGTGGCAAGCTCATCTGAGATTAAGTGTCACAGATGTAATGAGCCTGGTCACTGGGCAAATGATGCCATTTGTCCACTAACCGATACCAATCTATGGAAGCACAATAAATGTGGTCAGATTCATGACAAGAATGGACCATGTCCTCAGCGTCGAAATGGTAAGAGTCATTTTGAATCTAGAATGAATAATAAGGAATCAAAATCGAAATCTTACAAATCTAACAACAAATTAGAATCAAAATTTTCTGAAACTAACAAATCGGAAAAACAAAAGAATCATTCCGGAATCAAAAATCAAGGCAAAATAGTCAAAAGGACTAAATCTAAGACTCATAAGAAAAATTTCAAGCGAGCTGCTCGAACGGTAATTGACTCTGAAAATTCTTCTTCTGACGAAAATGAAGAAATGGATCAAGGTGAGAGAATTTCAATTCATAAAGCTTATCAAACTGAGAATTCTATAGATTTTATCGCAGATTCTGGAGCTACTGATCATATCGTGAATCAATCTCTGATTTCATCTGATTTCAAAGAATATAAAAATGGAATTATCAAAAGTGTTAACAGAAATGATTTTGCTGATATAGTAATTGATGGTAAAGGCACCTTAGTTCTAAGACATCAAATTTCAAACGATAAAATCATTAAATTTACTGATGTTATAGCAGCAAAAGATGTATCTGAAAATCTTCTTTCTCTGAGAAGACTTGCTGATTCAGGATTTTCTATTTACCTAGATGATAAAATTCTGAGAGTTCTTGATAAAAATTCAAATAAGACTAATCTCAAGGGAATCTATGAAAAACAAAGTTAGGAAAACTGGTGTTGTAAACCAAAACAGGTTTTCATTTAAGAATTATTCTTGTAATGCGCGTTTAGTTTCTCATTCTGAATCATCGGATCAATTGAAGACAACTTCGGATAATTTAGAGACATCAATTTCGGAGGGAGCAATAAATGATCCACCGAATTTGGGGTCTTCAATTGGGAGGGAGATGGTTCTAGATTCGAATGAGAATCGAGTTGCTGAGAATGATCCAATAGAAAAGCTTACGATTAGTCCTGAAGATTTAATATCCTCTGTAGAAGTAGAAGATCGTTTTCAAGATTCTACCGAATTCAAGAAACTAAGTAAAGGTCAATTATGGCATGCTAGGTTGGGTCATGCTTCATTAGGTTATCTGAAAATGCTTCAAAAGAAAATTGAGCTATTGAAGTATATAGTTTTTGATGAGTCTATTTTAGAATGTGAAGTTTGCATAATGTCAAAAATGGAAAAGTTACCCTTCAAAGAAATTAGAGCTAAATCTCAAGAACCTCTTGAAGTTCTTCACACAGACATTATAGGACCTATCAGTCCTATGTCATATCCTGTCCATATGCGATTCATCATTGTTTTTGTGGATGATTACTCTAGGTATGCTAAAACTTATTGTTTGAAACGTAAAGATGAAGCTGGACAAGCATTAGAATCTTTCCTTATCTCAGCTAGAAATATTTTGGGATCAAATGAAAAATGTTGTTTCATTAAATCAGATCAGGCTTTAGAATTCAAAGGTGGCAAATTCTCTGAGGTAATGAAACAAGAAAATATAGAGTTTATATTCTCTCCTCCTTACACGCATGAACACAATGGCACAGCCGAGAGATTCAACAAGTCAATTCAAAGAAGGATTCTAGCCATTTTACTTGATTCTGGTATGCCAAAATCGATGTGGGGATTGGTTTCAGAAGCTGCAGTCATTACATACAATAGAACTCCACATAAAACAATTAATTATGAAATTCCCTTGAGAAAATTTGCACCATTAGCCAGATGTCATTTTGAACAAATTAGGAGATTCGGATGTGTTAGTTATATAAAAGTATCAAAACTCGAATCAAAGTTTGAATTTAAAGCAATCAAAGCTTTCTTAGTCGGCTACAAAGATACTAGCTACATTTTCTGGCATCCACAATCGCACAAGTTTATCGAGTCTAGGCATGTTCGATTCAATGAAAGATTAGTGTATGGAGATTATCACGAGAAATATTCCACAGCAAATTCAAACTCGAGTGAACCGATTCAAGGAGTTCTTGATCCCCATAATGAGTATATTAAATTTGACAAGGTTGACGAAGAAATTGATCTTGTAAATAATATTTACGCAGTACAACCTAAAAAACGAGGTAGACCTCGAAAAGTCCAGAATACTTCGAATCAAATTCAAGTTTCCAAAGATTTTCAGGGACTCTCAACTAGAAGTAAGACAAAAAGGAGTTTCGAAGAATCAGAACAAGCACATCATGTTTTAGTCGAGAAACCAGTCATAGACATTAGTTATGCTAACTACTCGAGTCTACCCAGGTCAAATCTTCCAAACGAATCTGAAAAACGAATCAATGATGACATAGTTGGTCATATTTTACTTGCTTCTATACAAAAAGATCCCATCACTTATGGGAAAGCTATGGCTTCTCCTGACAAAGAATTCTGGCAGGAAGCCGTACAAGAAGAATTAGATTCTATGAAATCAAATCAAGTTTGGACTCTAGTTGAGAAACCAAGAACTCAGAGTAATGGTTCCAAAGCTAATATCATAGATTCTAAATGGGTTTTTAAGAAAAAGGTCGAGTCAAATGGAGAAATTAGATACAAAGCAAGGTTAGTCATTAGAGGATTCAAAGATAAAAATACTTATGATTTGAAAGAGACATATGCTCCAGTAGCAAGACTTTCCTTAGTCAGAGCCATTCGTATAATCACAAACAAATACAATTTTCATGCATGCCAACTTGATGTCAAAACGGCATTTTTGAATGGCGAGCTAAGTGAAGAGATATATATGGGAATACCGAAAGGTCTGAATGTCAGTGATGAAATCATGAGATCTAATGTACTCAAACTTGAAAAATCCATTTATGGGCTTAGGATAAGTCCAAAGAAATGGAACAATCGATTCACGATAGAAATGAAGAAGCTTGGTATAGAGAATGATTTACACGAACCATGTCTTTTCACTTGGAGAAAGAATGGTATAATGGCATTAGTTTTGTTGTATGTTGATGATATGCTAATCGTTAGCAATAATCTTGAGAAATTGAATCGAATTAAAAATCATTTGAATCAATCTTTTGAAATGAAAGACCTTGGTGAACCAAAGTTATTTTTAGGTATGATCATTGAAAAAAACAAAGAGAATCAAATGATTAGAGTTCATCAAACTCCATATATCAAAAATGTTTTGGAAAAATTCAATATGCAAGATTCAAAACCACGAAACACACCAATGATAACAAATCAATTACAACATAAAAACAAAAAGAGTCGAATTGAACCAATTGAATCTATAAATAAAGAGCAGAACCATGAAATACGTAAGGTGCCTTATAGAGAAGCCATTGGAAGCCTGATGTATTTGGTAGTAGCCACAAGGCCAGACATAGCTTTCGCGGTCAATTTCTCAGCTAGAAAACAGAATAATCCAAATGAAGATGACTGGAAAGCTATTAAAAGAATCTTGCGATACCTCAAAGGGACAATGAATCTTGGCTTAACCTTTACTGCATTATCTGAGAATCTAGAATCTTTTACAGACGCGAGTTATAGGGATTGTGAAAACTCTATTTCGACTGGTAGTTATATTATTAGATTGTTTGGAGATACAGTTGCTTGGAAAAGTCGTAAACAAAATCAAGTGACTCTCTCAACATGTCAGGTAGAGTATTTAGCTATGAGTGAATCTTGCCAAGAACTCATTTCTATTGACAAATCAATCCGATATGTTTTGGGATTCACTTTATATCCAGTTACTGTCTGGTGTGACAATGAATCCTCAGGAAATTGCACAAAAATGGATGGGTGTCACAAGTTAAAATCATTTGACGATAGTATTGAAGCGATTCTAGAATATTTGAGTCATATAGAGAAAAACATGGTACAAAACGTCCCATGGCTGATACTCATGGTGATTTTATCAAACAGTGTGTAAACGAAGGTAAAGTTATCGTAAAATGGGTTGATACTAAAGAAAATCTAGCTGATATTGGAACAAAACCATTTCCTTTCGAAGCACATAAATATTTGACTGATAGAATAATGAAGAACGAGGAATCGAAATAAATTTAGGAATCTATGAATCTACGATTCAAATTCTCAATATATATTTGATGACTCATACATTTCCTTGTTTGTTCTTATATGTTCACAGGAACCACTTCCTCAGACCAAGACTGAAGAATTTATTCATGAAAATCTTCAAATGCTTGTTATACTTTAATTCTAAGAAGAAGAATCTATCGTTTGAAATGTTCAAGAATTTTAATGTTCTATTTTCTTTCGATTTATAACTTTTAATCTAATTGATTCAAAGATGAATGTGTTTATGTTAGATTCAAATTTGAGTTCATCGATTCTATTGAAATTACAATCAATATGTAACTTATCTAAGGGAGGGAGTGTTGGAGTTCTTAGACAAGTGCAATATTGATCGATATGAGAGTCATCTGTTGGTTACCAAGGGCCGTGTTGATGACAACGACGCGGCGCCACCAGCTTCACTTCTTGTGTGGACACGGACGCAAAAGCATCTCTGCTGAGTCATGTATTATTCGAGAATCTATCGAAGTTAATAAACGAGTTTAAATCTACTCGGATTGTGTCCTGTGTTTTCGAGTATTCTCACAAAGCCTTCAGCTTTTTGAGGAATATTGGAAAGAATTTCTTCTTGAAGAAGAAAAATATTACAAGTCGTCTTGCTATGTTACGGTTCAACAAGATTATGTTGATGCACGCGCGCGACTCTCCGTATTCACTCAGTCGACAATGAATTTGTCAGGTCATAATCTCGGCCAGGGTATTGGTGCTATGTCCGGTGACCTGTTGTCCCAGAATTTTTTCCGAGCGTCAGCCTCACTCAATCAAGTTCCTCAAATAGATCCCCCGAAATTCTCCGGAAAATAATGCAATTGGGAATCATTCAAGCAGCAATTAAAAGCGGTGATTTTAGATAAACCTTTTTCAAATATTGAGAAACTTACTGATTCGCTCCAATCGGTTCAAGGAGCAGCCACTCGCACTCCTGTGAGCGTAAGAGTAAAAGATATGAGTCTGGATGTTGCGTGGGATAGACTTTGTAGTCGGTACGATAACCCTCGTCTTCGCCTGTTCCTACATTTGGAGGCTTTGATTAACCTCGAACAGGTGAAGGGTAAAAATGCGCAGGAACTCGGTGATTTGTTGAATCGAGCCGAGGAGGAAATACAAGGTCTGCGTGATTTAGATTTTCCGACGGATAATTGGGATTGCTGGTTTGTTCACTGTATTTGTCGTCAATTAGATGTGTCTACTAGGGAGGTTTGGGAACAGAAGCAGGGAAGCGTCCAAGGGTTCTCCAAATATAAAGATTTAAACGCTTTTCTCGAGAAACGTGTGCAGACCTGGATGGCCGCGCATGCTCGAGAAAAAGCTGCTTCTGCAGATTCGAATCCCAGCTCTCAGACAAGATGCACTTCAAGTGTAATCGCGGAGAAGGACAAAATCAGAGCAAAAATATTTCTGCTCATACAGCAAATAATTCGTCCAATAACAAATCCAGCTCGTGTTTGTTTTGTAATGGTGAGCACGCAATTCACAATTGTGAAAAATTTGCCGGGTTACCTGTGACTAAGAGAGTCGAATTCGCGCGCGGAAAGCACTGTTGTATAAAGTGCCTGAAACCTGGGCACTTCGTAAGACAGTGTCGGCTATTTCTCTGATGCAAAACTTCTAAAGGCTCTCACAATACGTTATTGCACGGAGATAAGCCTAGTTCAGGTTCAGGTGAAGATGAGGCTAGTACATCAAGCTCGACCACGGTGTGCCTGAACTGATTTTAAATGAAATTTTCAGCTTCGGTCCTGGAAGTTTTGGGTTTCGTTTCTACGTAATTTAGACATTACATTCCTTGAAAAAGGAAAATCTTTCGCCGGGCCGATTCTGAGGAATGTCAATTGGAATATTTTTGGAACTTTTTTGGAACTTTTGCTTTTTAAATCTCTGAAAAATCAGTCTTGGCTGTGGATTTAGTGATCCAAACATCAATAGTCATTCCTGGATCATATTTTCTCATCAGAATAAGCTTTTTAGTTTTCCTGGAAATCTCCAAGCAGTGACTAAAATCCTCATCCCAGTGAATTCCACGTAAAGAACCACCATGATTTGTATCGTGAGATGGGTTTCATCAAAGATTATATTAGGAATATGGTAAATTGATAAACATCGTTATTTTGAGGATATACATGGTGGCCCGGGGGACCCATTGAAATCGAAAAATAACTCTTAAGAATTCAAGAATGGCTTGTTTATTCAAATCATACATTCGTTCTCAACGTGATCGTCAAATCTTTCAGAGAAATTATATCGGTAAGTCTTAAGTATGCGGGTCATCGAATCTCATACATGAAGGCTATTGTAAGCGCACACCGCTCGAAGAAGTTTCTTTTCGTAGTTTTCGTTTGACTTCGCAACTTTATGATTCTCCCAGAAAATATTGAAATCATGGTGTACTGATTCAACTGCTTGCTCACTGTAGAATCCTAGTCCCCTCTCCTTCATGTCACAGAATTGCTCAATGTGGAAGAAAACTGCATGAATTTTTGGGGTGACGCTAAGCTTCAAATCCATGTAACTTTGGCGAAACTTCGCAATGTATTCTTTGTAGATCGGATTGAGATTCTGTCCAAAACATGAACTCACAACATTCTTGAAATCCGAGAATGCTCGAACGTATTTCACCAATCCAAGGTTTGATTGAGATCGCAACAAGTCAACATTATCCAAAAGAATCTTACAGGAATTTCCCTTGAATGCTGGGCTGCCATGTGTCACCTCTCGCTCAACATTGCACTTTTTGATCCACACTGTAGATTCGTATTCAAACTCACGGTGCATATGAGTGAATATAGTATTCACAACGCCCAGCATGATATGCAATTGAGGTGGTGGTATGAGTTCCAGGAATGTTCTGTTGGGCTGACTTGGAAACAGCGGTTTGTTGACGCAATTCATATAATTTTTTGCATCACTCTTGACAGATCCAGCTGCAACCCATTTCATGTAGTGACTCAAATTCCCCTGGACAGTCCTTAGTTCACAACATTTGTGGAGCTCGCCTTTCTTCGCATAACACCAAATACATGGATAAGTACAGCTTTGTGGCATTATCCCACTGATGATACTGGCCAATTTCAAATCGGTGGCAACCGTCCCTCCGAGTTCGTCAAGGTCTAATGCATCTAACAGTAATGAAACATTGTGATAGTTTTCTTGAACATTGGGTGCTATTGCCAACAACAGTATCTTTTTGACAGCGGAGTCCTTGAAAGACTTTGCTACCACACCATCACTAAATTTCAGCCGTTTCGATTCGGTCACATCTGTTGAGCATGAATTTGACTGAATTGAGAGGCAAATCTTGAAGGATCCACCTCCGCCATCTAATCCCTTTTTTATGTGACAATTTTTGGAACCTCTATGAGCTTCTACAAAGTTTACGAATTCTTTCGTATCGGTGCAGTGAACTACCACTCTGGACACAGTCGAGATAGCTTTCCCATTGATATCAATGAATTCGAACTGACCATGGCCAAAGAAGTCGTCTAGTTTGTGCGATTTTTCTATGAGCTTAGTCTTCAAACCGGGTTCGATCAATTTTCTATTCTGAGTAGCGGTCCTCAGGAAAGATGCCATTCCATGAGTCTGGCGAGTAGTCAGATTCAAACGTGTTTGCATATTTGCCAGATCATCCACAGATAACGAGCGATTGCTCATTTTACCAGGGTGTGATTTTCCCTTCGATTCCTTGATGAAATTCAACGGTTTCCCACGGCATTGTGGTAGGATCAGTTGAGATTTAGACTGCATTTTATGTTTTATAAGATTGGATGCAACTTGTTCCTTTGCTCTTTGTGAAATACTCTCCAAGTAAGATGATACATTCTTGATGAGAGACTCTATAGTACAGATATGGGATATTCCTCGAGAAAGTGGAGAGAAACAATCAAAGCAGCGATTTCCAAGTGTCTGTGAACTTGAATCATCTGTAAAGAAAACATATCAAATATTGGTAGGGATTCAAAAAATTTGTGCCGAACGTGTAGACCTTAACTTTAGAATTCCATCCGAAAACCCCGAACTTAACGCTCCACCATATCTCACGATCACTGAACTCGTGTGGGAAACGCTTCACATTTCTACGGGATAGGCCCGCATTCGCGTAGAAATATTCAGAAAGAAGAGCTTGTAGAATGTCGAGCAGCTGGCACGTTATCAGAGCAAAGCACTGTGGGAAACCGCTATACACACATTCCTCACTAATACAGCTTTCTGATCCCCACTCTACTCGTTGTTACTATGCCATCACAAACAGTGAATGCCGCGATATAAAACTTGTAAGCATAATTGCCAGGAAAGGCTGACATTATTGTTGCTTTATTCAGAAACAAAGATACGATGATGCAGACTACGACGAGGTCATGGTTTATCAATCGCAAGCATACAAACAAAAATATCCATGGCATAGCCCTCGTACAATTTTTAGAATTAGTACAGGAGTCCAGAAATTACCTGATAATCTGGCCTTAGCATGCGATGATGAATTGAATGGAGTTGTCCTCGCTATATCACAGATTTTGCAGTAGCATTGAACATTTTCTTCTCGTTCCGTAGGCGAAGAACTATCTAGAAACTCAGCAGTGTCAGGAAATTGGATTCGATTCCCTTTGCCAGATTTCCAAAGGTACACTTTCACTTTACATCCACCACATAAAGCACCTGGTAGAGTTTTGATATCCACGTAACGATCAAACACAGACTCAAGATGCAATTTTAGTTGCTTCTGAATGGCATACATGTTTTTCTTCTTTCGAAAGCACAAGAGACAAACTTTGAGCCTATTTTCATCATGACTATATGCGTGATCCTTTGGCGACATTATTCTTCAAAAAACGATGATAGAGTCGGTGAACCGTGACATCGAATGAGCTGGATGATTATAACAAATATGATTCGCGATTATGAACAAATAGAGCTCAAATGCGGACATCAACTGCTTGCAAACTTTCGAAGCACTATACTAGTTTGACAGAGGCAAGATAGGCTTGACTTGAAGTGATGTTTGTTTTGAATTTGTACGGCCGGTACTTGCAAGTATTCGAGTATGCGAACGGTTTGCCAATAATACCAAATGTATATAGTATAGTGAATGATCGCACAACAGTGTGTCGACTTACCGACATCATCTGTGCAAAGCGACTATACATTACATTGAACACTAATCATGACGAAATCCCTCCTCTAGAAACTGATATTCTCGATCATAATATTCACCCGCACAACTGTATACTAATCTCACTCATCCTCACGCCAAGAAATGGTATTTGACGAGGTAGCACAAATACAGAATTAGACACATATCATCAGTATTTTGATTGCAAATTTTGAGAGAATTTAAATGATTTCACGTGAGATTTATGATCGAGGGCCTCGTCGAGGACTGCAATAGCATTTTTGGCTACTCTTTTGAGGGTCCAAGTGGGGCTAGAGACTTGCTTTCATGAGAAAATATGCTCTAGGTATGACGATTCATGTTTGGATCACTGAATCCACAGCCAAGACTGATTTTTCAGAGATTTAAAAAGCAAAAGTTCCAAAAAAGTTCCAAAAATGTTCCAATTGACATTCCTCAGAATCGGCCCGGCGAAAGATTTTCCTTTTTCAAGGAATTTGATGTCTAAATTACGCAGAAACGAAACCCAAAACTTCCAGGACCGAAGCTGAAAATTTCATTTAAAATCAATTCAGGCACACCGTGCGACTTTAGCTCATACCGCAACAGTGCAGGTTAACGCTGCAACTGCTAAGTACACGCGATTATTAGCCACAGCTGTGGTAGATCTAGAGTCCCCGTCGGGAGAATCATTGCGTGCCCGCGCATGGATTGATCCGTGTGCTCAGAGCTCGTTCGTTTCGGACAAAGTTGCGCATATTCTACAGCTTCCTCGAAGAGCCGTTGACATCGGAGTTAGTGGCGTGGGCGGCGGTGTGAGTGCTGTCGTCCGTGGTGAAGTCCCTTTATGGATAAAATTGCCGCGAAATGCGCGATTCCGCTGCAGTTTTGACGCATTTGTCCTTCGAGATCTCACTCGGAAACTGCCAGCTGCGCCAATCGACTGGCGAGACTGGCCACATATCAAAGATTTAGAGTCAGCTGATCTTAAATTCGACACTCCTCAAGAAGTTGACTGTTTGTTAGGCGCGGATGTTCATGGCGCAATCTTGTTGGAGGGATTGGTCAAGGGGTCAGCTGATACACCCATCGCGCAGCGTACAGTTTTCGGGTGGGTTCTAACCAAAAATTGACCAATATCTGAGGTAGACAGTTTTTTTGTACGTCCTGTGGTCTGTCATCTAGCTCTCGATCCTTCTTTGTCAGAGTCTGTTCAAAAATTTTGGGAAAATGAGGAGATCCCCTCGAGAAAGTTATTATCTCCCGACGACGAGTGTTGCAAACGTCTGTTTACTTCAACAGTCTCGCGCTCGCCGGAGAGGAGGGTGATAGTTAGGTTACCCTTTTCGCAAAAAATTAACGAAGCTAATTTTACAGATTCTGGGAGTCCGGCGATCGCTTGCCTGCGATGGTCAGAAAGACGCCGGCAGAAGGACGAGAAGCTGGACGCTGCTTACGTCATATTTATGGCAGACTACGAGGAACTTGGTCACATGGTGGTGTTTCCAAATGGCTCAGGATGTGAAGGGTGCTGCTATATACCGCACCATGCTGTCTTCCACAATGAGAAAATTTGGGTGGTAAGAACTGTCTACAGTCTCTTCACAAATTGAGGCATGTTTGAATTCTAGGCTTTTGAGCCCATTGAGTAGTGATATGTCGGATCCGGTTGCTCTAATTCCAGGCCATTTTTTGATTGGGCGGCCTCTCAACGCTTTGCCCGAAGCTTATCGTAATATCGATCTCACATCCTCCATACGATGCAGGTGGATATTACTTGTAAACAAGCGCAATGATTTCTGGTTGTGCTAGAGGAAAGAGGTTCTACATCAGATGCAACAAAGATATGAATGGTTGAAAGTCAAAGGACCAATCAAGGAAGGCGACATTGTTCTGGTTTCCGATGAGCTGAGCCGACCCACCCAATGGCCCTTAGCTCGAGTCATCAAGTGCCATCCTGGACCAGATGGTATCACTCGAGTAGTTACTCTGAAATCAGCCACGTCAGAGTTCCGTCGGCCTATAGTCAAGGTGGTCAAATTGCCTACCGAACCAGATGTGGATGAGGCCTATCAAGAAGGTCGGATAATTCGAGGATCAACATCACCAAAAAGAGCTCCAGACTGATTATGATTTGCACTTCTTTCGCGTGCGTTTTGACAAATCACTACACAACTTTCCTCGAACGTTACACCACGAAGTATCTGATGTTCGATTGCGTTCCCTTTCTGGTCATATGAATATTGTAATGTCGTACTACCGTTTTGAGTCCTGTTATCATTTCAATTTCCATATTGGAGTCAAATTGCGATTAACCGGTTGGAGGAAGCTTTGACTGTCAATTTTGTTCACATATTTGTATCAACTTAGAGTTTGCTCGGAGTACGACTTTTTATTTCTTACTTCTTCTGTTGAATTTTCATTGCTTACTCTGAGCTAGATGCTCAAGTTAAATTGTAATCATTTAGACGGCTATATTGATTTTTTGTAGTGGAGACTGCCGCGACTTTTGAATTTTGATTTTTTTTTTCGTCTAGGAAATTCGATATTGAAGTGAATCTTGTTTCTATTGAATTTATTGAATTAGATTATGAAAGATTTTCAAATTTATATGTTGACCCATAGTAATTGAATTGAATTGTGAATGTTAAATTTGTTTGTTTGACCGCTTGGAGCGTTCAAAGTGGGCGGCATGTTAAATTCTGGGTATATATCACAGGCCTCGAGTCGCACGAGGATCGAGGCATCGAGAGTGACAGAGACAGATTTATGGTAAACATCACCTGATGTCCACATATATATATCTAGTTCAGCCGTTCGAAGATTCGAGAAGCCAACGTCTCGATGCTCTCTTTGCGCCGTTATCCCGTGTGCTCCAGCACTTAGCGCTGGATCGCCGAGCTGGCCGCAGCTTCTCCAGCTCGCGCAGTCACCACATTTCGCGCCTCGCGCCGGTGCCGATGTCTCTGTCGCATCACTCGATTTTTGCTATCATCTGAGTTCACTTTATAGTTGTTCTTCCCAGTGCCGCGACCTCGCGACTTCATCTTCCCACACGTGTTTTCACACTTATTACGTGATTGAAGTGCTGTGTTCTAATTAAGGTAGTTGTACACCAAAATTATTCATCAACAGAATTCCTCGAGATTCTGCAGAGAGACAGTTCTAATATCGAAGAGTACGTGTGCAAAATTCCAGAACGGCTGACCATCCCGTTTTCGAGTATTGATCGTCGCAATTTGACCAGTTTTGCACATTTTTAACATTGCGCTTATGGGAGCGGGCCCCAAAAACAGCACAAAAGTGGGTCTAGCGCAAAACCTGATCAACAGAAGATGTTAGGACTGCGAGAGATCCGAGTTTATGTATCAATGAATCATATGGCCAAGTCTGGAGATGATGGACCACGTCGTTTTTTAGTAATTGTTCATACAAAGCGTAGAATGCAAAAAATGCGACACGTGATTTTGATTTTAGGCTAGATAACTTTGGAAACCATGCCTGATTCGGTTCAAGAAGTCTTAGATGACCGTTTTTGTTTGTTGTTTGGTGGAAAAAGTGCAGTTATTAACAAAAATAATAATTTCGACTATTTTAAAGTGGGCAAAAAAGTGAGGTTAAGTCTCTCTGACTTACGTAGTTGGTGTACAACTACCTTAATAACAGTGAGTTATAAATTCGTCTTCCTGAACCTGCAAGAAATCGCTTCCACTTAAATTATCCTATCGCTCAAGAGCCTTGTGCTCAACACCAAGTGCTTCCAATCATAGAATCATCATAAGTATCATATATTTCGGAGACTGATTGCCGTTTTCGAGGATGTTTACACTCGAGAACAAGGTGAACTGCAATGGGATGAAGGTCAGTGGCCATTCGAGATCTCTCATCTCACTCGCACCAAATCTCTTCCAGGATGAAATATATGTTTGCAAGGACAAATTAACGAGACACGTATTTTTGTGTACTGCCATATTGTGTTCTGACTCGAAGTCATCGAATTTTTTTCATTCAATGGGCATTTCGTAAATTAGCAACTTTTGATCGATATAGATGCAATTTTCCGTGTGTAATGGCCTTCGTGGAGATGAGACTTGTTCAGGGGGGGTCAAGTAAGTTATATTGCACCGGAAAATCTTGGTACAGAAACACAATCAGTGAGCAGGTTACACAAAAATCGATTTTGGCCGGGATCGAGGAAAGTTGAACAGCAGAAAATAATCATCCTCAATTTTGATGGCAAATTTTCTGTGAACTCGTTGAAACATAAGGAACAGAATGTGCTTGGTCCGGTTTGCGCGACGTGGCGCAGAGTGGTGCTAAAAATCATTTTCTGGATTTAATCGTCAAAACTTTTCTTTCATGATCGTTCGGACAGATTGAGTTCGTAATGAGTCTGTGGAGTGCTCCGTCGATACTTGGACGCTTCTATCCACGTTAATGGCTGTTGGCCCTCGTTTCTCATTGCATTCATTTCATCTCAAAGACAGGATATACTCCAAGCCATATTTGTTTCGAATAATAACACAAGTCTGATATCATATACGAGTCAAACTTGAATTTGATAGCATCAAAGCATCATAGTATTACATTCACAAACTTAGAGAACGAGTTGTAATGATGAGATCCAGAAAATGATCTTTAGCGCCACTCTGCGCCACGTCGCGCGAACCGGACCAAGTACGTTTTATTCCTCATGTTTCAACGAGTTCACAGGAAATTCCCCATCAAAATTGAGGATGATTATTTTGAGCTATTCAACTTTCCTCGATCCCGGCCAAAATCAATTTTTGTGGATCCTGCTCACGAATTGCGTTTCTGTACCAAGATTTTCTGGTGCAATATAACTTACTTGACCCCCCTAAACGAGTCTCATCTCCACGAAGGCCATTACACACGGAAAATTGCATCTATATCGATCAAAAGTTGATAATTTACGAAATGCCCATTGAATGGAAAAAATTCGATAACGTCGAGTCAGAGCATAATAGGGCAAAACACAAAAATGGGTGTCTCGTTAATTTGTCCTCAGAAACATATATTTCATCCTGGAAGAGATTCGAGACTTGAGCAATTTTCAACTGTCTGATCTCACATGGAATCGGTCTGGTATAACACGCCAGACGGAAAACGAAGGAGATAGATTCAAGAGTGCTTGATATGAGCTACAGAATGCGGTCACGCAGAGCTCTCTACGACCAATAGATCCTGAGATATCCGGGTCTGAAGATCACCAGTTCGATTTCCAGGTGTATTGAGATTTTTGACCGGTAGTGTATTTCTAGAGCATGGAACAGAATTTTGGGCCTGGTATCAAGTCTGTGAATTGCCGCAGAGGAATTTGAGATCAATATTTGTCCAGAAAATGCTGTCAAACTGTGCAGATAACTGACGAAATCGTAATTTCTAGGTGGGAAAATAGTGGACTACCGACTCGTGGAAACTGGGATTACTTTTTGAGAGTGGAAGGCAGTAACTTATGTTCATCCACATGAATGGGGATCAACGCATCCAGCTTCGAGGTCGATTCTGAGCCATCGAAAGGTAACGAGCCTTGATAATTAGTCAGGGACAGTGGATTCTGAGTCGAAAATAACCCCACTGCTGAATCAAAGCCCATTTTAGCACATCCTCCTACGAATTTTCAGAATTTCAAGACCAAACACAGCTCTGAGAATTGCCGGGGGAGAACTTGAGATCGATGCTGATCCATTTTGTGGCAAAAAAGTCTGTTCCATGGAACCAATCATCCGAGAACGATCGATTTTACCTCAGAATTCGATATGCTGCCAGGTCAGAAAAACTTTGAGTGTGATTCTAGAACATTGAACAGAATTTTGAGCCTAATCTCAAGTCCTGAAATTGCCGTAGAAGAATCACAGATCAATATTCATCAAGAAGAATCTGCAGAATGGTGAAGAATATTCAAGAAACGGTGAGTTCTAGGTGAAAAATAAGTATACTGCTGATCTTCAATGAATTGGGGTACATCCTAGGGATGGGGATCAATATTTTGAGCCGGACCTCAGATCTGAGAGTTATCGCGATCGGCTCTGAGACCGATTCTAGACCGAGGAAAGGTGATGAGCGCTGCGTATCGGTCGAAGATAGTGGTTTCTAGATCGGAAATCTCTCTGCTGCTACCATGGAAAACTTCCTCATGAATTCTACCATCACTTCCCAAGATTTTGAGACCAAGCACGGCTCTGAAAACTTCCGTGAACGAGTTTGTAATCAAATTCGATCTCTTCTGAGTCGGGAACGTCTTCTTAGCACAGGATTCGATCAAGAATGACCGAGTTTAGCTCGGATATTGATATGCTGCCGAGTCAAGCAAATTTCAAGCGAATTCCTCAGGTGATGATCAAAATTTTGAGCCTCATCCACTGTCGAGGAGTTGCTGCCGAGAGATTTGAGAACGATATACGTCCAGAAAAGGCTATCTGACCGCAGATTACTAAAGAAATCGTAGTTTCTCGGTGGGAAAAGAGTGTACTGCCGACTTGTAATAACTCGGATTACTTTTCGAGAGTGGAAGACTGTGTTTTAAGTTCATCCACATGTATGAGTAGTTCCACGCGAAAGCGACCCACGAAAAAGGGCCTTGTCTCACATCCTTTTGTTAACATTTTCATTCGATTCTATGGTACAAAATATAAACTTTCTACTATCTATGGGGTCCCAAAAAATGTTTTGGTCCCATGGCAAGGATTCTCGAAAATGGAGTAATATACATTTTCTTAAAATCCTATCAGCTTTTTTGCACTGAAGTGCAAATAAGTCGAGTTTGCTCCCAGGTAGAGATGAGCGGTTTGCGGCATTCGAAAGGTCTTCCAAAAACCAATCGAAATCCCTGTTAAAAAAAATGATTTCGAGGTTATGGGCAACCTGTACGAGCAAAAGTGTAGAAATCGCTAAACAGTGAATCTCAGTTCCCTATTTTTTTTAATTTTTGTAAATCACATAATTGATGTCAAATTTTGTGTTCTTTCAGAAAAAGTGGCCCCGATTCCCTTTTCCGACGTCTAAGGCCTGTTTCTTCAAATTTCTGCACATCTCTTTCCTAGGCAGTTGAGAATTGTCTGTTTACTGCGCATGCGCAGGAATTTGGACTAGTGAAACCAATCCCATTAGAAAGCCAAGAGAAAATTCCTTCAAAATTACTACATGACGAAGTCAATTTCATTAATTTGGCTCGGAGATACAACGTTTGAAAGACCATCGGATCTCGATAATCACCAAGAGGTGGATCGGAGACACCGCGACAATAGTAGGAAAATCCGGGAACGATCTGTGGCCCGATGTACCGTTTGCCTATTGACGCACTCGAGCTGAAGCTTCATCTTTCGTAGGCTGTGACTCCAAGCCATATTGATGAAATTGACTTTGTCAAATGGTCAATTTGAAGGAAATTCCCTTGGCTTCCCAATGAAATTGGTTCTAAGGGTCCAAATTCCTGCGCATGCGCAGTAAACAGACAGTTTCAAACTGCCTGAAAGATAAATTTGCGAAAATTTGAAAAAACAGGCCTTAGACGGCGGGAAAGGAAATCGAGGCCACTCTTTTCTGGAAGAACACAAAACTTCACATGAAATATGTGATTTCCAAAAATTAAAAAAAAAATAGGCAACTGAGAGATTCACTGTTCAGTGATACTCACACTTTTGCTCGTACAGGCTGCCCGTATCCTCAAAATCAACTTTCCAATAGCGATTTCGATAGGTTTTTGAAAGAACTTTTGAATGCCGCAAACCGCTCATCTCTACCTGGGAGCAAACTCGACTTATTCGCATTTTAATGCAAAAAAGCTGCTAGAATTTTGAGAAAATGTATTTTACTCCATTTTCGAGAATTCTCGCCAAGGGATCAAAAAAATTTTTTAGGACCTCATAGATAGTGGAAGTTCATATTTTGTACCATAGAATCGAATAAGAATGTTAACAAAAGGATCTGAGATATGACCCTTTTTCATAGGACGCTTTCGCGTGGAACCACTCGTATGGGAATCAACACCATCAGCTCTGAGGTCGATTTTGAGCCAAGAAAAAGCGAGGAGTTGTGCGTGTTGGTTGCAAACAATGGTTAATAGGTCGGAGACAATCGTACTGCCACCCCAAGAACCTGTTTGATGCGTTTTACTACATATACTCCGGATTTTGAGCCAGAAAACGACTATGTGAACAGCCGTGGTTGAGTTTGAGATCGATTCTGATCTGATTTCCCTGTCAGGAGCGTCTCTTCAGCACTGGAGAGACTCTCTCTCTACCTTTCCTCCGCGCGCGCCTACCTGCCGGCTCGGCCATATTGAGTTCTGGCGGCAAAGTAGGGGAAACCGCTCCTCACCCGTGGTACGGGTGCGCAGCTGAAAGTGAGCAGACCTTTCTTATGTGACTGTGGTTTACGTCTTCGAATCAGGGTCCCTGGGGTCTGATTGTGAGGAGCGCTCCGTATGCTCCGTCCGCATCGTCCGCATCGCATACTCTTATTCCAATTCCTGTCCTGTGATTGACTACAGCTAGGAGAAATAGCCAATCACAGAACAGAAATTGGAATAAGAGATACGGACGATGCGGACGGAGCGTAGGGAGCGCTCGTCACAGTTTATGTCTCGAGTACATGGAAATTCCCTCGACTAACCAATGAGGACCAACAGAATGTAAACAACCTACTCCACGTAAGGTCGCCCACGTGTTCTTAAGAGCTACCTTCACCGTCATATTGTTCAAGAGCCGAACAGTCGTCGTTATTCTGACGAAAACTATGTCTGATAGCAAAGATGTTGATAAGACTATAGATGAAGATTTGGTGGTTACTAAGTATAAAATGGCTGGTGAAATTGTTAACAGTAAGGGCTACTGAGATCATAAATCACCTTGAATATCATTCCCCATTCAAATCTCATAAATCCATTCCCCACCCATCTGTGGCACTTCTTCCATTGATTAGGTATTGAGATCACTTGAATGAATTGGACATTTTTTCTGACCCCTGCAATGGATAGTTGTATGAGCTTTTGGGCTAATGGGCTATTTTCCCCTTTGAAATGAAAATGTAAATCATAAGTTTGAAATAACAGTTGTGGTCATTGATACTCATGGGCATTTGTATGTGAACAACGGGAGCTAACTGCCTGAATCATCAACACCCAGAATCATAGTCTGCTCTCCTCGCCCTCATTCTGAGCTACGATGACCCATTCCTGTTTCATCTCGATTCTGAGTCCTCGTCGCGCACCTTGATGTCTGAAGTTCTCAAACCGTCTTTACTCTCAATTGTTCACTAGGAGATCAGTTGAGCTCCGAGGATGCTTCCCAAAATTTGGAAAAGATTGATATAACGTTGTCTGACTTGAGTGATATCAGCTCAAGAAACATCTACCCCGACTATTCTAGTTTGATCAAGTCATTATCCTTCTGGGAAGCATCCAGTTCCATGTAAGTATTGCATGAAACTTCGAAAATGTGACTCATCTGGAGTAGCGAAGTATTTGCTGTACTAAAAATTGGAAAGATTGAGAGTTGGTTGTGATACTCAATTAGTTGAGGAATTCTGAAAATGACAGCTATGCTCTCTCAAATTGGGTCGTTCAACTCCTGAGATTGGAGATTAAGTTTCACACACAAGTGTGTAACTTAGCGGACCATGCATATACATGCAGTGTATTCTTCCCTAAATGTATTTTTGGAAATGCCCTCCACTGAAATCATGCATGTATTGGTAAGATCTTTTCTCAGACCGCATTATCAGAGAAGTCATAGAAACTCACCAGGTGAAATGAAGCGATCTTGCTGATTTCCATGAACTTTAATGACGTACAATACCTTCTGTAAATACAGTACCCTCCAGAATTAATGGATGATGGATAGTCTCAGTCAATCAACGATATTTCCCACCCAGTTGGTCGTACGGCAATTTCAAAAGAAGCGTCTTAAAGATCAAAAAAAAATCTGTCAATTTATGTGTTTCAAACATTTTTTACTCATTCTTCAAGTTGCCTCAATCGACAGTGAAAAATGAAAAAAAATATTCATAAATCAATCACTTATAACTCTGACGGGAGTGATCCGATCGTAAAACTTCAAACAGGATTATGTAGATCGTCAAAAAATCTACAAGCTTTGTTCCATGGAAAATTTTCATGCGACCCTTCCCTTCTGAGCTACGAGCCTGGAAAGGGAAAATTGTCCAGAACAATCTGCATATCGAAGCGGTGGCCGGTGCACTCGGCTTGCGTATTCGTGAAATATCATACTTCAAATCTGAGGTCAAAAACATTTTTTTTCACATGATTTCGACGTAAAATTTTCTCAGCTTTCCGAATTTCCTTCGGATTTTCTGTTACATGCGAAGGACGGGTCTTCTTTGAACATTAATGCACGAGAAATCATCAATCCACGGGGTAATTCTAGGGCTAAGGTACCCTGGCACCGAAATTCTAGTAATGAGACCACTGTTACGTGAAAATCTAAATCAAGACCGAACTGTTGAGCTTTGATGGGTTGGAAATCTCATGCCCATAATATTGAACGAAGAAAGGAGCTGTATCATAGTTGGGGTAGGAAATGGAAGAGTATTCTGATTCATTCAATTGCCGTTAGTGATAATCTGAACTATTTCACTTTCATAACCTTCCTCTTCTGTCAAAATGACAATCTACAAGTATAGTGATACGAGATAAATTGGCGATCAATTTTAATTCGGATTCTCTATAGCATATACAGTTGAGTGTCCGTTATTTCCCAAGTTGGGCGCGAGGCTTAGGTCGCCCCCTAGATCGTCTTGTCATCACCAAAAAATGGTATCCCAACCACGACTGGTGTAAAAATAGACCTTTAAACCGTACCTCTAGAGTCAGGGGCTTTTTCACATGGATAGTCCAGCGTAGCTCTCTTGAGGTGCTCGGACACTCGTGGCTATTGGCCACCAACATCTCAATACGAGTCTAAACATCGTCAAAGGTGCTGTTTTCGACGTCAAATTTCATGCTAAATTCGAATCCAATGTTAGTTTCACCCTAAAAGAGTGACAAGACTAGTTATTAGATGCTATTCGAGGAGGAAATGGACTTTTCTACACAAAAACGCCCTTATTTTTGTTGTTTCCGTCCTCCTGAGAGCTACGGGTGTCTTGAAAAGATCATATCCCATGTAATATTGTATGCGAGACTTGGATCCCTGGTAAAAATATTTGACTCTAAATTCGACTCGAATATTAGACTCAAGTATTAGACTCAGGATTTGGGTCCTTTATTCGAGTCGGACATTCGAGTCGAATATTAGAGTCATTTTTTGGGGAATCAAAATAAGCCACTCAGCCTTATTAATAACTTTTCTCGATATTCCTAAGCCATTATATGGCCGAAAAATGATTGGAAAAAAGGAAAAAAAAAACTAACATTGGGATTTCGGGTGCCGTCACCGGGATTCGAACTCACAAACTTTCGGTTCGAAATCCAACACTCTACGTCCGTGGCTAGCGAGACGAGATACGCATAACGGCCTAAAAAGCGTACTTGAACTGCAAGTCACCGTATGGAGAATATAGCATCCCGCTACTCATTCGCTCATTTCACGATAATACATGTACTGTTGAAATGTTTCACAGTGAGTGACCCATTCGGAATAACGCTACACTGAGAGCCATGAATCGTACACCTGACTATATTTTGTTCGTTGTCTCAACGATTCCATATCGTCGTCCCCGAAGAAGAAAAACACCTCCCATTGTTCTCCCAATGCATTCTTAAATGGGGACGTGTTTTTCTTCGTCGGGGGCGACGATATATCGTTCATGCGACGCTGAAAAACAGTCCTTCGAACGATCCGATTGTACCGCCGACTCACCGAGATAGTAGTGGCTACTATCCGAAAGTTCAGTCAAGTATATGAGAAGTGGGGATGGCACTACGGATCTCCTGCTGTGGCATATCATCAGTCCCATTTGAATAACATGGAGAACGATTCACACCACATCTCACTTTATTTGATAGAATTTGGAAATGAAAATGGAATTTGGGAGCATATTCCATCTTTGGAAAATGAAATCTGATGCAAAAAAAGTACATTGTCTCTTCTATGGAAGCAAGATCATGACTTGATAGAATTAGCTTGTAGGTTATAGGTCCTGCGAAACCAGCCAAGTGACTTCGCATGGACTCAAGATTCTCTTTCCTGGGGATGTTTGTACCAATATGCATCAGCTGTGATTTTTATTTGATGGATAGAATTATTCTGTCATCCTTCTGAGCTATAAGAATGATAGTCCAGACAGTATTGACCTGTGACGAAGGAAATACAATCCACACTTCATATGCTCTCCTTCGACTTGAGTGCTAGAAATATTCATCGATTGATCTGCTCATACTCAAGATGACAGACCTTGAGCTGCTTGGTTCTCAATTAAGATAATCCGAATGCCTGTGGTTCTTGGGGGTTATATTCGCATATCTTACTTGTAATAATTAATCAGTTTCATATAAACATTATCTACAACAAAGGAGAGGAGTTCAAATTGGATAATCTTGTCATTTCAAGTTATACATAAATTTTGTTCAGAGATTTTAGGCGCTCACTTTGTTGTATCTTGTTGACATTATCTCCAAGTGTCATCAAGATTCTTGTTTTTCATTCACACTTGGCTCATTTGATTTGTGTTGAATGATAACTCTTTCACTAAGTTCAACCCAAATCAAAGATGAAAATCTTGATGACGCTTGGAGATGTTGTCAAAAATATACTAAAGTGAACATTTAAAAATATCTGAATGAGGGCATATGAAACTTTGAAAGAGCAAATTGAGATGGCGAAATTATTCAATTGCAACTTTTTCCCTTACATTGTCAGACAATTTTTTTCCTTAAAACTGATTATAACCAATATATGCGAGTGCTACACCAAGAACCACAGGCTTCTGGATTCTGTGTTCCAAGAATCAAGCAGTTCTAGATCTGTCACATTCAGCGCTGGTCATATTCAGCAAATGCAGAAAAGTTTCCAGGTCTTGTGTCGAAGAATAACATACAAGGTGGGGCATGCATTTCCTCCGCCACAGACTAATGTCATGTAGACTATTGCTGCCATAGCTCAGAGACATGACAGAATATATTAATTTATGAAGGAACAATCTCAACTGATGAACAGGAGGTAGAAACATCTTCAAGGAACAGAATTTTGAATTCATCCGAAGACACTTGGATGGTTACGCAGGAACTATAACCTTGCAATTTGGGGATTGGCTTGCAAGCCAACAAGCCAATTCTTGTATTGAAAAGAATTATCTTCAGATTCTAGAGATTTCAGGCATGGAACCAAGCTACAAGCAGCTAAATTTTTTTAATTTAATTCTGATTCTTCCATATAGCAGTAACCTAAAATCTGCATGAAAAAATTTTTCATCAGAAATCATATGGCCAAATATATTTCAGTCCCCGACGACGCGAGATAGTAATCATTACTATCTCGAGAGTTTGGGATAGTGCAGCAGACTATACGTATCGTATGAGGTAGTGTGAGTATCGTCCCGCTTGGTTTTACGATATGGATAGTCACAGGTACTATCGCATCGTGCGGTGAAGTATTCACGGTTCTCAGTGTATATTCTCCATACGGCTGCCCACACTTGAAGTAAGCCTTTTACGTTAACTAGGATATCTCGTCTCGCTGGCTACGGACGTAGAGGGTTGGACTTTGAATCGAAAGGTTGTGAGTTCAAATCCCGGTGTCGGCACCCGATATGTCATGATTGTATTTTTTTTTATTTTTTCCATTCATTTTCCGTCCATATAATGGCTCAAGAATATCGAGAAAAGTTATTAATAAGGCTGAGTCGGTTCCTTTAATTCCCCAAAAATTGACCCTAATATTCAACTCGAAAAAGGACCCAAATCCTGAGTCTAATACTTGAGTCTAATATTCGAGTCGAATTTAGAGTCAAATATTTTTACCAGGGATTGATTGTTGGTTTTTACCTAGAAGAGTCGCCAGACTTGCTGATTAATGTTTCCCGAGGAGTAAGAAGTGGTTTCACGCAAAAAAACTTCCATTTTGGCTGTTTCCAACCTCCTCAGAGCTACGGTTATCTTGATACAATCATCTCCTACGTGAATCTGCACGCTCGATCGATATTCATTGTTATTTCTCTCTTAGAAGAGTCACCAGTCTGGCTAACTGATGATTTTCGAGGAGGAAATGGGGTTTCCCGCGGGTTAACCCCACCTCACTGGCATGTCTGACCTCCTGAGAGCTACCGACATCTCACAAAGATCGTCCCTCGCGTGGAATTTTATGTTGGATTCAAGTTCATTGTTAGTTTTCTCTTACAGGAAAAAGTCACCGAGGGTAGGGGAGAGCGGGGTATGGTGGGCAGCTCGAAAATTTGAGCACCCCAGTTATAAAATACAAAAAAGTATTTGAAAATCCAAACGTTCATAAATTCGCATCAGTGTATCACCTAGTTTTTCCCTGGAGAGTTACAAGAAATTTCAATATGTTTTGACCCTTCAAAAGCGTAGGTCAAAATTCGAGGTAAAATATCGCTTGTCACGCCTGTATGCACTCTATCGTTCGTGCGCCAATTTGATCGAAAATACTTGGCTACCCATTTCTCATCGGTAGCTTTGTTCGTTAGCTTTAATCTCCAATTTGAATCGAAGTGATCCGATGAGTAGTTTTTGAGCAATAATGGTAATACGAAGGTGAGTCGAACGGGGTATGATGGACACAAAAAGCGGGGCGCGTTCGCCAGTTCCATAACATACAGCCACTGCACACGAGCGGCGTGGTGCCACCCAACCTAACCTAACGTCCGCGTCGCCTCGTGTTGTTGATATTCTGCTCCAGCTGCACCGCGGATGAGATTGTTTATCGATATTATTGATAATTTTACCTCGATGTGAAAAGTGAGTGCTATCAATCCCGTGGGTTGTGGATTAGAAGTTGTATCACATAATATGACCACCAGATTCGTGCCATGCATCTAGAATGCATAATAAACTCGTGGGTGCGAGCGAGTGAGATCCGGTCTGTGACATTTTTTTGTTGAATAATCGAGTTTTACCAACATTTCACGGCTTGACATGAACCTGAGGCATCAGATTAGGTAGAAAAATGTTCAAATATGCGAATGACTAAAATTCTGTATGTGTAGTGTTATTATTATACAAAATCGTGAGTGCCCATCATACCCTACACGACTGTCCGCTATACCCCGCGATTGCCCATCGTGCCCCAATGATTAAGGTTTAGAAAATAGCATTTCTATGAAAATGTGCGAGTGAAAAAATTTTTCAAAAAATATCCCATCATTCCTGAGATGTTTCTCTGTCGAATGCCCACTCGCAAATCCGATTAAATGGAAACTGTAGTTGCCAAGCGGGTTTTAATTAGCTATGTCCGACATACCCCGCTCGAATAACCTAGGGTATTCACCTAGGTGCTATCCTAGTTGACAGACTAGGATATTATCCTAGGATATTACCCTAGGTTTCTCACCCGTCAATCTTCGGCATCCACCTAGGATAATTGTCGTAGACGAATCACCAGAGGTAATTACCTCTGGTGATTCGTCTTCCAAATTCTTATTA
The DNA here is from genome assembly GCA_029851415.1 of Eretmocerus hayati. Lineage (NCBI taxonomy): Eukaryota > Metazoa > Arthropoda > Insecta > Hymenoptera > Aphelinidae > Eretmocerus > Eretmocerus hayati. The sequence goes on along the minus strand of CM056742.1, from coordinate 71,019,692 downwards.
TAGGGTTATACCCTCGCGGTCGTCGGTATACCATCTCCCATAACGTAATCTCTTCTCCCCACTCACAGCAGACTTTGTGGGAATCGACTCGAGTGATTCACTCAATTCTCCTGCACATTTGAATCCGACCACGAAACCATTCCGAAATTGTTATCTATCTCTTACGCATAGTCACCTGAGGTGATCCAGTGGGTGATCCATTTAATGGTCTAGTTTATAGTCTAGCTCATTATCCACAAAACCGATCCGAGTTAGTGAGGCAAAATTTCTGTATGTATCCTAGGATAGATATATAATAGCCTCCGATAAAATCCTGGGATAATAGCCTAGGATAAAATCGATTTTTATTTTGAATTTCAAATAAACCAATTAAGGGTTCAAAATGAAGATCAGTTCCGCGATCATGTTCTCCTCCTTCTTTACCCACTTCTAGTTGATTAAATACAAATTAATCATTAAATCCGATTCTTGTTTCATGTAAGTTCTGCCCACCTAGTAACTACCTACATTACAATAAGTAGGCACGTCTCACTAGATAAAATTATTGTATCGAAAGATCGGAAAAATAATTATTTGGGTAAATTTTTTCTGACTTCTTGATCGATTTCTAGGCGATTCTCTAGCTTCAATCAATCAGAAAATTCAGTTCTTACGATACAACATTTCGTTTCCGAGGTTTGGGCTCAAGATGCATTTGCTCGGGATCAAACCCACGGCCTTCAGGTTACAAGTCGAGGACTCTAGCCACTAGCCCAAAGTCCAGTAATACAGGTGATGCACCATTAGCCCGATTCGAGCTACAAAAATTGAATTTATGATGAATTTGTGCTTAATCAAGAGAGTAGGTACGAAAGAAGGAGAATACTATCGCGGAATCGATTTTCATTGTAAATTCTGAAGTATTTCATATTAAATTCAAAATAAGAATCGATTTTATCCTAGGCTATTCATCTAAGGCTATTATCCTAGGATCTTCCGGAAATTCTGTCTTATTAACTCGAATCGGTTTGGTGGATAATTAGCTAGACTATAAACTAGCCAATTCTGTCTCATCAAATTGATCACCCTCTAGATCACCTCAGGTAGCTGTGCGTAAGAGATAGATGACAAACTCGGGACAGTTTCGGGGGTGTCTCTAAATCTGCAGGATAATCAAGTGGGCTACTCGAGTCGATTCTCACAAAGTCTGCTGTGGGTGGGAAGAAGAGGTTGCGTAGTGCGATTGGTTATACCGATGACGACCACGAGCGACGTGTCATACTGGGAATTCCATGATTTCATAACCCTCTACTGAGAATCGGGGAGACGAATCACCAGAGGTAATTATCCTGGGTGAATGCCAATAATTGATGGGTGAAAAACCTAGGGCAATATCCTAGGATAATATCCTAGTCTGTCACCTAGGATAGCACCTAGGTGAATACCCTAGGTTATTTGCCCAGGTTAATATCCTCGGTGATTTTTTCCGTAAGGTTTCACCCAAGAAAAATCACCAGAGCAGCTAGTTGATGATTTTCGAGGAGAAAATGAATTTTTTCGACTGAAAATCCCCATGTTGACGCAGTTCTTGACCTCCTAAGTGCTAAAGCCGTCTCAACAATCTCATATTCAACATGATTAGTACTCTAGATTCGAATCTATCATTATCTCGCCATCAAAGAGGCCATTAGATTAGCTCATCGATGTTCTCTCACACAGGAATGGAGCTTCCCGTATTGAAACTACAAAATGTTCACTGTCCGCAGACAACTGACAGCAACGGGTGGCTCGAGGCGACCACTCGAGGTCGAAGATATTCAAGTTTATTCGATTGATTGCCCATCATCCATGACAGAAACTACCCGATCGATTCATTTTCCTAAAAGTAAAGTTCTACGCCCAACCGCTCTTCACTCATTTTCGGCATCGGAATAATTTCTTTGGTGAGAAACCAATAACAGATGTGATCGCTGAGGACCTAGATGATTGCAATCCATCGTGCAACATTCAGCGATAGATATTCAAGCACACCAGTACGCCTCATTTACTTTCCCCGATCTGATGCGTCCTGATCATAGAGATATTACGAATCGAGGACCGAAGGTATAGGCCTGCCCGTAAGTGGGGCGGAATCGCTGCGAGAGAGAGACAGCCGATCGGAGCCCTTCCAAAATTTAGGTATACGATACGTTGCGCGGTAAGCGTCCTCGCGTCAACACAAGCGGTGGCGCGCGGCCGGTACAAAATCTTTGCAGATCGCTGCCACTACTACTATTTGGGAATTTCTATACACATTCTCAAATAGCAGTGCTTCCATGCGGTCAAAAGTTTGTGATGGGGAAAGTACTGGAGAAACTAGAAAAATCATGGAAATCGATCCATTTCTACGGATTTTTCAATGACAAGCGAAATTTTCGACATGCGAGGGAATTTTTCAGTTTTTAATTATATGAAAAGTCGAATCGAGAAAGTCGTTCAAAAGGGTCTCGTTGATGTAATCCTCAAAATTCAGGTTGAATCAAGTGATAGGAGAGAAGTTATAGAAATTACATTGACAATTTCTTCCGAGGCGTGGTGAATTCAAACTTGGACTCGGCAGCCGCTCGAGATCCAAACACGAAAAATACTGTAACATTTTTCCATTGCTTTATTCAACCTGAACTTTGAGGATAACATCAATGAGACCCTAATGAACAACTTCTCCGCTTCGACTTTTGATATGATTGAAAACTGGAATATTTCCTCGCATGTTGAAAACTATACGCTTGTCATTGGAAAATCCTAAATGTGTATCAATTTCCATAATTCTTCTAATTTTCCCAGTATCTTCTTCCATCACAAACTTTCGACCGCATGGAAGCACTGCTGTTCAAGAATGTGTATGGGAATTCCCAAATAATTTTATCCAAGCATTCAGTAGTGGCAGCGATTCGCAAAGATTTTGTACCGACTGCGCGCCACCGCTTGTGTTGACGCGAGGACGCTCACTGCGCAACGTAGCGTATACCTATATTTTGGAAGGGCTCCGATCGGCTGTCTCTCTCTCGCGGCGATTCCGCGCCACCCACGGGCAGGCCTAAACCTTCGGCCCTCTATTCGTAATATCTCTATGATCAGGACGCATCAGATCCGGGAAAGTAAATGAGGCTTACTGGTGTGCTTGAATATCTATCACTGAAGGTTGCACCATGGATTGCAATTATCTAGGTCCTCATTGATTACATCTGTTATTGGTTTCTCATCAAAGAACGTATTCCGATGCCGAAAATGTGTGCAAAACGGTTCGACGTAGAATTTTAATTCTAGAAAAATGAATTGATCGAGTATTTTTTGTCATGGATAATGGGCAATTAATCGAATAAACTTGGATATCTTAATGCGGAAAGTTCCATTTTTGTGGGAAATAACATCAACAAGCTAACCTGGTGGCTTTTTTGAGGGTGAGATGACAATAGATTTGAATCTAGAGTACAATTGATGTTGAATATGAGAGTGCTGAGACGGCTTTAGCACTTTGGAGGTCGAGAACTGCGGTAACATGGGGAATTCCAGGCGGGAAAAATTCATATTCTCCTCGAAAATCATCAACTAGCTGTTCTGGTGATTTTTCTTGGGTAAAACTAACAATGAACTTCAAATGAACATAAAATTTCACGCGAGGGACGATCTTTGTGAGATGTCGGTAGCTCTCAGGAGGTCAGAAATGCCAGTGAGGTGGGGTTTAACCCGCGGGAAACCCCATTTCCTCCTCGAAAATCATCAGTTAGCCAGACTGGTGACTCTTCTAAGAGAGAAATAACAATGAATATCGATCGAGCGTGCAGATTTACGGAGGAGATGATTGTATCAAGGTATCCGTAGCTTTGAGGAGTTTGGAAACGGCCAAAATGGAAGCTTTTTCCGTAAAACCACTCCTTCCTCCTCGAAAAACATTAATCAGCGAGTCTAGCAACTCTCCTAGGTAAAAACAAACAATCAATCCAAGTCTCGCATACAATCTTACATGAGATATGATCTTTTCAAGACACCCGTAGCTCTCAGGAGGACGGAAACAACAAAAATAAGGGCGTTTTTGTGTAGAAAAGTCCATTTCCTCCTCGAAAAGCATCAAATCACTAGTCTTGTCAGTTCTTTAGCGTGAAACTAACATTGGATTCGAATCTAGCATAAAATTTTACATCGAAAACAGTACCTATGATAATGTTTAGACTCGCATTGAGGCGTTGGTGGCCAATAGTTACGAGTGTTCAAGCACCTCAGAAAAGTTACGCTCGACTATCCATGTGAAAAAGCCCCTGACTCTAGAGGCACGGTTGAAAGGTCGATTTTTGCACCGGTCGTGGTTGGAATACCATTTTTTGGTGATCACAAGACGATCTAGGGGGCGACCTAAGCCTCGCGCCCAACTTGGGAAATAACGGACACCCTAATATACAGGAGGGTTGTGATATTTTTGGATCATAATTGTAGAGCTGCGATCTTCGAATCGCTAACTCGACCTCGTCTCCGAGAGGAGATTTTTGATGATACACCTGCTTGATACAGCTCTTTCCCCGATTCAATATCATGGGCGTGAGATTTCCAACTCATCAAAGTTCACCTGTTCGGTCTTGAGTTGAATTTATGGATTTTCACGATATACTGATCTCATTAATAGAATTACCTCGTGGATTGATGATTTCTCTTGCATTAATGTTCAAAAGAGACCCTTCGTTTGCATGTGAGTAAGAATCCGAAGGCAAATTCGAAAAGCTGAGAAAGTTTCACGTCAAAATCATGTGACAAAAAAAGTTTTTGAACTCAGATTTGAAGTACAATATTTTACGAATACGCGAAGTCAAGTGCACCCCTTGGCAGAAATTGTGAGCGATTTTTGGCCAAAAACTGATTAAGTGTAACCCAATTGCATTGTTGCTATATCTATATTGCATGAATGGCCAAAAAAATCGGTCACATTTCTACCAGGGCCGGCCATCGCTTCGATAGGCAGATTTCTCTGCACAATTTTCCCTTTCTAGGCTCGTAGCTCCGACGACGGGGAGGGCCGTACGAACATTTTTTATGGAACAAAACTTGTAGATTCTCCAACGATCTACAAAATCCCGTTTGAATTTTTATGATTGAATCATGCCCGTCAAAGTTATGAGTGATTGATTTATGGATAATTTTCTATAAATTTCGAATCTGTCGTTACCAAGATTAGTATATCTCACAAGATACTACTGCTAAATGTCAGTTACATACCACCCATCTCTTCCTCATCGAATGATTAAATCATTGGAGCGTTTGACAAAATTAACTCAGCGTTTGAACAAGCAGTGAAGAGTTACCCGTCTGCAGAGCTGCTGATAACTGGTGATTCTAATCTACCTGGTTTTTCGTGGCAAATCAACAACAGCGTTGTGTACGCAAGTGGAAGTAGTAGCAGTGGTGCTGTTGAGCAAGGTGTATCAGCCTTAGAGTTGATAGTGAACCAGTGCAATGTGAAAAGTGTATTCTGTGCTCCTAATGTCTACGGCAATTTTCTTGATCTTATGTTCTCGACTGTTATGGACTCTATTAGTGAAATTAGCTTAGATCCTTTGATCGACAATGACAAGTTTCACTCTGCCTTAATAACCACTATCCCCTCTAAAAGTACTCCATACTTTCGTTCTGATGAGTTTATATTCAATTCCAATATGGCCGACTACAATAAGATTAATGCCGAGCTTGCGAAAATTGATTGGAATTCGATCATTACAGAAAATATGAATATTGATATTGCAGTCGGCAAATTCTATAATTGCCTATACGGGGTTATAGCTGGTAATGTCCCCTATGCCAAGAAGTTCATATCTACCTATCCAGTATGGTTTGACAAAGATTTACGAGGAGAAGTCAAACTAAAAAAGAAGTTTCATGCAATATTTGAAGAATCATAGTTAGACTGCGATTACAAGAACTTTGAAAGACAGAGAGTGAAATGCAAGCATCTGGTCAATCAAGCTTTTGCAGATTATGTCAAAAAAATTGAGAGTAACGTGCGGAGATATCCTCAGTGTTTTTGGAACTTAGTTAACCCGCAAAATCGAAGTTCAATTCCAGAAAATATTCGTTTCAATGGTCATACTGCCACAGACTGTAATGACGCTGCGCATCTCCTTGCCAAGCATTTCTCATCCTTCTACAAAAGTCCGAGGAGTTCAGCAAATGATAATATGAATGATTCTGATGGTAGTCTTAATTCATCCGAAATAGAAATAGATATGGAGTCTTTATAAAACGAATTACAAAAATGTGATGCGAATGCTGGAATAGATCCCGATGGTATTCATTCAAAATTTGTCAAACACTGCCATAGGAATCTTATGATACCGCTGCACCTTCTTTTCAACAAGTCGCCTACAACTGGTGAATTCCCAGAAATTTGGAGAAATTCATTTGTCATCCGAATACGAAAAAGCGGAGACGCCCTACAAGTAACTAACTATAGGCCAATTACAAAAATCAATATTTTTCCCGAAATTCTTGATTCACTGGTGGAAAAAAATTTATCTAAGTATCTTCACAAGTTTATTATTGAGCAGCAACACGGCTTCATACCATAGAGATCCACGACTTGTAATCTACTTAATTTCAGAGATTACGTCATCGAAAGCTTAAGAGTGCTCCCTAGCTGTTCCGGAAGACCCTCAGCGCCACCACCCGTGGCGAAATAATGTACTGTGTTGTGGCGCAGTGATTCTGGGCTGTGTCGGTGAACAGCAATGCAACAGTCGAGCGATCGAGGGGACGAAGCAAGTGGAGGGAGAAGAGAGAGTAAAAGGTAGTCTGCATGTACCTCCTGTAGTATCTATGCGAGCTATGGGAAGGGGCAGCGGGGCAGGTGAGATGCGTCCGAGATTTTGGTCTCGGTATTTCAAAATATGTATACATATATACGCTAGGCCCCACCTTGATAGAGTATACCCAGTTCAGCGCGCCGATTTTCCCCGCAACTTTATTCGGACTGTAATCAATCCACAGATTTGTAATGACGAAGACTGTAAGAGATGAAGACGACGGGATTCCTTGGCTCATTGCGCGGCTGGCGATATGTCTCAATATCCCCGATAAGGTTTTCCGCAGGTACTATAGGGCGATAAAACCAACAGCTCTGGAGGTGCCAAATAGATGCGGAGACATATTTTCTTTCTGAAAATTTCCATAGGCAATTGAATAGTTCCATGGGAATGTCGTGATTTTTATATCATCAAGCGGACTCAGGAATGCGATAAAATTTTCATACATGGCGCGCCCGATAATAAAAGTTCGATGAATAGACATGAAGCTTTTTTAACAATTTCGAATTACTTTGTGACTTTGATGTTCATCTAAAGGTGCAAGAGTTGATTTTGAATCTGTAACACCGGGTCGCGTACTAGAACTATATTCTCGGAAATCGCGTGTGGTGGCTGAGAGACCCATTTTTATGCATTTAGAGTCAGTACTTCGATTATATATTTTGATATTTTTTCTCTACTCATTCAGACCGCTAGATACAGGGCCGGTCAAAAGTTTTAGCTCACCCAACAATTTTTTTTTTAATTTTGTGAGCTCAACTAGTCGGCTCCATTTGACCGTAGGACTCTTCTAATGTTCATTTTGAAGGTTTTTTCACTTACTCTAAGATGACATAATTCATTTTAACCACGGATCGAGATTTTTACAATTTGAGCTTGGAAAAGTGTCAATTTTGACGATTTTTGAGAGAATCTTTGGCTCGTGCCAATTTGAGCCTTATGAATGTTTTAATATGGGAGTTGTGAGATGCAAGAGTACAATTCTAGAGCCTCAAAATCCGTTCTTGAACGCCCCTCTACGTCACTTCTAGTCCGAGCCATGACATTTTTTCTGAGGGAAGATTTTTCGCAAAAACCAGCACCAAAAATGACGAGAAGATTCGCTTTTTGGGGTATATTTCAAAAGTTTCTCGTTCTCTTGATCCAGTTATACATGATAGATAACAGAAATGATGATTATACTGCATAAGAATGCATCTCTGTATCTCTCTCGAATTGGAATGCTATTTTTGCGAGAAATATCCCCTCAGAGAAAATGTCATAGCTCGGATTAGCAGTGATGTAGAAGGACGTTCAAGAACGGATTTGGAAGCTCTAGACTTGCACTTCTGTATCTCACAACTCTCATATTGAAATACTTATGTGTCTCAAATTGGCACGAGCCAAAAGTTTCCCTCAAAAATCGTCGAAATTGACACTTCTCCAAGCTTAAATTGTAAAGATCTCGATGATCCGTGGGTATGAAAATGAATAATGCCATCTTGAAATACATGAAAAAGTTCTCAGAATGAGCTCTGGAAGAGTTCTTTACGGTCAAATAGAGCCAAGTAGTCCAACTCACAAAATTGAAAAAAAAAAATTTTTGGGTGAGCTAATACTTTTTTTTTCTTATGAAAAGCTAAAACTTTTGGTTTATTACTTGGTTTATTAAAGTTTACGTATACTGGGATGAAAAATTTTGATGTTATTGTCTAGCTGACGTGTGCCAAAGTTTGAATTCAAATTGCACTTGTGAGTAGAGTATTGGAACATTTCTCTCGTGAATCCGATCCGATCGCAGAAATCTCAAATTCCATGCAATAAGGGTTCAGTACTTGGATGAACAAGTTTGCTACTTTTGTCTACTATGCAGATAGCTTGATACATATCTCTACATGATGTGTTCTAAGGTTTAAGTTCAATATTCACCTGTGAGTCGAGTATTGGAACTTTTCTCTTGTAACGTTAGGTCGATGAAATCTCAATTTCCGTGCAAGAAATTTTTTCACTGAGATGGAAAATGTTGATCTTTCTATCTATCCATTCATATAACTCCATAAACGCCTCTCAATGACGACGTCCACCAAGGTTCACGTTCAATCTTTCCCTGTGAGTCGAGTATTGGCGCTTTTTTCTCGTATAAATCGCACCTGATCGATGAAATCTCGATTTGCGCGCAACAAAGTTTTAGCCCATAGATGAACATTCTTGATCTTTTTAAATATCCATTCATATAGCTTCATGAAAACCTCTAAATGACGTGAAGAAATTTCTACTTGAATATTCATCTGCTTGACAATTATATAGGTACTTTTTATCGTAAATCGCGTCCGGTCGATGACACTTCACTTTTCGTGCAATAAAGTTTGAGTATTGGAACGAAAAATTTTGATGGCTTTCTTTATTCACTCATATACCTTCATAAACATCTCCAAATTATTTGTACGAAAATTCGAGTTGAATTTTCATCAGTGAGCTGAGTATTGGAACTTCAATTTCGTAAATCTTGTCCGGTTGGGGGAATCTCTACTTTCGCACAATAAAGGTTCTGCACTTCGATTTGAATTTTTTTCTTTCATTGACAAAGTTTGAGTATGGCTTCTTATTGACAAGTGAAGGCTAATCATTCATTTTTGCACAGGCAATTGTGGAGAAGCATGCATGGGTATCTATGCCTAGATATTGATTCAATGTACATCTGGATATAATGTAGGCCATCCAAATCGCAGAAATCATATACAATTTATACATTCCCAATACAATCATAATTCTTGTCATGCAAAAACAATCAGTCGCAACATATTCATCAATGTTATGAGTAATTTTTGCAAGGGTTGTTTCTCATCATCCATATCACTCGCCATATCATCTATCATCGAGCAATTAGTTACCTCTGTAAATTGCCAAGTTTCAGGGTTAACTTCACATACTTAACTCTCCCGAGTACACTTCATAATTCGTAATGAAATTCTGCATAAATATTCGCGGCTGCCTTAATGGTACATAGATCGAATTTAGAACAAAATTGCTAAGTCGTTTCGGGTCAAAGCTTCATGGGTTAAACTAAATGCAAAAATTAACATCTTTCGAACTCTTTGGGACGCACCTACCAATAATTTCGAAGTCTGGTCTGCATAATCTCAGGGGACTGAACGTTTATTTTTATATGTATGTGGATGGATTAATCGATGGTTGGATAGATCGAGAGATGGATGAATAGATGGATCGATGGATGGATCGATGGATCAATAGATGAATAAACGGATGAATTAATGGATGGATCGACCGATACCGATACTAATAGCACAGGAGAGAGGCTCTTAAGAACAATAAATGAATGAATAATTCAATTGAAATTGTTGCTATGGTGGACACTTTCGGTTGCTCCCGAGTGTATGCCGATGGGACTAGCAATTTTTCTTTAGGCTCCGACCCGTTATGTCCAAAACATCTCCTCTAGTGATATACCAAAACAGCAGTGATCTAATAACATTCACAATTACCGATCGATATCATCATTCTAAGTTATTAATTGTACACAAAAAGTCTGCTCGTGACATATATAGGCCATTTCGGAGCATTTCAGCCAGAGCCGTCACCAGGAGGGTCTGGAAACAATCCCAGAAATTTTTTTCGATATACTGTGCGTAAAAGTGCACTTTGCGCACAGTTTGTCGACTTTTACTCACAGTTTATCGAAAAGTATAGTTCGATACACGGCCGTAAAACCTATTATTCGCATCCTCGTGATGATTCCGACCCTCGCCTGCGGCTCGGGCCAGAAACCCATCACTCGGACGCGAATAAAACGTTTTACGCCCTTGTATCGAAATGTACTATTTTGTGTTAGTACCATGTTGAAATAGTACGAAAAAATTTTTTGGAATTTTTTCGAAGCCCCCCATGGGCCTGAGGACCCATAAAAGATCCATTTCAAACCCCTTTTTAGCCTATTTTGGAAAAATCATAGTTCCGACTAGACTCGATATTTTTGGACGTACTTGGGCGCAATTTCTTTCTCAAGATTAGTAATTTCAAGGAAAAAATTATCCAAGAGCGAAAATTAAGCCTAGCAACTTCTATAAGCTACTTGCTGAGAGCGCATTTCAGCGATTTTTGGGCCTCCTTCAAAGTAATCTAGCTGCCTTTAGACATGAGATAACCGACTTTTAACAGTGGTCATTTTGGAGGTCTTGAGAAAAGCTACAATTGGATCACTTGTAAAAGCTGATTATCGGACTTTTTATGGGAGTTGCAGTCGTTACAAGTTGAGCAGTTTCGTGAAAATGTTAAACTTTGAGCTCAATTTCAAAAAATCGTTTTTTTCCTTTCGACCCCAAACCTGTGCGGATATGTTGTTTCATACAAATACTATTGATTAAAATAATAATCTGGGTGGGCCATTCAATTCTCGATTTCATTCAGCCAATTTAAAACACCTTTTTTTGACTTTTTGCCGGAAATGCCAACATAGGCATGGCTCGCATATGCTTCCATCTGAATTATTGTGCACCAACCTGGGTGGAGTTACTCCCCCAAGTACCCCCAAATACGTGAACAAACTTCCGGAGGCGAGCCTCAAGCCAGAAGCGAGCTGGAGGTTCAAACCATCAGGTCCAAAATGGGCATTATTTCGTCTAATTTGGGGCACGCGAGCGAGGGCTCGGTTCTTCGTGTTTCTGCTCACCAACGAGACGAGTGGCTAGAATGGGGATTCAAATATGTTTCCGACTCGAAATGACCATCTAAACACGATTCCGAGGTCAATTTTTGCCTAGGATATCGTCCAATCCGTAAAAGGCGTTAAACTCCGTAATAACAGGTTTTGCTCCACTACAGCAAGACGACGATAATTCAGGGCTCCATTAACCCCGGAATCGTGTTTAGATGGTCAATTTGAGTCGGAAAACATGTCTGAATCCCCATTCTGGCCACTCGTCTCGTTTGTGAGCAGAAACACGTGGAATCGAGCCCTTGCTTGCCTGCTCCAAAATAGACGAAATAACGCCCATTTTTTACCTGATGGTTTAAACCTCCAGCTCGCTTCTGGCTTGAGGCTCGCCTCCGGAAGTCTGTTCACGTATTTGGGGGTACTTGGGGGAGTAACTCCACCCAGGTTGGTGCACAATAACTCAGATGGAAGCATATGCGAGCCATGCCTATGTTGGCATTTCAAGCAAAAAGTCAAAGAAGGCTGTTTTAAATTGGCTGAATAAAATCGAGAATTGAATGGCCTACCCAGATTATTATTCTAGTTGATAGTATTTGTATTGAGAAACATATTTGCACAGGTTTGGGATCGAAAGAATTAAAAAAAACGATTTTTTTAAATTGAGCTCAAAGTTTGGCATTTTCACGAAACTGCTCAACTTGTAACGACTGTAATTCCTGTAAAAAGTCCGATAATCAACTCTTACGAGTAGTCAAATTGAAGCTTCTTTTAAGGCCTTCAAAATGACCACTGGTAAAATTTGATTATCTCATGTCTAAAAGGAGCTAGATTACTTCGAAGGAGGCACAAAAATCGCTAAAATGAGGTCTCAGCAAATAGCTCCCAGAAGTTGCTAGGCTCAATTATCGCTTTTGGAAAATTTTTTTCTTGAAAGTACTAGTCTTGAGAAAGAAAATGCGCCGAACTAGTCGGAGCTATGATTTTTCCAAAATAGGCTAACAAGTGGCTTGAAATAGACCTTTCATGGGTCCTTAGGCCCATCCTCAATCCCGATGCTCATATGACTCTCTTCTCTTTCTGACCATTACATTCTTCCACATTTTCATCCTCCTCGATCGCGATCGTTCCCTCCTCATCATTTTTTTTCCTTTTCCTCCCCGTTCCCTTCGCTCGTTCAACATTCCCGCGCAGACGTCTTTCATTTATTCTTTCTGCCTTCTTCAGCTCTCTCTCAATCTTTCTCAATTCCTTGTCCGATTCCTCCTCAAACTTTTTCTCCGCTATAGGAGCGACTGTTGACTATTTCAGGGACAATGCACTCGCCGTAAAATATCTGGCATTTGGCCATCAAATTGCGTATAAAGACCTCATTCCTCTCAACTCGCATAGTGTGTATCCCTTTCGTTGTTGCGATAGCGAGTAGACAATACTCTCTGCCAGTAGCAGCCAATTGTCCTTGAATTTGGCAATAGATGTCTTGATTCTCTACCAAGTGCGAGCCATCGGAATCTTCCAAAAAATTTTTCGATATGTGGAATGAACCCGTTATTGCTTCTTGTGGATGTACGTCACGAGCAGTGTAAGGACATTTCACTTCGAGAGTGCCATTGTGGTCAATTAGACCATCTGTTGTTGCTGCAATTCTTAGGACAGATGGGTGCATCGTCAATCCACAATCTTGGATGTTGTACCCAGATTCCCTCAGTTTTCGTTTGGCGATGACTTCATAAGCAATACCCCAGTCTAATGCATCTCGCTTTTTCGGCTTTGTTGTATACAAAATGCTTCGGACTATTGCCGAGCTAGGATTCTGTGGCTGCCTGCGGTAGATTCGACTCATTACAGGAGCGGTAATTAGCCATTTTCGCAAAGTATTCCACTCACTCAACAAGCTTTGTAACCAAGTTCGCTGCTCTATCCCGTTTGCATCAGCTTGCCAATCTGCGAGTATTCCATAATGATCCGCTTCCCTTATAGCCATCGTTGTATCATCTATGTCCGGATCGACGACTCGACCATACTCTCCATCAGCACCATACTGCCTCACTGGACGATTCCCGACGTAGTCTTCTTGTGCCCGACGAATAAGTCGCTGTTGGTTCTTCTCTGATCGGTATTGTTGAACTTTGAGTCCGATTTGCGGTGGATCCTTACCCATTTCTCGACAAATTGGGCCAATACTTGATGATGAATTGAAGAGGAGAAAGGCTACGTAGCAACGAGCCTTGTAAGAAAGCTTGAGAGCAAAATGCATTCGCTTGGCACCGATGGTCTTAGCAACTATCGCCATAAAACTCTCAGAAGTGTTGGTCGTGAGATTCATCAACAAATGCTTTGCGTTATTGATTGCCCTCTGCATCACTCTTTCTATTCGTATGAACAGATTCTTCTCTCGTAACTCTGGCACAAGATTTCGTTCACCTGGGCTCATCTGCCCATCACAGTCGAAATTATTTTCAGCACATTGGCTATGGTCACCATATATATGCAATGGCAACCTGGTAAAATCTGCGCGCAACTTCCGACATTTCAACGACGTGTCCACCTGTAGTTGGTTGACCTTCTCAACGCAACGAGTTATTGTGTCGTGGAATGTTTTAGAACTCTCTTCAATCTTTTTTCTGATACTCCCTATTTCACCTCTTGTTCTTGAGATCACTTTGATTCCCGATGGAATATTCCTCTTTAAGTGGTTGGAACATAAAATTTTTTCGACCGCGATGCCATAAGCCCCGTACGGATTTGCATTTGTGATCGCAGCGAAGTTTGCAGCATCGACATCGGATACCAAGCGACGGATAATTATCTTATCCTGGAGTGTTTTAGAGAATATTCTGCCGAAAGCCTTTGTCTCTATACTCGTAGAACTCTCTTCCATTTCGTGATTTCTGTAGCACTCTTCAGGCGAATGTTGTTTACCTCTGACGCAGAGGATACACGATTTTTGAACAACCTCCATGTAAATGATCTTTTTCGTGTATTCTACAATTATGATTACAATACACGCCGGGGATGTGTAAGCGCTGTTCACATACGATCGTTTCATATACCCTCCGTCCCCCTCTCCATCTAGGAAATAAATTTTTTTCCCATTTTCGTCTATGATGAAGTCGCCTCTCTCTTCCGCGAGTGCTTTCTCTTTTTCTCGGTTCTCTTCCATTTGCCTCTCTGCGGCAATGGTAACGTGGTCAACAACATTACCATGATAATTTTGGTATGTGTTGTTTGACATAGCATGAATATTACACGCTCCAAGGAGTTCTTCCAGCTGGGACTGGCCTATGCCAATCGTTAGACTTCCAATGATAGCTGCTGAATTTAAATCAAGACTTGTACCGGTATCTGGTGTGCTACTGATGCTTTTACTCAAGCCACAATTTCCACACTCATATTTGAATAATTTCGATAAGCCTTTGTTGTCAGTACTGACGAGATTAAGTTTTGTGAAAGTACAACTCGCATCCTCACTATGATTATCAAATTCCTCATGAAGATTATCAAAAATCCACTTCATGTCACAGATACTATTCTCGGAGCTAGGTTCAGTCACATTATCAGAATCATCGCAACAATCTTCATCAATCAGACATTCATCTCCATTCAATCCGCGTAACGCTTCAGGATGATCATTCCAATCGGTGATCGCGATATCTACTGCAGAAAAGTGAAATTGCACATTATTCGCCCGATCATAACTGCCAAATACAATCTCGATAAGCAAATCATGGAGAAATTCTAGATTGGACGTTACCATCATACAAGCAGCGCCCTCTTCGCATACGGTTTTTTCCATCCGGCCCCCTCGAGTGAGAATCGAAGTAACCAATCTTTCCGCCAACATTCATCAACGCGACAGAGATACCACATGCCGTTAGAATACCCTTTGTCCATGAATCAAAAATTGATTGCAGAATGTCTTTGAGATTTGGAAAATTGTCCACGCGCAATAGCAACTGACCGTAGAGTTCGTCGGTGATTCTTGTATCAGCTGCAGAATTCCCAATACGGAAGTCACTCAGCACTTCTTCTGCGCGTAAATATTGCGGTAGTGGTTCGTTTGGTATCACTCGTCTCGCTCGCATACTCGCCTGGTACAACGAATCGCCCATTGCCAAGATGTAGTCGACGTCTTCGTGTGACCAATAACGCGGATCATCCGTATAACTCAAGGCGATACTGGCCATGGCGATGGCAGAACACTGATTTCCGCGAGAATCTTCCGAGAAGCTCGAATCACCTTGATGCATGGTGCCTCGGACGATGGTCGTGGAGCCAGAATGATCGTCATCAAAGCTGGCAGTGGATATTGGATCAGTGTGATAGTCAATACATGAATCCGCATGACTCCCAACTGCAACGATGAAGGAAATTTGTCAGAAGGTACATCGGATTACGGATTCGTGAGAGGAAAGTGTCAGAGTCTATCTGACCTGACGAATGATTGTCCAATGGTGAGGGTACTTCACATTCGACGATGATTGAGTCGGGCGAGATGTCGGAGCTATCCACGGTGGAGTTATTATGATTTGCAGTGGCTCTAAAGGGTGAGAGGGGCGGTAGATCGGGCCGATCATCAGATTTGCACCGAGGAAGCAACACTGTGGAGGTATTCAATGGTAAGAATCTTCTATCATCTATGACTTTATCGACGAGAGAAGAGACATTCAACTTACCAGAGCGTCTCGGGCCGAGAGACTGCCGGGGAGCAACGGCAGGAGGCGAGACTAAGCTACATGTGACTGGCGTCGGTTTTTGTACCCTGTGCAGGAACGTAGTTGTCATAAGTAAATGTATCGATAGATCCATGAGTATAGGGGGAGAGTTGGAGTAATCACGAGTATTGATATAACATTTTCGAACTATTATTGTGAAAAAGAAGAAATTTTAACGCTCTCGACCCGAGACACATCTACGAGCCAAAGCTGATGGTTTCTCGACTCAGAATCAAAGATTCAAAATAAACCTCCATACACATATTCTCGAGATGGATGAAAAGCTATCTCATTTGATGGGAAGTGTCGGAAAAATTTCGTGTTTGAGTTTCTCAACACTGATACGGGAAATGTCGAATTTTACGGCTCGAGCCCAGACCGGTCTACATGCCGAAACTGACGATTCTCGACTCCAAAGTAAGAGTTCAAACTGATACTCGGTACACATGTTCTCGAGATGTATAGCTAGCTGTCTGATTTTATGCCAAATGTCAGAAAAATTCTTGCTAACTTTCATCCAAGAAATTCAAATTTTTTCGCTCGACCCGAGACCGATTCTCGAGCCTAAAGTGATAAATCTCGAATCGAAAGTAAAAATTCACAATAAAACTCAGTACACATGTTCTGAAGATTCATAGCTAGCTGTCTGATCTGATGAGAATTGTCAGAAAAATTCTTGGTTGGAGTTTCCGAACCTTGGTCCAAGAAATATCAAATTTCTTTGCTCGACCCGAGACCGACCCACGAGCCTAAGCTGATGAATCTCGAACCCAAAGTGAAAATCAAAGTTGAAACTCAATACACATGTTTTCGAGATGTATAGCTAGCTGTCTGATTATATAGCAAACGTCAGGATAATTCTTGGTTAGAGTTTTTGAACTTTGATCCAAGAAATGTCAAATTCTTCCGCTCGTCACGACACCGATGCACGAGCTTAAAGTGATGAATCTCGAATCAAAAGTGAAAAACCACAATAGAACTCAGTACACATGTTCTCAAGATGTATAGCTAGCTGCCTGATTTGATAGGGAGACTCAGAAAAATTCTTGGTTGGAGTTTTTAAACATTGATCCAAGAATTGTGAAATTTTTCTGCTCGGCCCGAGAACGATCCACGAGCCTAAGCTAATGAATCTCGACTCCAAAGTAAGAATTTAAGATGGAACTCAGTACACATGTTCTCGAGATGTATAGCTAGCTGTCCGATTTGATAGGGAGACTCAGAAAAATTCTTGGTTGAAGTTTTCTAACTTCGATCCAAGAAATATCAAATTCTTTCGCTCGACCCGAGACCGATCCACGTGCCAAAAGTAATGAATCTGGACTCCAAAGTCACAATTCAAGATGTAACTTGGTACACATGTTTTTGAGATGTATAGGTGACTGTCTGATTTGATTGGAAATGTCAGAGAAATTCTCTGTTTGATTTTCTGAACTTTGATCCAAGAATCGTCAAATTTTTCTGCTCGGCCCAAGCCCCATCCACAGCGAAAGCTGATGAATCTCGCTCCAAAGTCAAATTTCAAGTTCAATCTCAGTACACATATTCTCGAGATTCATAGCTAGCTGCTTGATTTGATGAGAAGTGTCAGAAAAATTCATGGTTTGAGTTCTCGACCTTTGATCCAAGAAATATCCAATTTTTCCGCTCGACCCGAGACCGATCCTTGAGCCTAAGCTGATGAATCTCGACTCCAAAGTAAAAGTTCAAGATGGAACTCAGTACACACATCTCTGAGATGTAAAGGTAGCTGTCTGATTTGATTCGAAGTGTAAGAAAATTTCTCTGTTGGAGTTTTCGAACTTTGATCCTAGAAATATCAAATTCTTACGCGCGACCCGAGACCGATTCACGAGCCTAAAGTGATGAATCTCGAATCCGAAGTGAAAATCCACAATAAAACTCAGTACACATGATTCCAAGATTCATAGCTAGCTGTCTGATCAGATGAGAATTGTCAGAAGAATTCTTGGTTGGAGTTTTCAAACTTTGATCCAAGAAATATCAAATTTTTCTGCTCGGCCCGAGCCCGATCCACAGCCAAAGCTGATAAATCTCGGCTCCAAAGTCAAATTTCAAGTTCAATCTCAGTGCACATATTCTCGAGATTCATAGCTAGCTGCTTGATTTGATGAGAAGTGTCAAAAAAATTCGTGGTTTGAGTTTTCGACCTTTGATCAAAGAAATATCAAATTTTTTTGCTCGACCCGAGACCGATCCACGAGCCTAAGCTGAATCTCGACTCCAAAGTAAAAGTTCAAGATGGAACTCAGTACACATGTCTTTGAGATGTATATGTAGCTGTCTTATTTGTTTGGAAATGTCAAACAATTTCTTTGTTGGAGTTTGTGAACTTCGATTCAAGGAATGGAAAATTTTTCTGCTCGGACCGACCCCGATTCACGAGCCTAAGCTGATGAATCTCGCCTCCGAAGTAACAAACTCAGTAAACATGTTCTCGAGATTCATAGCTATCTGTCTGATTTGATAGGGTGTGTCAGAAAATTCTTTGATCGGAGTTCTCAAACGTTGATACAAGAAATATCAGAATTCTTTGCTCGGCTGGAGACCGATCCACGAGCCTAAGCAGATGGATCTTGACTTCAAAGTAAAAATTCAAGACGAAACTCAGTACTCATGTTCTCGAAATGTAGAGCCAGCTGCCTGAATCGATAGGGAGAGTCTAAGAATTCCTATGTTCGAGATTTGGAACTTTGATACAAGAAGTATCAAATGTTTTTGCTCGACCCGAGACCGATCCACGGGCCAAAGCTGATGGTTCTCGGCTCCAAAGAGAAATTTGTGAATGAACCTTCGTACCCATGTCCCCGAGATGTATAGTTGGCTATCTAAATCGATCGAAAGAATTCAAAATTTTCTTGGTGGAGTTCACGTACTAGGTTCCAAAAAAAATGATCCCTGACCTTCCCCGCATCGGATTCCGCGATTCATAAATAATGCTCATTCATCGGGAAGTATTACATGTACAATCATGTTCATTAATCTGCTTCAATTTATGCGCCGATTTCACTTACCTTCTCCATCTTCTTTTCTTCCTCGTGAGTCTTCTCCCGTTCGTTGTGTATCTTTTCCTCTCTCCATCGACTGCAACTCCTCTGCGGCAGTTTTTATTGGCCCTCACGACCCTTATCTTCCTGCACTCTCCGCAACCATCGTTATCGGGAGTGATTTCGATGGAACATCCCTTTGGTTCATCCATGATACCACACTCTTTTCGTATAAGCTCGCGAAATACCCAAAGAAACAGCCGACACAAGAGCACGAGAAATCGATCTGTCTTTGCTGAGTTTTCCGCACAAAGTGGCTCACTTTTCTCTTGGCCACCGCAAATCTCGGCTGGGAAGAGACGGTCTGATAGGTTGACCGTCTCCGAAACCGGGCAATATTCTAAAATACTCCACATGTTCAGTGAATTTTGGACTCGACAAGACGAGCAGAATTGTAAAAATATCACCTCGTTTGTAATTATAATAGCCGTCATCGCGACGCGTCAACGCCAGGGCATTAATAAGTGCAATGAACGATTCCGCCCAAAATCGGCGCGGACCGATTGCTTATTGCCCGGTATATAACAGGCGCGACGGCTGTTATATATTTGCAAAACTACAGTGTACTGTTGGTTTGCTCACTAATGGGATGGGGAACGAATATCGACAGGTACGTAGACAATGGGACCTGATATCGAGCCCGATATACGGAGAAGTCTCGGATTATCTCTTTACTATTATGACAGTGCGACGTTATGTATAGCTATACATAATGCTATACATAGACGACTTCGAAATGATACCAGAATCTAACCATGAACATCATTGCATAGTACTATGCATGACCTATGCATGGTCTACGTTATGCGTAGCTATACATGATGCGATGCATGTACGACTTCGAAATGATACCAGAATCTAACCATGAACATCTAACGCATGAACTTTTGATTTTTTAGTGGTTCGGCTTTCCAAAACAGAGCTTCTGCCACTGTGCAGTTGAACAGGGTTGTTGTAAATAATTGATTGGCTGGTCTACTTTGAGTGGATCTGGAGCAGATTTACGTTAGGAGAGTTCTGCTGCTAATTAGGTGAAATTCATTCAAATTGGTGCAAAATTGAGCGAGCACAGAGTCAGCATAAATTTCTGCTTCGATTACTGTCGATTTTCAAAACCAGTGCGATTCTTCCTGTAATGATATTAGCTCAATTTCGTGCCCATTTCAACGGAATTTCCTTCTTAATTTGCAAAAAAACTCTCAAATTCAACTCGAACCTTAGACATTTTACATGAATCTATTGAAAACCGAGGCAACTTTGATTGAATCGTGCTGGACGAGCTAAATTCAGTCAAAGTAGATCGAGGTAGATTAGACTGTGACCGACAAAGACTAATTGACCGTTCTGAAGTTACACATTGATTTATCAAGTGAGAATTCGGATTTTGCACAAGACTCTTCATGAAACTCGTGATGGGCCAAATCTGGATAAAACTGAAGCCATGTGAGTACTTCCTAAGAGTCAAAACATACTATTATATTTGTAAAATTCAGTCCTGATCGTTTGGTCTGCCCGACTGACCTATCACTCTATGGTGTTTCCGCCAACCCGGATAACGTGGTTGTACATTTTGCTCTCAACGTCACCCAATATTGATAGAGTTGTGGGACGAATAGATATCACATTTTATAAAGAACTAGACAGTTATCCATGAAAATCTACTTTTGCAGGTAAATTCTCACATCAGCTTGAGTTGGACTTGATCGTGGAGGGGCGCTGACACGAGAGAGAATTCTGTGCAAACCACACGTCGACACTGCGAGAGTTTCAAGGTCGGATAATAATTCAACCGATCACGTATGTATCCAAATATCATCAACTCGCGGCCCTCATATTCTTTTTCAAGCTCGATTTCAAATTTGCGATGACATTTTGCCGAGCAAAATACGATTTTTCTGTGGTGGCCATACTCAGTATTCGAAATGATGATCGATTTCGACTAACATCCTAAACACCGCCCCCCCCCCAACTATTTTGATCCGATTCTTTCCGAACTTTCATTTATGCAGATTCCTGATACCAGTGACAAGCTTCGTTGTCATTCGCCGTCACCAGTTCTGCTGGTGCAGACCCTCACATCCACCGACCTCTCTGAGGTGCCGCAGGTCTTGCGGATGGTCATCGACTGTGATCCAGGGAAACTAAGCGCCAAGCCATTATTGCTGTCTAACGTAAGGTTCAACGGCGGTTATAGACGATTTTTGTCAAATTTTACGCACATTAGTATGCATATTGGTAATATAAGGCAAGGTTTTTATCTAATCAGATATTCGTCTAGAATCTATTTTTATATCTGGAGATGCTTCATTCACGAATATTCACCATATGTGACAAAGCCGATGTATGTACAATATTTCTCGTTTAGAATCCGAAGTGAATAAACGTCCAGCACGATTTAATCAAGAGTTGCCTTGGTTTTCAATAGATTCATGTAAAATGTCTAAGGTTCCAGTTGAATTTGAGAGTTTTTTGCAAATTAAGAGGAAAATTTCGTTGAAATGAGCACGAAATCGAGCCAATATCATTACAGGAAGAATCGCACTGGTTTTGGAAAACGACAGTGTTACGGCTCATACCTGGCCGTAACGGCTACCGCATGAAGATGACCGACCTCGAGCGAGAGGCAGGCACAAGCCCCGAGCCGCTGCAAGCTCTAACCTGTTCAACCCCTCTCTTGGAAGAGAATGAAGAGAAGTCTCAGCCTGGTAAAGAGTATAAATACAGAGGGATTCTGCCAGAAGGAGCTTCTAGATTCACAGTCGCATACGAACCGTCGCAGAGTCGACATCTCGAGTATCAGCAGCCGTGGGTGGCCTCGTAGATATTTCTAGAGTCTTAGAGTTGCGAGTTAGTCTCTCTCTCTCTCGGGTTTTATACTTACTCTGAATAAACATCAATAAAGCTGAACCACCGTTTGTTTGTTATTGGCTGTGCCTTCACCCATCTTCTGAGTCTTATAACTCAGCGGATAAACAGATTTCAAGGACCCTTAAATCGTAACAAAACTGGTGCATCGGCCGGGAATCTGTTTGAAGGTGACAGATAATCATAACGCGTCAACCGTGCCGCGTTTTTATACATCGATCAGCAGCAGACTACAGATTTTACGGAAGGATCCGAGAGGATGTTCATGCGGATCTCCCTCATTTTCATTCTCGCAGCTACAGGGTGAGTAATTTTTCATTATACCCGATTATACGTCCCTTGTGGAGACTGTCGCGAGGCAAGGACTCTTTTTCGGAATTACTAGCGTATGGACTGAAGCTTTTCTTTGTTCAATAGTTACCTCAAACTTATCACACGAATAGTACATCGCTATCATTTGAATCGATCCTGACTCTAGATTCTATAGAAAATAGGTTTATGAAATAACTTATTGTTGACTCATTCTCTTGCGTATAGCAAATCGAGTGTCCGGTTTTACAAAAAAAATTGCAGCGCGTAAGTTGATAATCTGTGAGTATCCGCTCAACCAATATTGAGAACTTCGAGTTCACGCGTCATCTGTCACCTGTCTCTCGCTTGTGCATTCTGGGACTAGCATGTGAGAAACTAGCCGCGATACAATTGAATAGATTCATAAGCGAGCGTGACACGATGGCAAAAAGCCGTAAAGATGATGACCGACCTCCGGTGTCTGCCGAAAACGTAACAAGCAGCATTGCTGAGGAGCTGAATCCCGACCAGCAGGGAGCTACAGGGGGTAAACCTGAGCCAGAAGAACATGAAATTCTCGATATCTCTCAGTTGAAATTACGCTATTATGACGGGATGGAGAGAGGCGATGAGAGAGCGCGCACTGCTTATTTTGCGCTCATATCGGCCGATCTGGGACTCGAAAACCCCGGCGGAATGCATATGGAACTGGCGATACGAGATCTGAGCCGAACTCTTTCTACCCTCCCGGAGTTTCTTTCGGAAAAAGAAGTGACGCTCTTAGAGTCATTGAAACTTCACTCGGAAAAACAACAAGTTGCAACGGGGACACGACCCAAAACACCCATGCCTACGTCTAACGTCTTTTTTGAAGAATACGAACAATTCAAGACGTCGCAGATGAACGCAGAGTCCTCGCGTTACGACGATCAAACCACAGAAAGAGTCAAACCGGTCCGAAGACGGCTGTCATTCGATGATAGCCCTGACACATGGACAGACCACCCGATG
Organism: Eretmocerus hayati; assembly: GCA_029851415.1. Lineage (NCBI taxonomy): Eukaryota > Metazoa > Arthropoda > Insecta > Hymenoptera > Aphelinidae > Eretmocerus > Eretmocerus hayati. The sequence continues at coordinate 70,996,291 of CM056742.1, read as the reverse complement.
AATACGGGGGCTACGGTTATTGGGGGGGTTTCATGGTCCAATAACCGAACCACGGACGGCGCGGTCCGAGACATGACGACGCGAGTACAATTCAAAGATCAGGATCTTGGCTGCCGCCCTCTGATGGGCGAAGGACTGCCTTGGGAGAAAAATCAATCGTGGAGCTCTCAATACCGACCGCAAGGTATGGAAGGAGAGCGCCACACTCTGGCTTTCCGACCTTTCGGATGGAAAGGACAACCTGAAAATGTCCAACAGATGGACCCCCTCCCTCGGAACTTGAATGCAATAGAATTGGGGACTAATGATCAGAATCGTAACCACCGATCCAACGATCAGGATGCTCAGTTCTGTGAAGAATCCAATTTCCCCTGACCTCAAGGACAGAAACGAAGAGGTATGGACTCTCAATCGAATTGCCGGAGTCAGATTCCGACTAGTCAAGCTTCTGCGCGAGCCAGTCAACATGACGCCGTTGGTCCAAGTGACCTCCAAAAAGGCCGATATGAGACTCATATCCGAAAACAGAGTGTATATAAGGCCAATCAGTCTGGTCAACTCGATTTTCGGAAAGTTGTTGGAAACATAAATGGTAGACAGGTCATGGAACAGGAATTTCAATACAATCAGCTAATAGATTCCTGTAACGCTCACGAAGATTGCAGGAGAAATGATTCAAAGGACGCAAAATGCGGTGGCACAATCAATGCGAGTCAAATTAACGATCGAATCGAAAACTCATGTTGTTCGAATCACGCGTCAGATGGTCAACATTCGAAAAAGTACTACGGTTCTGATAACGATTTACCGGATACTCAAGGAGCAGGAGTTCCGTCGTACGAGAAAGTTTCTGTAAATAATTTTGGAATAGACACAAACAGGCGGATATGCCAGTCTAGGACACGGAATATAACTGATGCACCCAAGTGCGGTCGTAGACGTGAATCCAAATGTCGTCTTCCCTTACATCAAGCACTGAATCAAATTGCACCATACGATGGTAATCCAGATAGGTTAGCATTATTCTGTAAATCGGTTCGATACATAGTCGATGAATATGGACCTGACGCTGAGCCCTTGATTCTCTCGGCACTCGCGAGTAAGCTCAAAGGTAGAGCAGCCGAGGGGTATATGGCCCGACTGACTCAATATAGTTCAGTAGAAAGCCTGTTAGCCGATATGACAACTCAATGTGGTGGAGTTGGTGGTGCAGATCGCGTATTAGCCGAATTGAAATTAATTCAGCAGAAACCAGGAGAAGGTGCAGGTGACTATGGTCTACGCGTGCAGACTTTGCATAATCGTCTTCTAAACGTTTACGACTCTGATAAGAAATTGGAAGAGTGGGAGCGCAAAACATATAAATATAACGTGGATAGGGAAGCTCTACAACAATTTTTATTTGGTCTTGCCGGAGCATTAGAACACCAAGTTAGATCGACGGAACCCAAAACTCTTCGCGGAGCTATTTTTAAAGCAGTAGATTTTGAAAATAAGACAAATGCTAGGGCAATCTTTTCCGAAAGAATGCCGGGATCGGAACTCGAGGAAGTTACAGCTCTCTTGGCTGGTGCTGTTCAGAAAGAATTGGAGAAAACGCATGAAGAGGAATCTGATCAAATCAAATCAGCTTCTGTTAGACTGTCCCGCGTGCAGAGCGAATGCTACTATTGTCATCAATTAGGACATGTCCAAGAAGATTGTCCAAAAAGAATGAAGGATTCAAAATTTTGTAACTACTGCCGCATACATGGACACAATTTGAATGATTGTCGTTCATTGGAAGACGCTCTGAGATCAGGTCTCCTCATCAAATCAGATATACAGAGGACACTGAGACTGCAAAATATACATTCACAGAATGACTCCGAATCTCCGAATTATAATCGATCTCGCCGCTAATATCGAGGACACCGCGGACAGTAGTATAATGATGGGAATCGGGGTTACTTCACCCTCAACACTAATAGAAATATTCCAAATCATGGTCAGAGATTAAATTACAATAATTTCATCGGAAATCGGCAGGATTTTTGGGTGAATCGAGATGCAGTAGGCGTGATGAAAGACCTAAAGATTTTTATAGCATAGTTCACAGAAAAATAGCGAATGTATGATAAAGTATGGCCAAGTAGGAATTGTTTCTTCAAATTTTTGAAGAGTTGGGAAGGCTAAGTACCGAGCCGCGAGTTCAGAAGTAATCAAGTGAGTGACAATAATTTGACGCTTAAAGAATCTTGCACCCAAAGCTTTTTGAGCTAAACAGTGTGAATAGTTAGTAATTCACGAAGGACTAGAATCAAGTGGCTCATTCCCTGTGCAGATTATCCTGCACACGAATCAGTGAAGGATTTACTCGAGGAGATTTTCTTGCAATTTGAGCTAAGGTACCGACGTAGAGCGTTACGCCCGTTATTATATGGTTTTATTTCGATGTAAAGAAGGGAAATCTCTAAATTTTATTGGAGCAATCATGTGGTTGGAACCCGCGCATTGCAAGGCTTTCATACGTGGTTGGGATAGACTACTTGTAAATTATCTATGTGGTTGAAACCCACGGGGATATGGGGGGAAAGATTGGAGATCGCATGTGGTTCGAACCCACTGTCTGAAAATTATCGGTGTGATACACTTAGTTAGGGTAGATGGGGGAACAATTCTGGCCAAACAGTTTATTCATTGGTTATAATATGATGCGAACGATTGGGAAACACAAATAGAACCCCCAGAGGTTCTCGAGGATTTCGGGATAGTACAGTTAGGGGATGCTTTCGACCGCCAAGACGGGAACTGCAAGATTCCCGGCTTACTATATACAGAAAAGTGCAGGAATAACGAATAATGACGAAACATACAGGGGGGTTGATTCATTGATATACAATTTGGGGATGTACTATGGGGTATTACAGGGAATTAATGGGATGATGACAGGGGATTGTGAATGGTTAGGGCCCAACCATTCGCAAAGAAATGGGATGTCATGTTAGTAGCTAGGGGGATTTCGAGGGAATTCGTATAACTTTTCACCGAGAATAGGTAGTGCAATCAGAAGCAACCAACAGTTCAATTCATGGGGATTGATTTACTTAGGTGGTTAGAACCCACGAGAGTCTATAAACACAGTGATGCATTGATTCTTACGGTTAGAATCCGAAGGGATCTGTATTAGTAGGGATAAAATGACGGAAGTGGTTGGAACCCACGGAGCTTTGCATTCATGGGGAGTAATAGCTATTAGAATTGACTTCAATTTTGAGGTTGTGAGAGCTCATAGGTATCCTTAGATAAAGATTTGTAAACTTGGAAAAATTTTGAATGGTCAAGAGCTTTTTCGAAGCTCTTTGGAGCCTTTTTTCGAACGGCCTGGTTGAAGCCTTTGAAATTATTCAATGGACTGAATTGAGCACAGGTCAAAATACTCGTTATTGAGGAGAGCCACTTGGAACACTCGCACAAAATTGTTCTCGCAGTATGAGTCACGCGTGAATAGTATCATCCAGACATTGCCAAGAAAAAAATTTATGCAATGTCACGTGATTCAACGGCTAGAACACGATTACCACCAAAATTACCTTCTTGGGTCGTGAGCTGAGACGGAATGAATATTTTTATGGGGTAAATAGAGGAAAAAATAGTGAATGACCACTTGTTTGCATAAAGACAATCTCAAATATACGATACCAGCGAAGATGCATACAGGATTGGAAGTATTGGGTGCTTTTATAGGAAGCCAATAATTTGAAAAATAGAAATTTCTTACTATAACGTACACGATTAGCGAAGTAATCGTTATTGGTTATGGATCTGTGCAACTATTTGGCCTTGTCATCGGAGACACAACATACCCGGAATTTTTTGAAGCCCAATATTACTGCAGCGCTGAATTTCTTGAGAGACATTATGATCAATCGGAGATTTGAGTCAATAGAAAATATATCGCCTAAACAAAAAAAAAAAAAAAAAAAAAAAACAAGTATCAATGGATTTCGTAACCCACGTGAGGGAATACACGAAGCTCAATCTGCAAAGGTTCATGACATTATGTTAACGACAACGAGAGAAAGATGAATGCATGACGAAGTCACACGGCTCGGGCTATGGGAACAGCTTGTTGCTGAGCGAAGACTAGACTGGAGCAATTCTCGAGCATAGAATTTCGATATGACTTTCATCGTGTCGTCAAACACGCGCGTTTCAGAATTACCAAGATGAATATTCTAGTTGATAATACGTGAAAGAAAAAAAAAAGAAAAAAAAGAAATTCCATTGCAACTTGGGTACTTTGAGAAGGGTACCACCGGACGGAACTAGAAGATGAAGTCGAGAGAAGAATGATAATCTCTTTTTCTCCAATTTTTGGAACTACCAACGATCGGGAAGGCGGAATACTAAATAAAAATTGACATGGTTCCTTTTCAACTCGAGAAAAAAAATTTCTTGTTACACATTTGGAGATGGTGGTCTCAATCAGAGTAAAGACAATAACTGATTTCGAAGCCTTTTTCTCTCTCCGTTTCGATCACATAATTGTATTCCATGAATTAGAGGGAAGGCTTAATTGCGAATTTGGGAGGTGAAGCATATTATAGTTGATTTCGAATAAGTTATGATGTAAGATCACTATTAGTGTTAACGATAAAAACTAAGTTTAGCAGTTGTTTAATCCACTAACATCGGTGCCCTCTGCAAATGATCTTAGAAGTGACTCAAAAAAATTATCGATAAGGAGAATGAATCAAGCAATGAAAAACCTGCAATTTTCAACTGTACGCGAGCTACATGAGTTATCATTCATATATACAGCGTAACATAGAATAAGTGATGAAATGTAAGGAGTGCGCGAGAATTTAGAATCGCTCAGTGTTGCAATATACGTCAAGGCTACCGAAGAGTTCCAGCACAACTACAAATGAGTCAACGATCCCGCCGAGATTCTAATTCAGGTCGGAAACCACAATAGTTGTCATGATTTGAACAATCAAAGCCAACGGGCTGATCCAAATAGACCAGCCAGTATTCACAACTAGCACGATATATTTTCACGTCGAAGAATCTCACGGAGATATATTACACCGATGTTAGAGCTCTCCTGTTCAGAAAGAGCATACTAAATTGCGAGGACAGTCTTCCATACAAAAGCCGAATCGGTAAAAACGCAAAGAGTTGAGAGAAGATGCCATGATTTATCGTGCTCAAACGCGAACAGGTCTCCACGTGCACTGACAAGATAACGCACTTGGGAACGAAACGCGAGTTCGAACTGGAGTCGTATAGCGTGAACTGGGCGAATAGCCTGCACGAATGGAACTCAAACCGACGCCATCATAATTAGGTGAATCGCAAAACAGAGACCTGTTGCGCAGCTTCTCTGCGAGACCGTGAGAAGAAGGAATGAGAAAAACCCCAGAAGAATGAAAGTTTGTTTTTTTTTCATAAAATATTATTGTAACGTCCATGCTTTTCGGAGGCTACCAACGGACGACGTCAATACTGAGATTTCAAATACCTCTGGTCAAACTGAGAAATTTTCTCATCGAGAGCAATTTATTCACAAAATAACCATCAGTAAGAAGCTCACAGCTCACATTGAGGAGAAAATATGAGAGAGCAAGATCCCTATTCCTATACCTAACTCACAGGGTAGCCCTGTTCTACACAGGCTACCAACGGACGACATCAAAAAGCATAGCCTTGAAATGTTCATATTCACTTTGAGCTATTGTACTCGACATAGATTTGGGCAATGAGATTAGGGGCTTTTCTGACAGTTGGTGTATCTTGAAATGGCCACAGGATTTTGTAAAATAAAGAGAGAGTTTATTTTCTCATGTCAAATCTAGAGGTAGCCCTGTTATACACATGCTACCAACGGACAGCATTGACAGGATAAAAAAAACCCAGTTGTTTTTTCTTTCATTATCCCGATGAACAATCATGCGAGTAATATTTTGACGCTCAACAAAATTATGACGGGAGGAGAATTTGAGAAAGAAGTAGGAGGAAGCGTACAGGAAAGTTGAGGAATGAGCTTCTTCACTGAGCGAGAAAAATCGTCGATACAGCATATGGACGGTAGACATCAGACACTCAGTTGTGATGGGATGATAGTGTAAGAACAAGTTTCAATGTACAAATAAGTCTCAATCATGTAAGTGAACTAACCTGTAAGTCTTAATCATAGATGTGAGTGAGCTAACTGGTCGAATATGTAGATTCGCAATCGGACACGGCGGACGAGGAAATGATCGCGTCTCTATGAGTGCAACACTGAAGCGCCAGAATAGGGCATGTCATGGGAGAATGTACGTGGGACCCAGCGGTTAATGTAAATGTTAACAGGAGAGGGAGAACCCTTTTGGTCCTACAATAGGGCTAGGATTCGAAGCACGTGAACCCATTGTGATACCTAGCATTCACTTCGCCGACGACGCTAAGTCGCTAGAGTCATCTGCAAAAATGATATACCCCTTCACACCACATTAAGACCATTGACTTTCCAAAAAAGCTCATCCCTCGAAAGCGAAAGTGAGTTCACAGAGGAACTAGTAATATTCTCGACTCAGTCGATTGGAGAGTGAGCATAAGTCAGCTTGAGCCACTCTAGCAAAAGAAGCAGTGGAGTCAATAGAAGATTACACAAGTCTATACTACTTACTCGACGTGGTGGCTTATACGAGCAGGAACGTGTACTTCGTTGCAAGCAGATAAAACTATCACGAGCTGAGAGACCACGACATCACTCGGTCGATGCCCTTGGAGAGCAGCTGGAGAACCATAACAATGGGGGGGGGGGGCACAATGAGCGGGAAAGAAAGAAATCGGTGCATCACACCCCCGGTGCGGAAGAATCTCCCCAATGGAAGAATGATGAATCCAGCGAATAGGAGTCAGAACCGAAGACTGACTCAATCTCACTGTTGAGGGCAAAACACCATCGAAGGACAAGTTTAGATCCGCCTACAACGACAAGCGTCAAAAGCAAAACCGACAAAATTCACATCTCCGATCATGTTCGAAAGCAGAGAAAACTGTTACTCAATGTGGCTCACTAACTTCCCTCTTGACCTTGATCCTTACATCAGCAATGACCGACTGCCTCTGATGCGCTTGTCACCCAGCAGATTAGAGTCCATAAGCGACTTCGTCAAGTAAAGGAGGAGTGAATACGAACGGAGTAGGACAAATCGCGAGCGGGATCACTCCGAGAGAAAAAGCGGTGAAGTGCTGCGATTCATGCCTTCTCGTGTCGACTCGTCGCGTCTCCTACTCACGACGTACTTTTTGCCCTCTATACAAAATAATAGAACGGAGGGAGTAGATAAGCTACATTCTACCTTCATTCGCACATGATTCCTATTTTTTTCGTGGCAACTAACTTTTTGAGATCAACTTCATATTGACTACATTTTGGAAAGCACGGTTCCTTCCTACGAGGTCCGAGTGCGAACATTCTTGATCAGAGTGAGCTTCTAATGTTAGGCTGTTTTTGATTTTGAGATGTGAGGTAGCGAGCAGGCCACTACTCTCAGAAATGAAAAAGGAAACAAAACAAAAACACTCTCACCACGTTACCTTGAAGAAGACGAAATATATATCTCCGTCATTCACAAGAAATGAAGAAACTCGTGCTTACAGCCTCCCAGAAAAAGGAGAAAGTTGGGGAACGAATTTCGAGAAAATGCCAAAAGTGCATGTATGGATCAATAATGCAATTAGTAAAGGGCGATAGGTTGAAACTATGTAAAGAGAACCCAAATGGACAGAAAAGTTGACTGTTCGCCGTGACCTTACAATAATTTTCGAAAGAAAAATTGAAATTCAATAAAAGCACACTATAGCGTGCAAAGAAGAACGTTCATGGGAAGGTCAGATGATTTAGTTTCTGATTACCAAGAAAAAACTTGATCGGATCTGTGAAAATAGATTGTAATATATCCGTTATAGCTTACATACTGAGACGGATTATCATGTGGTCCCCTCCACTATCAGCGTCAATCTGTACCAATTCGCCTCCGATCCGCGTATAGCAGAAGCTTTCGCCAAACTGACAAACCGAGAGACATTTGTGGTGTCCAATTCTTTATATTACTGAATTATGGTATTACGGAATATTGTATTCAGTTTCTATATTATTGACAGAATCATAGACTACTAGGTGAATAGAGATATGGTAATGTAATTCCCATAAAAATGAAACTTATAATATTAGAGAAGCAGAATATGATTTGAAATGCCAAGTTGGACATATTAGGGCAATTCGCTCAGGATGATCCTATAACAAGCATGAACTTCGTACAAAGATGTTCGTGATAACTTCAGATTGAGCATCTAAGAAAAAATCGATTTTAACGAGTTTTGGACTCTCGGAGGAGCATCGGCTCTTAAGATATAAAGTTCCTTAAACTCATAATCTCGAGGAAGGAAAAGAGTTCTTTCATCAAAGTTGTAATCATACATTCTCCATCATTTGGAAACAGTCATGAATTTCTTTGTGTGCAATTATTCAAAAATGAGAAGCTGAATCTAAATGAAGGATGTCGGATAATTGGATCGGTTTTGATCGTAATGCGATTGTAATGTAAGGAAAAGAGAAGCAGGAGAAATCTGTCATACGAACTTGAACACCTATTCGATGTTCAAACTTCCACAGTATTTCATATCAAGTCTCTTCGATAGGTAGTATGATTTCATTGAACAATTTTTCGATAGAAGCAATTCAATGCGAATAAGAATAGTTCAAATCATTGAGTGAATTGAGACCGCTAGGCTGGGAGAATGATACAGCCACGAATCCGCTCTGAAGAAATTTGAATAGGAAATAGTATCAAAATTATGACCACAACTCACAATATTCAGAGTACAGGAAGAACACGCGAATTCGGTAGGCACATGATATATTAACTCGTTCACGAGGAAGATCGAAGTTGGACCGAAACGTAATGCGAACATTCAGATAAATTGTCATGATGGGGCTTCATTAAGTATAGATTTGCAGACTCAGTGGCTTCTCGAAACAAAAGAATGTGATCGTTCTTGAATGCACGGCAGATGAAATGGCGAATCTGAAAATCATGAATGAGAGAATACTTGATGTAACAGATATACTGCCTCATTAGACTGATGCAATACGATGGACTCTGGGTTGGTATAAAAACTGTCTGAATTTCTATAGATGAGCACTCCGATGTTGATTTATCATCCTAAGAATTCTGTCCATACGGTATATTGATTTATTTCAGTAAAATTTTCATATGGCCATTATTTCTCCCCCAAACAATAACAGAAACTGGCACTCCACTACGATACGGCACAAAAACGTCCCAACTCCAATAATATCGAAAACCGAAACGAACAAACCGTAATCTAATTTGTTGGCTACAGAAGAATTTTTTATGTGAAAATTGAATCGTGGGGTTCAGAAATGAGAGGGGTAGAACATCTTCTTCAATCCATTATTACAAATAAACACTTCTTCCTCTTCCGATTATCAGAGATTCGACCCGATTCAAAGATAGATATATCGATAATCTCGTTCAAAATATCATATTTGTAAAATATTATCATTCAGAGGGGGGAAGGAAAAACTTTCAAGAAATCAACGATCTTCAGGAAGAAACCTTCAAGCAAAGGTAAACAATTGCGACTCCAAACGGCGAGAATACTGATGTACGAAGCGACGATAGAAGAAGACTTATTGAAATGGTAGACTTATTGAACGAGTACACTTGGGACTTGCTACAAAGGGGTAAAGTGATGGTGCAGCAGAGAATGGAAATTGAAAACACCAATCAGTATCGGAAATAAATTTTGTTATGCTAGCGCTCCGATTAAATACGATAAAAATATTTCAAAAAACACTCAATACTGCCCTATGAATACAACAAAAAAAAGAGAAGAAAAGGCGATGAGCACCCTAATATAGCATAACAAACAAGACATATTACACGCAATACAGCGATAAAGTACCGTGGACATTGGGTTAACTGCTCGGAATGCTGTCGAAACACCTATGAGCCTCTCAAAAACGGAATGCGTCCGTGCCCATCTGCGATGAATTATTCTCTTAGCTCAAGACCAGCGACAGATAAATTTAATCTCCGCGGATCCGGGGATTCACAAGCCGTCACTAGCGAGCGAAGTTGTCACTAGGATTTACGGACAGAGAGCGCTCAATTGTAGATAGACCCGAAATTAGAAAATAAACACAGTCGCTTCGCAGCCAACCGAGTTGGGAGCCACAAGCCGTCACTAGCGAGGGAAGCCGTCACTAGGATTTATGGACAGAGCTCGCTTCATTGTAAATAGACCCGAGGATTCGGGAGAGGCGCATTGTATGGTAGACAAAGCCTATAGGACTGAAAAGAGCGCGGAATTTACTCCTTGAGTACGTGTGATAAGAACGGGGGGAGGTAGAATAAAGTTGAAAGATACTTACAACATGAGCCCAGAACTTCACGATGGCCACGCTACCCTCATGGAGGTAATCAATGACATTCACAAGGAGAATGACAGCCGGATGGAGTTTCACAATTCAAAATAGGTACCCCCTGAGGACTGGGAGTACCTCCGACCCGAAATCAGCCATGGTTCTTCCTTTTTTTGGAAATCAAAGGAAACCTGAAAACAAAATATGGCCACACACATATTTAGCACCGGCAAAGAATGAGAAAGACAACAAAATATTAATCGAAAACTTACACTCAAAAGACAGCCGATCACACGGTTTGAATTACACCGGCAACAGAGGAACCACGATAAAAACACTAGATTTCGGGAGCACACGTACGAACATCAATTGATAGACCTGTAACGAGCTGATATGTGGATAAAGTAGATAACTGGCGAATATGGTATAAGACCCGCGCCCGATTCAAATCACCGAATATAAATGGTCACTATAGCTGGCAGCGTCCAAGCCATCCCATTTTAAAACCTATGAAGATCCGACGCCAAAACATCGTTTCGAGATGATTCAGTTCAACTTATTCATTAGAAGCGATCATGTTATAGATTCAATTTGGAGAGAAATGGAGAAAACGTTTGATAGCCGTAATGAGTGATATAATATTGTTGCGACAAAGATCAATAGTAATACAAGATATGATTTGAGACGTAGAAAAAATTATGAAACGAAAGAATAATAAGTTCTTATAAGATTTATTATGGATGAATGTTTGTTGAAAAAATTGTGAACAATTTTTTTTATTAAGGGTGGAGGTGTAACGTGCTGATACGTGGATAAAGTAGATAACTGGCGAATATGGTATAAGACCCGCGCCCGATTCAAATCACCGAATATAAATGGTCACTATAGCCGGCAGCGTCCAAGCCATCCCATTTTGAAACCTATGAAGATCCGACGCCAAAACATCGATCGACGCTCTCGCTAGCCAAGCAGCCACAAGTGCGAGAGAGACAGCAACAAGGCCCATCCGAAGGGCCCGACGCCCACGCCACCGCCGCATCGACGAGCAGAGCGGCCCGCCATCAGAGCTACACTGGCCTTTGGCTAGATCACATCATTTTGTCAAAGCGCTTCACGCTTCATCTATTTCTCGAGTCTTTGATTATTCTGAACAATATAGCTCAAATAGTTTATTCATAACTCTGTATACGTCATTCACCCTTCTCCCAACTCGCGTCGGCGAACCAAAAGGTAAATTCAAACATAAAATCATTGTGTAGAACTGGACCATTCGAGCTAAACTCATTCTTATTCATTCTACAATTCAAATATCGAATACGTACAATTTCCCTAGACTTAGTACGTAACAGACCCATACGGCCTGTTATCGTCAAGTCAGGTTAGGTAACCTCGCGAGAGAGAGAAGGAAGAGAGAGAGATACAGTCATCAGACTGACAGTAGCAGAAGACTGTCATTGGCGGCACACATAGAGAAGTTTGAATTATTATGCTAGCTTATACGTTCATTAAATAATAAATGATGGGCTGAGACCATCAACAAGCCTCGGTGCACTCCACAGCCATCCAAGAGGAAACAAGACTATGATGAAACTTTTATCTCAGAAGATTAAGGTTGTATCAAATTTCATGGATGCTTTCAGCTTAGAATCCAGGATCAAAAGGGATAAATCCCAAAGAATAGAGAGTTCACCTCATCCACACTTCAATTGGAAACAGAAATTATGTGTAAATAATACACAATTTCTAGGTAACGCTTCCTCGCTCACACCAAGTTTCTTGAATCAGTGTATGAAACACTACTAGAGCCTAATATCAGAAAGACAGGGGTCAAAGCTGTCCAAGGGTGACACAATAAGTATCAAACTATAGGATAAAATCTATATAACCAGCTCACTTATTTCTCCTCAGTTGTCACATCCCCCAACTAAGGGTAACAATATCCTGGGAAGCGCTCTCAGCTATTTCAAGTTAAACTCATAAGGACAACTTTAGAAATCTTCAATAAGGACACAAATTGAGTGGTTAATCATGGAAAACACCCTCAAAAATACCTATATGCCAAATTTCAAGACCATTGGAACTATAGAACAAAATTTAGAACAAAACTAGACATTCAGACTATTATAAGTAACAAACTCAGAATTTAGACTCAAACTTCTCCAAGTCTCTGTAAATACAAAATGGAACACAAAAGTGAATGAATTATTATGAGCAGCATATCTAGATATACTTCTGCACCAAATTTCACTTCAATTACATGCAAATTGAGAGAACAGGGGCTAAAAGTAATAGGAATATTGCCCTTCCAAAAATCAGATTGGCCATTTAGATATTAGAATGAAAATTTTGATCTAAGCGTTCCAGATGTCTGAAAACTGGTATAATTCAAGCCTATACTATTAAGAACCAGGACGCAAGAGTTGATAGCAACAAGTTAATAGCGCTGGAAATGGCAAATGGTCTAATTGATGGAAAGTCTTATTCAACTGGCCATGACACCTTGGCGTGGCAAGGTATACTCAACACCAAACATGAGTTCATGAAGTTTAGACTATTCTCATGAGTAAAATAAGCTTGCACATCAGGTACAATGATAGTATTATGCATACCAAACCATACAACAAATTGTCTCTTTGCTATACACCATAATGGCAAGACTCGTTCCCAGGGGTTCATCTATAAAAGTCAAATATTTGGACCCAAGATGAAACAGTTGATAGACAGGCCTCCCTGTACTTGTTTTTATCAAAATAGAGGTGGTAATACAGCAGATAAGAACATATAAAGGATCATATCCAATGGATCAAGGAGTAAGAGCAAAAATGTGATTTGCCAATATTACCGATTACCCTACTTTTGGGTCCAATCGCATGAAAAAGCATTGAGAGGGCAGTGAGAATGGATGCAGGCATCTCTGAAGATTTCTGATTCGAAGTATTAGAGGCAATACAACATCTAGATGCTTAGGAAAAGTCCAACTCAATGTAGTAATTGAAATAGAAACAAAAATGATTATAGGCTGTCTTACCGAAAGGACAACTTTTGATGCAATCGAATGAAGTCATATACCAGAGGCTTACTAGAGAACCCATTTAGAAAAATGAGAGGATGAGTAATACTATAAAAGACAGATCTAAAGGTTCAAACAGACTCAATTCAGGCCAGTACCTCAGCCTTGCTTAGCTGAATCCAGAATTGGGGAGCCTTAAAGTAAAACTCTTGAATAAGATTCCATTTTGAGAAATTTCCACCCCAGAACAAATAACACATTATTCAGGCCTTTTAATCTTGAGTGAGAATTCTCCTCAATGATGGATGGAGCCTATTGAATATACAGATGAATTCTGTCAGGCCATAAAAGATCAGACCACAAAGCTATATCTCTGTTATAACATGATGGCCCAGACTCGCTCCCAGGCACCTTTCTTAAAAGTGAGATATTTTGACTCAAAACCATTATGAGCACACTTCAAACCTTCTAAGGATTCAGTTCTGAGAATAATGGCTAGAATACACCATATAAACATCAATTGGAATGCAAGTTTTGTCATACATGAGGTTTAGAGCAGGAAATAAACATATGGGGTTTTTTCAAATGAACAACTTTTTGGTAAACATGAAGGTGGACATATTAGGAATTCATGAACAAGGTTTAGATGAATATAAAGCAAGGTTGGATACCCAATGGGAGCAGGAACTTCCAAGATGAATCAGAATTGGAATAATTTTAGGGTAGCTATGAACAAGGAATGAGGAAATTGCCTGAGAAAGTACAGGAATCTATCACAGGGGGACTCTTTCATATGACTCTTAGACATGGTGTCAACTGGTATCAAGGGCATGACATTTGGGAAATTGCCATGGATGTGTGATTATGGAGATGAAATTGAACAAATTGATTAAAGGTTTCATATTTGGCATGTATATGGAGCTTTCATCACAAAGTTTAAAGACAAGAGGGACAAGATATCAGCATAGGGGACTACAATTATCAAATAGAGAGAGAACATTATGATGACGGATCTAATCTGTCCTTCGGTAAGACACACATGGGGAGCCACGATGCAGACACCTGACAGATGGGACCATTCCTTGTATAATTTTAGAGGGTAGAAGAACCCAAACACTAATATGGAACCCTGGAAGACCAAAAATGCACATGTGAGCAATGGAAGCAAGATCCGACAAATAGAACATTCACTAAAGATTGAGTAATTTGAATGATCAAGAATCATGAATGTGAGAATAGCATACCAGTAGGGTACCTGAATAGGTCCTATTAAATTATTCCATGGAACAACTTTAAATTCAGCAATCTGAGTACCGATAAGCAAATGTAATTCCAACGCACAGGTATCCAGGCTACTTTCTCATGGATAGAATTTTTGACAAGCCTGTGGTCATTCTAAGAGATTGGATTTGGTATTGAAAGGACCATAACGCATCATCACCTGAAAAGTCATAAGAGTTGGTAGAATCAGACTAGACATAGTCACTCATATTCAATCAAAGTCACTGTTTACCTGTACTGAGAAAGTCTTGAATTACACCTCTATGAAGCAAAGAATAACAGCAACATCCAATTGGCCTGGAAATAATAGTTTCCACAAAGTAAACAGGGCATATAAAGGATTCAACAAGGCAAGATTCATGAATACTTATCTGAATGTATGATGAAATGGATTACATTCGAACCGATCATCTATTTGATAGAAAAAAAAAAATTTGAATAGTATATATTAGCCCCCTGAGTGAAATCACAACACTAAGCGGGTGTTGAAACTTGGGAATGAACACTCATAGCAGCAGAGGTAAACAGAAGCAGACAGCGGTGCGCAATGTAGTGTATCGGATTAGGAATGATTTCCACGGAAATTATTGGAATTGAAAGCCATGAAGCCGAGAAAGGGTGAATTTGCTTCATTAGGAATCAGTACAAAATATAATTGTGCCAACGAATGAGATGAAATAATCAAAAGCTCAACGCGCACACAATACGCGCATGCGCAGTCAGGGGTACGAAACTTGCAATGAAATATAAGGGATAGAGCCCAGATCACGCAAATCGGGTACCAATTTCCGCAAAATACCACATATCAAGGAAGAAAAGAGACCGAAACGCGGTGGTAGGCTTCGGAATCACATATGAAATATAAAGAAGTGGACAGTATAATTAGGCGGGCACCCAATTTTACATAGCACAACGATTAATGCGGCATGCGGCAGCGCCTAAAGCGTATTGCAAACGGGTGCAAGTCTTGAGTTCTGTCCGACTCTCCCCTAGAAAATTGAAATGTAAGACTGAAACTGTAAGAAATATTTTTTTTTGGTTCACAGAGTTGTGAGATCCGGGGAAGAACAGCTGACATTACAATCGATACATCATAACCCGGGATTAATCATGGAAAAATTGGACCGCCTATACACAACTAGAATGTCATGGAAAATGATACATAGAGTGGATTTAGAATCTTATTTCTCCAGAGGGAAGATACTTAATACCACTTGGAAAGCATTCAGAGCTAGATGTGATTTGATACAGCAATCAGACGCCCACAATAATCCATGCCCATTAGAAAAACCGATTCAGCTATTAAGAAATAGAATACAAAACACGGAGAATAATGCGGACAAGATACTAGAAATGCTCAGGGGTCCCGAAGCCCTCACTCCACAAATACGAGCAAAGAGATCTTGGTTCCCAATTATTGGGAAAATCGACAAATATTTATTCGGAACATTAGACGAAGATTCAGAAATAGAGCTGAAAGAACTGATTCAAGTCACAGCTAAGGACACCAGCCAATTAGCAGGGCTCATGGCTAATCAAACCGAAATAGTTTACAAACAGTTCGGAAACGTTCACAAAGAGCTGGACGAACTTGAAGCAATTACAACCATACTAAAAGATGAACAAACACGCATCAATGAAGAGAGGGACATGGAAGTATTCTTCGAACCGTTCAGCGAAAGCGTACTGCAACATGAAATAGATGCCGAAATTTTGACAGACGCACTACTATTCGCAGCTCAGGGTATGGCACACCCGCGTTTTATGCCACCCTCTCCATTTGAGAATACAAGAATGATGACAGAACAGACAGTAAACGATGCTGAGTTTCCAAAAGTGAACGGAACCGACCCACTAGTAGACTTGATGAAGATAATAGATCTATCGATAGTATTTTCGTACCCACAACTCATATACTACGTAAAAATTCCGCTCTTGGACTACACCGAGTATGACCTATTCAAAGCTATAGCAGTCCCTGTGAAACAGACCAACAGCTCGATTTTCCTCTATCTATGGTCAAGCACAGAATACGCCGCCTTAAATATAGACACAGAGAGCTATATCTGAATGACAATGGACAGTCTAAGTAAATGTAAACGGTTACACAGAACATACATTTGTAAAAATAATGAACCAGTCCGGACTATTGATAAGAATTCCCCGTGCGAAATCAAACTTGGGGTTCACAAGGACATGAAAAACTTTTCAAACTGTGAACTGAAGGTCGCCAGGTTTCAGGAAACATTCTGGACTAGATTGGAGAAGGAAAATACATGGATTTACTCGTCCATAGGACCCGACAATTTATACGTTAATTGCGCACAAGATAATGAGAAAAGATTCACGCTGGAAGGCATGGGCATCGTTCACCTACCGTCGGGCTGTTCAGCACGAACTGAAAACGTGAAACTAATAGCCTCGCGACAGATCACTACATCATCGCATATTAATATCTTGGATGAGGCAGAACTAGATCTATCATCAGTAATGGGAAGGAAAATGACAGGATTCTCGGAAGACTCGATCGATGAAACAGAATTAGCACCACATATTAAGTTGCGCGGAAGATCATCCCTGAATGCACTCGACAGAGGAGAAGAACTAAAAGAGATCGGAAACAAAGTGCGGGGAATGAGTCAACTCAGATTGATATCGGGGAAATTTGAACTACTTCAGAACACGCTTACGTATTCCGCTACAACCTTAATCATCATCGCAGTAATAATACTTATAATTTGGAGAGTCTGGGGGGAGGGGGGGGTCCCTTTGGCTAATCACTGGAAGACAAGTTTCAGAGACATCATCGGGAGATCAGGACATAGAACATCCTAGAGTAGCATGGTCTCGCCAGCCGGAGACTATCAACATTCAACCGATTACATATGCGGTCCAACCGAGTGGAAGGGGAATTGGATTCCCGAATCTTGATCAACTCGCAGTAACAGCGAAACCAGAGGAGTAACCAATACCAGAACCCCTGGTGCGAGTCAAAAGGCATTGCCCTCTGGACAGAAAAGCTCAATTGGAGGACTATGAATACGCTGACCACTAGATGGACCACCGCTGCATCGACAAATATTGAGACCAGACGAGGGAGAGACCTCAATAATCCTATCTTATCATAATTGAACCATGAAACCTAATAATGGAACATACATAATATGAGATATACATACCAAGATTAGTTACTAAAGATACATATATGCAAGAAGAATCAAGGAAACACTTGAACAATAATATGTACTATTGGAAAAAGGAGATCATGATTACCCAATCATGATAAAGGAATTAGAATATAAGCTCCACAAATCAGCAAAACATAAAAAAAAAAGGTCAAAAAAAAAAAATTTTTTTGGATTAGTGAAATTAGATGGGAACATAAAGATTCGAGATATGACTTCATCATAGCTTACGTCGGTTGCTCCGGAGAGCAACAAGGCTACCAAACGAACGTGTTACGGCTCATACCTGGCCGTAACGGCTACCGCATGAAGATGACCGACCTCGAGCGAGAGGCAGGCACAAGCCTCGAGCCGCTGCAAGCTCTAACCTGTTCAACCCCTCTCTTGGAAGAGAATGAAGAGAAGTCTCAGCCTGGGAAAGAGTATAAATACAGAGGGATTCTGCCAGAAGGAGCTTCTAGATTCACAGTCGCATACGAACCGTCGCAGAGTCGATATCTCGAGTATCAGCAGCCGTGGGTGGCCTCGTAGATATTTCTAGAGTCTTAGAGTTGCGAGTTAGTCTCTCTCTCTCGGGTTTTATACTTACTCTGAATAAACATCAATAAAGCTGAACCACCGTTTGTTTGTCATTGGCTGTGCCTTCACCCATCTTCTGAGTCTTATAACTCAGCGGATAAACAGATTTCAAGGACCCTTAAATCGTAACAACAGTAATCGCAGCAGAAATTCATGCTGCAACTAGGCTCGCTCAATTTTGCACCAATTTGAATGAATTTCACCTAATTTCCAGCAGAACACTCTTCACGTAAATCTGCTCCAGATCCACTCGAAGTAGACCAGCCAATCAATTATATACAACAACCCTGTTCAACTGCACAATGACGGAAGCTCTGTTTTGAAAAGCCGAACCACTAAAAAATCAAAAGTTCATGCGTTAGATGTTCATGGTTAGATTCTGGTATCATTTCGAAGTCGTACATGCATCGCATCATGTATAGCTACGCATAACGTAGACCATGCATAGGTCATGCATAGTACTATGCAAAAGCTATGCATAGTCTATCCAAATTCTATGCATAGTTTATGCAAATTCTATGCATATCTATGCAAACCTTTTTCACCTGGGGCATGGATTCACAGAGATGTTATACCGATAATCTCTCCGTGCACAGTGAATGTAACCTCGATTGTAGAGATCCTCATCTTGTAAGAGTGTTACCAAAAAATTGAACCCGATATGATCGAGATGAGATGAAATTCTCAACATCTTGGAATTCTCAATGGTGCCATACGGTAGTAGTCGAGGTAGTAATTCTACCACGAAATCACATTGGAGTGAGCGAAAAATTTTCCCATGATTATAGTAAGTCAACTTAATAATTATCAGTGCTGTCATATTCGGATGTTATTTTAGTTTTAGATGATTCCCTATAATTCATCCTCTAAGGAAGAAAAAAAGCTGCCACACCCTGGCTCGAAGAAATTTTTCTAAATAATTAACTGAGAAAATGGACAATGTTCAGGAAAATCAAGAAAGTAAAGCTGACAAAGGTCCTCTCTTGATTCTTCTGATGGAGATTCCACTACGAAGGAGTGAGATGAGCCAGGGAATCCAGTGGTCTTCATTACAAATCTGTGGGTTGATCACAGTCCGAATAAACTTGCGGGGAAAATCGGCGCGCTGAACTGGGCATACTCTATCAAGGCGGGGCCTAGCGTATATATGTATACATATTTTGGAATACCGAGACCAAAATCTCGGAGGCATCTCACCTGCCCCGCTATGCCCCTTCCATATCTCGCTTGTGCCAAGAAAATATCAGAAGGCGGGCGTTTGTCTCCGCATCTATTTGGCACCTCCAGAGCTGTTGGTTTTATCGCCCTATAGCACCTGCGGAAAATCTTATCGGGGATATTGAGACATATCGCCACCCGCGCAATGAGTCAGGGAATCCAGTGGTTTTTATTACAAATCTGTGGATTGATCACAGTCCGAATAAAGTTGCGGGGAAAATCGGCGCGCTGAACTGGGCATACTCTATCAAGGTGGGGCCTAGCGTATATATGTATACATATTCTGAAATACCGGGAGCAAAATCTCGGAGGCATCTCACCTGCCCCACTGCCCCTTCCTTCGCGGCGTCCGCGCTCCCCCTTCGCTCTCTCTACGGCGCGAAAGAGACAGCTACCTGCCTTACCTCGCAAAATTCGACTGTTTTACCCATCAAGTTCGTGTCGACGTCTGTTCTCATACAAACAAACAATCAAATTTTTCCCGCATCTTTATTCGGCCTGTGGTGCACTTAGAGACTTGAATTAAATTGCTACGCATTCACTTTTCCATTCCGCACGTGGCGGTATATCACAATCATTCCATCTCTGCTCATGTCTTTTACAATAATTCGCGAAAACTCGCTGCCCCTCGGCTGCTCCTGGTGCACAGTGGCGGACGACATTTGGCTCCGCAACCGCACTTTTTCCTCGCCGTTGACACTCCCACACCCGTGACAAACCCAGGACATGTGATATGCCGCCACGTGCGGAATTTTTTCAGCTTTCTTTTGGCCACTTCAGTTTTCTTTAATAAATCGATATCCAGTCCGTAAAGTTGCGGGAAAATCGCTTCCTTTTTGAAGCTTCTAGAATGGCCACTGGTGGCGCCGAAAACAGCTAGAGAGCACTCTTAAACGAAGGTGGGCAAGTCGATGTTATATATACTGACTTCAGTGAAGCCTTCGACTCTGTTGATCAAGAACTACTGCTTCGTGAACTCCAGAAGTATGGAATACATGGTTCTCTCTTTATGTGGATTCGCTATTCTCTAAAAAACCGCACTCAAAGCGTAAAAATCGGGTCTGCGCTTTCTGATCCTTTTGCAGTTGACTCTGGTGTGCCTCAAGGCTCACACTCAACATCGCTACTTTTTAACATATTTATTAATATGTAATCAAATGTGTAACTGAGTCAAAAGTCCTGCTCTTTGCTGATGACTTAGGAATATTCAGAATTATTAAATGCCAAGAAGATGCGTTCTCCCTCCAAAATGATTTATCCTCATTAGTTGAATGGTGCTATAATAATTTACTGTGCTTCAACATTGACAAATGTAGTGTTATGTCTCCTTATAATGGTAAGGAGCCAATACTAAAGCATGTATATATCATAGAAAACAACGAGTTGTCTAGAGTAAATGAAATAAGAGACCTTGGAGTGATATTTGATGAAAAAATAGAATTTCAAAGTCACATTAAAAGTATAACAAACAAGCCTAATCGAATGTTAGGACTTATCAAAAGCAAAACTGTAAGTTCCAAAGAAGTACATTTTATATGTGCTTTGTATAATTCCTTGATCCGCTCTCACTTGATTTATGCTTCGCAAGAATGGAGGCTCCAAACTAGTGAAGATTTACATGAATTAGAACAGGTTCAACATACGTTTCTCAGGTTCCTATCATTCTATGATGGATGCCCTATGCAAAAATACTGTCATGATTACAGTGAATCAGCCAAGAAGTATCAGCTAACCAGCATCAATTCCTTTCTCGAATACCAAGACGCACTTTTCCTTGTTAAGCTCATCGAAAATTTTGTCGATTCCAATGAATTGTTTGCTGAAATTGACATTAAAGTAGCTGATATCAGATTGAGACGGAGTGAAATACTGTTTGCATCAAGAAAAATGAAAAGTTTTTTATATGACAACTCACCACTAAATTGCATGTCAGCTCTTGCGAATCTTTTCAAAGATGAATTAGATTTCTCCTGTGACCCTCTTTCCAAGATAACAAAAGTAATTAGGAATGGAATATTCAGATACTAATGACCTGTTAATAAGTATAGAATTTTTTTGAACTTATTGATTCATCACCACGAGTACTATTACTTTTATTTCAAGAATTTACACTTGTTACAAGAATACTGTTCATTCTGCTTGTAATTGATGATTTATGGATGTATTAATGATCTTATGTGATGCTCATACAGTGTGTCTACCAACACTGGGAAACCGGGAATCCCGGGAATGGTCATGGAAAAAATTTTTGCCATGGAAAACGGGGGATTGCCATGGAAATTTGCAGCAGGATTTGGAATTTCGTGTGAATGGTCGCACATGCGACAAATGAATATTCGATTACGAAAATAGTAAAATAAGACATGACGGGCAACGCGAGTCAATTGGAGAGTATTTAGATAAATGATCTGCACAACTCGAAAAAATACTGAGGCGAGTATCAGGACACTTGATACCTATCGTGTCTTATCACTTTTTGGGATACGGGTGCTCTAGATGATCTGCCCGCTCGACCCCTATTTTAGAGGTCTTATTCGACTTCCGCGAGTACAATGATCACAAAATCGACCCTAATTTTTTTTTTGGAATATCACTCCGGTATAAAGTGTGGCTACATGAACTCCTCGAAGTTTTGGGCGATGGTTGGTCGCATGAGTTTTTATTCAGATTTCTGATTTTCATAAGAGTCGGAAAAAAAAATCACGCGAAGATAACACGAATTTTTCTGAAGATGAAATTTTTTATCGGATTTCTCGGACGCTTAAGAACATGTGAAAGTCGACTTTTACCGACCGAGCGGACTATGCTGAGAGTAAGGGAGGTTGGATTAGATGTTCTATATATATGAGTGTCGGGCCTCGGTGAGGACCCCTGTCCTGAGTCCTGAGGAGAATATATGTCAACACATTAGTTGATATAACCTCATGCTTATGCATAAATAAACTCACGGCTATACAGTTTTCTGCCCGAGCATACTGATAACGGATGAATGCTGCAATAAACAAGGATCTTGTTCACATTTTTCAAATACTCTCAGGTATTTTTCTCATGTGACATCCAGTTACACCTTGGCTTATGCTCACATTTTGTATACACTTGTATCTAAGTATATTTTGTATGTGGCATTTATATTTTGTTGAATTATCACTCCCACTCTTAAAAACACATTTTTGTACTATGTATGGGCACACATTTTTGCACTATGTGCTTTCATTTTGAATGGAGTGATTTCTGCAGGACTGAATCCCTCGATGACCATAACTCCAAACAACTACTCGCAAGCACACCTGTATATATTATTGTGCTATTCTGCGGATGCAGTCATTACAAGAAGTAGATCTTGATATTTCCAATTGCTGTACTGATTATGTCATTCAAATGTCATGATTAGTGCCTCTCGTTGGCTATAGCTGATCCTTCGAATGTTACCGCTGTACCTGAAAATTCATTGTGATTGATCACTACTTGAGTAGAGGACTTCATTCTGATTCCGAACACAGATTTCACTTGTTTGAGACTCAGAACAAACTCTGAATTTCAAGCTGAGCAACTCTGCAGAGGCTACTTATTTCAAGATTTTGGGATGTGTACTTCATGAGTAATAATATAACATAAGTGACAAATGAAAAGAAATTAGAAAATAAATATAGAATCCAAGACATTACTGATAGAAACATTTATGAGATACCTTGTTATGAAGATAAAATTACCCCTCTGCAATATGAGGATATCAACAAACACAATTTGAAACTAATTGCCAATCAGAGTATCAACTTTTGCTCTGAATGTCACTCCGTCTAGCTATTCTGATCAAGTATTGGAGAATATTCTGGTTGGAACCTTGTATAGAATGATGAATTTGACCATAAATGATTCGGAGACCAACACCGTTCCAACATTTAGTCACAAAAACTCTACAACTCAGCCAATTTTCAATGGATCCAACCAGTTGAAAGTAAAATCGACCCTCTGGAGTACTGGGATGTCAGCAGACACAGTTTCAAATTCTGAGCATCAGTCTAGAATTGAGTTTTGCTCTCAAAATCACCCGGGTGCGCCATTTTGACAAAGTCATTCTGGGATATTCTACTTGGAACCTTGGATAGAGTAGTGAGATCAACCAAAACTGACTCATAGGCCAGTACATGACTATAAGATTTTGAGTGTTGTCAAAACATACCTGAAATCATAAATTTCACTATGTGATTTTTCAACTTTTGGTCCCAAAAACTCCATTGGTAAGTCAATTCTCAACGGATTCCAACACTTGAACATGAAATCACCCCTCTGGAGTACTGGGATGTCAGCAGACACAGTTTAAAATTCAGAGCATCAGTCTAGAATTGACTTTTGCTCTCAAAATCAGCCGGGTGCGCCATTTTGACAAAGTAATTCTGGGATATTCTACTTGGAACCTTAGATAGAGTAGTGAAATCAATCAAAACTGATTCATAGGCCAGTACATGACTATAAGATTTTGAGTGTTGTCAAAACATACCTGAGATCATAAATTTCACTATGTGATTTTTCAACTTTTGGTCCCAAAAACTCCATTGGTAAGTCAATTCTCAACGGATTCCAACACTTGAACATAAAATTACCCCTTTGGAGTACTGGGATGTCAGCAGACACAGTTGAGAATCCAGAGCATCAGTCTAGAATTGACTTTTACTCTCAGAATCACCCGGGTGCGCCATTTTGACCAAGTAATTCTGGGATTTTCTAGTTGAAACCTTGGATAGAGTAGTGAGATCAATCAGAACTGATTTTCAATTCTGATTCAGAACTGATTCAGAACTCATTTTCAATTTTTAGAATTCCCCAACCTCTTTAAAAATTTAGGTATGCCCTTTCTGGAAATTTGTAGAAATCTAATAATGATTAGAATATTTTCTGACTTGAGACTGAACGAATGTACAATTGAAGATTGTATGTTTACATTAGAGAGCGTGATTCCATTTGGGGTAGTGGTTGGGACAATTCTTCCAAACAGTTCATGATTGAAGTAATCTTCATTAGATTTTGGAATCAATAATTCACATTGAGCAATGGTATTGTATAGAGCATTGAAAATGACTTTTGTGAATGAATCCAATATCACTTGATCAATGCATTCGTGAGAGGAGAATTGAATTGATGTATAGTGATCGTCTCTGGAACGCAATCATCACGAGCAATTATCACAAATTTATCATTCAGGGAAGCTCTTTGTTTTCATCCTATTTCTCAGCATTTACGTCGGAAGATTCAAATTTTTGAGAAGTCTTTGATTCGATGGGGTGACTCTGATATTCATCATCCTCGTTTTGTGTTTATAGTATGAAATTGAGTTGAATCGGGGGAGAGTTTCATGTTTAGAGTAGAAATGTAACTATTCATCACAGAGGTTGAAGGAGACATGATCAGATGAGACTGACCCGTCGGTTTGGTTTACCAGTGTCGGGACCAAAGCGGCGCTCAGATCAGAGGAAATCCAGCAACATGCTTTCGAAGAGTGGGGTTAGTGTTGTGTTGTTGTTTCACAGTAGCTGGGCAACAGGGACTCACACTCTGTCGCACTCGGGAATGAGAAACCCAACTCCCATATGAGCCAAGGCATTAGCAAGCCAGGCTATTGCAACTCGTAAAAGTGTGGTGTGGTAGTTTTAAGTATGACGAGGATGAGTTTAGACTAAGAGCTAGCTCGGAAATTAGGGATTGATCAGAGGCACGAGCTGCCTCAACGTAAAATGACGCCAATTGTCCATGGAAACATGAATCCGTTGGAATTAGCACGCTAACCTGGTACAGGAAAAAGATGGCGGCCGGGAAAGCCCCCGAGTTTTCCGGGTTGATGGAATTGATGAGAGGCAAGGATGAAACTTTTTTCTGATGATAGTATTAGCAATAACAAACCCAAAAATCTTGGAGGCAGAAAGCCACCCCCGTGCCTAGGGGTTGGCAGCCTCCCCTTGAGTCCCCTAAAAAATTGGAAAAAGTTTTGATAAGGGGCAAGGCTGCCTCCTGAAAATATCGATTCTTTGAGTGATTTCAAGACCCTATGCACGGAGGCAGAGCCCTAGCCTGGTACAAAGTCCCGGAAAATGCGTTTTCGTTATAGCAGCCGGGCGCCAGATTTATGACTGCGGAAAAAGTTTTGATAAGAGGCAAGGCTGCCTCCTGAAAATATCGATTCTTTGAGTGATTTTAAGACCCTATGCACGGAGGCAGAGCCCTAGCCTGGTACAGAGTCCCGGAAAATGCGTTTTCATGATGGCAGCCGGGCGCCAGATTTATGACTGCGGAAAAAGTTTTGATAAGAGGCAAGGCTGCCTCCTGAAAATATCGATTCTTTGAGTGATTTTAAGACCCTATGCACGGAGGCAGAGCCCTAGCCTGGTACAGAGTCCCGGAAAATGCGTTTTCATGATGGCAGCCGGGCGCCAGATTTATGACTGCGGAAAAAGTTTTGATAAGAGGCAAGGCTGCCTCCTGAAAATATCGATTCTTTGAGTGATTTTAAGACCCTATGCACGGAGGCAGAGCCCTAGCCTGGTACAAAGTCCCGGAAAATGCGTTTTCGTTATAGCAGCCGGGCGCCAGATTTATGACTGCGGAAAAAGTTTTGATAAGAGGCAAGGCTGCCTCCTGAAAATATCGATTTTTTGAGTGATTTTAAGACCCTATGCACGGAGGCAGAGCCCTAGCCTGGTACAAAGTCCCGGAAAATGCGTTTTCGTTATAGCAGCCGGGCGCCAGATTTATGACTGCGGAAAAAGTTTTGATAAGAGGCAAGGCTGCCTCCTGAAAATATCGATTCTTTGAGTGATTTTAAGACCCTATGCACGGAGGCAGAGCCCTAGCCTGGTACAAAGTCCCGGAAAATGCGTTTTCGTTATAGCAGCCGGGCGCCAGATTTATGACTGCGGAAAAAGTTTTGATAAGAGGCAAGGCTGCCTCCTGAAAATATCGATTTTTTGAGTGATTTTAAGACCCTATGCACGGAGGCAGAGCCCTAGCCTGGTACAAAGTCCCGGAAAATGAGTTTTCGTTATAGCAGCCGGGCGCCAGATTTATGACTGCGGAAAAAGTTTTGATAAGAGGCAAGGCTGCCTCCTGAAAATATCGATTCTTTGAGTGATTTTAAGACCCTATGCACGGAGGCAGAGCCCTAGCCTGGTACAAAGTCCCGGAAAATGCGTTTTCGTTATAGCAGCCGGGCGCCAGATTTATGACTGCGGAAAAAGTTCTGATAAGAGGCAAGGCTGCCTCCTGAAAATATCGATTTTTTGAGTGATTTTAAGACCCTATGCACAAAGGCAGAGCCCTAGCCTGGTACAAAGTCCCGGAAAATGCGTTTTCGTTATAGCAGCCGGGCGCCAGATTTATGACTGCGAAAAAAGTTTTGATGAGAGGCAAGGCTGCCTCCGGAAAATATCGATTCTTTGAGTGATTTTAAGACCCTATGCACAAAGGCAGAGCCCTAGCCTGGTACAAAGTCCCGGAAAATGCGTTTTCGTTATAGCAGCCGGGCGCCAGATTTATGACTGCGAAAAAAGTTTTGATGAGAGGCAAGGCTGCCTCCGGAAAATATCGATTCTTTGAGTGATTTTAAGACCCTATGCACAAAGGCAGAGCCCTAGCCTGGTACAAAGTCCCGGAAAATGCGTTTTCGTTATAGCAGCCGGGCGCCAGATTTATGACTGCGAAAAAAGTTTTGATGAGAGGCAAGGCTGCCTCCGGAAAATATCGATTCTTTGAGTGATTTTAAGACCCTATGCACAAAGGCAGAGCCCTAGCCTGGTACAAAGTCCCGGAAAATGCGTTTTCGTTATAGCAGCCGGGCGCCAGATTTATGACTGCGGAAAAAGTTTTGATAAGAGGCAAGGCTGCCTCCTGAAAATATCGATTTTTTGAGTGATTTTAAGACCCTATGCACAAAGGCAGAGCCCTAGCCTGGTACAAAGTCCCGGAAAATGCGTTTTCGTTATAGCAGCCGGGCGCCAGATTTATGACTGCGAAAAAAGTTTTGATGAGAGGCAAGGCTGCCTCCGGAGAATATCGATTCTTTGAGTGATTTTAAGACCCTATGCACAAAGGCAGAGCCCTAGCCTGGTACAAAGTCCCGGAAAATGCGTTTTCGTTATAGCAGCCGGGCGCCAGATTTATGACTGCGAAAAAAGTTCTGATGAGAGGCAAGGCTCCCTCCGAAAAATATCGATTCTTTGAGTGATTTTAAGACCCTATGCACAAAGGCAGAGCCCTAGCCTGGTACAAAGTCTCGGAAAATGCGTTTTCGTGGTGGCAGCACAACTTCCACAATAGCGAATAATGACAAGATTTTGATCTTCATGCGGGTACCTCCTGCAAATATACTTAATTGTTCACAGAGAAAATAAAGCAAGTGATTTTTGAAACCTTTATTACGAAAAAGTAGTAGTAAATGTCATCGTATGTAACTTATGAGAGCAACATTACTCTTCCTTTTCCGGTACTTATATTTCGTCACGACATTCTTCACTCGACAAGATCTCATGAGCAATGATAGGCCAAATGCATGTGATTCACTCTGAAATATCGATTCTTACGTTGCAATCACAACATTGTTATTAAATTTACAGATGAGGATTTGGTACGAGACTATTCAGATGAAGACTCTGATATTGAATACGACTCAGAGGAAGATAACGAAAGTGAAACGAGCTGCGACAGCGAAAGAGAATGAATCAATATTTCCTGAATCCTTATTCGATTATGTTCTTATGAGTTTGGTATGGTGACTTTTTTTACTATTTTACCATAATGAGGGTTTTGAAAATAACTTGCTATATTTTCTCTGTGAGGAATGAAATATATTTGGAGGATGGAATATATTTGCAGGAGGTACCCGCATGAAGATCAAAATCTTGTCTTTATTCGCTATTGTGGAAGTTGAGCTGCCATCATGAAAACGCATTTTCCGGGACTCTGTACCAGGCTAGGGCTCTGCCTCCGTGCATAGGGTCTTGAAATCACTCAAAGAATCGATATTTTCAGGAGGCAGCCTTGCCTCTTATCAAAACTTTTTCCGCAGTCATAAATCTGGCGCCCGGCTGCTATAACGAAAACGCATTTTCCGGGACTTTGTACCAGGCTAGGGCTCTGCCTCCGTGCATAGGGTCTTGAAATCACTCAAAGAATCGATATTTTCAGGGGGCAGCCTTGCCCCTTATCAAAACTTTTTCCAATTTTTTAGGGGACTCAAGGGGAGGCTGCCAACCCCTAGGCACGGGGATGGCTTTCTGCCTCCAAGATTTTTGGGTTTGTTATTGCTAATACTATCATCAGAAAAGAGTTTCATCCTTGCCTCTTATCAATTCCATCAACCCGGAAAACTCGGGGGCTTTCCCGGCCGCCATCTTTTTCCTGTACCAGGTTAGCGTGCTAATTCCAACGGATTCATGTTTCCATGGACAATTGGCGTCATTTTACGTTGAGGCAGCTCGTGCCTCTGATCAATCCCTGATTTCCGAGCTAGCTCTTAGTCTAGTTGAATTTACATGTAATCAGAAAAGTTTTGAATCATATCATGTTAATGAATATTACCTGAATGCATTTACTCTTTGATGAAATTGGGACAATGACGTCATTTTGTCCAGTGATAGTGGATTCATATATGTTTCTCTGAATGATTTTGAGTTGATTCAAGTTGAGCTGGAATCAGTACTTAAAATTTTTCAGTCAAATACAGAACCGTGCAAAAATTCCTGAACGGGGGTATAAAATCCTCTCTTGCAAAAATGTCGATTGCTCCAGCCCAGATTAACGTAGAGGAATTTCGAAAAAAGCATCTTAAAGATGAGAAAAAATGCAAACTTTGGATGGTTTTGGTTTTTTCTCCCAGCCCTTTTTGGTACCTCAAATAGCTGATGTAATTTCAAGGATTTCGAGAGAGAAACCGTTTCTACTTTATGGGCTGTAATTTGGACGCGGATAAAGATAGAACAATTTTGCAAGGAGCATCTTGAAGAGCGGGAAAAATGCCATTTGCAATGATTTTTCGATCATTTTTCACATCGTGTGAATAAGAGTGTGAGAGCTTCCAAAGTAGCCAAAACCGTAGTTTTTTTCCATTTTTTGCTGTTTTTACACGTATTTCATTGAAAATCCGAGAATCTGGCTACTTTGCGAGCTCTCACACTCTTATTCACACGACGTAAAAAATAATCGAAAAATCATTGCGAATGACATTTTTTCCGCTCTTCAAGATGCATTCTGCAAAATTGTTCTATCTTCATCCGCGTGCAAATTACAGCCCATAGAATAAATTTTCTCGAAATCCTCCAAATTACATCAGCTATTTGAGGTACCAAGGAGGGCTGAAAGAGAAATCGAAGACCATAAAAAGCGAGCATTTCTTCTCATCTTGAAGATGCTTCTTTCAAAATTTCTCTACGTTAATCTGGGCTCGAGCAATCGACGTTTTTGCAAGAGAGGATTTCATACTCCCTTTCAGGAATTTTTGCACGGTACTGTATATCGGAAAATTTATTCATGCCCTTCTTGAAAATCCGTATATGAATATAATATTTTCCAACTTGAGATTGAAAGAATGTACAATTGGAGATTGTACGAAAATATTCGCTTGATGAGTTTTACTTTTTTCGAATGCTTATTCTAAGGTGAATGAATCGACACGGGGATGGTTGGGGCCATTTTCCCAACCATTTGATTTTATTCATCGAGTTTTAGGAGATTCAGATATTGATACATTTTACATTGAACATAATTACGTATAGAGTATGTAGCGTGATGTTCTTAACAAAAGTTTCATCATACATTATTTCATTTACAGGCTTAGACTCGGATTACTGATAATAGAGGAAGTGATGATATACAATCGTATGGGAGGCGTATGTTGTCGTTTTGTGAACAAAAACAAGTGATCGTACGAATTGAATGAAAATTGTCATAACAAAAGATTGAATCCTGTGAAATGTGTATGAGAGTCGTTACATTGGTGAATGATAATCCTTAATAATACTCGATAACAAACGAATACATGAATAAAATTATGGATATTCAATATACGATTCTAGGAACGTACTAATTCTAACAATACCTTGATCTATATTTTTATAACCATTGGTTATGTCTGATGAAGATTCTAATGAAATGAACAGAAATGTCGATCTATCATCTTCGTTGTGTGATGTGGAGTGGAATTGAGTGTGAATCGGTTCGTGTATATCTTTCCAATGTGAATGAACTCTTCATCACAGAGGTTGAAGGAGACATGATCAGATGAGACTGACCCGTCGATTTGGTTTACCAGTGTCGGGACCAAAGCGGCGCTCAGATCAGAGGAAATGCAGCAACATGCTTCCGAAGAGTGGTGTAAGTGTGTTGTGTGGTTTTCCTTTGGAATAATTCTCTACATTTACAGCAGCTTGGCAACCGGAAATCGTATTCTGTCGATCTCAGAGATGATAGTATCGATCTCTATGTGAGCCATGGCATCATACATTTCTGTTACAACTCGTAAATGTATTCGATTGCACTTGGATATGTCAGAGATTTGTATTGTTGGGAATTATTTGTTACGATGTGTGACGGAGATGAATCGATCTTTCTCGTAATTAATATTAGCCTCAAATTGAATTGTATGATCAAGGATACATTTGTGAGATACCATTCGTACCATTTAAGTAGAGTAGTAAAGGCTATTTTTCTATTTGCCTACGTTTTCTGAAAAACCATTCTATCTAATATCCTGAAGACGATTCCATAGAGTCATAATGTTCAAAAAATTTTCATAAAGGCATATCCAATTACATTTCTACAAATACTCTAGACTGTGAAGTGACATATGTTGATACATGGAACTCACAACTGATGGCTTCGGAAGTTGATCTGATCCCAGAGGTGTTATGGATTTCCTTGTTGTTTGTAATTGGCGTTATCCTCTTGTGCTTGAATCCATGTCATTTTTCTGGAGTTCCGATCTCGTTACTCTTTCTGGAACGGTTGTAACACGTTGAGTTGGAAACTTTTTGTAAATCCTCCATTGGGCGATTCTCAAAATATATATCTGGATGCATTTGATGGATTAAATGTCAATTCAACTCAATTTCATAATATTGCGAGACACTCCTATGGCGAGGAAACTTGATAATTGGAATCGCAGAGCCCTAAGATTCCGTCTTTGGAGGTAACTCATCAATTTTGATTAGAACTATAGAAATTCAATTCATTTCTCGGTATTATCCCGGGAAAAAGTTTGAATTTTCATTCATCATGTACTTCATTTTACAAAATCTCGGAAAACGTTCAGATTTCCATGTTTGTTATTTTTATCGATTTCAGAGAACACGAAGAGCTATGTTTCGATAGATATTACTCACCTTCACACTGTTGTGCTGTAGATGTCAATGTTCGTGATGATATTTTGTAAGTCCTTCTTATTTATCCACATAGAATTCCCTTGGATTCGATCTCCTCTTTAGCGTACGAATGTTTGTGACGGTGTCAAGGGCTATACTGTGGGTTGGTGAGAGCGCGCTCATCACATATTGTCTATTTCTCTGTTAACGCGTTGTTTGATCTTTCTCGTCGCCTATGTGTGTCTGTGAAGGCCGCGAAAAGAAGACTAAGGCTTCGGTTGTAAGCGCGTATCACTAAGCGTCCTTCTTACTGGAACTGATGAGAATAGGGGCAAGTTCAGGATGTGCCTTAGAGTGAGGGATTTTGAAAATTTTTGGAAAAATTCTTCGAAAAAAATCGATTTTTATACTTTGGTTTTTTCAAGATCTCGGAAAAATTTCGAATTCTTTTTTTTATATTTCCGTTTTCTCGAAACCCTGGACAGAATCTTGAAATTTTTGAATTAGATTTTTAATCTATGAAAATCATTGTAAATTCTCGACGTTTTCGATTTTGCAACTTTAACGATTCCAGAAAAAACGAGTGTTCAAATTGTTGATGGAATTACTCACACCCACAATGTCCTCTATAGATGTCGATGTCCACCATGATATTCTGCAAGCTCGCTTCATTTTGCGTCTACTTCTCTTCTACTTGTTCAACCTCATGGAGTACGTGTGTTTGCGACGGGCTCAAGAAGACGACTGCGGGCTATTGAGAGAGCACGCATCACTCAGTATCCCCACTCCTTCTCCGGTGTCACGTTGTTCGATACTTCTCGGCGCGTGTGTGTGTCTGTGAAAGCAGCGAGAGGAATACTGTGGTTCCGGTAGAGAGCGCTTATGCCTGAGCGTCTCTTTCACTGGAATTGATAAGAATGAAGGCAAGTTCAGGATGTGCTTCAAAATGGGGAATTTTGAGAATTTTTGGAAGAAAGTTTCAAAAAAAACTAATTTTTTATATTTTTATTTTTCGTAAAATCCCGGAAAATTTTCGAATTGTCATCTTCTATATCTTCGTTTTCCAAAGACCCGGACAGAATCTCAACTTTCTATTCATTATATTTTTAATGTATTTGAATTTTTAAAAATTCTCGACGTTTCCGTTGTTGTAACTTAAACGATTCCAGGAAGAATGAGTCATGAAATTGTTGATGGAATTACCCACCCTCACGATATTCTCTAATGATGTCGATGTCCACGATGATATTCTGCAAGCTCACCTCATTATTCGTTGACTTTTCTTATGATTGTCCAACCTCATACAGTACGTGTGTTCGCGACGAACTCCTGAAGATGACTGCGGGCCGTTGAGAGAGCGTGCATCACTAAGTATCCCCACTCTTCTTTTGGTGTCACGTTGTTGTCCAAAAATAATCAATTTTTTATATTTCTGTTTTTCCGAAATCCCGGAAAAATTTAATTTTTTTATTTTTCATAGTTTCATTTTTTCGAAGCGTCGGACACAATCTTGAATTTTTTAAATTAGATTGTAATCTATCTAAATCATTGAAAATTTTCGACGTTCCCGATTTCGCATTTCCATCGATTCCAGAAGAAACGAGTAATCTCACAATGCTTTGTATAGATGTCAATGTCTACGATGATATTCTGCAAGCTCACCTCATTCTTCGTTGACTTTTCTTATACTTGCCCAACCTCGCGGAGTACGTCTGTTCGCGACGGGCTCCAGAAAATGACTGCGGGCCGTTGAGAGAGCGTGCATGACTAAGTATCTCCACTCCTTTTTTGGTGTCACGTTGTTCGATTCTTCTCGGCGCGTGTGTGTGTCTATGGAGGGAGCGAGGGGAAAACTGCGGCTCCGGTAGAGTTTGATCGATTGATTGATTGTGGACGGGGGGTGAAACCCCATTTGCCCCAGATTGAAAAACATGACATGAAATGATTAGATACTTAGAAATAAGAATAACTTACGAATATTACAAGGCATAAGGAGACGAGTAACGGATGTAAGGTGTCTTTTCAAAATCTAGATACATGGTATTATTATAAAATACTACTATAAACAGCGCAGCATATGTATACACAACGAACTACGTCAAGAGCTCTCAACAATTTACTTCAAAGTAGACGGTTGAAGAACGGGAAGAAGAAAAAGAAAAAAGCTAATTGAAAAGACAGGAAACTGGTGACTTTGAAGAGGGTCGTTCGAGCACATGTGCGCGTGTTTGAGGTATCAATTAAGAGCGCGTATGCCTGAGTGTCTCTCCCATTGGGACTGATAAGGATAAAGGTGAGTTCAGGATGTGCCTCGGGGTGGGAAATCTTGAAAATTTTCGGAAAAATTTTTCTAGAAAAAATCAATTTTTTATATTTTTCTTTTTCCAAAATCCCGCAAAAATTTCGAATTTTTATTTTCCAAATCTTTGTTTTCCGAAGCCCCGGACAGAATCTCGAATCTTTATCCATTATATTTTCAATCTGTTTAAATCATTAGAAATTCTCGACGTTTCCGTTCTTGCAACTCCAATGATTCCAGGAAAAATGATTGATTAAATTGTTGATAGAAGTACTCACCCCTACGATATCCTCTAATGATGTCGTGTCCACGATGATATTCTGCAAGCTCACCTAATTTTTCGTTGACTTTTCTTATAATTGTCTAACCTCATACAGTACGTGTGTTCGCGCGAACTCCAGAATATGACTGCGGGCCGTAGAGAGAGCGTGCATCATTAAGCATCCCCACTCCTTCTTTGGTTCCACATTGTTTGATTCTTCTCGGCGCGTGTGTGTGTCTGTGAAGGCAGCGAGGGGAAAACTGCAGCTCCGGTAGAGAGTGCGTATACCTGAGCGTCTCTCTTATTGGAACTGTTGAGGATAACTGCAATTTCAGGATGTGCCTCATAGTGGGAAATTATGAAATATTTTGGAAACATTTTCCGAAAAGAAATTTATTTTTCATAGTTTTTTTTTCCAAAATCCTGGATAAAGTTCGAATTTCTATTCTCTATATTTACGTTTTTTCGAAGCCCCGGACAGGATCTTGAAATTTTTTCATTAGATTTCTAATCTTCTTAAATCATTAGAAATCCTCGATGTTTCCGATTCTGGACCTTGATCAATTCCAGGAGAAACCAGTAATTGAATTGTTGATTGAATCACTCACCCTTACAATAATTTGTAAAGATGTCAATGTCTACGATGATAATTCTGCAAGCTCACCTCATTCTTCCTTGACTTTTCTTATACTTGCCTAACCTCGTGGAGTACGTGTGTTCGCCACGGGCTCCAGAATATGACTGCGGGCCGTAGAGAGAGCGTGCATCATTAAGCATCCCCACTCCTTCTTTGGTTCCACATTGTTTGATTCTTCTCGGCGCGTGTGTGTGTCTGTGAAGGCAGCGAGGGGAAAACTGCAGCTCCGGTAGAGAGTGCGTATGCCTGAGCGTCTCTCTCATTGGAACTGTTGAGGATAACTGCAATTTCAGGATGTGCCTCATAGTGGGAAATTATGAGATATTTTGGAAACATTTTCCGAAATGAAATTTATTTTTTATAGTTTTTTTTCTCAAAATCCTGGATAAAGTTCGAATTTCTATTCTCTATATTTACGTTTTTTCGAAGCCCCGGACAGGATCTTGAAATTTTTTCATTAGATTTCTAATCTTCTTAAATCATTGGAAATCCTCGATGTTTCCGATTCTGGACCTTGATCAATTCCAGAAGAAACCAGTAATTGAATTGTTGATTGAATCACTCACCCTTACAATGCTTTGTAAAGATGTCAATGTCTACGATGATAATTCTGCAAGCTCACCTCATTCTTCCTTGACTTTTCTTATACTTGCCCAACCTCGTGGAGTACGTGTGTTTGCCACGGGCTCCAGAATATGACTCCGGGCCGTTGAGAGAGCGTGCATCACTAAGTATCCCCACTTCTTTTTTGGTGTCACGTTAATTGATGCTTCTCGGCGTGTGTGTGTGGGTTCGTGGAGGCAGCGAGGAGACGGCTGTTGTTCCAGTAAAGAATGCGTGTAACTGAGCGTCTCTCTCACTGGAGCTGATACGAATGAAGGCAAGTTCAGCATGTGCCTGTTAGTGGAAAATTCTGAAAATCTCAGGAGAAAATTTTCGAATAAAGATTAATTCACTCTTCAGACTGAAAGACGTTTCCTATAGATCGAAAATTGTTAGGTGTTTTCAAAGTATAGTCTTTGCTCATCTCATCTGTATTATCATGCACTCAAACTTTCGGAATTTGAACTAGAGAAGAGAACCTTCTTTCGAGTATCCGGCCTTGAAACGCTGCAAGTATGTGAAATATATCAACGACTCGTTATTTATGCTCAGGAGAAGCAGTGCATATGAGTTGCAAGTGCTGTAAAAATATGATCATGATTACCAGAGTTCTCCGCGTTGGAGAAGTGTAAGTTTTTCATTCGCCTTAGATGTTGGCCATATCGAGTTTGATGATTTGATCGAAAACTTTAGGAATTTGATGGATGATTATAGTGATAGATACGATTTTTGGGCACAGTAGACTCACTCGTCGGTTTCGTCATACAAAAAGTCAACTGTGAACTGTGTGTATGATGACTCCAGCGATGGGGTCTACTAGAATATACCTGTAAACACTGTACATAGATGCCAAACTGATGTATTTCTTGAAGGCTAGGCTTCTATCGTCGTTAAAATCCGCAGTTGTACTCCCACGTAGTTCAGACTGGAATTGCGATTCTGCCTCCGTAGTGGATGTGTCAAATATTCAACCAATTGTTCATGTCACATTGAAGTGAACTAGAAGGATTGAAGGAAATTATATTTGAACTAAAAAACACTTGTTCAATTTGTAGAAGTATATTGTTTTTCTAAACAGTCGATGATGCATGAAAGAGTCATTTTTCTTTAGCTTCGAAGAGCTTTGAAATGATATCAATTGTCAATAGAATAGCTAATTTTTCGAGTAACGATTAGCAGAGCACTTTATTAATAGTAGAAAATCCTCGTATTATGTATTCATCGTAGCATACTCGAGAAAAAAGACGTGTGAGTTTATTTTTTACTTTCGAGTGGATTGGAGTCCATCATTTCAACGACGCGGTCTCTTCAGCTATTACTCATTGTATTTTTGCCCTAGTGTGACAGATATCTCGAATGTTCAAGGTAAGAATGTAGTTAGTAGTGATCTTCAATCAACATCAGACGAACGTTGAAGTTTTAATACACCTTAAGGCGTTTTCACTGTTTCAAAAGTTCTTTGGAAGTTTTTTTTATCAGTTTACCTTGAAATGCATCTCCAGGAGCTCATTCTGGGAGTCTGTTTGGAAATCGACGCGCAGATGTAATTTTCTTGTTGAGTGACAGGCATTCTTTGTCACAAATAGGAGAATTTTCACATAGATGAATTTTTATGTTAAATTGTTATAATGTTGGGCCTTTCTATGTTTGGAATTAGATTTAGACTAGTCGAATGAGACTAAAACGCAGCGGATCGAATTAGAATAGATTTTTTCGATGGAATAGAAGCGATTTATAGGGTCAACTACACCAATCTAAAGTACAACTTGTGAATTCAACTTAAAATGGTGGATCGAGCCGTATTATAGTTATGAGATCAACGAATACAAAATAAGTTAGAAACGTAATGATTGAACGATTTGAGGCAATTCCCATGATTTTGGTGCAATTTCTCAAATTTGACGAAGTTGCTCATTATGGAAGAAGTTAAACCATTAGATTAGTACTTTGTAGATCGAGACATGAGCTTGTGATAAATGTTC
This sequence comes from Eretmocerus hayati, assembly GCA_029851415.1. NCBI lineage: Eukaryota > Metazoa > Arthropoda > Insecta > Hymenoptera > Aphelinidae > Eretmocerus > Eretmocerus hayati. The sequence goes on along the minus strand of CM056742.1, from coordinate 70,958,468 downwards.
ATATTTCTTGTGAGTTTTTGTTTGTGAAAAAAATTGTTTATACTTAGTTGATACACAATGAATTCAAGTCTACTCGCAGTATGTGTAGAATTTACTCACGGGTGGAAGCTTTTTTAAATTTGTACCTTTTGATTTTCATTAGAGTGGTAGACATTCTATATGAGCATAAGAAACTAAGAGGATACTTATACCAATCATGACGAAGCACTGGAACAACTGCATCCATTGGGAAAATTCGATGGATGATTTCGATTGATTCCAAGAAATTACTGTAAGGGTACATATGAAAGATGTCATATATACGGACATTGGTGTGACTTAAATTGGAGGGAATAAACGGCAGGTTTGTAGCACATGAAGTTGAGTGAGAGATTCTCGTAACGCACATCAAGAGTTGATGTCAACCACCAATTTTTTTGACCTGTGTTTTGAAACTACTTGAAGAAAATTTTTGTAGAATTCACGAACCAACGTTTGACACTTGAATAATTCAGTAATGACAATTTTACAAGTTCTCGAACATTTCATTATTCAACTACATAAAATGTCATTTTGGGCATCCTTTTACTTGATATTTTATGGCATTTTTGGAAACGATTACATCATTCTGTAATCTTCACCAGCAGAGCAACGCGAAGAAATTCGTCATGAGTAATTAATTGATTCGAAATATATCTTTTTGATTAATTTAATCAACGTAATATTGATTATTAGGAATTTGCACATTCTAGTTTGTGTTGTACAATAGGAGTTTCACTTCGTTTCTTAGCTTAAAAAGAAGTATCTTCATCATTTGAATTTTCATCGATTATTTTGAGAGACATAGGTTTGAATTAATTGGTAGTACATATAATGAATAGTACCGGATGAAAAACGATCGTAAAAATGATTGATTCTATGAATCCCAAAAGTTAAGTGAAACCTCAATAAGAATCTCATCTGAATATGGAACTCAGGTACAATAGTGAATCATCGTTTTCAGCAACATTCTTCAATTACTCATCTTACGAGCAATTCTGTAAACCGTTTATATACGTCAGATGAATTAGTATGATCAAGTATTCTCAATTTATGTGAAATCCGGTAAATCCACTCTAGTTTTACACTGAAATTCATTGGTCGTTTGAATGTCTTGGTATTTTTTTTCGTCCGAAACAACTTCTGAAGCTTATTGTTGTTTCGAGTATTATCGAAGTAATCTATGAAGGATTTAAGATACTTCTATTAATAATGACTAACGTGATGCCTCGCGTTGCTCGGCCTGTGAAAGTTCTCGAGAGGCGTATTAGTTCTTCAAAATGCTCTTTCAGCTCAAATTAAAATATGTTCTGTATCGTATTTATATATCGAGTTAAGAGATGGTATTTTTTTGGTCTTCATGAGTTCAAAACCTTGGAAAAACCATCGCTCAACTGAACATATGAAATTTTTGACAAATATATTCTCATTTGATTTGTAAGAGCATTTTGGGGAAAAACGAATACGCCTCTCGGGAACACTTGCAAGCCGAGCAACGCGAGGCATTACGCTAGTAAAGTATTAATCTATTATAGAAATGCGTAACTCAGATCAGTGCGTCCAGTACTTTTGGGCGTGTCCACAAATGATTCATAAGGATGATTATGCTCTGCACATGCTTACACATACTACTCATGTACCTATCTGTGACACAGCTGATGTCATTTAAAACTAGCCGTACAGCCTTGCTCGCTAACGCATTTTCGGCTTCATTCTATTCAAAACAATCAATTCTCTAGGAAAAGCACATTTCTCCGATATCAGGGATTTTATGCAGCGTTACGGGGATGACCAAGGAAGGTTTTAGAAGTTGCTCTTACAATCGGCAAGAGATGTCTCGAGAACGTTGAGTACACTGGGGAATATACATGTATCTTCAGAATTGCCTCTGAGTGGCAGTGCGGATTTGGTACTTATCTTGGTTTTTGGGTCAGTAACGTCAGTATTCTGATCTGTACCATGGGATATTCAGCTTACAAATTGACCGGTCTTGTGTGAGACCGTACGAGACCGAACGACACTGTACAAAACTGCAGCAGACCGAACGGGACCACGGTTGTCCATATTAGCCTGTACTCGACCGGATCAGACTGGACCAGAAGATCCATCCATATATTCAACCATCCGCCAACTCATCGACGCGTCTACTCATGATAACCGTTATATTTTACCCTTTCCACGTAAGCAACCCGTCATGCGGAACCCGGGAATACAGAGTTTTGATTGACTTTTAGTTATTTCAACTCTTGTCGTATTTTCGTTAGAGGTCAATTGGGTCTTGCAGTACCTATTTCGTCGATCCCGCAAATCTTGAAACGATCTGTACGGAAGGTTTGAGCCCTTGATATTATAACATAGTATGCCCGTGGATTAGTTTCGAGTGGAAACATGATATTCTCCTAGGAAATCAATTATACTGGATAGAACGAAGCCAAGCGAGCGTTAGTGAGCAAGGCAATAACGCTAGTTATCAGTAAATTACAAGGAAAGGATTTCATTATTTGACAGGGTTTTGAACGAAATAATCGTTTTGTTTTGTTTTGTTTAGCAAAAAAAAAAAAACGAAACGAAACGAAATAATCCCGTTTACGTTGATGATAAACGAAACTTAACAAAACATTATCAATATTAAATATCAATAAACAGAACTCAACGGAATTCTGGCATTCTGAATACGTTAAATTTTGTTCCTGGGAAACGAAATTGAAACAAAATTACTTTTGATCATGTTGGCCATAAACTGAACTAAACGTGATCAGAAGGGCTCCACGGAATATTACATGAAACAAAACCCGCATAATCTCGTTTAGTTTTGTTTATGCAGTTCTCTCATTCATATCGTTTCGTTTAGTTTCGTTTATTGTCAACGCAAACGAAATTGCATAATTTTGTTCTGATTTTTCTTTAAACAAAACTAAACGAAACGAAACAAAATGTTTCTTTTCTTTTTTTATCATTTTTCGAGTACACCTCATTTGCGGACATCTATCATTATTTGAAGTTGGTAACTATGAGTGCTCGATCGCCCCAACGTCACACCTCATTGAATACGCATCATTATTCGTAGAAATTCTAGTTCTTCGGGTGAGGGTCTCATGGGCGCATCTCAGAATTTGAGCGATACTGGTTAGCGAATTCGAAAAATTTCAATTTGGTAGGACATTTCCAGGTAACTTTCTCATCAATCAATTAAAACTCAAACAATGGTATCGTTCTCGCGTGATCCATTCTGCAGCTATTTAAATGAGGACCTCGTATTACAGTTATTGTAATGAGTGCACTTCATCGTAGAGATGAGTTGTCTTCGGCGTCAGAACAGTGAACAGAGGGGGATTCTAACAATTCATTGGGCTTCCCAATGGTCTCTGTTACAAGATGAAGGAACTCCTCACCCACTGAAATGTACGTTTTTGCGAATTTTTAAGTTTTGTAAGCCTCGCATTATTCCTGAGATGGATGTATGACACAGGCGATGTCTACATACATTTCTGTTGAAGTAGAAATCAGATTACACGTGGTTCCAGTGACTCTGAGATCTTCATTTTCATGTCTCATGCAAAGATAGTACATTTCGATACAAGGGTGGAAAAACTTTTTTTCGCGACCGAGTGATGGGTTTGCGGCTTGAGCCGTGGTCGAAGGACGGAATCAACACAAGAATGCAAAAAATAGGTTTTACATCAGTGTATCGAATTGTGTTTTTCGACAGACTGTCCGAGAAAGTGGAAAATCAGTGGAGGGAAAACACTTTTCTGCGCAGCGTGTCGAAAAATTTTCTTCGCGTCCGAGTGATCTTGCTAAAAACAGTTTGGTTAAACTAGCAAATTTTTCCGCTCGACTAGCGATTTTCTGCTGCTGTTTCCAGACAGCGAAAATAATTTGCTGTCGTAACTAGACCTCAACCCACTGTGACCCAGCAAGTCATATTGTTGTTATTAAATTCGCTCTGAAGGACACGAGGTGGAGGATCTCTTATGCATGGTCACATGAAATTGTATCTCAACGGGGACATACCATAGTTGTGAAAGAACCGTTGAAAACGAATTCTAAATCCTCAATTAATTTCGGAGGCTGGGTAATGTGGGTGTAAACATTGACAAGAGGTTATATTCATTTCGGTTGCACTTTATCCGCATCAACTAAACATGAACCTCGCGTAGCATGCAACTTGTGTTGTTCTACCCATTTCAAGTCGCTGCGACACCAAAATTTTATGCAGCGCGGATGGCGCAGCTGTTTTTGCAGAGTAATTTGCTAGCTGAACTCAAAAATGTTTTCTAGATTTGCAGAACGCCTCCTAGAAAAATCTGTTTGCTGATTCATCGCGGCAAACTGTTCCTGATTTGACAGCAGGACCAGATGAAAATATTGTTGGATAAGCGAGGATTCTTACAGCAAATTCTGTTTTGCTGTCAGAGCTCGATCTCTTTTTAGCGTGATGGATGTCCGGTCTGGGCCATACACAAAGGTCGGAATCAACAGGAGGATGCGGGAAATGGGCTTTATCCGTGTATCGAACCTTATTCCTTGATACACGACGGGTGAAGGTCAGCAAAATGTGCGCAACGGACACAACTACGCACATTATAACGAACAAATATTATTAGCTTGTTAAAAGTTTCTGTAAAAACTCGCTCGAGGAGATATTTTTAACAAGTTTGTCTTTTGGGGACATTTATTTTCAAATTTCATTATACAGCAAAGAAAGTACTTTAGAGTTCATTTTCATGGAATTGGAGTTATTTATTTGGGAAGTAGAGATTTCAGGCTTCAAAATGACCCCCGGCAGGGTTCTGCAGGTGCTATAGAAGCGAAGATATGATGCTGACAATCTTTCTGGGGAAAGCGGACACATTCACCCTGGTGGGCTCATTCACCCCGGTTTACGGTACTATAACAAGAGATTTGAAGTTACTCATTCCACATTCGTGCAACAACCAAATTATTTTGCTGGACTGACAATCTAGTATTGGTCATACAGCAATAATGCGTAACAATACAGTCGTATTGTTCAGACGGCAATACTTCATTCTCAGTGAGTTGCAAGATCCACATAATAGCCATACGTTTGTATTGTATGATGATACGAGACATGGGTTTTATTAAAAGCCAAATCCAACATTCTGACGGGAATTCACCCGAACAGCATGGCAATACATTTAAGAAGGGCTATACACTCGTCGGGGCATACTTCTCGATAAACTGAACTAAACAAGAATATATTTATTTCGTTCCATTTAATGACATTTTGTTTACGTTCAGTTTTGTTTACCTTCATCATAATCATACAGAGTTTTGTTTGGTTCCGTTTATCGCAACATAATTATGAATGATTTTTGTTCATATTTTGTTTTTAAGAAACAAAACAAAACATATTTATCAGAAACTAGTTTTGTTGAATTTCGTTCATTCACGAAACTAAACAAAATTATTGAGTTTTGTTTATCCCGCGAATCAACAGAACTAAACGAAACATAAATTCTGAGAAACAATATTCAACGAAACTAAATTACAATAACTCAGTTTAGTTCCGTTTATCGAAAGAAAGACGGATTCGGTTTTCGTTTAATTTGTTTCTCTTCAACATAATTGAAAATAATTCTGTTTTGTCTCGTTTTCGCTAGCATGAACGAAACAGAATTAAAAATCGCGTTTTGTCTCGTTTCGTTGAAAATCTCGTTATTTGAATTTTTCGATGAACTCCCTAAGTCAGCTCATCTTGAGGTAGAGCGTCCATATCTCATGCTGGCTTGATAGGAAGGTGTAGAATGTCCTATTGTGTCCAAGCCTCCTTACTATGTTGGTGTCCATTAATAATTTGTATTCTGCAATCTGTTGCAGGAGTTTTACGGAAAGTTTTGGGAATGTGTAGTGTTGGAGCTTCTGTCAGGGGGATTTGTTGCCACGGAGATCAGTTAATATTGGAAGAAACGACAAAGATCTTCAAGAAAGACAGGAATATGAAAAAAGGCGTCGCCTTCCCTACATGTGTGTCACTCAATAATTGTATTTGTCATTTCTCTCCGACCAACAGTGAAATTGACTCGATAATCAAGGAAGGAGATTTAGTAAAGATGTGAGTACCGATATCATACCAACCCATCTGTTCCCTCATCACTTTTGATGAATGACAAACGATCTCATTGCTGATGCTCAAATAAAATGTCTAACCTAACACATGAGTGCTTTTGATAATTGTCCGCGGGCATTCACAAGTAAGCGATAAAAAAGAGTGAAGATCGGCTCCTGGAATTGGAACTTCCCGACTATGGATAACTCATTCGTAAGCCATGAATTAGGATCAAAGGTCGACTCCGTCGTCTTCTTCCGTATATTTAGAAGATCAGCAAGCAGTAGTCAGACCAGCACCATCAAGAAACGAGCGTTTCCGAATCATTGGCGAAGATACAGCTCCCTGAAACTTAGTGAACAATATAGGTTGACAAGGATCCCCTTCTGCCGAATCAGAACTCTAACTTCCAGGCGTACCCCGCATCCCCGTTATCCCGGACTCAGTATCTGCGATTTTGGATAACTGCGGTTCGGCGATTGAGACCATTTTTCATCACCTGCGGTATAGAACTTCGGTACCTGCGGGTTCCAACGATGACCGGACTTAGAACTATATTTAGGTTAACAACGAAATGTCAACAGTTCGTCGGCTTCTGTGAAAGAGAGAGTCCAGCTTGGAATAGTTTTTGATTGTTTTTAGATCTCTATCGAGATGGCACCTTGGGAGAAATCTAAGTCCGGAGGGGATTTACTGAATTGGGGAGTACTCAAGCTAGATCAGAAATTGAAAATCGTCGAAGATTGGAATACGAAGAGAGGAATGCCAAAGTTGTGACCAAATTGGGGCCCAAGTGTCGCAATTTCTCGTATACTAAGCAAAATTCATCGTAAGTATCATCAAAATGATCGAATATCTGATGGGCAATGACCTGAAGATGATTCTGAGCGTCTCATCCAAGCTCCAATATGTAACTATTCGCTAACGCAACCGGAAGTGGGATGCTGACATTGTACGATTTTCCGAATAAACTCAAACAACTGAGTTCATCTCGAAAGAATGATCGTCCTGGGGACTGTAAATCTCTATTCAAAGCTGTTTACTCTGTCTACGAGGAATTTTTCTATCGAAAAAGTTGACCAGGTCGCCTTTTTCTCCGTCCCAGTCTGTAACCCTTCATTTCCTATAAGAGCAGTCGACCCGTATTTGCGAATTCAGTATCTGGAGCACCTCTCCAATCTGTAATCCTCGCAGATGGTATGTTGAGCTGCTGAAGATGGTCCTGTCAATCGCTTCGCTGTATTCGAGATGTCCGCCGACTCCAGCGCCAACTTTCACGTATAGAAGTGGTATGAGTGGTCGATGCGCGAAGCTCTTATACCCCTAGTATACAATGTGACCACGATATTTCTGACAAAACATACATGAACAAGCACAGGGCATGGAAACTACCTCCAAATTTTGCCAGAAATATTGTAGTCGCGTGGTATATGGGCAATTCTCAGGAACTTTTGATTTTTGTGTTATTAGGCTATCGCGAAGTCCTGCATCTCGTCGACTCTGGTTTCATGCTTGGTAATACTCCGTAGTTCTTAATTGATAGAAAATCAATATAATTGTGGATTTCTGGGTTGTTCCGAAGGACTCAAAATTATTTATGACCACTTCAATCAGAGAAAAACAGGGACTGTTACTAGCTCGATTTTTTCTTTCTTTCTTGGAAGTACTGCTATGCCGAACAAGCAATCGTCTCAGCTCCAACGAAATGAGCAAGATTGTACCATAAGATATATCTGGAATCAGCCCCACTGATGTGCTGCAAGTAGAAAAAAATGACGAGTACTTCAAAACGTGTTACCATAATTTTAGGTTTTCTAAATTGTCGCACCATTTCATTCATAATGTTCATGCTGTGGAAGCAATGCCAATGGCGAGAAGATATTCCAAAATTTAATGAAAACCAAAGAATTTGAGCCATCACTCGTTGATGTGCTACAATCTGCACTCGATAGAAAGCTTGGAGAAAATAATTTCTACCTGCGTGAACTTCTGGATAAAGGTGATTTTTTGAACGGCACATCGACGGATCTAATTTTTTGGAGCTGGATGTGTTCGTGCCCGCTCATTTTGATCACTATTTGAATATATGATGGGAGGAACGGCCGAATTGCGAGGCATTCCTTATCGAAGCAAGATTTCTTGACAGATTTTCACAGTTTGAATAATTCAGTACGGTGTAGAGACAAGGATGGAAACCACCATCAGCTCTGCATTTGAGACTCATAATGATATTGAAGTTGGGTTCTTGATATCTTCCCGATGGCTCTGTGGCTCTATAGGGGATGTATGTTCCCCAGACAATCAGAGTGACGGAAGCTCTGTCAAGAAATCTTGCTTCGATAAGGAATGCCTCGCAATTCGGCTGTTCCTCCCATCATATATTGAAACATAGCGAGGGAATAATCTTCATTATGATCACTGTTTGGTTGATTTTCGATATGGCAAGCTCATATGTTCATTTCTGCACTCGAGCCTGTGGAGTAGAGTACACACATTGACTGAAAGAGTCAATGTGTACGTCGCGAATTACATTGACCACCACCTTGATTAAGTATGTGATGTTCGCATTGACGTGGTATACATGAAATTCTCCGAATTTTATGTATACCACGATTCATTTGGAGATCTTGACAAAAATACTGCGTCTTTGAAACGAAAGATCGTTAAGAATACGAAGTGGAATCCTAAGAAAAGGAAGCATCAGAATCAAGTTGATGCAAAAGATACGGCAACTCGAAGAGTTTCAAAATATGGAGGGGTAATAGAAAAACGAAGGCTGAGAAGTGCAGGTAAAGTTTGTGGTCTGAAGATTATGAAGTAAAATGGAAAATGTGTGCTTCACAAATTTGTTCGAGGAATCATAATTTGGTCATTTTGTGTTATTCATGTTATCTTTCAGAACGTTGATTTCAAAATCATGAGTTGTTCTATGCATGAACTTTAAGGGTTGTTATTATTCTTGTTCTCTTATTGTTATGATCTCGAGATTTATGTAGGAATAAAATGTATTTCATCTTTGATATCTACTAGTTCCTTTTCGAACCCTTGTCCCAGCTTGTTTGCCACATCTCAAGTATTCGTCAATTTTTAGGCCTGGTATCGGAGATGGGACTCAAGAAGGTACATGCTCATTAAAGTTATTCGAAACTATTTCATCAAGCCGATATTCTTTCGAGACACTCGATTAGGAAGAAAATATATTCTAAGAACTTGGAAGACTGACATATGGTTTATGATTTAGACTATTTTGACTCTCTCATTGGGGAAATAAGTATCTTTTGTGCGTTAATCTGAGCCTTTGATTATTTGAAGTCGTGTCGTCGAACATTCTTGTCCGGTTGTGAGACTTTATGATCCGTTTGGACCAGTGAAGATTTTGGTTTTTGGGCATTCAACGTCCCACGACGATGCCGTAAGTCGAAAGTCGTGCACGAACTCGGAATTATCATTCTGATGATGTATCTCATAGTGAGCAAAACCTCAGAGGTGTGCTCCAAGTTTGAGAAAAAATTTTTCGAAACACAAAAAATCAAAAGTTCCTGAGGATAGCCCATATAGCATCAACCTCGATATAGGTATACTTATGAGTCATTCTTTTTAATATCGCCAGGTTTTGTGTCGGGGGGTCAGGGATTTTTCTGTAACTTTAGGTACATGTTGTATATGATGAAAGAAGATGGAGAGCACAGTTCTTAGGTCCCAAAAGTCATCCGCGCGAGTTTGGCGCCCTATTTTCGTTTTCACAATTCGTGAAAAATTCGATTTTTCAACTTTTTGATTGATTTCTCACCAGTATGGAACCCAATGAAAAAATCATCCAAGACACATATTTCGACGTGAAATGAGCTGAATTTCACGAAAAAATACTCTCAGATCCGTCAAAGATGAACATAACCTCAAAAAAGTGGTTTTTTTTAGAAAACACCAATTTTCAAGCTTTAGGCCCTATTTTATCTCAAATTTGACATTCTCATCGGATTCCTCGTCAAATTTTACGTCGGAAACCGTTTTTCAAAAATTGGGCTGAGGATGGGTTTGGCCACCATAATAATAACTTTAGTAGCAGGACCGTAAAAATAGCGCTTAATTGTTCGTTTCGGGAGGGACACTTATTACACTGAACAACAAAATAGTGGGCCAGAAGTAGCGCATTGATCAAACAATGACTTTTCCGTGTATTTTTCGACGTAGAAACCGAATCCGAAACCAGTTTTGCACCTAGACATCAGGAATTTTTTTAAACCGCGAAATACTGAGCTTCTAAAAAACTGCATTTTTAGCGTTTTTTGATGATTTTGTAGATACATGATTTTGATGGTGCAACCTTGCAGCGGGCTTTGAGCGTACCCGGACTATGATTTCTCACGTATTTTGACCTGCTAAACACGATGGAAGTTGTTTTAAAGGGCTAGCATGCGTTCGAAACAAAGGACAAGCTGATTTTTCGAGTTGCTATCAGGAGAGTTAGGACGATTTCGTGATAAATCTCAAAGTGATCACGGAATTGATCAGAAACACCTTCTGCGATATCACGAGAGCGCATTTTTTTTCTATTTGCACACACACTAAGGGAATGATGTTTGCAGTCGCCTAAAAGTAGATTAGTCGAATATACATGTATAATCCCGAAAAGAAACTTTTGATCCATTCCGAGATCTATTCCTCGGGTTAGTTCAAGCCTCCTCATATTGGATCAATGCTCGAGTTTTTGTACCTAGAAGCCACTCAAACTACTAGAACAATGTCATTTTGTTGCTAGGATACGGTTTCAGAAGTCCCGGACACCTATACTCGGTTTAGGTTACGGAACGTACCTTGACATACCATGAATATGTAATCAACCTGGTTACATCTTTTTTCACCCTAAGCTAATGTGGGCACTCCAATGATTCTTTTCCGGAGGCGAGTGAATAAGAACATCCAGCGTCAGATGTGCCATCTTGGGCTGGTTGCAAACGACCATCTATATGCACTCAGTACATGAGACTAGGGAACTGCAAATTTGACTCATTACGAGAAAGCTTGAGCTTACCTCAGGAATATAGATCAAAAGTTTCTTTTCGGGATTATACATGTATATTCAACTAATCTACTTTTAGGCGATTGCAAACATCATTCCCATAGTGTGTGTGCAAATAGAAAAAGAATGCGCTCTCGTGGTATTGCAGAGGGTGTTTCTGATCAATTCCGTGATCACTTTGAGATTTATCACGAAATCGTCCTGACTCTCCTGATAGCAACTCGAAAAATCAGCTTGTCCTTTGTTTCGAACGCATGCTAGCCCTCTAAAACAACTTCTTCGTGTTGAGCAAGTCAAAATACGTGAGAAATCATAGTCCGGGTACGCTCAAAGCCCGCTGCAAGGTTGCACCATCAAAATCATGTATCTATAAAATCATCAAAAAACGCTAAAAATGCAGTTTTTTAGAAGCTCAGTATTTCGCGGTTTAAAAAAATTCCTGATGTCTAGGTGCAAAACTGGTTTCGGATTCGGTTTCTACGTCGAAAAATACACGAAAAAGTCACTGTTTGATCAATGCGCTACTTCTGACCAGGGTTTGTAACTAAACTAAATTAAACGAAATTATTAGATATGTTTCGTTTCGTTTATTGGAAAACGAAACTAAACGTAAACATTATATCCACAGAATTAAGTAAACGAAACAAAACATAATTATTCTGATTTTCGTTTCGTTGAACAGAGATGAAAACATATTCAAAAGCAATTGAGTTTCGTTTCATTCATTCAAAAACGAAACGAAACGAAATTGATCCTGATGTCGTTGATGAGAAACGAAACCAAACAGAAACGAATTACGATTCATTAGTTATGGAAATTGATTCCAACCGAAAATTTGTTGAGATAAACGAAAATAAACGAAATCGAAATTAATTATGTTTATGATAAACGAAACCAAACGAAATCGAAATTAATTATGTTTATGATAAACGAAACTAATCGTAATCGAAACAAATCAACATAATTCAAAACGTTGAGCCAAGCCAACCCCCCCCCCTCCATCAAATCTGTGCAACACTTCGGCGCAATAACGGTAAAGAACAGTATATACGTGTCGTGTGATACAGTTTGATTTCGGCCAGATCGTATGAACAATGGGGATGGCCGAATGTGTGTCTGTGTGAGTGTGTGTAGGGAGGGGTGGGGTGGATAGGGAGCACTGGGAGGCTACAGTGTGATAGCTGTGGAGTCCTTCCTCGATAAAGGCCTGGAGTCCTCGTGCTCATTTCGTTAGCACACAACTATTATTTGGGGGGCTTAGGTATGCCAAGAGGGGTCACCCAGGACCGAGCCGAGAGTTAGACAGCAATCCATTGACTAAGAAACGAAAAATATCGAAATTCCACGAAACAAATTTGACCGCACAGTTCCTTTCATAAACAGTGTATCATTCCAAAGGCCATTGAACCGGAGATTTTTTCAGGAGGTTTGGCATTAGAAAAAAATCTTGAGTGGAGCGTCTCACACATTGCAAGATATCCCATCGATTTGTGTATCCAAAGGATTTTCTTTGATCCATTTTAGGGTAGTCATAGGGTTCGACGATGAAGAGGAATCCCTTGGGGTGGGCCACTTCTAGATGCGACAAAAATCTTCCCATCCAATGGAATCATAGAAGATATTGTTGTTTGTTCCAAAATCTGCAGAGTTAGGTTCATGCGAATGATTTCAGGTACATTCTACTCCAAGTTGAGATCTCTCGGAAGAAGAGGGTTGAAGGTTCATTCGAAGAGCCATAACCACGCACTCTTGCGTTATGTAGGGGTCAACCTAGATAATGTCGTGGGAATTATGATTGATTTTGTATAACTTCACCGATTCCTCGTATTTATTTATATTCAATTGCTCTCAAACTTCTACAAGTACGATACATTTACAGACAAATCATCATTTTCTGGAAGACAGAACATTGGGATACAGTACGAAAATAAGTTCTTCAACGAAAATACAAATATTGTTGTTACTGACCTCATAATGAAATTTTTAGAGCTGCATAACTGGTATCAGCTTGATGAATCCACCAATCAATGAACTTGTAGATCTGTATGTCAGTGAGGTTCGATATTGCTCGGATACAATTATTGAGCAGGAATACCTAAGTGGGATGTAAGAAACGCTCTATTGTAGTTATATCTACCTTGCTCGAGATTCGTGAGAATGTTTACAGTACGCATAGCTGGAGCTGCGACATTGTCAGTCTCGTTCTGCTGTTGACATCGAAGAATAAGTAATGTACACTATAGCACGTGAGAGCAAATGAGACAGCAAACTCTAAAATTCAAAACAATATGGAGGCCTTGATGTCAACGTTGAAGCAGATAGAGACCCGCAGAACACAATTCCATTTTTCGATAGAGTTTTGGTAGTGACTGTACTTACCTATCCAAAGCAAATCAGCAAATATCGTTTCTAAGAAATATCGTATAATCCTATTATACTGATAGTTTTCTAAGCTATCGTCGCATTGCAGCGAACTCTGACAACTGATGCCTTGCTCCGATGCCTCGAATCGATTTTACACTCAGGAGTTCACGGATTCTTCGATCATTCGATACTTTTGTATCCCTCAAAACTTTCAATTGAGGTAATGAGAGTCACGTAATCTGTCTGCAATTGACGAAGGCATAACGATGTGAGTGGATGCGAGTAGCACAGTAGCACATTGCGGCGGCCACCTGGGACACTGTCGGACCTGTGTCTTTGTGGCGTGCTGCGTATATGGCTTGTGAGAAACTGTAACACCAAAGTTACTAAAAGATTGATGGAACGATACAGACTAACTGATCACGTTGAGCGCAATCGGAAACCAAGTGTTTCATAATTTGTACACACCTGAGTTCTTTCAAAAAGAGATTGAGGAGTTTTTAGGTGCTAAGAAAACTCGGGCGATTTTTTTTGCAGCAATCGTGGTGTTACTATCCGTACGAGACTTCTGCGACCGTGAAGTAAGTTCTCTTATGTCCCCAAAATGATCATTATTGTATGAGGTGCTCGATAGAAAAGCTCGTTAGTTGCCGCGGGGCACGAAATAATACAAGGTCCAGTCAGGTGGTTTCACTGAGACCACAATCATATGAAGAAGGTCTGCTCACTCCGGCGCTCAGACTCAGCTCACTTCCTCGCGCAGCCACCGGAATCCAAAATGGCTAACCCGGAGGGCGCTCGCAGATTGGCCGGTCGCTTTCACCGTCTCTGCTCTCCTTCTTCTTTGCGTTATTGGCCTGTGGACTCCAATCCTCTCGCCTAGGGAGGGTAGAGAGACCCTCCCCATCACCAAGTGTTGTGCCGTTACTAATGCAACGATCGAACGGAGATGGTGCAGTGGAATGCAAATTCGCGTAACTGCATTAATGCTGAAATAATAGAAATGTGTCCAATACTGATCCCATATCCTATCCTCACTGTTGGTTCCCAAAGCACTCAGGTCTGTGTGAACCCCAAATTCCCAAATCCAAAGACTCCTCTGGGAGCTGGCAGCTCATACGCGCTGTTGAAGAAAATTTCTGAGATTTCACCAATCATCACATTTACTTGACAGCCCTTGTTTGAATGGAATACTATTAGACAGTATACTTATCAGATAGTACATTTCCCATAATTTTTTTGCAAACTCGGGTGCCCACGTCACGAAGCCTTGTGGGTCATAGGGTTAGGATCGTCGCCACCATCGTCGTCTGTTGTTGTAAATTTTTCGGATGCTCAGACATGCACGTCGAGACATTTCGAAAGAAATTCCGATCGACTAGCATGGGTGTTGTCCATTACCTACCACTGTTCTGCCGAAGTCTTACCGAAAGCGGATGAGAGGCGGGGGGGGGGTGGAGGAGAAAATTTGCGTTCGCTCATGCAACCGTTCCTGTATATCAATACGCTCGGCTTCCGTTCCAAACGATGTTTACTCATATTGATTACGTCTGATGTCTTATATCATAATTGAAATATATTCCGTTTAGTTTCGTTTATCATGAACATAATTCAAATCGATTTCGTTTAGTTTCGTTCATAATAAACATAATCCATATCAATTTCGTTTAGTTCCGTTTATCATAATCATAATCGAAATTACTTTCGTTTACTTTCCTCCCCTCAAACGAAATAGTTCCGTTTGATTTCGTTTGGTTCTCTGACGAAACATATCGATTATGTTTCGTTTCGTTTATTGTAACCGTAATTATGCATGATTAACGTTTTGTTTCGTTTCTCTCACCGACATTTTTGTTGGGATTCGTTAAGTTTCTAGCTCAACCATAATTCGTTTTTGTTTAGTTTCGTTTCTCATAAACGGAATGAAAAACGTAATTAAAATCAAATTATCAAGTTTAGTTTCGTTTATGGAAAAAACTAAACTAAGTTCTGGAATTTTGATTATGGTTATTGAAAAACGAAACGAAACTAAACATTATTGAAATTTCACCGAAATAAACGAAACGAAACGAAACATAAGTTTCGTTACAAACCCTGCTTCTGACCCACTATTTTGTTGTTCAGTGTAATAAGTGTCCCTCCCGAAACGAACAATTAAGCGCTATTTTTACGGTCCTGCTACTAAAGTTATTATTATGGTGGCCAAACCCATCCTCAGCCCAATTTTTGAAAAACGGTTTTCGACGTAAAATTTGACGAGGAATCCGATGAGAATGTCAAATTTGAGATAAAATAGAGCCTAAGGCTTGAAAATTGGGGTTTTCTAAAAAAACCACTTTTTTGAGGTTATGTTCATCTTTGACGGATCTGAGAGTATTTTTTTCGTGAAATTCAGCTCATTTCACGTCGAAATATGTGTCTTGGATGATTTTTTTATTGGGTTCCATACTGGTGAGAAATCAATCAAAAAGTTGAAAAATCGAATTTTTCACGAATTGTGAAAACGAAAATAGGGCGCCAAACTCGCGCGGATGACTTTTGGGACCTAAGAACTGTGCTTTCCAACTCCTTTCATCATATACAACATGTACCTAAAGTTACAGAAAAATCCCTGACCCCCCGACACAAAACCTGGCGATATTAAAAAGAATGACTCATATGCATTAACAGCTGATAGGGGTATGAGAGCTCCGACACATGATCCGCTGGGTGCGCTACGGTCGTGGGACATCTCGGATCAGATCGGGGTTCCTTTCGATCTCCCAAGAACCCGTGAAACTGCAGAATTGTTGTTCGTAATCGTGGCATTCGCCTGATGTGGCGTGATTTGCTGAAAAATATGAAGGTTCTCGCCCTTTTCATATCTGAGCGAGTGATTCTGATTAGCAAGACAGTTTTGAGCAACACGGGGTAGAACTCATCTTCATGGATGTCTGGGGATCGACGAGAATATCTTCTCGGGTGACTCCCAAATTTTCAACCGCATGCCATCCCATGGCATACGGCACATTGCACAGCGGGCAAACAGGCTCACGTATGTTTGTTTTTGTTTACAAAGACTTTTGTTAATAATTCTCACCTCTTGGGTATTGAAAAAGCATTTTCATATCCACAACTTGCAATTGCATGTCAAGCAATAAGTTTCTAAACAGGATCGGATATTATTGTATAAGCCTGTATGCGGTGCACAGTGCGGCCAAGTGGGTCGGTAATGAGCATAGAAAACCTTCACTCGAACACAGGGTCAAACTGGGACTTTGGATAGCGCAAATTGATGGTCTGGGCATGTGAAATTGGGATCCTTCCCCCCCCCCCCCCCCGGGGGGACTTTCTGGACTCGTGCGGGTACGGGAGGACCGAAAGTACCTCAAATTCCTCGGATGTCTGCAAGAAGTACCTTGTAACTCGACTGGGTTGCAAAATTCACTTTTGTAATGGATAGGCATACTCAACGCATTGTCAACGAGGAATCCAATGGTGGCCTTGAATTTGACTTTGAGGTCGAATTTCAAGGTTATACCAAGATCATCGTCGCTTTCCCGGAGGTTAATCAAAATTTTCACTTCGGCGATGAAAAGAGCGCAAAAGTTTACGCCGAAATATGTATCCTTCGAATTTTTCAACAATACCTCCAGAGGTCGCCACTAAAATGACGCCCGAATCACGTTTTAACCCAGGAACGCCGTATAACCCACCAAAAGTATCCAATAAATGAACTGGGATGAAAAATTCACTAATGTAAAGGATGGGCAAACTCCACGCATTTTCAACGGGGAATCCAAAGGTCACTTGGGATTTGACCTTGAGGTTATATAGAGGTTAGTGCCACTTTTTCGAACCCACCATCCAAGCTATTGAGGAAGCTACGACATACCGGGTTCTCAAGATCGGCACTCCTGTGGATAGAATCATATTCACAGGGTCATACCCAACAAATCACTTCTGGAGTAGGTAAATCGGATTGACTCGGAACCAATCTAAGAGTTCCACAGGGGTCCGTTCTTGGGCCTCTCTTCTTCAGCTCGTATGTGAATGATTCGCCCGGGCTGCTGTATGGAAGGTCAGTCAACCATATATTCTATGCGGATGACCCCCAGATGCATCTTCACGTTGATAAGAAGAAAATCAAGGAGGGGATCACTCGTTCAGGAGACTTAAGGCAAGTGGTTGCCGATCGGGATAAGAACTCCGTCCTGCGCCTTAATGCTGGGAAGACCAAGGTAATCTTTCTGAGTTCCGAGAGGAACGTTAGAGACTTGCAACCCGTGGACTTGCCAGGGGTTGAGATGGATGATGGAATGTTTGCCACATTCATTGATTTTGTCGTGAGTCTTGGTGTTACGCTTGACAGTGAACTAACGTGAAAACCACACATTGATCGAGTTACCGAAGATGTCAACAGGGCCTTTTACGGTTTGCGTTTCTTTAGAGCGTGGCCAGACCTCTTCGAATTCGACTAGTAGAATCCTTGGTTCTACCATACCTAGACTATTGCACGGTCGCGTATTTCAACACCACGGACAAACAGCGGCAACGGATCCAGAGACTCAGCAATTCATGTGTGAGGTACATTTTTGATCTTCCAATCTGTGATGGCTTAGTTTCAATTGGATCTTCTATACGTGGCCCTTCGTTGACTGGCTGATGAAGTATAACTGTGATATGACTGAGAGCCCTTACCCCTTTCTTAGCACTTCGCGCTTAATATCACGAGTCTTTTGAGTGTATTTGCCTCGACTAGTCACAAATTGTGATGCTTAGTGTCGTTGACCAAACCAGTAATCATGTGCACTTATATTTCCCCTCTACACGTGTATTTATATTTTAGTGGACATATATGTGAGAATATGGGGCGATTTACGTCAACTCTCCAAGCGTGCTTTTTGAGCGTCGAAAAAGCTCTTTTCTAACGTTCTGTCTCGGACTCAAATTCATACCAAAAAAAAAAATATCAGAGACATCATATCCGATGTATTTTTTCCTCAGCTTTCCAATGGCGTGGTCTGTTTCACAAAATAAGGTCAACATAACCTCAGAATCTGTCTTTGAAAAATGAAAAGCTTTATAACTGAAAATTACCCCTTTTTTTTTTTTTTTTGATATTTTTAATGGAAAGATCAGACAATTTTACGTCGATATAGTTAAGATAAAATGGACGTATTTTTGATCCTAAGGAGATAGGAAGCGAGACAAAAGTGGCACTACAACAACCGTGCGCGCCCCATGTACCCGCGAGCTCCCTTGTCTGTGACGTTACGCATATGATGAAAGTATGAAATACATAATAATTAGTGATGATTTCGATGAAATAATTTAACGTTTAGCCTTTGACTTCTTCCCTACTTTTTTGATTGCAAGACGTCTCACTGGTTTTTGTTTTATCTGAGGACGTTTCGCTGTTTTTGGTTTTGTCTGAGAGTTTTTCTTTGCCGGGGTCTTCCTTCTCTTGGTGATTTGACTCGCTTCTTTCGGTGTCCTCTTTTTTTGGGGAAGATGTTGTATTCAGAAGCCAAAGAGTACTTTTTGAACATCAACAAACCATCAGAGGTAGGGATGAAAGCATAGGACTGCAGAGTTCCAGGGATTGGATCAGTATTCATGTCGAATCTCGTTTTTAACTCATCTTTCACCTGCTCATAAACCTCCTTTCCACTGAAAAATACCTCGGTTTCCTTACAATACTTTTCCGCCCACTCAAACAGAGATTGTGGTGTGAGGATATGGTGTTAAGAAGAGCACTGTAAGCTGGCTTGCTTAGCGCCTCTCTTCAAATTTGCACCAATCCCATCGCAGGCGCCCTCTCCGTGAGCAGTTGCATGGAAGTGCCATTCTGCTACGACCCCAAAATCTTTCTCATGGGCAACGAGATTAGCAAAATTACTCTTATTTTTGAAATGTTGGCTAACTCCGTCAGTGACATGAAAAATCTTCGTAACTAGTTCAAAATTTTTTTTCAAGTATTCAATTATAATCTTCTGGTATTGGTAAACAGAGTACGTGTCATGAGCTAAGTTGTCGGAAATGATAGCCAGGCTTTTACGTTTCAATTCGCCATTCTCTACGTAGTAGATCACAACTGTGAATATTGTGGCTTGGTTATTGTTCCAGTGGAACGATTGAGCTGAGTTCTGGACCACAAAGGCGTAGTTTTCTGCAAAATCAAAACAAACAATGAACTGCCCAGGTTGTAGATTAATTTTCAGTTCTTTCACGGAAGCCGATTGTTGTCTAGCAATGAAATCGTGCGTTTCCAATTTCATGAGCCTTTCGCATAACAAATCAAGGAACTCATGTGTGTTTAAGCTCTCAGTAACTATCGAACATCGGTCTGTGTGCGTCCATGTTTCAAACTTGATTACACTTATATCATTTTCCTCAAATTTATCAAGAAGAAAATTCCTCATTGGTCTCGAGTTTGAGCAGTTAAGACAATCAAGCAAGGAACATTTAGGCGATGGATTGGGACACACAATTCTTTGCAAACAGTCTTGATAGTTATTCAATTCCATCTGAGAGTTTTTCGTCAAACTTCCAATATTCATGCTATCTAGCATAAGCTTGACATTTTCATGGTGCACACACACACAAACCACGTGCGTTCCACTACTGCCAGCTATAACGCAATGCTTTGGACGGAGTTGAGTGAATTTAGAAATGCCGATTTTCTTATCGGGATACTCTTGAACGAATTGCGAATAGAGTTCGTTCATATTGCAAAGTAATAAACGTTTCTGAACATGTTCCCGCTTTCCATCGCTGTTCTTTACTGAGATGTAATCATTCATCCCTGGCATAAGCCGACTGTTATCATCTCTGTTATAATAAGCTTTGACCGCGTCTACAACATCTGGAGATAGGGTTTTCCCCCGTTTTTTATCGGGCCAAGACGAGATTCCACGGTCTGAAACGAGACCTTTAGCTCTCCTCGCTTCCCATTCTGTACACCCAAACTCTTTCACAAGATCATTTCGGCTCCAAAATTCAGGAGCTAAAGTAAGCAGAAGAATTCTTTCACCTTTATCTTCTGAGCTACTGAATTTTTCTTTTATTTGTTCAAGGACTGTCAAACCAGCAATATGATTTGCATCATTACATTCTACTCTTTCAAATTTACATTTCCTAGCATTTGTTGGTGCCTTTTGCTTGGTGAAATCCAATTCACAAGCGACACATATCTTAGAGTACTCGGGTATCGATGGGTACTTTTCGCTAATATTTTTGGGAACGTTCACTAAACCTTTAGTGACTTTGTGATTCTCCTTCTCAAAAGGATTCACGCACCGCATGTTCATTTTCGACTCGTCAGGTAGATAGTATCTCCAAACTATACGATTCAAAGAGATGTCGAGCAGCAATTCGACTGTCTGTATACAATTTTCAATAATTTATCCTAATTAGTGCCGTGGACATCAGCTCAATTTATAAACCAAAGGCGACATCTCATGTTTGGGTAGTGAATTCTTGACGCCACCTATCGGGGTGATCCAGAATATGTCAACTACGGTACCCCATAAAGATCCTCGGTATTTTGTTTAAGACATAAAGATTGAGAGGTTGAGGTGAGCCCCCGATTGCGCTCGAGTATGGTAGTGCTACCTCTTGCTGGCTCTCTAGCTCGACAGGATCAAAAATACGTCTTTTTTTTCTCAAGCTATATCGACGTAAAGTTGTCTGATCTTTTCATTAAAAATATCAAAAAAAAAAAAAAAAAAAAAGGAAAAAAGGGGTAATTTTGAGTTATAAAGCTTTTTATTTTTCAAAGACAGATTTTGAGGTTATGTTGACCTTGTTTTGCAAAACAGACCACGCCATTGGAATGCTGAGGAAAAAATACATCGGTCAAGATGTCTTTGATATTTTTTTGGTATGAATTTGAGTCCGGGACAGAACGTTAGAAAAGAGCTTTTTTGACGCTCAAAAAGCTCGCTTGGAGAGTTGACGTAAATCGCCCCATATGTAATTTGAATTCTCGTCTTCGGACGAATACAGGACATCAACCAATCAATCAATCAATCAATCAATCAATCAATCAATCGATCAATCAATCAATCAACCAGTCGATCAGTCAATCAATCAATCAGTCAGTCAGTCAGTCAGTCAATCAATCAATATCTCTCTCTCTATTTCCACCCTACCTTCCCCATGTATCTGGTTACATGAAGTCAGTCCACCACTTTGAGATGAATATACCAGAAAATCGAGTGGAAAATCCTCTATCCAATGGCACCAATCTTTCAATTTGAAGAATTTGACCATTTGATCAATGTAATATCCCTCTCTTTTCCACCCCCTCTCTTTTCCTTTGCTGTTATCTCTCCGAGGTGAGATGTTCGTATTCAACATGCATTCCTTGAGCATTTTTGTCGAGCTTTCTGAACTATTTCAATATTTCTCGATGTGCCTCAGTTTGTGCTGAGGCTCATTTCAAGACCTTCTGAACAAATTGATCTGAGAACAATTCCCATTGACCAGAGCCTAGCCATCTCAATAGTCCTTGGGGGTGATTTCGTGCACATTCGAGAGACAACGCGATCGTTATGCATCAAGCCTCCAGCCTAAAGGACGGGGGGAACAACGCGTCGAACACGAGTTTCGGGAATTCGCAATAGCCCTGCTCATGGATAACCGAATAAAACGTTCTAGAGCTGATTTTGCAACTACTCACGAGTTTTTTATGAGTTTCGAGCTATTGCATAGACTCTGATTCAGGTGAGAGGAACGTCAGGCAAGGAGAACTCGAATGAGTTGTGTTACGGGTTATACGGTTATCTCCGCTGCTTATTCATCAAATCTTCTTACACCTGAGTTTCGTAGCACCATGGAGAGGATTTCGTTGGTCTTGAGAAAACAAATTGAATGCACCAAGGTACACATGAGGATAGTCTGACCAAAAACAGGATGGTATGTTTCATCGAGGACAATTCTTATTCAAACATTAGGTCCCAAAAGTCCCGCGAGGTACGGTTGACGAAGAAAACTTCCGTTTCCCTCAAAGTGACAATGTCGCTCATTCCTTCCTGGTGTTTCCTTTTTGTCGAGAATGCGCAGAGTTCGCCTATGCATTACAATAGTAGATTTTGCATACAGTCGATTGATTTGATCATTTTGATCGGTCATGAGACGTTTCTAGGCTAGAACGTGATTGGGGAATCATTTCACCTAGTAACGACCTCTGGAGGTATCTTGCGAAATTCCAAAGTTACATATTCCGACGTTGAATTGTTTGCACTTTCCAGCGCTGGATTTAGAATTCTGATAAACCCTCAAAAAAGTGTGACCTCAAGGTCGGATTCAAGGTCACCATTGGATTGCTCGTTGAAAATGCGTTGAGTTTGCCTCTTCATTACATTAGTAAATTTCGCATCCCACTCGATTTATTGGGCATTTTTGGTGGGTTGTACGGCATTTCTGGTCTAAAACGTGATCCAGGCGTCATTTGAAAGGTCACCTCTGGAGGTATTCTTGGAAAATTTTCACAATACATATTTCGACGTGAAAAGAACTGTTGCAAATAAGGCGAAATCTGTCCGAAACGGATTTGCCTGCAAATCACGTCAGATACTCTTCCTGGGTGTCGGGGCATGCATGTAAATTTTTTCCGCATAAAATTGACTTGCAACGATCTGGCGAGCAAAAGTCTTCCCCATTTAAAATCCACGTGAAACGTCATTCTTCGCGTGCCTCCCAAAATTGGCCACAGAAACTGCTACGAGACCACTGAGAACTTGTTCTTGAACAGAAAATACAACTTTCAGGGGTATTTTTGAGGACGAGAAATGATGCGTTGATATCTAAAATCCACTTTGGGAATGAAAAATGCGAATTTCTTGCATCAAGATCGAGAAATCCTCGAACGAGGTTTGGTTTATCAAAAAGTTTCAGAGGACCAAAGTTGTGAATTTTGTCATAAGTTTTCATTTGGCACTGGTTTCCTATGCATATGTTGATTGAAAATTCCTAAGAATCGCCCAGAACTGTGAAAAACCATGTTTATCTAATTCGCCGGTGATTTCGAGGTCAAAATGGTTGAAATGTGAAATATAACTCATAGATCTCATCAAAATACACATTATGCTTCGATCCTCGTTCTTCATGATTAAATGTAGTAAACCGAGGAATCGGTGCAACTTCACCACGATTTTTAGAGAGACAAAAGCAAAGCGCATGTCGCTCTGCTATATGACTTGATCTCCGCCGTTCATATCGTTTTTTCGTGTCGACAAATCCACGTCAACACAGAGAGAATTTGAGGTTAACTTAAAAAGTTACAATATGCGACGTAATAAATCTAGCTCGAGTGAATCCGAGCGAAAATCTCGTTCGCGCTCTCGAGATCGTCAACGAGATCGCCGACACCGTACCGTCGTCGTGGGAGTACAAGATCTAATGACGGACGCCGGCCGCATCGTGAGCATACAGATTACCGGGATCACAGTGAAAATTACAAGTGACGAAGGGACAGCGTGCGTCGGGATCGTCATCGTCGAAAGGACCGTCATCAGTCTCGTCGTTCATGGACACGGTGCAGCTCGTGTTCAAGCAGCAGCATAAGCAGCCCTGCCAGGGGAAGAGGTTACAAGCGCCATGATAGTCGCTACAATGACAGTCCAAGTGACTCGAGCTTAAATAGCTCTCCACGTTCAAGCAAACGTGATAGTATCGCAAAATCCATTAAAAGGAGACGCCGAAATATAATCGGCTCATCGACCGATCGGAGCGATACGGAGTTGCAACGCTCTCCCAATAATGTGTCACGTTCACCTTCGCCCAAGCTACCCCCGACATCGCAAGCTCATATTGATGAGTCACCGCAAAGCCCTGATCCTTCTAACCAAGAAGGTGGAGTAGTCATAGCACTATACTCCATTCAAGGCCATGAAAAGAGTATGTAAATATTTACATTTACAGATGTCTCAACCAACTCTAATGAGCAGAATCAACTCAGCACGGGAGGAAGTGGTGATAACAACAATTCGTCAGCTGTATCGGCCCCCAACAACAACGGAGATTTGGACGAGGTAGCTTTACGTCTACTAGGCGATGACCCGTCCGTACCTAAACAGCCTAAGCATGTATTACGTCAGGAGTTGATTGTACGGTGGTGCTCATGGCTCACATCGGGTTTAGATACAAAAACCAAAAACAGCCTTTTAGAAAAATACGAACATGACCCAAAACTGTCCCCTCAACAACTCAATCCAGAAGTCGAAGGACTGTTATCAGAATCAGCCGTAAAAAGAGACGGTCATTTTGTTGAATATCAAAAACTAACTGCTATGTCTCAGACTGCTCTTGGTCTAGCAATTTCTGCTCTGCTGCCTACAGATAGTACAATCGATCATTCTACTCTATTAGAGTACCTTTTTGAATGCGGTGAAATTCTTTCGGAATTACATTTCTCTTTACTTGATGGACGAAGGAGTACCATTGTGCCTATCATTAACAAAGAACTAAGGCCTGTTTTAGAAAAAGCTAAAACAGACGAATTTCTTTTCGGTAAAGATCTATCGGAGGAAATCAAAAAAGCAAAAATTGTCTCAAAAACTGGAAATGATCTTAAAATTTCAACTCAGCCAAGGAAAATTTTTACAAAAAATTTCTTTCGAAAACCAAAACAGAAAAATACTCAGTCGAATCAGTCGAAACACTTTGGTTACAGCAACAACAAAACATACCGGGCCCCTCAAAAGAAAAATTCTTCGCCATCACAGAGAAAGACGCGATCTCATTACCCGAGTCGTCGTCGTTCCGAATCATCCCGCAGACGATAAATATCAAAGGCACAGCAGGTCGCTTATCAAACTATATACAGCAGTGGAAATTCATCACTGATGATATATTCATCCTACAGTGTCTAAAAGGTTACAAAATCATTCCTGATCGTACCGTGTATCAAAATCACATCCCTGTAGAGCCGTCTAGAAGTTTTGATGAAAACCAACAGATTTGGAACTCAATATCTGACATGATTGATATGGGTGCAGTCGAAACATGCTTTCCCGAAGATGGTCAATTCATTTCGTCATATTTTTTGCGGCAGAAACCAGATGGCTCTCACAGATTCATTTTGAACCTAAAAAAGTTCAATCGATTTATCACAAATATTCATTTCAAAATGGAAGACATTAGAGAAGCTTGCAAGACATTGAATCGAGAAGACTTCATGTGCACTTTAGATTTGAAAAACGCATTCTTTCTGGTGAAAGTTGCGAAAAGTAGTAGAAAATATTCACGATTTGTTTTCAACGGTCGACTATATCAATTCACTTCACTGCCCTTTGGCTATTGCCTGAGCCCATACATATTTACAAAAATAATGAAACCCGTCATTGCCTACTTACGTTCTATCGGACTTAGATCAAATGTCTATTTAGACGATTTCTTATTGTACGGACTCAGTTTTGGTGAATGTCTATATAACCTATACATGACAACCTATGTCTTAGAATACCTTGGATTCATAATTAATAAGGATAAAAGTAGTTTAGTGCCATCCCAGCGATATAAAATACTTGGTTTCATTCTTGATTCTGAAAAATACTCAATTGAGCTCACAAAAGAAAAGAAATCGAAAGTATTCAAACAAGTAAAGAACTTGAAGTCTGATAAGAGCTATAAAATCAGAGACATCGCACAAATTCTCGGTTCATTGGTATCTTGCACCCCAGGAATTGATTACAGCATGTTATATACAAAAAACATTGAATTTGACAAATCAATTGCACTTCGAGATAATGATCGAAATTATGAAGGCCACATGACTCTATCTAACTCAAGAATAGAAGATTTACAATGGTGGAAAAAGAATCTAACTCCATCATCCATTAAACTGATTCGAAGCTTCAAGTTTGAAGTCGAAATTTTTACCGATGCTTCGCTCACCGGTTGGGGAGCTTCGTGTGCGAACGACAACATCCATGGATTCTGGAATGCAGACGACAAAATTCATTCAATTAACTATCTAGAGTTGAAGGCTGTGTATCTTGCGCTAAAAGCTTTTGCTCACTCCCTCCGAGATTGCGAAGTTTTGCTCCGTATAGATAATTCCACAGCAATCTCATATATAAATAAAATGGGAGGTTCTCGCTACTTGAAGTACAACGAATTAGCATCTGACATTTGGAAATGGGCAGAAGAAAGGAGATTGTGGCTATTCGCTTCCTATATACCTAGTAAGGAAAATTATATTGCTGACTTTCATTCACGAATCAAGAACATTGATACTGAATGGGAACTGTCGTCATATGCATACCAGAAAATTGTTAAGACATGGGGATATCCGGAAATTGATCTTTTTGCATCTAACGTAAATACAAAATGTGAATATTTTTGTTCTTGGTTCAAAGAACCCGATGCGTGTGTGATCGACGCATTCACGATATCTTGGAAAAGAAAAATTTTTTATGCGTTTCCACCATTCTCAATTATATCTAAAGTTCTGAGAAAAATCATAAATGATGAAGCAACTGGCATTGTAGTAGTACCACTGTGGAAGAGCCAGGCATGGTATCCAATTTTCAATGCCCTACTCATAAACAAACCATTGATGTTTGAAGCAAAACCTGATTTACTCGTCTCCCCTTGTAGATCCATGAGGCACCTGCTCGCCAATCAACTCACTCTCTTGGCCGGGAAATTATCCGGCAAGCGTTTCTCCGGAAAAATATGACGGATGATGTTGTACAGATAATGATGCGCTCTTTAGCTGACAGTACCGTGAAACAGTATAGTGCTACGTTGATTGAATGGACAAAATATTGTAAAGAAGTTGATACATGCCCGTTTGAAGCACCAATAACTAAAGTTCTGGATTTTTTGTCAAAGAAATTTAACAGTCGAACGTCATACGGCTCACTCAATTCAGCACGTTCTGCAATTGCCTTTATATTAGACTATGATCTATCAAATAATCAGTTAATCAGTAAATTCTTCAAAGGTATCTACAGAATTCGTCCATCAAGACCAAAATATGTAAGAACTTGGGATACCAATATTGTATTGAACCACGTTTCTAAACGGTTTCCCCTTGAAAATTTGTCTCTAGAAATACTGTCTAAGAAATTAGTCACTCTACTCGCTTTAGTTACTGCTCAACGCGTTCAAACGCTCGCTTCCATCAATATTGAACACATGAATTTCCGCGAGGAAATATTGAAATTGAGATACATGATCACATAAAAACCTCCGCGCCTGGAAGGAATCAACCCTTGTTATCATTGCCTTATTTCATAGAGAAACCAGATCTCTGTATAGTTTCAACCTTGAAATACTACTTAGAAAAAACCGAACATCTACGTGGCAATCATAAAAAGCTATTCATCTCAACAAGAAAACCATTCAAACCGGTTCAATCGCAAGTCTTAGTAAATGGATAAAATTTGTTTTAGAAGCAAGTGGAGTTGATATGAATATCTTTACAAGTCACTCAACTCGCCATGCATCAACTTCTAAAGCGAATTTGAAAGGCATTGATATTAATATTATAAAAAACACGGCTGGTTGGACGAAAAATTCTTCTGTTTTTGCTCGGTTTTATAACAAACCAATTACACTCGAATCCAATGACTTCGCTTCAGCCATCATTAATTAAGTGATACACTCTTTCAAAGTTGTTTGTGTTCAAATACAATAAAGGAAAATTACCCTGATATGATTGTGATCATTGACAGAAAGGGATAGTGATCGCAGTGAACTCTGAACAACTACATTTAATCATGAAGAACGAGGATCGAAGCATAATTAACGATCAAACGAACTTACCTTGTATGTGAAGTTCGATCGAAATTATGCGAGATCCTCGTTCGAATGATTAACACCCATCCCATATCTTAATGATCATAAACTACCCACCCATCGGCTACGCCAACTGCGATCACTGGAATATTACTCTAAAAGATATGAACGGCGGAGATCAAGTCATATAGCAGAGCGACATGCGCTTTGCTTTTGTCTCTCTGAAAATCGTGGTGAAGTTGCACCGATTCCTCGGTTTACTACATTTAATCATTCGAACGAGGATCTCGCATAATTTCGATCGAACTTCACATACAAGGTAAGTTCGTTTGATCGTTAATTTTATGTTCTCATAATTTTTTCGGAAAAATGCACCAGATTCGAGTTGATAGCAAAAAAGTACCAAAAAGAGGCACTTCCCAACTTTCTCTCGCGAAAAATTCGAAAAATTGGAATGGAAACCCTATATCATAATCGTATGAAAAGTTGGCTTCTTAAGTTCTTCGAAATGAAGGAAAATTCATAGCGTTCCGATGTTTCTGCTTCGAGGAACATGCATTTTCATGCGGGTTCGCTCTTTTGGGAGGATAAATTGATGATTCTGAGATGCTATAGGTGAATTCATGTCGATGTATGATGCGAAAGCACAAAAACGCACTAATACTAACCTCTGATCCCGTTTTAGGGTCCCGCAATATTCCAGTCGATGATCATATCCATCAATCACACCTGTACTGTAGAAACTCCTTTGTCCTTGGAGATCCAATCACCCGTAAAAATAAAAAGTACTATACTCCTCGAATTTCCACACAGTTGAAAGCTCAAGGGAGGAATGTGTGTCATGACATTCCCAAGTTCTCATCGGAATACACCTCATTGAGACCTTCTATTGTGCCAAAAAAGATGAGGCTAGAGTTTATAGCTGAAACCTGCGAGGAAGTGACTCCCTCCAGAACCAAGTGGAAACTCCTCGAAAAATTCAAGTAGATGCCATATCCAATCTTCTCGTAGAAACTTGGCTCTCTCCACATACTTTGAGATCAGAACATGTACAGCATCACAATGTTTAATCTGAGCAATGTACGAATGGTTCGGAACCGAAGTGGACTGCAAATCTACTTATCAGACTTACACATTCCTGGGTCTCCTAACATGGAACCTTATACGGAAATCATTCGAGAATCGTTTGTTGAATGCAAGATTAGTATGGTTGAGATGAGAGAAACCCCCTGCAAAGCATTAATCCAAACCCATCTGAACGTGTGAATCTTCGAGGGTGATTTTTTGCACATTCCAAAAGTGGACTTACAAGGGAGACCCACGACGTGCGGGTCACCGAATCTTGCCAGACTTTTTTTACAGTCTCGTACCACCTAGATGTGGAGAATCCAGAGTAACTCCGTCAAATGAGCCTCCTGTTCGAAGTTACAGCATAGGACATTAGCATTGCTCATATAGGCCCATGTTAAAAAGTAATATATATAGATATACTGACAATGCTAACGCTCTTGCTTGTGGCTGTGAACAGGGAGCTCATTTGACTGAGTTACTCTGGATTCTTCATATTCTAGGTGGCACGAGACTGTGAAGAGAGTTTGGTGAGATTTGGCGACCCGCACTTCGTGGGTCCCCCTTGTTAGTCCATTTTCATCTTAACCACTCCTATGATCCCACAACGTGGGATGCACACTCTTCCTTCCTCTCTCTCCCTCTCTCTCTCTCTTCCCCCTCTCTCTCTCTCCTTTCCACCCCCTCGATCCTTCCCTCTCCCTCTTTCCGTTCCATTCCTTCTCTTCTCTCCTCTCTCTCTCTCTCACTCCTCTCTATCCGGCGGTGAGTATATCTACACGTCTTCAACATCGCTCCTGCTTGAATGCCGTTCTCATCATCAAAACGTCGTCCTGAGTGACGGTTTTTTGCAGTTTGGGATTTCTCTAACAGGTTCAAACTTCTGGAGCAATACTGTGTGGCTCCAACTCGAGCCAGGGAGGAATAATTCCAAAACTGCAAACTCGAAATCAACATTTTTCCGGTAGTACTTGGCGCCGAAATCGTGTCTGCTGCGCATGCTCGACAACCACCAGCTGGATTGACACCGCATTGCCTTCTGCTACTGAAGGATGAGTGCCAACACGTGCTGCGTTTGTCATAACACCTTACGAACAGGTACTAACAGGAATTGCTCCATCTGCAATGGCTCCTGCCACGTGAGATGCTCAAAAATAACTGGAGCAATAACCATGCGCTCGCAGTGTGTCGACCAGAGCAAAGCTACGTCAAAAAATCCAACGTCGAGCACCAAACTGCAAACGATTTTGGCTGCTAGACGCAGCATGAAGCCCGTCGGAGAGAGAGAGAAAGAGAATAAGAGCCTGTCAGACAGTGTGAGTGCTACGCACACATCACGCGCGAGGTTTAGCAGTCGCGGAATGGGGAATCCATCTCTCCCCACCTCGCAAGCCACCAACATCGGCGGAGTAATGAAGTCTCCCACCACCAACGCTTCTCGAGCCACTAGCAAGGAGCGGCGACTCGCGCGGCATGACATGCTGCCAACTGGCGCGGCGAACGCACCTTGCAGCGCTACCACCCAATTCGAGCCCGCGAACATTCAAAATTTAGGAGCGCGGCTCGACGCCGTATCTCAGCATATCCAGTCACCACCTTTGGATCAAGTGTCTGGGACAGCTCAGGACACCAATTCTGTGCTTACGGGCGACTCGATGGCTGCAGCAACATCATCATCGTCATCATCGTCAACGTTGAGTACTCACAATAATGACTGGAAATACATTTCTCAGGGCACTTTGGACCTTTTATTGCAAGATGATTTGATTCAGAGGCTGCTCGACGATATCATATCTCTCTTGCGCCGACAATGCATAGCCAGTTCTACTTCGTCTCTCATACCAACAGTGAATGACACAAATGAACACCTGCTGGCACGTATGTCATCGCTAGAGAGGCTTGTGGAGAGGCAGAGCTCCCAGCTAGAGGAGCTACGCCTAGATCGTGAGCTGCTTCTGGAGCAATACAATTCAATGAGGGATGAAATCCTCAAGTTAAATGAGTCCTCTAGGGCTGTCCAGACTGCTCCGTGTATATGGTTAGTGAACCTCATATGATTGGTATCGCGGAACGCTCACATCGAAGGACCTTATGCATATAGGCCGAAATCTGCTCCAAAAGTTTTGGCCCCAAAAGTCCTGGAAAAGATAGGCTTTTTGGGCCTAAAAATGGGTCCGTCCTCCATTTCCATCGAAACTGACCACAAAAGCCGTAGTAGCGCATAACCTCCCCATTTAAAATACATTGGGAACGCCATTTTTGGTTCACAGCTCGAAACTATGTACATCGCCCTGGCTAATTCTAATGGGATGTTGTTGTCCATCACAAGATACAACTCTTCTGTACACTTTGGTGAAGGGGAACGATGGGCTAGTGGGTTAAGAATCGTGTTATTTCTAGAATTTTCGTGACTCTTGAACTAAGATAGCGATTTAATTGGTAACAAAGAGGTTTAGCGAAAAATTGCTGAGAATGAAAGTTGTTCATCTTCAATCTTTCGTAACAGAATCATTGATTTTATAAGCCCAACATTACTGACAAAGCCTCAGTCATTCAGAAAGTGTAAAAAAGTGGTATTTTCTGCATTTTTAGGCCGTGAAACCTCAATATAGGGAAGAATGAGTAAAGAGTTTCGAAAGATCTTCGAAAAATACACATTTCCCATTGTTGTCATTTTTCCGAAAAAACCTTTTCCCTCCGATTAATAACGCAAGGAAGGGCCAAAAATACGATTTGAGCACTTAAACTCGCAAAAGCTCGAAAAATTCAAATGCAACCCCCCTAATATTTCAGCCTTAAAAGGTGGCTTTTTTCCTATACTTTCGAATGAAAAAAAATTTGCCGTAGAGCTAACCTATATCAAGTTATTGCGTTTTTAATGCAATAATGATACTTTTCCCGCTCAGTTACGATGTTTTGGCCCCGTTCATCACTCCGTTGTGTGTTTGGGGGTGCGAAATGTCATGAATGCCTAATATATTGAGTCACGAGATGCAATAGGCAGTGGCAATGGTTATGTGATACCCCTAGCAATGATCATCCCCATATTCAACCCGCTACCTGGAATCACGAGGACAGTAGACGCATTGAACTATCGGATAACATGACCATCCGGAAGTCTTCGTGCATTCTGTTCCATTCGGGTCTCAGAGCATACATACCTAGGCATCATTTACGACTAGGTGAGCATTGAAAAACTCTATCGACAGTGCGATTACGCGAAACCCTACACACCTTGGTTATGAACGAACTGTCTTTGCTCCATGGAGTTCTTCAAGAATCGAGATACATGTGCCTAGGCTCCATCTTTTTGAACTCTATGACATGTTCACTGAGATTAATAATAGTTTGAACTGTGATCGATACAGGATTCAAGTCTCATCAAAAGTTTTTCTTATTCGGAATCGGCACTGCTATCTTCGTCATCCGAATTGGCGGAGGAAGATTCAAATAGTTGGTCATCGTCCAGCAGTTCTTCTTCCTCATCATTATCGAGCACGTTGGTGATGGCATTTCGATAACTCTGTCTCGGTTTAGTTCTACCATCGTCTTCATATCGATGATATACAAGGAACCACAGCACAGATGCAATATGTGCACAATAGCCAACAGTTCTGGCGCCAGTTCTACACTGACAATACCATCCCTTAATAGGTTCATCTCCTTGATCATATTGGATCCACAAACTATATACTCTTGATGATGTGTGGCGAGATTGAATTTTGACCCGGAGTAGCTTCGCATCCTCTTTGTAGAAGAACAACTCATACTCATCACTCAGATGTTCATCGGTGTACGAACTGGCTTGTTTTAACTCATACATTAGAGGATGGTTATAAATTGAAGAAAAATGAGTCAATTGGCTGTATATACACGGATTCTTCCGTTACCTGGTATATACCAAGAGTAATATCTTGGAGATCTTTCATCGACAGCCGTGGGTAATCTGTCAAGGATGTATCCACTATCTCTTCCCAGATCACTCTCTTGGTTGCCGAGTTTTTTTGTTTTACTAAGTCATGCAATCCATTCATTTTGGTCAAACGTTCGAGCATTTTCTCAGCTTGGAGTGTATCTTTGGATGTTTCGAATACTCGGGGAGGGCGAAATGCATTGCACAATGCACACACAATCCTTACATAGTCACCGATATGGGGTATTTCCTGATTGGGGAAAACACTACCAAGGGCTTCCCACTTCTTAATTAGTCCATTCACAGCCTCAATCACCCATCTGCAAAGAATAGCGTATCCATTGATGTGATGAATCCAAGATAGTTCATTTCTGTATTTTCAACGGGATGCTCTCTCCACTGCAATCAGTGGCAGATGCTCCCATCTCGTTGAAATATATGTGAGAACTCATTAATATCACTAAGAAATCTATGACATGTGGCTAAACCAGTGAAATTTCGCTGATTCCACGGTGAGATCTAGTGAGACGGGGGTGACTCCCACAGATTGTGGCGGGTAGAGCAATTAGATGAGTCAAGCAAATGAGCAATTAGATGACTGAGTGAGTCGACATAATATAGTGTTAGGAAATACAGTCCACAACCCAAGGAACAAAAATTTACATGCCTCATCGAAGTGGTGATTCGAGATTCATTTGATTCCGAAGGGGTGTGCTGAGACTTATTTTTAGCAAGAGAATGTGGCATTCTGGTGTTTAGTCCTAGTAGTCTGAAGAACTCCAACCCGTCCCTGAATCTTCGATCAACGATCAAAAAATCTCCTGGCTTGATCCATCGTCGCAGATCATTAGTATGAGTTTTCTATCATGATTGACCAGAAACCAGAAAAAAACTAATATGTACATCGATGAACAATCTGATCGATATAAAAACATATTCATCAACTGTCACTCATTCATACTCAGTGCTCAGTTGGATAGAAAGACTTGACCAATCTTGGACGGAATACTTTACTCGTGAAGATTCTGTGACAAGACTCACCAGTAATTCCGCGAGCATGTTGGAATCATTGTTTTTCCCATTGGCGTAATAAGGTCCAAATACAGCCGAAATATAACCCGTTGTACTAACAATTATCATCGGTTTCACTAGAGGTCGATTTTTATGAAGTGGAAAAGTTTTCCTTTGAAATTCATAGTTCCCGCTCTTCTGGATGAAACAGTATGTAGCATCTGCTATGAGAATAGCTTCGTTTTCTATACTAAGTAGCGTCTGAGCGAATTGTCTGGTGTGATTCCGCACAAAGTCCTCATGAGATATGTGCGATGTTCCTATTGAAATTCATGTCTGATGAAAATACTTGATACGAAACCTTTGAATGAATCAGTTCAATGAAATTCGAGAGTTCATACTGATTTACAGTATCACACAGAAAATCGCTGTTTCCCTCACCCAAATGCGTACGGACGAAAATGTCCATAAGAATCTCGCGAGCTTTTCTCATCATTCTCGATACAGTCGACTGATCCACTTTAAATAGAGTACTTAGAAACATTTGGGATAGGTTAGCTCTCAGTTTAATCAGCAAGATGGCGATGCACTTCCTCAAACACAATTTCTCGCTATATCTGTCCCAAAGACTACTCTTCTGACAAGTTTCAATGAGATGATTGAAGTCTCGCTTCGATATCCCAGTCAGATTGATGAAATCTTGATCAGTAAAATCTTGATCATTGAAGTCCAAAAGACCTTAGGAATAAATGATTGCAGGGCCATCATTGAGAATATTTATCAAGAATGCAGGGATAACTACAGAATGGAGAAATAGGTACCTTGCTTCTTCTTCGAATCTTTCACGGCTAGATCTCTAAGAGATTTTATGAATTCTGATACCTCCGCCTCTGTCATGAGTGTGTCTTGATAATCAGTCTCCAATCCTCGCAATAGGTCATAATCTAAACGGTTTTTGTTGAGATGTTGTTTGCAACATCTCGGGCCGTGGATGAAGAGTATATTTAGCTCAAAAAACAGTGTGCAATAGCTTCATACGGAACAACTCTCAGGTTCACCTCTGACTTACAGATGAAATATCTGGAATCAAACGGAACTCATTCAATTTCAATCTGGGAAATTCAAAAAAAATTGAGAAGGATGAGCTTCCGACGAGGACAGAGGTTAGGATCCTTGTACACAAATATTTGAATTCACGATTCACGGATAGCACACGATGACAATACCTAGCAGTCGTCTTCTTGAACCTCCCAAACTTTAATCTAAGTTTTAAGCGGAGGCTCCCCGCACGGAATTTCGTAAACAGCCTCATGACGTTCATCGGGCACATGTTGTGGATCTCGGCAACCCTGATTCACAATATCACAGTCTGGCATATCTAATTGCACCTCAATATTCACAGGAACTTCTAGGGAATTTTGTGAAGTCTCCGGACTACTTTGAGTTTCTATGATTTGCTTGAGTTGATGGTAACAACTATGACAATATATTGATCCCCCAAATGTTTTCACACGTTTTTTGTCGATAAAATGACGACCACATACACCACACTCAAACTTCATGATTTTTGCCGTAGAATCGATTCATCTAGAACCAACTCAAACTCGTTGACTCTTCTTCAAAGATAGACAGTAAAATACAACGACAAATGTTTTTCAGTCGGATTCGACTGGAATCTTCCTGAAAATGAGAGAGATACATAGATAGATAGATGTCCTTTATTCGTCCGAAGACAAAAAATACAATAACATACACCTACATATGCCCGTTAAAATGTAATAACACGTATAAGAATGAATATAATATATGTACAACAAAACAATAACAATAATTTCAGTCAATTACTGGTTTGGTCAAGGACAATAATTATCACAATTCGTGACTAGTCAGGGTGCATACTTAGAAGTATAAAAAGAGGGGTAAGGGCTCGCACTAATATCACAGCTATAGATCACCAATTGGGTGACTGAGGTTACATGTAAAAATACTAAATTAAAGAAGAGCCCTTCCCATTACAGATTAAAATAATGCCTCTTCTCCACATCAATCCTCTGGGAGGAGTGTTAACAGGAAGTCTTTGAAGGACTCTTCAAATAATGATATCTTCCCAAGCTGCCGAGAGCCCGGAGGGAGAAAGTTCCACAGATGAGCACACTGAACCTGCAAAGATCTTCTTCCATATTCAAGTCTCATGTTGGGAACTTTGAGTACCCGCTCTTCTAGATCACCCCGTGCGGGGCGTTCGGATTGGTACCTGGTAAACATCGCAGCTAGGTAGCCAGGTTCTCCTAAGTGCATGATCTTATGCATCAAGAGAGCTGCGAAGTACGTTCTCCGCGAATCAGTACGTAACCAACCCAAGCGCTCCCTAAACGGGGCGATGTGCTCGTCTCTCCTAAGATCAAAAATATATCTCACACATGGATTGCTTAGTCTCTGTACCCGTTGCCGCTATTCGTCCGTGGCGTCGAGGTACACGACCGCGCAATAATCTAGGTGCGGTTGAACCAATGACTCGACTAGGCGAATTCGGAGAGGTCTGGTGATACATGCCCTAAAAATCGCAGACCGTATAGGGCTCTGTTGACTTTCTTAGTTACTTGGTCGATGTGCGGTTTCCATGTCAATTCACTGTCAAGTGTAACACCGAGACTCACGACCGTATCACTGAACGGGATGAACTTTCTTTCCTGTATCTCAACCCCTGGCAAGTCCATTCTCTTCAGATCTTTGATATTTCTCTCCGAGCTGAAGTAGATTGCCTTGGTCTTGCCAGCGTTGAGACACAGGCCGGAACTTCTGGCCCACTCGGCAACTAGTCGTCCTATTTCGCCCAGCCAAGCAATACCTTCCCTGATCTTATTTTCCTCGATTTGGAGATAAATTTGGAGATCATCCGCATAAAATAGATGATGTACCGACTTTCCGTCTAGCAAGCCAGCCAGGTCATTCACATACGAGCTGAAGAGGAGAGGCCCAAGGACGGACCCCTGTGGAACACCCAGATTGGTTTCGAGCCAATCAAATTTGCCTACTTTAGAAGTGATTTGTTGGGTGCGACCCTGTAAATATGATTTTATCCACAGGAGCGCCGATCTTGAGAAGCCAAGATGTCGTAGCTTCCTCAACAGCTTGGATGGTGAGATGGTGTCAAAAGCTTTGCTAAAATCGAATAGTAGGAGCAGAGTGATCTTCTTTCTGTCTATACCTACTCTGATGTCATCAGTCAATTTCAACAAAGCTGTCTGGGTGCTATGGTGTTGCCTAAAACCAGTCTGGAAGCGATCAAGTATCTTCTCGATTTTTAAATACTCCGTGATTTGGTCATGTGCGATTTTTTTCCAGAACCTTGGAGAGAAAGCACAGCAGTGCTATAGGACGGAAGTCCGATACCGTTGATGGAGCAGCAGTCTTCTTTAGTGCAATCAGCTGCGCTTGCTTCCAAGCCTCAGGAAAAATGCCATGAGCGAAAGAGGAGTTGAAAATATGTACAATAAGATCACCAATGGCCGGAAGAGCTTTTGCGATCACGCTTTGGGGTATTCCATCCGCTCCACGGGCCTGTGAGGAGAAATGTTTAATAGCAAGGACTACATCACTAAAATTTGTGGACTTGAATTTAAACCCCTCTTCCGGTGCCGAGTCAATATCGTCCATTGCTTCATTAATATTTTCGTGGGGCGAAACGGAAACTCCCGCAAAGTGTGCGTTCAACTCATCTGGTGTGAAGCCATGAAGTTCCTCCTCTTTGCTCTTAGGCAAGAGGCCGAGATTGCGCATCTCCTTCCAAATGTTCTTCTTCTGATCAAGAGCATCTGACAAATGGGTTTGAATGAAGGAGTTATGCTCTTGTTCAATGCGCAAGTCGACCTCTTCGCTAAGCCGAAAGTATTCATTTTGAAGCTCAGGACACTTGCGCTGGTTACGTTGAATCCGTTCCCAGCGCCTGCGCGTCGCGTTTCGCTTATTCATGAGTACCCTCAGCTCAGGACCAATCCAAGGAGCGTCATTTTTACGCGGATTAATAGTTTTTTTGGGTGCTAATTCATCAATAACGGACTGTAAATTTTCATTCAAGCAGTGAATTGCATCTTCCAAACTCGTTCCAGCATTTTCGAGAGCTGTCCAGTCACAGCGAAGCAATCGGTCATTTAATATCTCCGGAGTGATGTTTCGAAAATCCCTGTAGGTAAAGGAATTCCTTGGCGGAGTAGGAGTAAAGACGTTGATGGTGACGTCAATGACCGAGTGCCTGCCGAAACTGGGCAGGAGTCTGTTTTGAAAGTCAGTAATGATGACATTGTCATCTACATAAATGTGATCAATCCATGTATGAGATGTATTGGGGGTGTGTTGGTGAGTCGAGCCATGTTGCACTATCTGCAAGGCAAGTTCTTCTGTCAGTGCAGTCAGTGTCTTGGTGTCGGGATGAGCAGTGTCTAAAAAATCCGCGTTCAGATCACCCATTATAATTTTATGACTGTAGTCGCCACACAGCCGGCGTGATGAGCCAAACAGCCCGTCATCCTTCTGCATGGCGATTTTAGGGGGTCTGTAGATTACTACGACTCATATTGGCGGGGAGTTACCCTGTTGTATGCTACAAAAGAGAAATCCAGGCACGCCAGGTTTCCCTGGCCCAAAAGTATTTGACGAAATCAACTCCTTAAATTTGAAGTCATTGCGCACATACAAGGCAACCCCACCACCCTCTCTGTTGCGATCCTGCCGCAACAATGAAAAACCCGGAATCTGAACGAGATTGTCATCCACAAACTCATCTAGCTTCGACTCAGTCACCCCAAATAGATGGTAGGAGGGATCGTTAGCAACGAGCAAGCGTAGATGCTCAATCTTATCTGTCAGAGAGTTAAGGTTGATAAATCCCGCTTTCAAGGAACTGCCTATCCCTCGTCGCTCTTCAGCAGCCGTATCTAGTCAAGGAGTCTCCGCTGATTCTGCTGCCGAAACTCTACTCTGCTCCGGAACGGTAGTACAGCTCTGGGTGTTATTAGAGGACGCACGAGCACGTTCTGGAGCACTTCGAGAGGCCGTTTGAATGACCTGCAGATCAGCGAGAGATTCGAATGTATGCGCTCGCTCACCATTTTTCCGTCTAACCCAGAAACGTCCGCCACTGTGCCAGACGTATTTTAAACCCAAACCGCGTGCAATCGACCTCAAGCGTATGTATTCTTTGTATTTCTCACGGGGGAGCATCTCATTTATAAAGATTTTACGGTCTGGCACATGAGCTTTCGTATCTGGGTCGAGTAAGTCAGGCTGGATATTGTTAGCCGTGAAATAATTATTGGTAATTGAACGTTTAGCCCGAATCACTTTCCCGACTAGTCGACTACTGGAGAGTTGGACTATGCACGATGGTAGAGTGCGCGGGGTGGCAGCTGGGGCTCGAGGAGATGGAGCCGAGTCGCAAATACCTGTTGGAGGCTTCTCCCCAGACGCACGCCCAGTTTGCAGGACCTGGACATCAGCAATGTCTACCCTCTCCAGTGAGGGGAGTACGGATTTGAGCACTGCGTAGGCAATATCAGATACCTGTACCGGCGAGGCCTTAGAATTTTCTTTTAAAATACCATTAATAATTAATTCACAGCACTCAAGACCGTCACTGCCGTGTCCCCGTCCTTGCTCCCCAGCGTGTGAATGACGGAACTTGTCCATCCTAGGTGTAATAATAGGAATCGAAGATTGATGTGTCGATTCGACATTACTATTCTCAACTCTACTACATTCGCTATCTCGCTGACTACTCTCACGACCTATTAATAGCTCAGTCAGAGTGGAAAACTGGCCTTTCATGGTAGAGTTCTGCTCCAGAAGAAGCTGGTGATCCAAGCGGAGCTCCTCCAGCTGGGAGCTTTGCTTCTCTATGAGTCTCTCGAGAGAGGATACACGTGCCAATAGGTGATCATTCACCTCATTCACTGCTGGCGTGAGAGGTGGAGAGGGAACGGCAACGTTTTGTCGCCTCACGAGAGATTTTATTTCGTCAAGCTCGTTCTGGAGTAGCGCATATTGATCATAAAAGAGGTCGAGAGTAGTTTGCGCTATGAGTACCCATTTGGTGTGAGGCGAATCCGTCGCCGTCGAAGTTGGTGATGTTGCAGGTCGTTCCGAGACGTTGAGGCTGTTGCTCTCCGTCGACCCTACAACGTGGCCAAGAGGTGGTGTAGTTTTCGAGATGGGGCTGTTGCTCTCCATCCGCCCGACAGCGTGGCCAAGAGGAGGTGTAGTGAGCAGCGACTGGGTGGTAGTGGTGGGCCGCGCATCTGTTTGCTGCTTTTGAATATTCGCGGGCTTTAAACCGGTGGACTGGCGGGAGGTGGCACCACATGACGGAGACGAAGCAGCAGGCGATAGAGTACCCCCCGCTAGCGCAAGCTGTAGACTCCCGGAGTTGGATACAGAGGCATTGGTGGTAGGGGGCTTTGCGCTGCGGCCCGCGGCGGTGGTATGCGGAGCGGGGGAAGCGGGGGAAAGTGCTGATGCAGCATGCGAGCTGAGCCGTGTGTGTGAGATGGGCTGATTACTCACACGTCTATGTGAGGTAGTATCCTCCTTCTTTCTCTCTCTGGCTCTTCTCTTTCTCTCTCTAGATAGATTTTGTCCTCTTTGCTTCTTTCGCAGCCGCCGGTATACACAAGACTGGCGAGATTCTCTCACTGACCTTTGTGCGATCGCAACGGGCTCTTAACTTTCCCCTACAGAAGAGATGCAATTGCTCTTGGCGACATAGCAAGCGCATTTGCATCTCCACTGGACCTACGATTTAAGGTGGACTCGAAACCACCGGAACCGTCGTAAAAGCACATGAGAAAAAATCCCAGTGGTGCCAGCCCCGGGAATCGAACCCGAGCCTCCTGCGTGGAAGCCCAAGTACTGTATCCACGCGGCCACGACGGCTCCTTATTACGATAGTTATTATTCAAGAAATTCCGATTAGCTTATCATGGGTTCCCCATCTTGTGATAGTAGATGCAGAAGTGGCCATGAGTGCACCAGAGCTACTTTGTTTTTTCTGCAATGGTAAACTCACACATCGTGGAAATAGTGCAAAAATTAGTGTCAAAGGCATCCACACCCTTCGCATAGCATCGGAAGATCAGAGTGATCCGATTTCGATCAAGGTCTCGAACATAACCAATATTGCTGAATGGATCCATGTCAAATTTCACCATAATTGTCAGAGTTCCTACGTCAAGTAGAGTAAACGTTTGGCATCGAAAAATCAACAATCTGAATTCAGCAATGATCTCCAACTGATTCAGGAAGAAAATGCGAACAATAGTGATGAATTCGATTGGTCGAGCAGATGTTTCATCTGTGGCAAGAATGACTTCCGAAAACAGTTAACGGATGTGACGACGAAAGCAGATGAGATCCGGGCCCGTATCATCGGTAAACTGGATAGCAACGATAACCTATACGAAAGGCTCACTTCCAGTCCAAATCTATTGGTTGTCAAAGCTCGGTACCGTAAAAAATGTTATGCGCCTTATTGTAAAAATCCCTCTACACAGCTTCCCGAGAAGAAGGTGAGTGTCAACGATTTGTATGGAAAAGTGGCCATGAGTGTTTGGAATGATCAACGCGATGCTATAAACAATGGCGAGATATTCTATTCATCTGAATTGAGGGAGATCTTCATTCACCATATGATTCTCAATGGCTCTAATTCCGAAGAAGCGAACGGTATCAGATCCTCTCAAATCAAATCTGCCTTGATTAAATCTGTAAAAGAGGAATTCACATTTCACAGCAAATCTGGCTGTCCAGACATAGCTTGCGCATCGAATGTATCTATTTATGACTTACTGAAGCGAATAAAAGAATCGGCTCCATCAACGAGGCAAGATCGTGATCCGCAGATAGACTATGATAGTAAAACTTTACAGATCCATCAAGTTATTGGTAGCATCCGAGATGATATAAAAAAAATTCCAAACACAGAAGAATATTGTGCACCACATGAACTAAGTCGTGATTACTCACGACAATTCATTCCCGAAAGTTTGCAGAGCCTCATATTGTGGTTGCTCGATCAAACATCGATTGATATGTTAGCAACCGGATCTTCTACGAATCTAGAGAATCGAGTTTTGTCTATATCAGAAAGTATTATTCATTGCACGTGGGAAAGTTGTTCCTCCATCACAGCTTGGCTTAGCTCT
Organism: Eretmocerus hayati; assembly: GCA_029851415.1. Taxonomy (NCBI): domain Eukaryota; kingdom Metazoa; phylum Arthropoda; class Insecta; order Hymenoptera; family Aphelinidae; genus Eretmocerus; species Eretmocerus hayati. The sequence goes on along the minus strand of CM056742.1, from coordinate 70,916,076 downwards.
CGATATTTGGCACGACTGTGCAAGTAGAAAAGTCATTGGAATATTGAATTCGTGTGGATTCTGCGTATCATATACAGAACTCCGGAGATTTCTCACTAGTGCAGCACTAAGTAGCGAAAATTCAGTGCCCCGAGGAATAATTGTACGATCAAAAGGTGGATTATTGGTACACGGGGAAAACGATAATCTTGATTGGAATGTTCAAACTATTGATGGAAAAGTTACCTATCATGTTCTGGCTAGAGTTGTGTTTCAAGATAAGAAACTCGAAGATGATTCCATCGAGAATGTTCGCATTCCTAGATTGAACGAGAAGACTTTAGCGGGCAAGGAAGAATTCAAATCATACACCTCTACAGTCCATTATGAGAAGCCAACGAAAAGGCCTGAGCCAAAGCAGTATAATAATGCTCCAGGCCAAATCAACCAATTAATAATCCACCAAGAGAAACTTGCTGTTACTAAAGATACATCATGGGTCTTGGCGAGAGATTCGTGCCAAAATTCGTCACGACAAAACCTTGACGAACTTTCTGTCTCAACTCAGAAAATTCCGATGTGAGTCGGTTGCAATACATCTTTGAGTAAACCGACGAATATTAAAACGGTAGTATCTTATTCACCATCCATCAATGAAAAACCCTCTGATCCGAAAACCGTCTACACGGTTCCGGAACGTGGACAAGAGGTTGCAAAAGCCTGCGGTCAAGACTGCAACGTTCATACTATGAATCAGCAAATTTACGCAGTCGCCGTGGAAGTTCAACTAGCCTGTCCTGATTTAGACAAAACCTACATTTGTCTTGGTGGATTTCATACACGAAGTACTTATTCCATCTGTATTTTGAAACTTTGAGGAGATGGTGGACTATTTGAAATTTTAGTTGACTCTGGTATTTATGCTGCAGGGACAGTTGAGCAAATGTCAGCAGGAAAAAAATTCCATCAAACTACCAGAGCTCCAACAATTGCGTATGAGGCTCTGATGAATTTACTGATCCAAAATTTTTTGTCCAGCTTCAAAGATGGCGATGCATCTTTCACCGAGCTCTTTGAAAAAATCAAATCGTTCTGTGAAGATTACCCCAATGATACCACCCGAGCTGAATTTGAGGCCCTTCTCATCGACGTGTCAAATGAATTCCTGCCAGCCCTCGAGAAATTCAGACAAATGGGTAGATCAAAATCTCCCACTTTCCGTTACTAGGATGATTTTCTACGGGCAACACAGAACTTCTTGAATAATGCGAGAGCTCAACGGGAAAGTAATTGGGATGGACATCTGTCTAGCTCTGCCAAAATGCTCCCATATTTCTTTGCATGCAATCGTAATAACTATGCCCGGTACGCTCCTCTATATTTGCTCCAAATGATCAATGATACATTCTCCCCACGCGCTTTTCGTGCGTTGTGGCCAGACATGGATGTTGAAATGTCAGGAATCAGAGATGGCAAAGGCGATGGTGGTATTCTAAGATTCACTCTGCGAGATGATGCTGTTATTCGATGGACACTAACTCGAAGTGTTGTTGGAGAGTATGCAAGAAATATGAATTTACGTTGTGGTCTCCATACTGATGATACATACGATTTCGTGCATGAGCAGAATTTACCAAGCCCGCTGAAGCGAGATGAGAAAGATGTACTTACAGTCATGAAACACATATCCCATCGTATGACGAACCCATTTGACACTATTGATTGCCAACCACACTTTTTGAATATAAGTAATGGCATTGTAGCTAGTTCTGAAGTTGAAAAGCTCCTTTTAAATTCATATGAAATTGGAGAGAAAATGTTGCAAAATTTTTTACACAATCGATTTGATTCAAATCGTGAGAATCGGATCAGTTCTTACGATGTCATCAAAAAATCTAGTATTAAAACGTTTACTGACATGGAGAAGAAGGTAGTAATTAAGAGATCTGATGGTTCGTGTGAGAGAGAACATTTATCACCTGAACGTGTATATCAAAGAGCTTTGATAGTCTCGAAAGAACGACCGGACGTGAATCTTGATACAGTTTTGAGCGTGCCAGTTACAGGCGTTCCTTCTTCATTGTTAAAGAGGATGACAGTAAGCGTACTGGTACAAAGTCAGATTTATTACATATAATCGAAAAGAAAGTTGAGGAAAATACCGTCAAAGATTTGGATTTAGTGAGCCAACCCGCATGCATAATAGTCGATATTATGGCTGATATTCAGAGCTTGAATACCAAATACATGGCTTCTTTCGACGACATCGGCAAATATTTTGTGAATGCTTTTGAAAAACTCCTTCAAAGGTATGTGGAAGTCCATCTTATATTTGACAGGTATGATGACACAATCAACCCGAAAGATCTTGAAAGATCTGAGCGTTACGAACAAAGGTTTCATCATTATGATATAAGTGCTAGTCGTCCCATACCGGATTGGAATAAGATTCTCTCTAGCGATGAGAATAAGAAATCTTTAATCTTGTTCCTTTGCCGTTACATAGAGGAAAAATTAGTAATAGTTGAAAATGCCAATCATCCGAGGAAAGTGTACTCGTCAGGTGGATATGAGGACCGTCTCATCACCCAAGAGATCACTAGCTCTGGATCTTCTGCATTTCAAGAGTTGTTTTGTAATCATACGGAAGCGGATACTCGCATCATTCCTCATTTAATGAAGATCGGAAATGAATATCCAAATTCACAAGTGATAGTCAAATCACTCGAAACAGATGTTTTTATTCTCCTAATTGGGCATTCTAGAAAAATGCCTACTTCAATCAAACTCTGGTTCTATACCGGAAAAGTAACATTGAAAGCTGATTTGCGGCGATATATACCTATTCATACGATATCAGATGCGTTGGGAGATGAACTGATATCTGCTTTACTGAGCGTTCATGCACTATCGGGATGTGATACAACTGCCTATTTTTTTTAACATTGGTAAAAAGAGCATTCAGCGTAGCGACAAATATGAGCAAAGAAGAGCTCATCGGGTTATCGAATTTAGGCAAAGACTTAACACCAAATACGATCAAGATTGGTACTCGATTTGTTTCAAGACTCTATGACATGAAGAAAAAATTCGCTCACAAACATGAAGATATCGATGCTTAGAAGGTTGAGCTTGCGATTGCGAAACAATCTTCGATGAAAAATTTGCCACCATCGCTCCCTGTATTATTGCAGCACCTGAAACGTTATCATTGGCAGCCTTGCATATGGTATAGTGCACATTTACCGGTGATCATAGAACTTGATCCAATGCAGTATGGCTGGAAAATAGAAGACAACAAGATTCTTCCCGTCTATTTTGAAGGACCTACTACCTTAGAGCTATTACAAAAATATATATGCAATTGTAGATCTAAGCTCACTTCATGTTCAACTGCGGAATCATGTACATGCAACGCCGCAGGAATACAATGCTGCTCTCTTTGCAAATGTCAGGCAAATTGCTCATTACAACCTCTAGAATCCCGAGATCAGGAATGGGAGGTCTGACACACATATCAATCCATGTATTAGCGTACAATTGATGAATAATCTAATGCAGTAATTCTATGGGTACATAGAATTATCATTCACCTATCCTGACGGTCTCTGCAACTCTCGACCAATGATGGAATTACGATTGAAATTGAAATGTTTGAATTTAGCCCAGTAAATGGAAGAAATCCTTCATTCGTTGCGACTTTGTAGAGATCTTATCAAATATCCTCGATCTCTCACAAATCCACAAACAGACTCAATTGAGAGAAGCTCACGCAGAGAGATGGACCAAGGCTTGCGCGTGGGCCGAGGCCGCTGTAAGTTCGCGAAAAGCAATTTGAAATTGTCGCTCGGCTATCCAATGTTGAGATCTGGAATTTACCCGTATTGAAGAATATTCCATCCAAGGCAAGATATACTAGCTCGCCTAGCCTTGAATCTCCAAGTGAATTCATCGGCGGTGAATCGGTCGCCCCTGAAGCCCGTATCAACCGCGGGTGACGTATTTCACGAATTTTCCGGCTTGGGTTCGATTTTTCCGGAAAACTCATGAACACTTCTCCTGAGGAGAAATTTACGCTCTACAACTTTGATCTCTAGCGTTCCCTCGTAGAAATGCATATTTCTTGAGATTTTGGCAAAAAACCATAATTTTGCACTAACAATTGTTAATAACAATGGGATTCCGGCGTTTTCGGGCAAATGGCCTCGTGCAATCCAAAATACATAGAAAAGCACTTTTAAAACTTCCCAAACACGACTTACCAAGAGGTTTCAACCGGTTACGTGAATCTTGCCGGTTAGGGGCCAAAAATTGGGATAGGTTGCAGGCCTAATCTGCCTGGCTATACATATTCCCATCGTCTCCCCTCCTCCAACGAGCTTGCGAGAAGTCGCACGCACCCAAGCTGGAAACTCTAGTCTCATCTAAAAGCTATGGGCTCTAGCCTCATCTTTTTTGGCACATTAGAGGGTCTCAATGAGGTGTATTCTGAAGAGAACTTGGGAATGTCATGACACACATTCCTCCTCTGAGCTTTCAGCTGTGTGGAATTTCGAGGAGTATAGTGCTTTCTCTTTCTTACGGTTAATTGGATCTCCAAGAACAAGAAGTTTCTACAGTACAGGTGTAATTTATGAATATGATCATGGTCTGGGATATTGTGGGACCCTGGAACGGGATTAGAGATTAGTATTAGTGCGTTTTTTGTGCTGTAGTATCATCTATTGACGTTCACCTCAGCTTCCAGAAGAGCAATTCCGCATAAAAAGGTATAGCCCTCGAAGCAGAGACATCTGAACGATATGAATTTTCCTTCATTTCGAAGAACTTAAAAAGCCAACTTTTCATACGATTATGATATAGGGTTTCTATTCCAATTTTTTGAGTTTTTCGTGTGAGAAAGTTGGAGAGTGACTCTTTTCGGTGCTTTTTTGTTATCAACTTGTTATGACCGGTCCTGATGGGTCCGGGTAATAGATATATTCATTTAGAGTGTGGATTCTTGGAACATTGAAGAGCGGCCTGCCCTATTGCACTCACCTTATTCAAGAATACCTGTTTTCCAGGTGCTCGGGTATATTATATTACACCCTTTTGATGGTTATATATATATATATATATATATATATATATATATATATAATTCAAATTTTGAAAAAATCATCAGGAAAAAGGTCAATCTAATTAATGAGTGTTGATTTGAGAATAATTAGATTTATATGCTGATTTTGAATTTGATAATCCAAAGGTAACAACGATAGATTTAATATACTGAACTTGGATGAGAATGATCAAAATTTAACAATGGTAGATTTTTCTCAGACTTACGATTATATTGATCCTTAATTCTACTCCAGGACATCTTGACTCGCAGAGCTGGAAATCCTCGAGGCTGATGGACAGGTTGATTCTTTGCACGTACTCTGGATGACGCCGAAGTTGCGCGGCGGGATTCAGTCGACTCAGTCTCTCACTCAGAAATTTACTTTGTCGTGCTCAACACTTGGGTAAAATCTGCGCGTGAGTTTAAGAGTTACGTTTCAAGACTGATCGATTAACTGCTGTTGACACTCAATTTTTATAGCTTTGTGGTTATGAAATTTTGACCTGTTTTTTTGGCCGTGCGCGTAACTCGGAGTTACTGTGGGTTACGCGCACGGCGACAACAATGCGCTGAATCAACCTGTCTTCATAATTCTGATTGCTTAATTAAATAGAGGTTACTCAAAAGACAAGCAATCCTCAATCGCAACTCAGCAATTCACAACTTCTTTGGGTAATTGGGTCACCTCGGGATGGCGGGACGCCACATCTCCCCCCCCCCCCTAGACCATTCCCGTCCCGGGGATGCATCCAGCAGGGGCGCCGTGGTCCAACCTCCCAATGACCCGATTACTCAAAGCTGTAAAGATGTATTTTGTGTCATGCGTTTAATGTGATTCTTACAACTTTTGCATTGGAAAGTTCTCACATTGTTCTCCCTCAGGCATGAAATATCCGCCCTGGCTTCGCTGCGGGTTCTGCATTTTGCCCATCTAGTCGGCGATATTGCGTGAGCATGCTTGCACAAAATGCACCAACTTTTACTTGTTTCACCTGCCTTTTTCCGTTCCCTATATATTCTGGCTCGTATGCTATTTTGTTGTCTTATCCTAATTTTTTTTGAATCGTCAATATCAAAATTCATGCCATTTTCTGAAAACGGATTCGGATTCAGCTGCTCAAACTACGTCTAGAGAGACCTTGAGTTTGTGAAACGCATTTTCATGTTCACCAGTGTAATTCTTGTTATAAATACTACATCATTTCTTATCGTAAAATTGAGGCGGCCCCATACAATATGTATATATATATTTTATTTTCATTTTTTCATTTTATTTTATTCAGGAAAATCGAACGGGCAACAAGGCCCTATGTACATAGATAATATAAAGATTCTTTGAGAAATATCATCTCAGATAAGAATAACAACATATAGAGATATAAATTATCAAGGAAAATACATAATTTTCTAATAAATCATAAATTAATATTCAGCAAATGAAAAATTCTAACTAACAACAAAATTTCCATCTCCATGGGTTATGAAGACACAATGTTGTTCTTCACCAAAAACTTGAAATTGGGACTATCATGATTTTGAACCACATGGTTTGGAAGCTTATTCCATAGTTCTATACAACGACAAAATGTCGACTCCTTCGTACCTTGAAAACTGTGTGGTGGTATTCTGAAAGATTGAGTAGATCTCGTGCCATAAGGATGTTCCAAATCAATCAGTTTAGATTGAATGTATGAGTTCGAATCTCGAAGATACAATGCACATCTTAGGGTCAAAATGTCATGGTAATCGAATAGTTCAGCAATTGTAGCGATACCGAATTTTTTGTATTGACTCTCATAATCATGATCAAATCTATGCATGGGTACATTTTTCTTGAGAGATAGATACCTTAATAGCCTGTGCTGAATTTTGTCAAATTCATACATCAAAAATTTTGAGCTAGGCCTTTATATTGCTGAAGCAAACGTGAGTTTCGGACAAATCAGTGTAGTGTACAAATACTTCATACTTCCAATATTTTTGAAGTCACTAGTATTTCTTTTAATGAAACCCAGCAATCGCCTGCATTCATTAACTATACTATAAAAGACATAATGTGGCAATTGGGTACATTTAAGTTGAGCATATTTGTGATGGACCACAAGACAAGGGCATCAAGATCCTTCTGCACCTTCAGTGCATCACGAACCGAATTGATTTTAAAGTATATTTTTACGTCATCTGCATATATCAAAACCTGGCAGTGATCAAAAATAGATGGTAGATCATTGATAAAAATGATGAACAATATCGGTCCTAGGTGTGAACCTTGCGGGACCCCTGACTTACAGGAGAACCATTCAGAGCAGGATTCACTGATCCTAACTGATTGTTTGCGATCCGATAGATACGAGGAAATCCACTCAATTAAGCCATGATTTATCCCATAGTCGTATAACTTATTAATAAGAATTCCATGATCAACTGAATCAAAGGCTTTTGAAAAATCAGTATATATAGAGTCAATCTGCGAGTGTTCCTCAAGTGCATTGAAAATAAAATCTGAATAGATGAGTAAATTCGAGACTACGGATTTTCCCTTTATAAAACCATGTTGTTCCTGTGCAACAAATTGACAAAAAATATCGTACACTTTTACTGACATGATAGCATCAAATATCTTTGCAATAGTACTAGAGATAGATACTGGACGGTAATTGAGCACTTGAGATTTATCACCAGATTTCAAGATTGGCATAATATAAGACTGTTTCCACTTTCTGGGGAAATGTCGACATTGTAACGATAGATTGTATAGCTGAGTTAACGGATTTGCCAAGATATGTGCGAGTTTCTTCACAAAGACGGATGGAATACCATCTGGGCCAGGAGAGTTAGATTTCTCCAGCGAATTTATCACTTTGCGAACCTCAGCTTTACTAATTCTAAAGTTGATGTCATAAAGTGATTCATCTGAAGCTGTACGTAAATTCATGGGACTAGAAATAGAATAGAAAGATCCAAAATACGCAGCAAACAAGTTCGCTGATTCCAAACCATTGGTTCAAGATTCATTCTGAAACTTCACATTATCTGGTATTCTACTACTATTTTGTAAATTACGTACATGCCCCCAGGAAGCTTTGACGTTCTTGAATATATTATCCTCAACATTCTCAATATATTTTGAATATAAATCTTTGGACTTCCTAATGCATTGTGCCCTCAGTTTCTCAAATTTGATGCAGTCATCTAATGAGATGGTCTCGAGGCTAATAGAATGCGCTATAGATTTTTCCTCAATCAAGTTTATAAGTTCATGATCGAACCATGCAGGCCAATTGTTGACAGAAGAGCTGCCAGTTGGAACATGTTCATCAATGCAGTTATCCAAAACTTCATAGAAAGATGAAATAGCTACTTCGGGATTTGCGCCGGACACAACTAAGTCCCAATGAACCTGTCCAAGCACAGTTGAAATTCTAGAATGATCAGCTTTGAAAAATTTTTTATCAATGAACTTAGAACATGAAGAAGGGGCATGATTAGCGTTAGCGTTAGTGAAAAAATAGCTGGAATATGGTGTTGATCTGTCGCAATCAGAGTATCAAAAACATTAACATTGTTCACACAATTTCTAGACGCAAATAAAAGATCAAGACTGTAATTCTTGCTGTGATGGATGGGAAATATTTCGGTTAGATCTAAAAATGTAAAACGAGAACAAACTGCTACTGCTGCTGAGCGAAGGGCTGTTGACAATGATCCATTGAATTGTACATCCAGGACACCGCCAGTCATCCAAGACACATTTGGCAAATTGTATCGTAAGTGATTTTGGTAGATTTTTTTCGTCCTTGATGGTTAATATACAAGTTAAACATTTGGTCTCGTCGATCTTGAAGGACGGTGGGGAACTAAATAAATTCCCAAAATTTCATGATGGAAATCTTATTGCAACGTGAGTCACTCTGTTTACTTCTATTGACAGGAGCTAGACGTTATGTCTGTGCTCTATTACAAGATCGTCCAAAATATCATGACGATCTAAAGAATAACAAACCTGAAGCCTGATGAGGTCCACAAAACCTAGTGGACGAAACGTTGCAATAAAATTTCCATCATGAAATTTTGGGAATTTATTTAGTTCCCCACCGTCCTTCAAGATCGACGAGACCAAATGTTCAACTTGTATATTGGCAAATTGTAGTCACCAAGCAGAATCAGTTTATGCTCACTAAATTCATTCACAATGCTTGAGACAGCTTCTAGATGACGTTGGTATTTCAAAATTTCAGATTGAGGAGGAATGTATGTGCTGCTCAAAATGTATTTCTGTCCACAGAGAGAAAACTCAACAAACAAATGTTCAACATCTAAGATGCCAGAGTCAATTACATTGGCCACAAACTTCTCACTGATGGCAATTAGGACACCTCCACCATAGGAGCATTGGCTGTTCAAATTATTTCTGTCCTGTCTAAATACTTTATACCCCACGAGACCAAGCTCAGCAGTAGTGATATCTGCTGAGAGCCAAGTTTCAGTAAAAACATATGCATCAGGCTTAGGGGTTAAAGTATGCCAAGAATTCCTGAGTTTGTTCAATTTGCCCTTCATTCCATGTATGTTCTGATGATATATGTAGAACTCACTTAACCTTGATCTGCTCGCTCTGTTTCTTGGGAGTTTTTTGATGGGTTCTTAGGGGCAGCCACAAGTCTAGGAATCCTGTTCACATACTTGATGGTTCTTGGATCATCAGGATGAAGTTCATTATGTTGTATTAGCTGAGCTCTTAAATTGTTCAGATGTTGACGCTGATTCAAGGTTTGGTCAGAAGAGATATTGATCTGAGGACCAGCCTTATTCCTGTTTTTGAGAACACACAGGGCATCACTAAAGCTGCTAGAAGTAACAAGAATAGGCCTAGACTTGTCAGCAGAGAATGTACCAATCCGCTTGCAAGTGAAAACAGGATTCTTCAATTCCTTAATTTTAGACAAAACATTAGACACACAATTGAAACAATTTTCATTCAGAAGTTCCTTGACATTGTACATGATAACGTTGTTCTGTCGTCTGGCTCTGTTATCAACCTCAGCACAAATAGCTTCAGTGTCTAGAGTTGCAACCTTGTTCTTGATTGCATCTACTGCATCATGGATTTCCATTATATCTGGTTTACACTGTTCAAGGCCGCCATTTGTTGCCTTATTATCAGACCCAAGTCTATCTACTTAAGCTCCAATTGTTGATATCTTATTGTCTTGTTCCATCAGTTTAGACTCAATGTTAGCCATGGAATTCTTGATATCACTGAGTTGAGTCTTGAGTCTTCTCGACATCAGATTTGATAGACTTCTCCATGGTCTTAAGTTGTTTCATAATGGCATTGAATTCAATATTTTTGCTGGTGTTTTCATATATAATTCAAATTTTGAAAAATGAAATATGCATATTAATCATCAGGCAAAAGGTCAATCTAATTAATAAGTGTTGATTTGAGAATAATTATATTTATATGCTGATTTTGAACTTGATAATCCAAAGGTAACAACGATAGATTTAATATACTAAACTTGGATGAGAATGATCGAAATTTAACAATGGTAGATTTTTCTCAGACTTACAATTATATTGATACTTAATTCTACTCCAGGACATCTTGACTCGCAGAGCTGGAAATCCTCGAGGCTGATGGACCGGTTGATTCTTTGCACGTACTCTGGATGACGCCGGAGATGCGCGGCGGGATTCAGTCGACTCAGTCTCTCACTTAGAAATTTACTTTGTCGTGCTCAACAGTTGGGTGAAATCTGCGCGTGAGTTTAAGAGTTACGTTTCAAGACTGATCGCTTAACTGCTGTTAACACTCAATTTTTATAGCTTTGTGGTCATGAAATTTGACCTGTTTTTTTGGCCGTGCACGTAACTCGGAGTTACTGTGGGTTACGTGCACGGCGACAACAATGCGCTGAATCAACCTGTCTTCATAATTCTGATTGCTTAATTAAATAGAGGTTACTCGAAAGACAAGCAATCCTCAATCGCAACTCAGCAATTTACAACTTCTTTGGGTAGTTGGGTCACCCCGGGATGGCGGGACGCCACAAACTCAAATCTGGTGCGTTTTTCCGAAAAAATTATGAAAACATAAAATGTGTATCTCAATGAGATCTATGAGTTGTATTTGTCATTTCATCCATTTTGACCTCGAGGTCGCCAGGAATTCAATAAACGTGGGTTTTCATCAGTTCCGGGCGTTTTTTAGGAATATTCAATCACCATAAGCACGAAAAACCAGTGCCAAATAGAAATTCATGACAAAATCTACAACTTTGGTCCGCTGCAACATTTTGATTCACCCAAACCCGTCCGAGGATTCCTCGATGTTAGCGCAAGAAATTTGCATTCTCCATCCCCAAAATGTTTTCAGGTAGCAGCGCATGATTCCCCACCTTCAAGAATACCCCTGGAAGTTATATTTTTTGTCCAAGAACGAGTTCTTAGTGGTCCCGTAGCAGTTGCTCTGGTCGATCTTGAGAAGGACGCAAAAAAATGACATTCCATGTGTATTTTCAATGGGGAGGACTTTTAATCGCCAGATCACTGCAAGTCAATTTCATGTGGAAGAAATCCACATACTCTGGCACCCAAAACGAGTATCTGACGTGATTTACAGCCAAATTCGTCTGGGTCAGATTTCTCCTCATTTGCAACAGCTCCCTCTTGAGCTCTTCCCAACGCAAAGTCAAAATCTCGATTCACCCTCGGGAAAGCGACAATAATCTTGGTATCACCTCCAAATTTGACCTCATAGTCAAATCCGATGCAACCCATATTCCAGGGTGCTTCTTGCAGCTTACCAAGAAATTTGGAGTACTTTCGGTTCTCCCGTGCCCGCACGTGTCCAGAAGGTCTCCCAGTGGGGGGGGGGGGGAGAGATCCCAATTTTACATGCCCAGACCATCAATATTCACTATACGAAGTCCCCGTTTGACCCATTTTTCGAGTAAAAGTTTCCCATGCCCATCAATGACCCACCTGGCTGCACTGTGCGCCGGATCCGAAGTAATGCTCACGCAGTCCCGGGGCTGGATTTCTGAGTTTGGTGGAGCTCTTCCTTCCCGAGTGCTTCCCAGCCGTTTTCAGTGCCACCTCGCGATCAAACGGGTTTATTGTAAATGATTAATCTATCGAACAACTTTGAGTCGTTAACGATTCAGACCCAGGTGCGGGAAATTCGTCAGCAAATTTGAAAAAAAGTTCCTTTGAGATTGGTTCAAAATTGAATGAGTATAGTTGCAGCAAAAATTTCTGACGATTTTCAAAACTAGTGAAACTTTCGCTGCAACTATTCTCGCTTAATTTTGCACTAATCTCAATGGAACTTCTTTTAAAATTTGCCTACGAATTTCCCGCACCTGGGTCTGCATCGCTAACCACTCAAAATTAATCGGTTAATCAATTTTTTCTAATTAACCAGGTTGACCGCGAGATGGCGCCATCGCTATTTCGAAAAAGCTGGCGAGTACCCTTAAAGGAGAAGGAAGAGAGGGTTTATCCAGTTCGGATGGCCTTATCGATGCGAATCCCAGTCTGGAAGCGGGAGGGGGTGGTACTGTCCAGCCGTGATTGTCTGTCCGGTACCACTCCATCGTACGTCTTAGCGTATTTATCCCTACAACCACGAAAGAAAAGAAGAGAGGGGGGTGCTCAACTCTCACCTGAGAACCTCGTTCCGTACTTGCTCCGCAACCAGGAGACATGGGATAGAGTCACCGGCTATTCGAAGCTGGAGGTAACTCGGAAAGAGAAGAAACAGAGAGAGATGAGGCGCCTCGAAGCTGGCTAACCACAGCGAACCATCCTGTTCCAACAAGAGAAGACCACGACTACCGGAGGAGCATGATGGCCCGGAGAGGGGAGAAAGGAGGAAGAAGAGCGCAGACCGAAAGAGAGGGAAGAAGGGAGAATGGAAACAGAAGATCCCGACAGAAGGCGGAGGAAAGGAGAAATAGAGGAGGAACGCTTGCAATTGAGCGCGAGACACGCCGCTCCTCCTGGAGGAATGCTCACGTGGTTCTGGGCTGACATTTTAGACGTAGATGGATCCTACTCGATTGCCCGATGACCTAGGTATCGAGAGAGAGAGGGATCTCGCACGGCCGGGCCCACCTCTTGGGCCCTAACCAAGCCCGTAACCCACCTAGTATCTATTGCGTAGACTATGCGTAGTAGGGTGGGCCGTGAAAGCCCTTTTTCGAGGATCGATACGCCCTAGCGTGGAAATGTTGTGTTTTCATATATAGATATGGAAAAAATTCGCTGGACGCTGAGGAATAAGATTTACACACAAATACATACGTACTAGGGTGGGTTGGAAAAGGGCCTGTTTATGAGAATCGATACGCCCTATAATGGAAATGTTGTGTTTGTATATATAGATGTGAAAGAAATTTCGCTGGACGCTGAGGGATGAGATTTTAGGTTCAAGCAAGAGCCATCGAGCTTCTATCAGAATGAACACACGTTTGAACCCTACTGAAAATTTTAACATACGATCGTGCGCACGATCGTACAGCCGAACGTGTGCGAGATCGTACATACGATCCAGAGCCGTCTCAGGGGTTCTTGGGGCCCCTATGCCCGGGAAGCCTGGGGGCCCATGTAAGGCCAGAGAAGTTTTAGGTGCATCCCATTTGCTTCCTGTTGCTACTAAAATTTCACACATCGTTGTGGCGTACTTAGCTCGATATTTCCGAATCCTAAACGAACATTGATCCAATTCAGAGCTTATTTCAGGACCTACTGAATAGCCTCTCAATAATGTATATAGAATTGGACATATTGCAGCTGATAGACTTCGAAGATATCATATTCGATTTTGCTTACCAAAAGTCGAGGATGAAAATATATAAGGTCAGTGTACCCAACTTGCCCCCATTAAGCCATTTTCTTAATAAGTTTGGCCCATCTCCATATTTTTCAACGTACCTTAGCTCATTTTAAAGCTTGTCTTAAGACCTTCGTAATAGATAGAGGAACATTCAATTTGAACCAACTGGAACCAAACTGTTTTAATTCCCCCAAAAAATGAGTTTTGAGAGTTTACAAAAAGTGTGTACCCAACTTGCCCCCATTAAGCCTTTTTCTTGATAACTTTGGTTTAGTTCAACGATTCTCAACGTGCTTTAGCACGTTTTGAAGCTCGTTTGAAGACCTTTAAAATGCACTAAACTACGTCCAATTTGAATCAATTGGAGCCGAACTGTCTCAAATCTTCCGAAAGAAATTATGGAAATCGGCGATAAAGTGTTTTTATCGCCATGCACGCACATTTGGAGCTTTTCGGTGGTTCGAAACCCTATGTCTGACCCATTTTGACGTGATGAACACGTTCTGAGTGGTAAAAAAGTCGTTCTGCATGCCCTTTCGAGATAAACATATGGGGGCATGTTAGGTACACTCCGATGTTGGCATCCTCGTTTACAAATCGTCTCCGTGTTTTGCACATAAAACAGCTCCACATCCAAATTTTGCCATTTCGGAAAATGGATTTCAAAGGCCTTGAATCAAGGAATCGAATGTGCTAAAGTACGTTAAGATTGGTTAAACTCAAAGAATTTGGCACCGATTTTAGTGAACGCGATTTTCTCGGTGCTTTCTTAGCTAAGCAATCACGAAAAATAGAAAAATCACTTTAGATTTTTTGGAGAACGCAGGAATGATTCGGGGTGACAAAAACTACTTACTTCCTCATATTTCAACATAACGAACGTGAAAAAAATTGCCGGGAGGCCAAGGGGTGCCCATCCCCGAGATCGGCATATAGGGGCAAGGTGGGTACACTTACGCTTCTATTTCCACCGTTTTCTTGTGCAACTCGTGGATGAGACTGATGTTCAACATATTAAGATTTAGACGTTGACCACTCATTTTGAAAATCAGAAGAACCAGGAGTAGGAGGAGTTATCTGTGCCGAATTCAAAGATATGATTGTGTTAAAAGGAAAAAACTGATAGGCCATATCTACTTCAGACCACATGTGAACAGTAGAGAGACTAACAAGGGGAAGTCCAACCTTGCAGAACACAGATCTCGATGAAACTCTGGGAATCATCTTGTTTTGGTGAGAAATGAAGGTATGTATCTCCAAGGGTTTAATCCCACGGGCCTCCCATCCCGAAATACAGCTACGGAGGTTAGCGTTGTGAGTATATCTATATATGTGTCTTTTGAACATGTGCTTATGAGAGTTTCCACGGAACTTTTAACTTTTGTGTTACTGCAGTGTTCCAGGAGTATTTTGAACTATTCGTAGTGCGCAGGAGTGGCATTTTATGGTATTTGGCATCGTTCAATATGAGCTACATTCTTTCTTGTTGGAACGCATCCTTATTCGTCAATAGCAGACCGCAAAAGACGATTTTTGGGTAGTTTACAAACGTACCAACGCGATTTTTTGAATTGATAAGGCTGTAACTAAAATCCCTATGCCTCAACTACTTCGGTGGAATGATATATCCATCTACTAATCTCATATTTTAAGAAAAGCTTTGATTCAGAGGTGTGCGCTGATTTGGCTATGATATTAGCTCTCATTCATCGATGTAACCGAGTATTGTGGGAAAACTTTCTCTTGCTATTGTTTACGAAATTAATGGAATACCTTGTGCAAAATGGGGAATTAAGCAATGAGTTTCCGAAGTTAAAAAGAAGACAAATCGAATCCCGTTTGGTTTGTGAGTGTGCGTTGATCCGGAAAAATTTTATAAAGCTTCAAAGCTCATAAAGTTATCGCGCCACTGGCTCTCGAAACGGTCATTTTTTGATGGCATACTCAGGAAACGTAAAGCACAGGATTGGAATGTTGTGCTCTTTTTTCTTCATCACAGGAGGGATATAACCGCACTGTTCTGAGTTGCAATTGTCGATCGGTATTTCTGTGAGAAGCTGAGGAGAAATATTTGAATCCGGATGGTAAGCTGAATAAGCCTTCAAATGTGATGTTATCGCGATTTTCTTGATTTTTACATAGTATACGGCTAAAATATGAACAAAATAAGTCCACAGTGTATTCTAGAAATTGAAATGAGACTCATAGCTCTTGACTCGATTTTGGAAATTTACCTCGAATTTCGGAGAAATCGAGGATGAAATTCATTTTAAAGTCAAGGCAGGGAAAATATAATCCGTATCGATCGTCTAGACAATGTTTTGAATCGAATCTATTCGATTGAAGTTGATTCACGAATGTTCCAAGTGTGTAATTCCGTACATGTCGTTCTGAACCAGATACCTCGGCTTGGAAGAGAGTGGCACCACTTTTTTCACATGTTTTCGAGGTCTAAGTATCACATGAAACCCATTTCAAACGTGTGCGATGAGAAAAGTTTTTTTTTATTTCAGAGGGACAATAGTTAAAAGTTCCATGGAAACTCTCTTATATGAACAATGTTAATCTCCATAGCTGTATCTTAGAGTAGAAGGCCCATGGGATCAAATCCTTGGAGATACCCTCATTTTGCACCAAAACAAGATGAATACCAGAGTTTTATAAGGATCCTTCTTCCGCAAGATCCTTGTCTCCTCTTGTGAGTAGGATAGCACAATAAAAATCGAAATAGTAACACGTACTTAATATTTTGCATGAATTATTCCACTATGCGTATACCCACAGAAGGCATTCTAGCATACGTACCACCCTCATCCAGGATTTTATCTTCCAACTCTCAAGAATTGGATGGTATAAAGCTCTTTCCAAGCATACCATAATGAAATTAGTTCATCTATGACCTGTTTTGTGCGCTTCAACTTCGGGGCGTGGGACTGTTGGATTCCAAACGCTGGGCCTGGAAATAGCCGCGCAAATATAGAATGAGAATTTTTCTCTATCCCGAGGGCCCCAAATCGCTCCTGCAGAAATCAATTCCGGGCCAAAAGGATGAGATAGTATTTTATTTCCTGACCACGGTATCTGTCCGCGTAGACGGATGGAAACACGATGTTTTCGTGCGGAAGGCGATAACATATATTTTGGTCGGGTTTCGTTAAGAATTGCGTTTTGCGGACAAGACACATTTGCGATCTGAAGGCTTCAACGTACATAACGTGTCAAAGGTCGCTCTGTACGTCAGCTGATGAGCCACGTTTCATGTGTTATGATCTTTGTGAATCCTCATTTCCGGATGGACATGGCGAAACGAGCGCAACACATAGATTCCCGTAAAATAGTTTTTTGAGCAATTTTCCGATGTTTGGGTGCCTACAAAATTGCAAAGAATAACTTCCGTGCCTCGCACATGAGGTTCCCCGCTTCCTAGCGATCATTTCAACCCTCGCCTCCGGCTCGGACTGAAAACCAATCGCTCAGAAGCGAGCCACAACCTCATGAACTTGGTGCGAAATATACTATTTTCACACTTTTGAGAAGAATTCATGGGACTCCACGCGCAAACAGCGTGTATCCGCGTGTCGTCCCATGAAGCAATAAAATACGCAACTCGTGCCAAAATTTTTGTTCTTCAGAGAAACTTTGCTGGACGTCGGTTTCACTGACGTTCAGCAAAATTTCCCCGAAGTACAAAGTTTTTCGGCCCTCGACACGTAATGTACGATCTTATGCCCGGCCTCAAGGGGCCCCGCGCGAAAGTTGGGCCCTAGGCCCGGGCCTACTCGGCCTACTGGTGGAGACGGCTCTGATACGATCGTACACACGATCGTGTTCCCGACCGTGCTCTCTAGTTTCGGTGACGATCGAGCATGCTATCGGATATACGATCGTGTACACGATCGTGACACGACGGCTCGTGGCGATGAGGTTGGATCGACACTCGGCCTGCCGCGCGAGATCGTGCGTACGATCGTGCATACGATCGGCCACACGATTGTGCTTACCACCGTAACAACGATCGAGCATGCGATCGTCTATACGATCGGGTACACGACCGTGATAGCGATCGTGCGTACGGTCGTGATAGCGATCGTGACACGACGACTCGTGGCGACGAGGTCAGAGTGACACTCGGCCTGTCACGCGAGATAGTGCGTACGATTACGCACACGATCGGCCACACGATCGTGCTTACCATCGTAACAACGATCGTGACACGACGTCTCGTGGCGACGAGGTCGGATCGACACTCGGCCTGCCGCGGGAGATCGTGCGTACGATCGTGATAACGATCGAGCATGCGATCGTGTATAGGATCGGGTACACGACCGTGATAGCGATCGTGCGTACGATCGTGTACGCGATCGTGACACGACGACTCGTGGCGGCGAGGTCGGAGTGACACTCGGCCTGTCACGCGAGATAATGCGTACGATTACGCACACGATCGGCTACACGATCGTGCTTACCATCGTAACAACGATCGTGACACGACGTCTCGTGGCGACGAGGTCGGATCGACACTCGGCCTGCCGCGGGAGATCGTGCGTACGATCGTGATAACGATCGAGCATGCGATCGTGTATAGGATCGGGTACACGACCGTGATAGCGATCGTGCGTACGATCGTGTACGCGATCGTGACACGACGACTCGTGGCGGCGAGGTCGGAGTGACACTCGGCCTGTCACGCGAGATAATGCGTACGATTACGCACACGATCGGCTACACGATCGTGCTTAACATCGTAACAACGATCGTGACACGACGTCTCGTGGCGACGAGGTCGGATCGACACTCGGCCTGCCGCGGGAGATGTGCTCTCGATCGAGCATACGATCGTGCATACGATCCAACTCACGATCGCGGATACGATCGTGCATAGTGTCGATACATGGTCCGCCACATGGTAGCACTCTTCTCGTGACGTTGGGAGACCGAAGTTGTACCTGTGCTATACGATCGGGTACACGATAGGGGATGCAAACGGGCACACGATCGAACTATATTTCTATATTAATATCACTTTATCATCATAAGCTATGGTTGTTCAGCTTCAAATTAACTCAGTTCATAGAAAATGCTGAGCATACTTAAATGTGCATATCATAGCCACATGAATATGCCTCTTGATACTAACTCATGCATGAAGAAGGCAGGTAACTGATGATGTACTATTCATTTTATCACGTCTGGATTCTATTTCCTTGTTAATGTTTCGCTCTCATAAATATATTCAAGGATATAGAGAGCTGGAACACATGGATTGAGGTTTGCCATTGGTGCACAGAGTTCCCATCAAGTGTTGATGAGCATTTATTACCTACAATGCGAATTCTCCAAGCTTGTATGTACAAGTGCTGATCAGCACTGGATGAAAGTTTCTTGCACCAATAGCAAACCACAGTGGATGCGTTTAAGATGCCTATGACATTGTTTATATGAATCAGAGCAGCGCATTAGCAAGAGAATGAGATCCATAAATGACAAAGATAAATAGTACATCATGAGCGACCTGCCTCTTATATGCATATGTTAGTATCAAGAGGCATATCCATGTGACTGTGACATGCACATCCATGTATGCTCAGCATGTTCTATCTACTGTTATAATCTCAAGCTGAATTACTAAAACTCATGATAATGAAGTGCTTCAGCTCAAGATCCGAACAGTCCATATGAAATGCTGAGCATACTTGAATGTGAATATTATAGCCACATAAATATGCCTCTCGATGTTAACATATGCATAGGAAAGGCAGGTCACCCATTATGTACTTTCTTCCATCCTGTATGGATATCATCTCCTTGCTAACGATCTGCTTCCATATGGATATCCCAAGATATAGGGAATTTCGATGCAAGGACTGTGGTTTGTCATTGGTGCATGAAGTTTTCATCAAGTGTTGATGAGCATACATCACTGGCAACCCTAATTCTCCAAGCTTGCATGTGCAAGTGCTAATCAGCACTCGATGGAAACTTTGTGCACCATGAGCAAACTACAGTGGAAGCGTTCAAGATGCCTAGTCTTGGTTATATGGATCAGGACAGCGCATTAGCAAGAGGATTAGATCCATGAATGACGGAGATGAATAGTACATCATGAATGACGTGCCTTCTCCATGCATATGTTACCATCAAGAGGCATTTTCATGTGGCTATGACAGGCGCATTTATGTATGCTTAGCATGTTCCATGACTTATCCTCATCTTAAGCCGACTTACTATAGCATATGACGATGAACTGTCTCAGCTCAGAATTAGGACACTCCATAGAAAATGCTGAGGATACATCAACGTGCATATTACAGCCACATAAATATGCCTCTTGATACTAACTCATTGGTGCACAAAGCTTCCATCAAGTGCAGATTAGCACTTGCACATGCGAGCTTGGAGAATTAGGGTTGCCAGTGATGTATGCTCATCAACACTTGATGGAAACTTCATGCACCAATAGAAAACGACAGTCCTTGCATCAAAATTCCCTATGTCTTGGGATATACATATGGAAACAGAGCATTAGCAAGGAGATGGAATCCATACATGATGGAAATGAATAGTACATCATGAGTAAACTGCCTTTTCTATGCATATGTAACATAAAGAGCCATATTCATGCGGCTATAATATTCACATTCAAGTATACTCAGCATTTCCTATAAACTGTTCTGATCTTGAGCTGAATGACTTGATCATCATGAGTTATGGTAATTCAGCTTAAGATTAGAACAGTCCATAGAACATGCTGAGCATACATGGATGTACATGTCATAGCCACATGTATATGACTCTTGACACTAATATATGCATAGAAGAGGCAGGTCGCTCATGATGTACTATTTATCTTTGTCATTCATGGATCTCATTCTCTTGCTGATACGCTTTGATTCATATAATGAAGGGCATACGAATCCTGAACGCATTCACTGTGGTTTCCTATTGGTGCACAAGGATTTCATCCAGTGCTGATCAGCACTTGTACATACAAGCTTGGGGAATTAGAGTTGTAGGTGATGTATACTCATCAACTTTTGATGGAAACTTTGTGCACCAACGGCAAACCTCAATCCATGTTCATTATAATCCTCTATATCCTTAAATATTCACACACACACACACACACACACACACACACACACACATACATATATATATATATATATATATGAGCGAAGCATCAGCAAGGGAATAGGATCCATACGTGATAAAATAGATAGTACATCATATGTGACCTGCCTTTCTTATGCATGAGTTAGTATCAAGAGGCATATTCATGTGGCTATGATATGCACATTTATGTACGCACGATCTCGCGCGGCAGGTCGAGTGTCGATCCGACCTCGTCGCCACGAGACGTCGTGTCACGAGCGCGTACACGATCGTACGCACGATCGCTATCACGGTCGTGTACCCGATCGTGTACACGATCGCATGCTCGATCGTTATCACGATCGTACGCACGATCTCGCGCGGCAGGCCGAGTGTCGATCTGACCTCGTCACCACGAGACGTCGTGTCACGATCGTGTACACGATCGTACTTACGATCGCTATCAAGATCGTGTACCCGATCGTATACGCGATAGCATGCTCGATCGTTATCACATCGAGATAACGATCGTGCCACGATCGTCACCGAAACTGAAGAGCACGATCGTGTGCACGATCTTATGTACGACCCCACACTCGTTCGTATGTACGATCGTGCGCACGATCGTATGTTAAAATTTTCAGTAGGGTGATTCGACACTTTTCTTGCTATCTCTGCTTGTATTTCTGGTGCATTTGGGCATTTTCCAACGTCCTCCTGCTCGTTTCCAAGCTTGTTCCAAATCCTACAAAACGAACTAAAGTACGGCAACTAACCAGAACCAATCTATCTTGACTTTTCCTAGAAGTGGTCATTATCAGAATTCTCAAAAAAAGGGGACTTCTACCTTCTGAATTTGACTGTATTTCTAGCGTATTGCAACATTCTCCGACGTGTTTCAATCCATCTTTATGCTCGTCATAAAACCTACACAATGAGCTGGAGTACGTTCAATTCTCACTAACCCGAGTGAATCTCTCAATTTCTTCGGATTATATTTGTCAAGTTCCAAGTTCGACTTTTGGTAGAAGGGAAGTGGGAGGGGAAAGTCGCTTATCTTTGAATTTTCCAAGGGTCATCTCTTCTTGGAAAAATTGAGATAGATTGGCTCGGGCTTGTCGGATTCGGACGTTCTTTAGCTCATTTCGTAAGTTTTGTAACTAGCAGAAGAATGGATTGTAACACGTTGAAGGATCTTCAGGTGTGCCAGAAATACGAGCAGAGCTAGAAGGGAGAAGTCCCCTATTTCTGGAAATTCTAATAATGATCACTCACCGGGAACATCAAGAAAGATTGGTTCTGGTCAGTTGAAATGGGACGTCCTTCAGCTCATTTTATAAGATTTGGAACAAGCTTGGAAATGAGCTCAAGTACGTTGGAAAATGCTCAGATTCATCAGAAATACGAGTAAAGTTAGCAAGGAAGGAGTGTCGAATTAGGCACATTCCCACTCAAACGTGCTCTAATTCACATAAAAGCTTGATGGCTCTTGCTGGGACATATAATCTCATCCCTCAGCGTCCAGCGAAAATTTTTTCACATATTTATACAAACATAACAATTCAACCTGTCCGGTGTCTGGCGAGAAAAAAAGAGAGAAAGGCTCCTGGTCTGGACGGCATTCCAAACGAGGCCCTTGAACTGGTCTACAGATACAAGCCTGATATCGTCCCCGACCTCTTCAACACTTGTATGAGCGCGGCAGCTCTTCCGGACAAGTGGAAACGCCAGGAGCTGGTCCTGATACCTAGAGGCCTAGAAGGCCAACGCCCCCTCAGCATACTCGACAATATCAGGTCAATGTACGAGAGAGTGGTGCTCAACAGGGTGGAAGAGGCTTACAAAGAGGAAGGCGGACAATCACAGATGTAGTTTGGGTTCTGGAAAGGACGCAGCACGGTGCATGTGATCGGAACGGTGCAAGGGCGGTCACAATCAGCGCTACCGAGCCTATATCGAGGATGACGAGGCTTCTGTGCCATCATTGCGTTGGACATAAAGAGTTCATTCAACTGTACGAGCTGGGAGCAAGTCCACCAATCCCAGGGAAGTAGAGTGCATCTCCATCTATCGACTGTAACGCGCGAACGAGGTGTTGGCCCGAGTCGACGAGTGAATGAAAGAGCTTGCTGTCAAGAAGTGCGAAGCCATAGTGGTCACGAGACGGAGGAAGCTCGACTTGCCCCGGGTTCTCATCAACGGGCAGGAGATCCCTCGCAAGACAGAGTTGAAATATCTCTGTGTGTGACTCGACGATGCGGCCGAGACGGCTTCCATGCTCTACGGTATGGGGGAAAGGAGTAGAGAAGGCTGTCATCGAGGAGAGCATGGGGCCTGTCCACCGTTGAGAGGCCCTGAGGAGTGTTCGTGCCTACCGCACCATGTCAGGAGACGCAGTTTGCGTCTTGGCGGGGACGCCACTTATCCTCTTGCTCGTCACGGAGCTAGTGATGATCTGGGACTGCCAAAAATTGACCGAAGCAGAGATGGTTTCCACCCCAACGATGGAAGAGATCATCCGCGACAACGACGAGGAAACCCTCGAGAAGTGACAAACTGAGTGGTATTCGCCATTGCAGATGGCAGATGGACGCCCCGGTTGATCCGTGACGTTGCCGAGTGGACGGAACCTACCCACGGAGAAATGGGCCACTGAACTACGGAGGCACTGAGCGACCACGGTTGCATCGGTGCCTATCTAACCCGGCTTAAGAAAAGGACGTCCCCAGCATGCCAGTCGTGCGGCGGTAACTGAGACAATGCTGAACACGCTCGGTTCGGTTGCAGTGACACCCAAAAAGCACGCATCAAGCTGAATGAGTGGCTGGGAATTCAACTAACACCTGAGACCTCTGTACCATAATTGCTCCGCAACCAGGAGACATGGGATAGAGTTACCGGCTTCATCGGGGTGGTGATGACCCGCCAGGAGGATGAGAAGAGGGATATGAGGCGCTTCGGAGCTGGCGAACCACAGTGAACCATCCGGGTCCAACGAAAGAGGCCCATCATTTCCAGAGGAGCATGATGCCCTGAAGAGGGGAGAAATAAGAGAGGAAGGAGGAGAGCAGAGAAAGAAGAGAGGAGGAAGAAGAAAGAGGACCAGGAAAGAGCGAAGTAGGAGCAACAATACTTGCGAGTCGTGAGAAAAGGGACGCTCGAGCCTGAGCGAGAGACGCCGCCGGTCCTGAAGCAATGCTCACGCGATTCCGGGGCCGGATTGGTAAGTTTCGGTGGATCTCTCCCTTGTCCGATGCCCGTTGCCATCGGAGAAGGAAGAGAGGGTTCACCCGGTTTGGATGGCCGTATCGATGTGGATTCCAGCCCGGGGCTGTTGGAGAGGTACTGGCCACCCGTGTTTGCCTGATCGGTGCTCCTTCTCCTTACATCGCAGCGTATTCGCCCTACAAGGAAAGAGCAGAAGGAGAAAGAAATTCACAGATCTATAGAGAGATGGCAAAAGAGCGACCCTCCTATCTCCAGCTCATCGGATCTATAAATCGATGTATTAAAATCGAGATTTCTCCTTATCCATAAATCAGATCCATATGTATCGAGAGTCGTTGTAATTTTGTATGTGGGTGACGCATGCGTGTGTTTTCGGTATCATGTTCAGCTTGTGCTATTATTTATGAGAATTGTGAATGCTTATATTGCCGAGAGCCCCTAACTGCTGATTTCACACTGTTGCGCGCGAATCTAAGTTCCTCACTCCTGAGATCGTATCTTTAGTTAGTATAGTATACTAACTACCATCCTATCTTGTCGAACATTCATGAATGAATACACTCGTGCTCATGTGTTGAGGATCATCGAGTTTCAAGGGGCGAATCCATCTCCGCCGCACAGACTATGGAATTCGGTGTCTGATGGGCACTGATTACCGCTCATCAAAAGGATCCAACGGGGTCTTATCATAGCGGAAATTGTAGGTGAAAACGTATAGAATATGAATTCCTTCCCCTCGAGATTGTGAATTTTCACATCGATTCACGTACTTTTGAAATTCTCAAAAATTACTTCCAGAAGTCTCCACCAGGTTACATGCCGTTCAGGTCACGTTTCAGCCAAATATTGCTCTCTAACTCGACTGGGTTGCAAAATTCTTTATTGTGAAGGATGAACAAATTTCACACATATCCAACGAGGGACTCGATAGTGACCTTGGTTTTGATTTGAAGTCAATTTTTGAGGTTTTACCGGGGTTATCTCGAGTTTATCGAGGGTTTAACATAATTCTGACATCAGCATTGAAAAAAGCGTGGAATTTTACGTCGAAATACGTACTTTTGAAATGTTCGAAAATCACTCGAGAAGGTCGCCTTTAGGTTAAATGTCACACCGGCCGCATTCCTTTGAATCTGAATATTTAATTGTGATTCATCAGCTCGGAGAATCAATGACTAATATCCTACCAAGGTTCGTCTTGGGTTCTGTTATCGAACTGCATCCTCATCTATTCAAATTGTACTTCACTGTCACTCACCGTCGTTCCACTTCACTCTTGTGTCGTCTGCCGATCGAGGGTATTAAGCTCCCTCGGAGAGATAGCTTGGTACTGGTATGGAGAATTTGGAGGAGAAGGTTCTCGACCTCACTCATCCTCTAGTAGTCTCGCACGCCTCACAAGAATTATCTCATCCCTTTTGACTCGGCTATATGTATCAAGTATCACCCCCACAACACTTAACGAATATGTTGAGTCTGTATTAACTACTTGGTCAATATGTTCATGAATGTAGGAGAATGGATTGGTAGTATTCTTCGAGTGGAAACTGATGAAACTCTTGGTGAATCTGACTGATTACTCGAGGAATCGTTGGTAAATTCTCAAAACTGACTTCAAGGTCAAACCCAAGATCACCATTGAATCTCTCGTTGGAAATGCCTATTCATCCCAAGAGTAAGAGCGTGTAATTCCGACCAGGAATTCCACGCTTTTTCCAATGCCAATGTCAAGATTATTATAAACCCTTGATGAGTCGGAAAGACCCGGTATAAGCGCAAAAATGGACTCCAAAGTCAAATCCAAGGTCGCCATCCGATTACTCAATGAGAATGCGTGAGATACGCCCATCCATCTTAATCTTGAGTTTTGCGACCCAGTCGAGTTAGAGGGCAATTTTAGGCTAGAAAGTGAACTGAACAGCATTCAACCTGGTTGTGACCTCTCGAGATGATTTTTGAAAATCTCTCAAGCAGGTATTACGACGTAAAATTTCACGCTCTTCCCAATGCCGGTATCAGAATTATGATAGACCCCCCCCCCCCATAAACACGGAATGACCCGGTATAACCGCGAAAATGGACATCCAGGTCAAATCCATGTTCACCATCGGATTCCTTGTTGTGAATGCGTGAGATCTGCCCGTTCATCACATTGGTTAGTTTCGCAACCCAGTCGAGTTAGATGGCGACTTTCAGCTAGAAGGTGAACTGAACAGCATTTCACATGGTTGTAACCTCTGGAGGTAATTTTTGAAAATCTCACAAACAGGTGTTCCGGCGGAGAATTTCACGCTGTTTCCGATGCCTGTGTCAGAATTATAATGAACCCTCGAGAAACTCGAAATGACCCCGGTATAACCTCAAAAATTGACCTCAAGGTCAAATCCAAGGTAATCATCAGATTCTTCGTTGAGAGTGCGTAAAATTGTTCTATCCATCGCAATAATGAGGTTCGCGACCCAGTCGGGTCAGAGCGCGATTTTCGGTTGAAACGTGACCTGAACGGCATCCAACCTGCTGGCGACCTCTGGAAATGGATTTTGGGAATTTCGAAAACAGGTTTTTTGACGTAAAATCCCATGCTCTCCCCAATGCCGGTGTCAGCATCATGGTGAACCCTTGATGAGCTTCGAATGGCCCGGCATAACCGCAAAAATGGACTCCGAGGTCAAATCCAAGGTCGCTATCCGATTACTCAATGAGAATGCGTGAGATACGCCCATCCATCACAATCATGAGTTTTGCGACCCGGTCGAGTTAGAGGGCAATTTTAGGCTAGAAAGTGAACTGAACAGCATTTGATCTGGTTGTGACATCTCGAGATAATTGTTGAGAATTTCCCAAGCGGGTATTCCGACATGAAAGTTCACGATCTTCCCAATGCCGGTGTCAGAATCATGATAGACCTCCCCTAAACTCAAAATGACCCGGTATAACCGCCAAAATAATTTCAAGGTTTATACTGAGGTGATCATCCGATTCTTCATTGTGAATGCGTGAGATCGGCCCGTTCATCACATTGGTTAGTTTCGCAACCCAGTCGAGTTAGATGGCGACTTTCAGCTAGAAGGTGAACTGAACAGCATTTCACATGGTTGTAACCTCTGGAGGTAATTTTTGAAAATCTCACAAACAGGTGTTCCGACGGAGAATTTCACGCTGTTTCCAATGCCTGTGTCAGAATTATAATGAACCCTCGAGAAACTCGAAATGACCCTGGTATAACCTCAAAAATTGATCTCAAGGTCAAATCCAAGGTAATCATCAGATTCTTCGTTGAGAGTGCGTAAAATTGTTCTATCCATCGCAATAATGAGGTTCGCGACTCAGTCGGGTCAGAGCGCGATTTTCGGCTGGAACGTGACCTGAACGGCATCCAACCTGCTGGCGACCTCTGAAGATAGATTTTGGAAATTTCGAAAACAGATTTTTTGACGTAAAATCCCATGCTCTTCCCAATGCCGGTGTCAGCATTATGGTGAACCCTTGATGAGCTTTGAATGGCCCGGCATAATCGCAAAAATGGACTCCGAGGTCAAATCCAAGGTCACCATCAGATTACTCGGTGAGAATGCGTGAGATCTGGCCCTCTATCACGATAGTGAGTTTTGTGACCCAGTCGAGTCAGCGGGCGATTTTTGGCTAGAAGGTGAACTGAACAGCATTTGATCTGGTTGTGACATCTCGAGATAATTGTTGAGAATTTCCCAAGCGGGTATTCCGACGTGAAAGTTCACGCTCTTCCCAATGCCGGTGTCAGAATTATGATAGACCTCCCCTAAACTCAAAATGACCCGGTATAACCGCCAAAATAATTTCAAGGTTTATACTGAGGTGATCATCCGATTCTTCATTGTGAATGCGTGAGATCTGCCCATCCATCACAATAGTTGGTTTCGCAACCCACGAGGGGGACCCACGGAATTGGGGTCACCGAAGCACACCAGACTTTTTTTACAGTCTTGTACCATCTAGAACATGGAGAATCCAGAGTAACTCCTTCAAATGGGCCCTGTGTTCGAAGTTACAGCCCATGACATTAGCATTGCCTGTATAGGCCCATGTTAAAAAGTGATATATATAGATATACTGACAATGCTAACATTTCTACTCATAGCTTTGAACAGGGAGCCCATCTGACGGAGTTACTGTGGATTCTCCACATTCTGGGTGGTACGAGACTGTGGAAAAATTTTGGTGAGATTTGGTGACCCAAACTCGGAATAACCCGGTATAACCGCAAAATTGGACTTCATCCTCAAATCCATGTTCACCAACGGATTCCTCGTCGAGAATGCGTGAGATCTGCCCATCCATCACAATGGCGAGTTTTGCAACGCAGTCGGGTCGAAGGGGGATTTTCGGCTAGAAGGTGAACTAAACAGCATTTATCCTGGTTGTGCCCTCTGGAAATGATTTTTGAGAATCTCACAAATAGGTATTTCGACGTGAAAATTCCACGCTCTTCCCAATGCCGGTGTTAGAATCATGATGAATCCTCGATGAACTCGAAATAACCTGGTATAGCCGCAAAAATGGACGCTAAGGTCAAACCAAGGTCAACATCACATTCTTCGCTGAGAAGGCGTAAAATTGGTCTATCCACCGGAATGGTGAATCTTGCGACCCAGTCGAGTCAGAGGCCGATTTTCGGCTGGAACGTGACCTGTACGGCATCCAACCTGCTGGCGACCTCCTGAGATAATTTTTGAGAATTTCAAAAGTAGGTATCTCGACGTAAGATCCCACGCTCTTCCTGATGCCGGTCTTAGAATTATGATGAACCCTCGATTAACTCGGAATAACCCCGTTATAACCTCAAAAATGGACCTCAAGGTCACATCCAAGGTCACCATCAGATTCTTCGTTGAGAATACATAAAATCGTTCCATCCACCGCAATAGTGAATTTTGCGACCCAGTCAAGTCAGAAGGCGATTTTCGGTTGGAAGGTCACCCGAACGGCATCAAACCTGCTAGCAAACTTAAGAGATAATTTTTGAGAATTTCAAAAATATCTCGACGTGGGATCCCACGCTCTTCCCAATGCCGGTGTCAGAATCATGATGAATCTTCGATGAACACCAAATAACCCGGTATAGCCGACGATATGGACGCAAAGGTCAAATCAAGTTCACCGTCAGATTCTCCGTTGAGAATGCGTCAAATCCTTCCATTCATGGCAGTAGTGGATTTTGCGACCCTGTCGAGTCAGAGGGTGATTTTCGGATGGAACTTCACCTCTACGGCATCCAACCTGCTGGTGAGCCCTGCAGATAATTTTTGAGAATTTCAGAAGTATCTCGACGAAAGGTCCCACGCTCTTCCCAATGCCGGTGTCAGAATCATGATGAATCCTCTATAAACTCCAAATAACCCGGTATAGCCGACGAAATGGACGCAAAGGTTAATCCAAGGTCACCATCAGATTCTTTGTTGAGAATGCGTAAAATCGTTTCATCTATCGCAATAGTGGATTTCGCGACCCAGTCGAGTCAGAGGGCGATTTCCGGTTGGAACGTCACCTGAACGGCATCGAACCTGCTGGCGATCTCTGGGGATAATTTTTGAGAATTTCAAAAGTATCTCAACGTGGGATCCCATGCTCTTCCCAATGCCGGTGTCAGAATCATGATAAGCCCTTGATGGACTCTGAATGACCCGGTATAACCGCGGAAATGGACTCTAAGGTCACATCCAAGGTCACCACCGGAATACTTGTTGAAAATGCGTGAGCTCTGTCCATCCATCGCAATAGTGAGTTTTGCGACCCAGTTAGTCAGAGGGCGATCTTCTGCTGAATCGTGACCTGGACGGCTTTCAACCTGGTGTTGACCCTGGCAAAATTTATGGTATATCCATATGGACGTACTTTGACCTCTAATTCCACGCACCTCCAAATGCCTGTGTCAGAATTATGATGAACCCTCGATAAACTCAAAATAGTCCGGCATAACCGTGAAAATGGACTTCATGGTCAAATCCAAGGTGATCATCAGATTCCTCGTCGAGAATGGGTGAGATCTGCCCATCCATCACAAAGGAGAGTTCTGCAACCCAGTTGAGTTAGGAGGCGGCTTCCAGCTGGTCGTGAATTGAACAGCATCCAACCTGGTCGCGACCTTTGGAGATCCACAAGAAAGTATTACGATGTAAAATCCCGTTTTTGGAAATCCACAAGAAAGTATTACGATGAAAAATTTCGCGCTCTTCCCAATCTGGAGATGATTTTCGGAAATCTCTCCAATAGGTATTTTGACGTGAAAATTCCACACTCTCCACAATGCCGGTGTCGGATTTGTGATGAAGACTCCATGATTCCGAAGTAACCCGGTTTAGCCGCAAAAATGGACTTCAAAGTCAAACCGAGGTCACCATTAGATTCCTCGTTAGTCGCGTAACATTGTTCTATCCATCGCAATAGTGAGTTTTGGAATCCAGTCGAATAAGAGAGTGATTTCTGGCTAAAACGTGACCTGACCGGCATCCAACTTGCTGGCGACCTCTGGAGATGAATTTCAAAAATTTCAGAAGTAGGCTTTCCGACGTGAAATTCCACGCTCTTTCCAATGCCGGTGTCAGAATCATGATAAATACTTGATGAACTCAGAATGACCCGGTATAACCGCAAAAATGGACTCTAAGCTCAAATCCAAGATCACCATCGGATTACTCGTTGGGGATGCATGTGTTATGACCCGAGCGGAGGGCCCAGGTTACAAATATATTATTTAGTTCGTTGAAAACAGCTGACGGGCGGACTGCCCAGTTGCACCTACCTATTCTTCATCATCCAGTTGGGTCGTCCTCTGGCGCAGATATGTAATTATATATGTGTGCGTGTGTGTGTGTGTGTGTAATGGTATACTCCTTGTTGAATTTATTGATTTCGAAAAAGCTGAGTAACAACTTCTGAATGAATGAATGAATGAATGAATGAATGAATGAATGAATCAATTCGAATCTAAGAATTTTCGAAATAAAAGATCTAGTTATCGCTGGCTCTCCGGAGAAGAATGAGTGAGATAGAGTTTTTCAAACTTAGTTCAGATTTATTAAGATCAATGATTAAATCTTGAACAAAACGGAACTCAATATCTAAGTACAATCTGGACGAGACTTAATCTAAGCGCACTCACAAGTCTACTTGAAGAGATGATGATTCTCTAAGGCGAGAACGTATGAGCAGGGCGGATTCGTAGCTGGCCCTTATGCAGCTGAGGCGGATAACGCCGGCCTACTTTTCGACGGGATCAAATCAAGCTTACGACTCCGCACTTCTATATGACTTTATTGTTCGTTTCCTACGCACACTTAGGTGAGTTTAAGTGAATTCGGGACACACGCAGCCTACTACTGGCGGAGCTTTGTCATAGACTAAATCGAAGAATGGATTTTGATGTTCCAATTTATACGTGCCGGTACGAGTTAATTTTGATGACTCGACTTGGGATAATCTTGAAATTGTGCTACTTGAGATTGTTACACATATAACACATGTGTTACGATTCCATAAGAGATCTGATTCTGTGTAACATGTAACACCCTGTTACATGTTACACATGTTACAGGCTCTTAGAATTCTGATGATCTCTCCTGACCTGCTTGTACGTTCCTCTGCTGACTAAGTGAAGATAATATTTCTTCTCATTGGGAAATATTATTTCAACTCTTACGTCGTCTGGGATGCCACAACTCCACTGTTAGACCATTCTCGTCCCGAGAATGCGACCGGAGGGTGGGGGAGGGGCAGAAATTAGATTCGACTATAGGAATCATGATACAGGTTTCGAATGATGTTGAGTTATAACTATTACATAGAACATATTTTTGTATGTATGTGTTTCTGTATGCTTGTGTGTGTGTGTGCGCGCGCGCGTGTTTGTGTGTATGTGTATGTTTATCCAGTTTATGGGAAGTTTTGATAATTTCGGAGGGCGGTTTTTGCATTTAGTGCAAGTGAAGTCTTTAACTTGGAATTTCGACATACACGATACCTCTGCATTGGTGATCGTGCATCCCTTGCATGTGTACAGCTGGGCGAGATCATCCTTTTTTCGGCGATGTTTACACAAATAACACCAGTTCGGGTTCTCGTTTCCTGCCCTCTTCCTATCCCTGCATTTCTGCGTCCTCCGTCTCTGGTTTGCTTTTTTGTCGGGTACTATCGAAGATTCATCAGATTCTGCATCGCTAATGTCACTACACTGTATCTCTCTGTCTCAGGATTTCTCGGAAACCTGTGGGTGAAGATTCGTCCCTTGATTGGCATTGATATCAAGGGGGTCTAGCGTGCCTATTTGTTGTCCTTGCATTAGGATATCTTTGTCTTTCTCTGAAATATCCGTCGTGGACTCATTCACACCATGACCAGGGTCAACCATAACCATCTCAATTTGGTGCGAGTTCTGTATTGATGGAGGCCCGCGGATGATGTGTTGCTCTTTCGGTAGAAGAATATTGCTGATTAATGTACGGAGCCGTTCGGTGTAGTTGAGAATCTCCCGCTTCCAAGACCATAAGTTGCATTCCATGATTGTTGAGGAATCGAGAAAAGTTAGAACCATTTTTACACTGTGCAATATGGCCAGTGGAAGATTCCGTAAGCATCGTATTGCTTGGCTCTTCCATACTGCACAGCGAGTAGCTGGAGAGGCGGTGCTGAGTGGGGTCAGCACGAGAAACTGCCGTATGTCTTTCTGTTACATGCAGATGGCTTTCGTGGTGAGGATTAGGGGTCATCATAGGAATCATCGGTAACATACCGCATGATGGGTTGTCTGCTGCATTGGCTGCAAGCGATGGCTCATTAGCGTGTAACTGGTTGCTATATGTTACCGATGTTACTTGTGCCACGCCGATGGTTGAGCGGTGGGGTATGTTGTCTGTTACAGAGTTTGTTGGGAACATACCGTTTGTTGCGTCGTCTGAATCGGTAGTAGGCTGTGCCCCAGTGACCTGTAACAGGCTACCACGTGTACCACTCGTTACTTCACCTCCACGTTGCACACAAACAGGAGGGTAGCGAGGGGCGAAGGTGGTGGTATGGCAATCCCGAATGTTGTGTCCACTATAGTCATCCTTGTTCATATGTCACTTTTGCGAATGGGATTCGGTAACTTCACATTCCAAACTTGGAATCACTGAGACACTTGCGTCTCGCACTTCATGTATAGTCTGTGAGGTTACAGTGGAGTTTTGGATATTTCTCATGCCATCTGTTTGCGTTCCAGAATTTGTAGTTGTCACTGTAGGAGCGAAAGAATCCGTTTGTACACTCTTAGACTTCCTAGGTAAAGATAGATTCAAATCGTCTGGTCCGAAATTATAGACACCGAGGGAGCTTTCGTACAATCGAACGCTTTTCTGAAAATTGTCTTTTTGCAGAAGTTCTTGTTTCGCGGCGTCGTATATATTATACACTACTCGCGAATCTTTGAAATCTTGGATCACTGCAGATCGCAAATGAGCGTGGACTGAATTCACGCGATCTGACATCTTCTTCCAGTTTTTTCTTCTTTTGCACAAAGTGGTATGGAGCTTGTCACGGCAGGACTGAATAGTTGTCATCATTAAGGCGATGCGGTCACCGTGCACTATGAACGCTGAAAGTTATTTGCACTTTTATCAAATTTGCTTGCGATTTGGGTGAAACGACGAGGAGACCTACGTTTATTGTCATCTAACTTGAGTTCGTCTTCTCATCGTTTTGCTAAAATCGCAAGAGAACTGGACAAAAGTGAGAATAACTTGAGCGCAGGCACCTCCTAACCTATGATATAGGCACTTTGTAATTCGCACTTATATCCGATTCTCTTGCGATTTGGGCGAAACGATGAGAAGGCGAACTCGAATTAGATGATAATAAACGCGGGTCTTCTCGTCTTTTCACCCAAATCGCAAGCAAATTTGATTAAAGGGCGAATAACTTTCAGCGTGCACGGTGACCGCATCGCCTTAATGTGGCAAATGTGAGTTGGGTCTACTCATGGTGAAACTTATTGTGTCAGCGGAACAAGCTGAGAGTAGTCAAATTTCGTGGTGCTCTAGTTGAGGCAAAGTTTGTAAAGAAGTTCAAGGAAAACATCCTGGTAGCGCCATCTCTCGGTTCTTTCTTGAACTCGCTGATAGATCGAATGTGGCGCGAAGTATTCAAACACATATGTTATGTGCGTGTTATATCCATTGAACTCTGATACGACGTTCATGTCTCTGTGGTATAGGCCTGCAACCAACCCTCGAGAAACGGTCTAGAAATCGATCAACCGGCAAGATTCAGGTAACCGGTTGAAACCTTTTGCGATCGATTCTATACACCTAGGCGGACCTTCAATAGATTTTGGCCGCATTTTGACCATGCAGAACATATTTATTATCAAAAGAATGCCTTTTCTTCGGTTTTTGAGGATTTCAGGATTTTTATTTTAAACTTGTCGATTCTCCGCAAGTTTTGCATTTTCAGACTCCAACTTTCGAGGATTTCTTCTTTAATGTATTCTTGAGGGAATGGCGTTGGTCCGGGCTCGCTTAAGAGGATACCGGATACCGACATTGTCGAGTTTTCGGATTTCCCAATGAATTTTCGAGATATCGGGTTTCTACTAAGTAACGCCGATTCTGTATGGCTCATAGAATCGGCGTTACTTATTAGATTTTTGATATGTCAAAAATTCATCGAGAAATCCGAAAACTCGACCATGTCGGTAACTGTACAATACTGATAGGACTCCGACATCCCCTTAAAATTTTCTCAACAAAATGGCGGCATTTTATAAATAATCTCTCGCGGAAATGAGACTTTTTTTTCAATTGCAAAAAGTGTGTTACAGATTTTCGAATTTGATAATCCTTGTGCACGGATATCAAAGATCACTACCTAACGAAGTTTTTGGTGAAGTTACAGATCTCTCAGTTCAATAGCCGAGCAATAATGTTAATTTGTTTATAAAGCGCGGCCACGCGCGATGCTCGTTGTCGGGACGCTGGGTAGCCCTGAGTAAGTAAGTCGTGTTTGGGAAGTTTTAAAAGAAGCTTTTCTATGTATTTTGAGACGCTGGATCGATTGCACGAGGCTATTTGCCCGAAAACGCTGGAATTTCATTGTTATTAACAATTGTTAGCGCAAAATTATGGTTTTTTGCCAAAATCTGAAGAAATATGCATTTTTACGATGACACGCTGGAGATCAAAGTTGTAGAGCGTAGAATCCTCTCCAGGAGAAGTACTCTCGAGTTTTCCGGAAAAATCAAACCCAAGCCGAAAAATTCGTAAAAAGCGTGACCCGCGGTTGATACGGGCTTCAGTGGCGACCGATGCACCGCTGATGAATTCACTTGGATATTAAAGGCTAGGCGAGCTAGTATATCTTGTCTTGGATGGAATATTCTTCAATATGGGTAAATTCCAGATCTCAACATTGAATAGCCGAGCGACAGTTTCAAATTGCTTTTCGCGAACTTACAGCAGCCTCGGCCCACGCGCAAGCCTTGGTCCATCCCTCTGCGTGAGCTTCTCTCAATCGAGTATATTTGTGGATTGTTTTTGTTCTTTCGAGTTGTGAATGGCTTACTGGACGACTGATATCACGAAGAGCAGAGAGAATCATTCTCTGATAACTATCCATAGCATAATTTCGTTCCTTGGGGTGTAGATGCAAATCGTCCTTGTTTGGATCTATTGCCCAGTGACAAACCACCGTATTGATTGCTTGAGGCATGATAGCGTCAAAACGTTTGGCTTTTCAAGCAAGTTTGTTCAAGACAAGCGCACATTACACTTCGCGCGAGAAACATCACTGCAAGAACAAGATTGAACAAGTGCCGGCGGACGGCCGCCGACGACGACGCAAGCGAACGGCACTTGTCGTCGGCTGCATTGTTGTTCTGCATTCTTTAGTATCCTGTGTATCATATAATTCTTCACTCAAGTAACGAAAAATCACGTGAGCAAGATATACTAGCTCGCCTAGCCTTTAATATCCAAGTGAATGCATCAGCGGTGCATCGGTCGCCCCTGAAGCCCGTATCAACCGCGGGTCACGCTCTTTACGAATTTTCCGGCTTGGGTTTGATTTTTCCGGAAAACTCGAGAGTACTTCTCCTGTAGAGGATTCTACGCTCTACAACTTTGATCTCCAGCGTGTCATCGTAAAAATGCATATTTCTTCAGATTTTGGCAAAAAACCATAATTTTGCGCTAACAATTGTTAATAACAATGAAGTTCCAGCGTTTTCGGGCAAATAGCCTCGTGCAATCGATCCAGCGTCTCAAAATACATGGAAAAGCACTTTTGAAACTTCCCAAACACGACTTACTTACTCAGGGCTACCCAGCGTCCCGACAACGAGCATCGCGCGTGGCCGCGCTTTATTAACAAATTCACATTATTGCTCGGCTATTGAACTTAGAGATCTGTAACTCCACCAAAAACTTCGTTAGGTAGTGCTCTTTGATATCCGTGCACAAGGATTATCAAATTCGAAAATCTGTAACACACTTTTTGCAATTGAAAAAAAAGTCTCATTTCCGCGAGAGATTATTTATAAAATGCCATAATTTTGTTGAAAAAATTTTCAGCGACTCCGGACCAACGCCATTCCCTTGAGAATACATTAAAGAAGATATCCTCGAAAGTTGGAGTCTGAAAATGCAAAACTCGCGGAGAATCGACGAGTTTAAGATAAAAATCCTGAAATCCTCAAAAACCAAAAAAAGACATTTTCTTTAATAATAAATATGTTCTGCATGGTCAAAATGCGGCCAAAATCTACTGAAGGTCCGCCTAGGTGTATAGAATCGATCGCAAAAGGTTTCAACCGGTTACCTGAATCTTGCCGGTTAGGAGCCAAAAATTGGGGTAGGTTGCAGGCCAGTAAGCGTGTGTACTCGTAGTGGATTCTGTAAGTAGTGTCGTGAATTTCATGTTTGAGTATTGGTGTATCTTGTGATGTTATTGACGAAGGATGAGCGGGTTACAATAATTAATTCATCCTAGAGAAATTTTGCTATCTACATATTCCCTTGAAGAATATTGCATATCTTATGGTCGTGAGAAAACTTATTATTATAATTTTGATGAATAATTATCATTGTCTCAAAGGTCTGTATATATAACTATTTTCAATGAGAATTTGCACCAATATCATGAAATACAAATCAATCGAACAAGTTTTTGCTACTAGAGGGAATAATTGAAGAATTCCCTCTAGCAAATTTTATAATTTTGGGAATCATGAATCATGAGTAACGAAAATAGATATCAGTTCACAGCTTGCCTTATGTTCTAACTTATATCTAGTCTTCCCTTTTCGGGTAAGCAATAGACTATCGCACATGTTTTTGATTCCAAAAATCATTCTTTCTCTATAGCCGTAATAGATAATCATCATCTTCCTAAAATCAAAACCTCAATTTTTCCCCATTATAGTACTCCTGGTAATTTGAAATTATTTGGTTGGAATAAGGTGCCGTTAGGTCTATGCATGTGAATTTGAAGAGACTTTGAGGTTCAACATAATTGTGCTGACGCTGTATCGGGAACTTGACTCTCCCAAGTTCCTTAATAGTCACTTTGTCGTGGTCTAGTATGTCGGGGTGGAATTTAGTGTAAATAGTTAGTTTATTCAGTGATTGTCAGTATTGTCCAGTCGATGATTATACGACGAAAAATTTCCAATTATAGAGGAAGAATATGATGCACCAATGCTACGTGGTACCACGGCCCCGATATCAATGGGTAAGTGCGAGTTACTGCAGAATACTTAACATGGGAAATTTGAAACGTACGCTATACATTAATTGCAATTTTTCAGTTTGACAGTCGGAAAGAATGTTTTGTTCGACAAATATTGGAAGTAACAAATTTCCAATTTAATGGCTCAACATTAGGATGTAAGGAGGAGAAGATCTCGGTCGGTGCCATTGGAGGGGGAACACAATTCCCATTGATTTTGAAGTGTTAAGAGATCACGTTGTGTCAATAAATCATACTGGGGGATGATATGTGGATTTGCTCATCAACTCCTCAACTCTTTTTCGTCTTTGGTATTTCACAAAATATTGTGCGTGGAAATCTGCATCAAATTAAATATAAGGTGGTGGGGGGAGGGGGAGGAGTTGTAAGATATTTTCCCTGGATCGTTTCATTGAAGAGCCAAAGATTTATGTACGGAATCGAGAGTTTCATGCTAGGTTCGAGATGAATCGTGTATCAGTGTACAAGAGGTCAACAGAGTGTCATACAGGTGACAGAATGTTATATGAGTTACCGGAATCACAAAGTGTAACATGAGTAACAGGGAGTTACGGGAATAACGAGTGTGACAGGAGTAACAAGTGTTACAGGGGTAACAAACCATTCCAGCAGTAACGAAGTGTAACATGAATTACAAAACTCAAATCGTGTTTTGAAGTTATCCGAAGGTATTTGCGAAAACATGCAAGAATCTTGGGAGTTATGAATATTACTGGGCCACGGAGAGATAAATTTTCTTTATTCATATATTTATTTTTTCTTTATTTAGAGGGATAAATTCTTGTTGTTTAGATAAATTTCTTGAAGAGACCAGCGTGATCCTATATGATTTCGAGATTGGTCCTGACGTCTCCGGAATGGCACGTGAAAAGGCTGAAACTTGAGGGTAAATTCGTTCTCACGGGAGGTTCGGAATCTGATGTTGCAGGAGTTGGATTCGAGTTCTGAAAAATCTTCTCCTTATTACTTGAGATTCTGAATGGTTCAACAATAAAATATGAGGAATGTTCCATCAATGGAACAAATTATTTGAATTTTTGAATATTTGAATTCCACAAGGAATACTCTGGGCCCGGTCCCGTGGCTCTGTGTCACGTCAGTGCGATCTGAAATCAATATAAGGCCGGAATCATCGGAAATCCGTGCGAATTTCACTGGAGTATGGTCAGAATTCTCTTTCAGTCTTCTCCCGATGTTATTTCAACGCGAGCAAACCATCGTTCTCTGAATGGGAAACTTTTTTTTTGTTTTCGTGCCATTCGTTCGAGAGCGCATTTAATTTTGGGTTTTAACTGGTCTCAATATTCTGGATTTTCCAATTCTAGGTAATACGAGACTGTAAAAAAATTTTGGTGTAAATGGTGACCCGAACGCTGTGGTCCCCCCTTGTGAGTCATCAATTTTTTATGGAAAAATTTGCAATGACATTTTTATTCCAAAATCCTCAATTTTGACCTACGAACATGTGTCGGATTCAAACTAACTCATTGATCCTCGAAAACAGACAGAATTATGTTCCTGGAAAGATTGACTATCATGGGGGAGTTTGAAATTGAAATAGTGATTGCAGAGTGAATTGATTCCAGTAGTACAGCTCCACATTGCTCTTATTGGGACTAACCATGCGATAAGCGCTCTTATCTTTCGTCCGTGTTATTCTTATGGAAGACAT
This sequence comes from Eretmocerus hayati, assembly GCA_029851415.1. NCBI lineage: Eukaryota > Metazoa > Arthropoda > Insecta > Hymenoptera > Aphelinidae > Eretmocerus > Eretmocerus hayati. The sequence continues at coordinate 70,876,407 of CM056742.1, read as the reverse complement.
CCCTAGCGCCGCCATATTGGCGCTGCAGTCCCATTTAAATTAACACAGAGGTTCACTCCCAATACGTATGTGAGACTCTGATTAAGATTGACTCATAAAAATGGGCGAAAATGATGTTTAACATTCAGAGTGTTTGATCTTGATGGGACGAATTCACAGAGCGTCTTAACTAGTCGTCAATACTCTCTCTCAAACTGAATTTTGAGAGACAAACTCATTTCTTTGATTTAGCGAATGTTCGATTTCTATGAAACAAATTGAAATTGCATCTCAATCGCGATTCAAAACTGTTCATATCACTCGAGTTTTGGAAGACATCAATCGATGAAAGTATAACAATCATTGATCATACCAGGATTTCACTCCAAATTCATGAGAGAGAGTATCGTTTCATAAAAATGTGAAAACACTCAACATTGACACGAAACATGTATAAATATTGTTCAAGTTAACACTGAAAATTCCCACGATTTCTGTACACACAATGTACAGACATGTTCATGTTAGTTACGATTTGGAAAACTCTATCAGTTTCAACGTTGGTATACATGAAATGTGAGATCTTGAGATGTGCTGATGGTTAATTTGAAAAATCATGAACATTTTCTCTGAACATAAGGAATAAAATTTAGTGAATGATGTCCCGAGCAGCAATGTTATGTTGCACCCATAGAATTCGATGTTTACGTGAAAAAGTCTACTGATTAGTTTGTTAGAGAATCGTTGATTAATCTTGTGCAATCACTTACTCACTTACTCTTATGCCTTATAATTATCAAGAGCAATCTGTTCAACCGTCGTGCGGTGTATAGTAGCGTTCTCTTGATAGTGATAATAGATAATAATCAACAAGGGCCATATGTTCAACCGACTTGCGGTATATAGTAGCGTCCCCCTGATAATATAAATAATTGATAAATAATTAATAATTACTAAGGGCTATCTGTTCAACCGATGTACGGTATATAGTAGCGTTCCCCTGATATTTAATGATTGATAAATAATTAATAATTAACAAGGGCTATCTGTTCAACCGATGTACGGTATATTGTAGCGTTCCCCTCATAGTAATATTAGGTCAAACAATTGAATCAATCTCACTCAATAATAGTCAACGATTCTATAACTTATTTTCTAACATCCCCTAGTTTTGAGACAATAGTGGAGCTAATATCCTCCGGGAGTAGGGGAATGAAGAAATCGGTTTTCAGTTGATGATGGTCAAAATGCACGATATGAATTTGAGACTAATTGAGGATTAACAAAATCGAGTTCCTGAACGAATTCCTATTAGATCATGAATTGTAGTATGAGTTACAAATTTGGCGAATTTCAAGTTGACATGGATTGGTGATGGGTTATGGGTTATGGGTTATGGGTTATGGGCGTGAGGCGGGAGAATTGGTACGATAGGATATTGAGAGTTCTGAGTCCAGTCGAAACGTGATTGGTAAGGTTGAAGAACTCGTGTATGATGTACTTTCTTCTGTCGAGTCACAGTATAGTAATAGATACCTTTCGCTGTCTAAATGGAATATATTCTGATGATGAATTATTCGGACGTTGGTTACTCACTTTACTCGTTCTCTGCTGATGGTGATGGCAAATACGAACTCAATAAGGGAAACTGCTTCAATCTCTCTTGATGTGGTTTATTCGTCCTTTATATGTTGAATGTTGACGAATTCGGCAGTTAAATTGTTCTCGGCGATATTTGAGATCTTCGATGAATCAATCTCCAAAATTCTGATCACTGAATAACAACGGTCTCGAATTCACAATACACATCTATCGATCTTGATTCTTTGATCGAGATATTGGTCTCGATATTTCACTTGCTTCACACTCAGTCGGATTCGGAATAACACAGATATTGATTCAAGATAACTGAAATTCTGTATCGATCTTGATCCTTTGATCGAGATATTGGTCTCGATATCCCACTCGCTTCACACTCAGTGGGATACGGAATAACACAGATATTGATTCAAGATCACTTAAATTCATTATCGATCTTGATCCTTTGATCGAGATATTGGTCTCGATATATCACTTGCTTCACAAAACGTTCAACTTTACACGATCACAAGTAAAAACAAATATTGGTCTCGTTTCCTGAATAAGATCACACCAGACACACACAATATTCAATCTCAAGACGATGAGAGAATGGCACAGGATCGGAGAAACTGACCGACGACTGGACCGACACCGAGAAAAACTGATGGAAAACTGAGCCGCTGCGCCCTTCTGCAGCCTCTTTTCATACTGAATTCAGAAATGTTCGGAATTCGATGGTGGAAGGGTTTCTATTCGACGATTCGAAGACTTTCAGGTGTTTTTTGGTAGGGAAAAATCAATAGCTTAGATCCGGGGGAGGGGGTCAAAAAGTCGATGCGCACCAGGTGCGTGTACTGAACATAGGCCGAGCCAAGACTGACATAACTGTCTAGATGCATAGCATGTAACACCTCATTGCGAGGGATTCAGGCTCGGCGCGGTTCATCTTGACCGTGGACCCGCGATGTTTTCTCCGTTCCGTTACTATTTTTTGTTACCCTTCGGTCCTTCCTCATTTTGTTGCGTTTTTCGTCTACTCGCTTTCACTTTTTTTTTGCTTCGACCGTTCGACGTTCAAGCGAAAAAACTGTGTATTACATTCATTCCATCCTCTCAACTCAAAACATGCACAATATTCACGCATAACATAGTACATTCATACAGTACATTCACTCGTTTTATACGTTACATAATCACATTCATTCAGTAGACACACTACACAATCACATTCATATATTACATTCAGTTAATACACACACTACATGAGTACATTCGAACATAACATTCATTCAATACACACGTTACATAATTACATTCATTCAGTACACACACTATAATATTAACATTCAAACATTACATTTATTCAACACGCATACATTTGCATACATTCAATACACATACTACAATATTAAAATTTAAACATTACATTTATTCAACACGCATACCATTTGTATAAATTCGAATTCATATACTGCAATATTAACATTCAAAGATTACATAATATTCGCGTACTGCATCCATTTAATACATACACATTACGTAATCACCATCCATACATCAAATTCAGTCAATACACATACCACATAAGTACATTCAAACCCTACATAATATTCACGTGCTACATCTATTTAAATACACACACCATACATGCATACAATACATTCATTTAATACAATATTACATCATTGCATTCACGCATTACATCTATTCAATACACACACGCTACACAATCACATTCATACACCACATTCGTTCGATTCGCACATCACACCACCACAACACGCGCCACATCCATTCAACACACGCATTTTTCAATTCAATTTTGTAATTCAAAGTCAATGTATTCTTATTCCTTCTAGTGTCAGTGATCAGATTCGGTTTCCAAAATACTCTATCTATTTGAATGCCTTCACGAATATTCATATATCGCCGAGATAACAAAATTTCATGATAACATATGGTGAATTTCAAAAGTACATATTTGAATGAGTTGTAGTTGGAGCGAATTTTCTTCTTTTATATCATTATTCTCTTCTTTGTTAATGTGACAAGTTTATGAATGATATTCCTATTTCTTTCTTGATAACTAGATTGTTTCATCAATGGTGATAAATCGAGGTAGAATATAATATGAGAGTAAATATTCGGTTAAACATCGGAATTCTTCATTTTGTAATGAACTAACAGTCTTATCAATGATGATATTGAGGTGGAATATGATTGAGCTCAAATTTGATTACATATTGATAAATATTGAGTTACTCATTATTTTTTATTGTCAATAGACATTTCAAAATCTTTGTAATAAACTCACGGTCTTAACAATGAGGTAGAATGTAACATCGGGTTGAAATCCCGATTAAACATTGAGTTTTCTCATTTCAAAACTTTTGTAATAACTAACAGTCTTATCAATGATGATATTGAGCTAAATTTCGATTGCATATCGATAAACATTGAATGACTCATTATTTTTGTTGTCTATAGACGTTTCAAAATCTACGTAATAAACTCACGGTCTTAACAATGAGGTAGAATGTAACATCGGGTTGAAATGCTGATTAAATATTGAGTTTTCTCATTTCAAAACTTTTGTAATAACTAACAGTCTTATTAATGATGATATTGAGGTAAAATATGATATTATGGTAGAATATACACTAGTCATAACTCATTCGGTTAAATATTGGGATACCTCCTTCTTTTTGTTGTCGAAAGACGTTTCTGAAATTTCGGAATAACTAAATAATCTTATTGTAATAGGATGCAATATTGGAGTATAGTATTATACTAGCAAATGTTGGATTGAACGAAGAGGATCAGTTCTCTATGGGGTCAGACATCGAGTTGGAGTTTAGTTCGGTTGGAATTGAAATTCTTAAGTAATGGGTGATTTTACTGCGGCATATGCTACAATTTTTCAATTGTATGGAACACCTGCTGCACGCGACGCAATGACGACATGGCAATAACGCTATCCCTATTTTATCATCGAAACAGATTTTACACCTTAAGGAGTTCGGAGTGTTTGCTGCAGTTGGTTCGGGTGGAAAAGATTTTGTGATTACCTCTCTCTCTGAGGTGTTCGGCGATTCCAGTCCTTTCACGGTGGCCTTGACGAATGTCTCTCCCTCTGTTGTGATAACGAAGTAGCAGTTAGGGAACCAACGGATATGTTCGATCCATTCCTTATCAGTAGATTCCCATTTTTGAAGAGTAATGCCGCAATGGAAACATGACACGATGTCTCCTCGATTTGTATAGAAGAAGCCTGCCGCAGCCAGATCTTCCTTCGATTGGCGCGTGCTCAGTGGCCAATTCTTGTAAGTCTGTAATCTATTTTCGTAAGTAGACATCCCCTTGCGTGCAGTGTCGGCGGTAATTCTGTTGATTATGTCCGACAAGTTCCGGCAGTTCATGGTTGAGCTGGGTTGATCCATTTCTATAATAAGACGACATTCGAGTTGAGTAATGGTTTGCTCGATAAGTCGAACTCATCTGTGTAGAATTGTGCTAACCCCTCGTATTCTGGTGCTGAGATCGTAGGAAGTGGTTCGGGTATGGTATCCCGGGAGTCAGTATCTGTTGTTTCTTCGTGGTACTTCGGAGGGGGTTTTAGCTTATGCTTATGAGCAACCAATTTGATAACGGCTGAGTCATCTTTAACAAAGGCGTCTAACAGGAGTTCCAAAGCGTTTTTATCTAGTGGGCATTTCACCCATAAGCGTTTCTTGCATTCTGTACATTTCCATTTAGCGGCATCTGAAGCGATATTTCGTACGTAGAAATTCATCTCTTCTTGTTTGGTGTCGTTCCTCTTATCGATGCATGATTCACAATACTTCCTTTTGCGAGAGAGGGAACCAAAAGTTCTCGTTTTGTAGACGAGGGGGTAGGTTCTTTGTTGCTCCATTTGCCTCGTTCTGTAATCAGAGACAACTGGAATATATATATATAAATATATATGAATTTAATATATATATAACAACCCTGTTAAGAAATATATATATATATATATCTTGACAGGGTTGTTGTCGTTGTAATAGGTTATATATGGTTCGTCTCTCTCTGTCAAAGCGTGCTCTGGTTGTTTCTCCGGGTTCGATTGTTGGTTTCTTCAGAGTTGATTCGTTCTCGCTATCAGTGTCACTTGAATCTATTATCTCTATGTCTGAGTCTTCCCCATGACCCCTCCTCTGTCTACGGGCTCTGATTTTATTCCGGTAGTGGGCCTGTCTGGCCATATCTTCGGTTTGAAAGAAGTCTTCTGTGCATAAATTACAACATATTACTGGGTTTTCGTTGAGTGCAGACCTCTGACATACGCGACAATCTATGTGCATGGCTCCTCTAGGTGCTGTGGTATGCCAGGCTTCATATGCTCTGACAGGTTCGTTGTAGGTGAAGTGGTGTCTCTGATAGCATTTATTACATTCAATCATTCCGGTCCAACCGCTAGCATAGTAGGAAACTATATTTGGATTCTTGACTATGCACGCGTATTCTAGTAATCTTTCGTAGGTCTCTGGGTGATCTTGTGGTAATATTCCATCAAAAGGTATGTCGTATCCTCCTTGCATAGTATCGGACCCTGGGCTAAACGTAGATGGTTAATCTCGCGGTTTGAATTCTGCTCAACGTGGAATATGGTGCAGAGATTCGGTACGGCCAATATGTGGGTAAATTTGTTGATATTCCTCGTTTCGGTGGTTGTTGCGGTCAAGTGTCTGATGGGTTTGGTCAATTAGTTCTTTGTTGTCGTGTTTTCCTTCCTACTGTTTCGTTGTTTCGATCAGTTGGTATTCAATGTCGTCAGATTGGTTGTTCAATTTTCCTTTTTTCTTCTTTCGGTCTATTTCGTCTTCACTGTAATCCTTACCAAGATGTAGCAGGAGTTGCGTGATGGAGTTCCAGACTGCTTTAATTATGTGGAGTGACCATCCGTAGATACTGTATAATGTGTGACCGTGAATGATTGTGTCGACTATCAGTTTGATAACTCTGAGTAGATTGAATACTCCCATAAATCCGGCACCAATGGACCCGAAGGTTACGAATCTCATCCACATTTTTGCCCAAGTTGATGCAGCCAATTTTTCCAATGTATCGGCATCCATCAGACCCATTATTGAGAGGCCTCCTTTGAGTGTTTCACGACCTGCCATCCCTAGTGCAAAGGAGTTCAGTACTGGTCCTCTTTCTAGGGGGAACATTATTCGATCTCTCAATCTGTTTGTATCAACAGACGTATATAATCCGCTTGTTGCTAGTTGTGATGGGTCGATGTAGTTGAAGGTAGGTGCAGTTTGTGGTTTCAGAGTCTCCGGGTCTTTTCCATAGAATATATCTGGTGAAAACTGTGCCCAAGTATCATTTATATAATACTTTGATGGCATAACCCGACTCTATGAAATTTGAGTTCCTGTTTTCACTAAAACCTTGGTTCTTGGTGCAAGGAAATATTCTTCTTCACCTCGAAAGACTGGTAGTTGTTGGTAAAAATCCTTGGTAGGTCGTAGGGTTACGGCAGTTTTCAGACATTTCACCAGATGAACTTCTTCTAGTCCTGCTTCCTGCTAGTACTGCCATGTATCCTGGTGCTCTCATGAGACGGTATGCGAATTCGTCAGGTGACTGGGTGGCAATTGCCAGGGCGTTGTTCGATACTTTCCTTTCGACTTCACATTCATGACGAATGATGTCGTAGTATAGTCGTGATATTTGTTTGCGGATATGCTCCACTACGAATACGAATTTTGAGTTTATGTAGGCGACAAGTCTATGTTCTCAACCGCAACATCCTTTGTTCTTCGGAAAGGTGGGTTGTTCTGTTCTTCCAGAATGAATAGTCTTGGGTGTTTGGTCCTGATGAATGTATAACCACAAATACGTTTCTCAGAAGTAGCGGTTAATGCGAATGTAACTTCTTCGGATTCTAGGATGCATGCTATCTTATTTCTCCCTCTCACGTCTCTTCTTTTATTAACATAGCCATCATTCAGGCTAGTTTATTTATTCAATTCGCAGGAATCTAACGGTAAAGGGTCCAAGAACGCCCATCCTTGCATCTGGTCAAAGCAGGATTCTTCGGAGAATTTGCATACTGCTCCCGTCTGCATGTGAATTTTGTCAATTTCTAGATCAATCGTGGCTTTATATTCTTGTAAGAGTATTTCTGCATATCCGGCTACCACGGCTTCGTCCCAACTACCGTATTAATCGCTGTATTGAGTTTCTTCAGAATTTCCTTCGCTGTCCGAGCCTCCAGCGAGTGTAATAGGATAACTTTTGAATGTTCCCATGGGTATATTGTCTATGTCTGTTTTTCCAAGTTTGACTGATCTATCCTTGTGTAATCGTAGGCATTCGCTGTGATTTATGTCCTTATCAAATGTTATCTCACCGTTGTTTACTCTAGATGCCCATGACATTACTCCGCAATATGTGACTTGTCTGAAAATTTTTATACTACTGGTCCTGACTATAGTTGATCCGAATTCGTTCACTTGCAGTACATTGACATGGACAGATCAGATATTCAGCTCAGGTGGTTTGATATCGCAATCGTCAACCGTGACTAAGGATATTGTTGTTAGATTTGTTAATTCCTTGCCGCAATCGTACCCGATTAGATGCCCTTCTGATATGTTCCATAGGCCGAATAGGATCAAGATGAACACTGTTTTGATAATCTCCATTTTATCTGCTCGTTTCTTCTGTAAAGTCATATGTAGCATGGGTATTCTGTTTTTCTTCCTTCTGGATAAAGTGGTGGTAATATTTCATATTCCGGTTTCTTTGAATCCTTTGATTGATTTTGGAGTGATTTCTGTCATTCTATTTTTATTTTCATTTGGACTGTGACTTTTGATCGAACATTTACAGTGAGCATTTGGTGGGGCGTAAATGAAACCTTCCTTGTTCTCGCATTGCACCTTGTTGGAAAGTGTATTTTGAGGTGAAAGAGTCACAGATTGACATGGTAATTTTTCTGGCTCATGTTGATTATTGTTCTTTCTTCTCGCATGTGTCTTGCGAAGTATCACAATTATTCCACAGAGGATCAAAAATACGATTGTTGTGACAATTACGTGAGTCGTCGTAATTATACCCTGGATTAATTGGTTGTTTAGAGAATACTTTGAATTCTTCCTTACTTGATTTTCTAAATCCCATAGTGAATGTGAAATCAATGATGGATTTTGTTCGTGCTCGAAATTCTCTCTCAACAGATTTCGTGTATTTGTTGAGATCAGGTCTTCAATGTTTAAATTCATTTCTGGTATTAGGACGTCGAGTTGGTCTGTTGGTAACGTGGGACCCTTTGATAATACATACCCTCTCGATTCGGCATAACAATTTTGTTTCAAATTCAATATTCCCGTTCCACTGAGTGTTACGATCTGTGAGGCTGGGGTATCTTTGCATTTTATAATGAAGTTGTCTGCGGAGAACAAAGAATATATCCAATTCGAGTTTGGTGCTATTCGTTTGAAGTATGGGTTCGTGTTTGAGTCTATTTGGATATTGCAGCGTCGATAATCTATCTCATCAATCGGTTTGAGTAGGAGGTATTCACACATTTCGTTATTACCATCAGAATGTAACGGTGTTCTTAGAGAACATCCCGTGAAATTCACGAAATTTTTGCACGTTTCATATTGTTCAACATTGAAACTGTAATAAGTGTTATTTGGATCTATTCCGATGAATTGGTTTTGCGGTTTCACGTCAATATTGATTCGTTGATGATCAATATACTGAAGTGATGGCAGTGGATATGCTTGGTAAAATTCGGAACGTGTTGGTGAGAGCAAGGGCACGTCAATTTCGGAAATTAGTTGTAGTCCAATTATGCCGGAATCAGTTGAGATTCGTGGATTGAGGTTGTTCAATTGTGTTACTTGTGATATGAGCGGAAATTCGTTTGGTTGAGCCAGGTTGTTGAGGTGTTCGATTATCCCTATTTGCTGTGATTCGGATAATAGGTAGTCATGTATTAAGTTTCTTCTGAATTGTTTCCCGATTTCTTCTACTCTGCAATCGATATCGTCTGAAAGGGTCAATCCAGTGTGAATTCCATCGAGTAATTATCGGGTTGTCAGGGCGTAATGTATTCTCCGGTCTTCGGCAAGATAATTTGACAATTCCTGGATTTCTTGGAATAGTTGTTCTACCTCTCGGAGGTTGTCGGTAAATTGATCCTTGAGTTTTCCGAGTTTTCCGATGTAGATAACCGTCCTGTTGGGTTTTGAATATATTGGGTCTCCGCTAGTGTTGTCCATTGTGTTCATTATGGTTGAATATCTGTTTTTTCTGTTTGACTCTATATGGTCCATGATTTTTCCAAAATTTTTACAACTGTTGCTCAACGAATTCGATCGTCGTCTCGCTTCACTCGTTAGGTAACTTGCTCTACCTAGGCTATAGGTGCATGTTCGTTCACTCCCGTAGTATTTTTTGCTGATTCTTTCAAGCATAAATATGTATGCTTCTATTGCTCGTCGGATTACTACTAAGTCGACAATGAGAGTGATCTTCCATGTGTCCTGGAACACTCTTAGATCTTGTAGTCGTTGGTAGTAGATTCCGGGATTGTGATTGAAACGTTCTATCTTGTAAGGGGGTTCAAACTCGACGGATTGTGGGAGAACGCCTAGTAATAGTATTGTACATGAGCAGTAAATTTTTCTTGTAAGTAGTGACTATTTATTTTCTGGAAAGAGGAAAGGTTGATACTGTCTTAGCATCTATGATTTTCGATGTTCGTAAAGAAGATCGTTATATTCTTAGACACAAGTTCTGGCAATACTCCTCGAAAGGCTTCGACTATCTCTTCTTCTCTCTTATCGAAAATCTTCCTCATCTTTTGACACTTACGCAACCTTTCCCATATCTCATCTCTCCAAAGAGGGTAGGTTGCGTCTATGTCCATATTTCCTAAGGTTGTCATGATATTCTTGTCTTTTAACATAGTTGACGTTAGGTGGTTTGATCGGAACAGTATATCATACAAAGAGTAGGTCTCAAGGCATTTCTTTCCAGTGGAAAGTTTCCACGGAGGCTGAGCAATTCTCCTTCGTAAGTTTGATAGATTTCATTGAGTTCGCTCTCTGAAAGGACGTAATCTTCACCTATAGGTGAAATGAATCTCCTCTCATGTTCGGACTTTACGAGCTCCTTTATGATTATTTTGCATTGGGGCGACGTTATCGGGCAAAGTCTTTGCCCGATAACGTGTGCAAGGTCTTTGCCGCAAAGATAAAAGAAAGGTATTACGCGGTCTTCATTGGGATACAAGGTATCCCCATTTTTCAACAATGTTGCCAGTTGCCTAGGCTTTCCTTCATTGTAAGCGATGTGGATGCATGAGCACTCATTGTCTTTCGTTTGTTTGGGGTCAGCTCCCATTTCTAGAAGGAACTGGGTCATCGAGTGGTGTTGGTATATCACAGCACTCATCAGAGGTGTTTCTCTGAGATAGTTCTTGGAATTGATTTCGGCACCACGTTTTGCTAACAGTTCTGGCAGGATTCTCTCGCCTGTCATTATTGCTAAATGGAATGGGGAGTTGCGCAGCGTGTCTGTTGAGTTTATATCCAGGCCTAAGTTCAATAAAAACTTTAATGCAAGTTCGTTTTCCGTACGTGCGTGGTATGCTGAATAATGAAGGGCATTCCGTCCCATGTTGTCTCGTGCGAAGAGATTTGCCCCATAGTTCGTCAACATTAATAAAAGTTTTTCATTAGCCACTTCTGCTGCTTTCAGAATTGCAGTAGTACCATGGTCGTCAGGGTGATTCACGTGCGCTCCTTGTGTTGATAATAACCTCGTTAACTTAACAATGTTGTGTCTGACCGCCCAGAGTAACATAGTCCTACCTGTAATGCCTTGAGCGTTTACATCTGCTTCTTTCCGGATGAGGAGTTCGGCTGACGTGAACATTTGGGCTTGTAAAAGGGACCAAAATATATATTTGAGGTTCAAGGACTGAATTTCGGGGGCTAAACCTATCAAAAGTCTGCACATTGCTCTATTCCGATAACAAACTGCTCGGCCTAATATTACTTGGAATGTTTTGGGGCTGAATGCTGCTGGATTTTCTGCGATGATTTTCTCAACTGTTCCTCCTTGTGATGTCCGTACTGCGCGGTCTAAATTGATGTTGATTGGTAGGTTGAGTGCATTTTCTGTTAAAAATTTCGGATATCTTGCCATTTTCCTGTAATGAAAAGGAAAATATCCTGTTCTGCTGATTCGATTCCGTATAAGTGATGAGTCATTCTCTCAAGGACCAGTATCGGTAGCGTGTTCACGAAGACATCCAGGATCTCGGTTTCCCTTTCATCGTGCTGTTCGCGTAACTTCATTGCCCTTGCGGTCTTATCAACGAATAGTTCGTAGAATATTGTGAATTCTGTTTCAAAATCTATTTCTATAATGTTTTCGACGGACATTCTGTTTTTGAATAATAAGGAAGTTCGTGTATCATTCCAGTTGAAAAGGTTGAATAAATTGTGTTTAGGTGTTAAATAGTGGGTTTTAGTGAAGTCGATTTCGTCTATACATCTCCTGTAATGAAATGAGCTTACAATGTCTGCGGCGATTATTTCTTTATCTATGGGTGACACGAAGTCATTCGTGGCTTCCGACCTGGCGATCTCCTCGATTATGTATAAACATAGTTGATTTGAGATAGAAGTAAGATGGAAAAATGGTATGACGTGATCGGGTTCGGGATATAGTTTGGCTCCGATGGTAAGAGGAAATTTGAGTATTTTAGGTCGCCAAAAGTTGTATGCTATATGGAGGGATGATGCATGATCACTATTGACGTCGTTAATTTTTGCTCCCTTCTTGACTAAATATTTGCCCATGCACGTTGGTTGATGCTGTATTGCACACATGAAAGGGGTCTCGTTCCATTGATTCTTGATGTTTGTATCGGCTCCGTGTTCCACTAGTACGGCGGGTGCGAGTGCCTTTCGAGAGGGTTAGCTATGATCAATCACATGATCGAAGTTGTTTTCACCTAAATCGAGATAATATTCTAAAAATAATTCGTTGTTGAGGTTTTTGTCTTCAAGTACCCCTAAGTTGAGCTCTGGTTCTTCGTAGAGTGGGGGTCGTGTTGCTAACAAATATTCAAATATCCTCGTACTCCCCGAGTGATATGCAGTTTCGATCACTGATGAATTGTTCGATGACGCGTTTCTTGGGTCGACTCCGAATTTCATGAGTAGATCAAAAGTTCTGGTATCGTCATTCTGGAAGCTAAATGCAGGGCTCGCATCCCATATTGTTTGAGGTCTGCCCCATGGTGCACGTATAAAAATACGCAATGGTAATTTGAACAGGTTATTGCCAGGATGAGAGAAACTATACCATCTCTATCACGTTCATGTTAGAGTTACCTTTCAATGAGGTTTTGGAGAGGAAGGTATTAGTTACACTCTCTATATCAGTCATTCTGGCGAGGGGATGAAATACGCCGTCGTTTCCTTTCTCAGTTTGAGCGGCATTACTATTATATACCATATTTGATGAGAAGCTCTAACATCTTTGGGTCTTCGCGGTTGAGCGCTCCGTGCACGAGGGGTATGTGATCGGAATTCTCGTTAGCATTGGCCCCCCCCCCTTTTTAACAGGAGTCTCGCCATCTTTGGGCGTTTTCGGCGAACGGCTAACCGTAGGGGTGTGAGTCCACCTCCAAAATCCTGATTCACGTCGGCACCCTTTAAGATTTGTAGCGTGAAAAGGAGCATGTGGTCTCTGGTGATGCTGTATTTAAACATATGATTTAAGTTTTCGTCAATGAGGTATCGCGATAGTTCAGGGATTGCGCGTGTTTGAAAACAAAAATCCAACTCGGGATCTTCCCATAGACCACTTCGTTTCCATTCAATATGTTCCATCACCATTCGTAGATAGTCTAATCTTAAGTGGTCAATGCATTCTCTAGTTATCGCTGTGGCTCTACCTACCCCTATGTCAGCTGAATACTCTAAAATAAAGGAAAATGAACGGATGACACCCTTTCGAATGCATAATACTATAAGCGCTACTCTGATATGCACTTCTAACAATAGTATGGAGTATAAATCGTTGGGGTTATCTATTCCGTCCGATAGGTTTTTGTGGATCTCGTTGTAGCTTGTTACCGCGTCGTCGTTTAGTCGTTTTGAAACACTCTGGATGTCCAGTCTGTGAATTTATTTGTTTCTTTCCTTTCCTACCTGTAAAACGAAGATTTTCCTCTATTTGTGATTTGAGATTCTGCATTAAAAATAGGAGTTGTATCCAGAAGTATATTCACCCTTGGTTGTTCCGTTGGTGTATGTTAGATTCTCCAATTGAGAATCCCTTGTGTTTCTCCCTTTCTTTTTCTGTTTTCCTTGACCTGTAATACAATGTGATAATATTAATTGCAATCGGCGGGTTCTGCAATGTAAGATATTCTAAGTCTATTCACGTGTACTACTTCAGTTTTGTTCCTATCTCTAACGAGTTGAATTCTTGCATTGTCCTTTTTGAGCATCCTAATGATCAAGTAAGGTCCTTCGTATTGATCAGCAAATTTGTGTATCTTACCTCCCCTCAATAACCAAACGTAATCGCCTATTTTGAATACCCTTGGAAAGATTCTTTTATCAAAATAAAACTTGGTACGAAGCTTTGATTCAATTAATCTGTCTCTAGCAAGACCTCGTATATCGTGGATTTTGGTAGTTAAGTCGATCAGATAATTTTCATATGTCGGAAATTCATCTCCCGGTTCTAAAGGCTCATTAGATGGAACTCTGGGTGATCGTCAAGATACGAGTTCGGAAGGTGTGAACTTTGTCCCTTCGTGCCAAGAAATATTATAGCTTCAAGTTGCTCAATCCAACCAAGTATCCCACTCTTCTTCTTTGCTGATAAATGCCTTCAAGTATTCTCCGAGCACGTGATGCGATCGCTCGAGTGATCCGTTCGACTGAGGGTGATAACTCGAGGTACGTTACTGTTGAATTTTGAATTTCTTCGCAACTCTTTTCATCAGGTTACTGAGGAAATTTGTTCCTTGGTCGGTAAGTATAGCTACTGGAGCTCCGAAGGTACAGATGAATCTTTTTATTAAAGCATCTGCAACCGATTTAGCTGTAGCGTCTGGGAGTGCTATAGCTAGGCAGTACTTTGTTGATAAACATTGTATGGTCAGTATATTATCATGGCCATTTTTAGTCCGCGGGAAAGGACCAACAATGTCCATTGCTATTTTTTGGAAAGCAACAGTAGGAGCATCGGTTATAACCATAGGGTTTTTTGTTTCCACTCTACCCAATTTCTTCAATTGGCAGGGAAAACAACGTTGAATAAATTGTTGGAGTCGATCTTTACATCTTCCTAATTATAATTATGTCTCAATCGTTTGTACGTTTTATCAACTCCCTCATGCCCTCCATTCACGGATGAATGGGCTGCTTCAATTATTTCGTGTCGCTCTTCAATTTTTGGGTATTTTACTAGGCCCACACAGATGATTATTTTAATTTCCAAACCGCGTAGTAAATTTCGGAGCCTGATCATGATTTCTGTCCGAGGTATATTTTCTATGAAGTTTGATTTTACTACGCTGATCGTTTTTAATTGTTCTTGTCCGACTAGTCTCCTAAGATCTCTGAATCCTATCGTGAGATTATCGTCTATAATTTTTATTCTCTGTCTTTCTTCTCCTCTGATTGGTAGAACCAAGTGTAACTTATTGTTGTAACGGACAATACTAAGGTCCAATAACCTTGGTAGTTCATTTCGCTCCTTTAACTCCTTGGCTCCTGTATCGCATGGTTCTCCTGAGATATCTACAAAATATAAGTAATTGTTCTTTCTTATCAATAATTTTTCTCTGCATTATACAAAAATTTCCCCTATGATTCGGGAGTGTCTTGTTTGCATTTTAGTTATGGGGTTTCCTTGTTCAATTATCGCACTTGGCTGTCTTGAATCTCCTTCAAGGTTTTCAACTCCAATGACTTCCGTATCTAGGGGTACCTTATTGTTTGGCGTGGTCGATTCTGAGTCCGGTATGGCGTCATTTGTTGGTAACTCATTTTCCGGAGGGTCTTTGTTTACTGTCTGTTGTTCGTGAGGCTTTTCCTTATTCATTCGCGTCTTCTTCGCTCGTTTTTCGTTGTAATTCAGACGATTGAGGACACCGGTTCGAGTTCTCATCTCGATGGGAAAAATGGAATTTTCCGTACAATCGACGGGGTTGCGAGAGAAGGCATCTGCATTGGCATTTGTTGCTCCCTTTTTATGGAGAATTTTCTACTGGAACTCGCTCATTTTTATTCTCCAACGCGTTATCCTGGAGTAAGAGTCTTTAGAATTCAAAAACCAAACGAGGGGTTTGTGATCCGTTACAATGGTGAACTTCCTGACGATCAAATAATGTTGGAATTGTCTCACTGCGTACACCATAGCTAACCCTTCTTGTTCATAAGGAGAGTGGCGTCTTTCTGCGTCATTTAGAACTCGAGAAGTGTATGCAATCAGTCGATCTTTCCCAAATTCGCCTTGTGATAAAATACCTCCAATCGAAATTTGACAAGCACCGACCGTGACCCAAAAATGTTTGGAAAAATCAGCATAAGCTAACACCGGTTCTTCGCAAAGTTTATCCCTCAAAATTTCAAAAGTATTCTGTTCTCCTTCACCCTATATGAATGGAACGTACTTTTTGAACGGGTAACTCAAGGGTCTAGCTATTTTAGAGAATCCGCTAATGAATGGTCGATAATAACTTGCGAGACCTAAAAATTGACGGATATTTTTCACGTTTCGCGGAACTGGAAATTTTTTACTGCTTCGACCTTTTCCGGATCTGGTCTGATACCTTCTTCGCTAATCAAATGTCCCAAACACGTCACTTTACGTCTCAGAAGGTCCACCTTGTCTGCTTGTAGCTTTAAATTATATTTTCGACACCTTTCCATGAACAAAAAATATCTTTCTTCGTGCTCCTCCAAAGTTTTTGAAAATAAGATGACGTCATCGATGTAGGCCATCAGTACGTTTGATTGTAGGCCAATCAAGATAGTATCTACAGCTTTTCGTAACGTAGAGGGCGCTGAGATCAAGCCAAAAGGCATTTTTTTGAAGCAAAATTTTCCCCATGAAATTGCGAAAGCTGTTTTTGCTTGATCCGCTTCATCTACTTCTATTTGATGGAATCCTGAAGGTAAATCGAATACAGAGGAGTATTTTGGGCCTGATAAGTTATCTTAGATCTCCTGAATGTTTGGTATAGGGTACGAGAAAGCTTTTGTATTTTTATTCAGTTCCCTGTAGTCCAAAACCATCCTATATCATTTGTTGCCTTCACTGTCTTCTTTTTCCGGCACAACCCACACTGGATTGCTTTAGTTTGATTCAGATGTAACGATGGCATCATTCTCTAGAAGTCCTTTCACTTGTCTATTTATTTCTTCCCTGAATACAGGTGGTAGCCTATACTGTCGAGCATGTACAGGTATGTCATCGGTAGTAGGAATTCTATGTTTAATAACGTTTGTTGAGGTAAATTCTTCACCTGGTAAGTGAAAAACGTCTGCGTAGCGAGAAACCCATTTGATTGCAATTTGTTTTTCTTCTGCGTTGAGGTGATCTAGCCTGAGTGAGGAAATAACTCTTTCAACTCAAGACATCCCATCCGTATTGGTGATAGAAGTCGTATTCCGTTGTAATAAATTTCTCCGAATGCCTTTTCGTGACCGTTGAATCTTTCATAACCACAATTGAGATCCCAAGGATTTTCTTGTATTGGCTGACCAGCAGCAGTCGATTCCGCACGCCCTTTTTCTGAGGACTGCATACGAGGGGTATCCATTTCGTTATCATATTCCATAGATGTTTCGGGAGAATTCCCTTCGTGGAAATTCAAAATTCCTCTTGTGATGAAACCCTCATCTTCTTCAAGATCGGCTTCAGTATCCCCTAAAACTGCCTCATGTTGAACCCTTTCATATAATTCTTCGCGATTACCGCATAGGCTGTCGCACAAAATCAAATCCGCATTATTCCTCACTTCGAATATACTGTAACAGCGGTCGCAAGTGCTCGGAAAATTGTTGAATTCTAATTCTTCATAAATGATTCCTCTAGATATTGAATTTTGGTTCTTCATAGATGAATCTTCTCGTATGTCATCTATTTTATCCTTCAAATTATTTATACTTGTTGACTCCTCTGGAAATATTCCTGAATATTCTTTCGTTGATTCGCGTATCTCTTCTCCTCTAATGATATTCGTCTCATCTTTTTCTAAACGCACCTTTTGTTTCACTTCTATCGAAATTTTGTTGTTGCACTCATTAGGGTCGGTATTTTTAGTAAATGATTCTTGTTCAATCTCGTTTTCTTCGTGATTTGGATTTCTCGATTGATGTGCGTTACTGTATTCGAATTCCAATCCCTGGACATGATGATGAACATTGAATGTTTCTTGTTCAATATCATTCCTTATTTTCTCTTCTCAAACGGTTCTGAGACATGTATCGATACTTTCTCTGTCAAATGTCATGATCTGAGTGTTTCCGTTTGAAAGTGGATTTACCGGCGTGCGTGAATCAGGCTCGAAGGAAAAGATTTAGTCTTCAATCTCAATACAGTTTTCCGGATAATTAATTTTCGCGTCGGTTTTTCTGGAAAAGTCGCTACCCAAAATTTCCGATTCTTTTATGGAGAAATCTTCGCTCACTACACAAAATTCGATGACATGATCGCCGAGCTTCATTCCGATTATCCCTAAAGTCCTAATTGATTCGGGATTAATTCCCTTCGGATTTATAACTTTCTTGTCATTTACCCTCATCTCCTGAGGAAGACAGTTGATCTCAATCAGATTTGGTCCGGCACCCGTATCTATCATGAATTTTAATGGACCATCGAATTCAAACATGTCCAAGTTGATCGTAGGGGCACCGTTTATCTGATTCAAATGTATGGTTCAAGTTAGTCCGGGAGCTGGATAGGCTCCCGTATGCACTGAGAGCGCCGATCATGAACCAAACATTACGTGATTTTTCTCGTAGAATCCGAATCCGTCGGTATTTTTACGATAGGAGGTGGAGATCACCTTCAAAAACGCAATTTTTAAACTAAAAACTGTCTTTTTGCGCGGGCAAGGGGACCAATCTTCTAAACTACTGAGATGACATCCGGAACATAGAAGTGTAATTGAAAACACTCCATAACATCATATTCTAATATTTCGCATCCAATATACAGGGTGTCGAAGCCCCTTCGGGGTTGTTTGGTGCAATCGATATTCCGGAAACGGATGAATCGCTGAATAATTCAGGAATTGGGTATTTTTATAATCAAGTCATTGATGCAACTCACTTTTCCCACTTCTGGGCCCTACGGACCCAATATACAGGGTGTCGAAGAGTTGTAATACCCATCTTCATCGTATTTGAATTACTCCAACTCACGTAATAGAGTATTGGGCAGTGAAATTGATGAATCTCGATTCAATTTGATCCTCTGACTAGACATTCAAAGATCATTCCTCGATTTGGAGCATGTAAATTCCGTAGAAGTCATTTTTTTTCATATCGAATTGTATAGATTTACAATGCGATCACGTCAAGAAACTGAGATGTACCATCTGCGTGTGGTATGCCATCTCTGTAGATTTACGAAATGATCATGCGATGCGCGGTCTCTGATTTATCACTATCCAGAATTCGGAATAACGTTTAGTGCTTGTATTAAAATTATCTATAATGACCGTTGAAAAATAATCCGTTCGAGACTCTCAAATTTCGAAACAAAGACAAAAGTTCCAAACCAAGATCTGTAGATCGAAGCATTCATTCAGTTTTCAGAATGACTCAAAATCAATAACCTCGCAATTTACCTTGGGCATAGCGTGTTACCCAAAAAATCGTCGGCTATCAGGGTCCAAATTTGTTCTCACACATGTGTTTATATGTTTTGAGACGGTGTGAGTTCTAACGACTCAACGGTCACGATTAGATGATATGAGGAGCTCTAGGTTTGAAGTCACATCGATAATGTTCATAAACTATACAGTTTTCAGAGTTACCAGAGTACAGACGCAATGCATTACTGTGGATACCTGATGATTAATTAACCATAGACAATGTGGTATGAAAATGTGGTATGCCATCTGTATAGAGATGGCATACCACATTCAGATTGTACATTTCAATTTTTCGATGTGATCGCATTGTAAATCTATACATTTTGTTATGGAAAATAGTGACTTCTACGGAATTTCCATGCTCCAAATCGAGGATCTTTGAATGTCTAGTCAGAGGATCAAATGAAATCGAGATTTATCAATTTCACTTCCCAATACTCTATTGCGTGAGTTGGAGTAATTCAAATACGATGGAGATGGGCATTACAACTCTTCGACACCCTGTATATTGGGTCCGTAGGACCCAGAAGTGGGGAAAGTAAGTTGCATTAATGACCTGAATATATAAATACCCAATAGCTGAATTACTCAGCGATTTATCCGTTTCCGGACCATCGATTGCACCAAACAACCCCGAAGGGGCTTCGACACCCTGTATATCGGATGCAAAATATTTGAATATGATGTTATGGCGTGTTTCCAATTACACTCCTATGTTCCGGATGTCATCCAAGTAGTTTGGAAGATTGGTCCCCTTGCCCGCGCAAAAAACAGTTTTGAGGTTAAAAATTGCGTTTTCAAAGATGATCTCCACCTCCTATCGTAAAAATACGGACGGATTCGGATTCTAAGAGAAAAATCACGTTAGAAAACGTTTGGTTCATGATCGGCGCTCTCAGTGCATACGGGAGCCTATCCAGCCCCCGGACTAAGTCATTATGCGGTGGTTTTTCGTCTAGTCGAAGTGCTCGGGCAACTATTTGGCTGAGTCTCCCGACTCACGCCCGTTTGGGGGAGACCAGTAGCGTTTCCCGGATTTACTCTACCGTTGCGTACATCATTTTGAAATTTATAACAGTCTCGTTTGTAGTGCCCGTTTTCTTGCAATAGTAACATTCTATTCGAGTATCAGTGTTTCTGGCTAGGTTATTAGTCTGGGAGCTATTTTGAGGAATCGTACCGGTATTTCCTGTGGGACGAGGATGATTCGAGTTAAAATTTCGAGGTCCTGTATAATTTTGATTGGACTGCCCGAATGTAGGATTGGAATTTCTGTAATTCTCGTAATCATTCTGTATTCTTTTGTTAGAATTATTGTCGTAATTGTTGGTATTCTGATCTGTACGCGGTGGGTAGGTATTGTTCCTCCCATATTCCGTTGGTTGTCTCGACGGTATGAAGTTTGAATTCGGTGGTCTCGATCTATATAGTCTGCATAATCGGGTCTGGATGCGTTTCGGTCTAACCCATTTCTTTCACCAAAACTAGAGTTCGTTTTCATAAAAAGGGAACAATCCTTCGAAAAGTGGCCTAGTTTGTGACAAATCGTCAGACGATTGTGGCTGGATTGTTGGTACCTCAACTAGATGAATCTTCCTAGTTTCCCTCAGATTTCTGGTTTTGATTTCATCTTTCTTCTGTATTTGATCAGGTTCGCTACATGCAAACTCTCTCGATTTCAAAAGCAAGTTCTTGTGCGTCCTTGAAGTTACTAGGCGTGCCGACCCTTGCTCGTATTTCCCATCGTAACCCGCGTAAGAAGAATTTTAGGCAATCTCGGGATAACTCATCTACAAATTCAGCAAGATTTTTTATTCGTTCTTCACGAGTTCCAGATTTGATGATCTCTTTCTCGATTTCCTCAATCGATTCAGATAAACTATGACGGATTCATCGGATTTCTGTTTGATTTTTGCTAAATCTCAGGTCCATTCATGGGAAGTCTTAGGAGAGCCGAAAGCGTTTTCAAAGAGTGTGGCGATTTCATCGATGGTCTCAAAATTTCGGCCACTTAAACATTTCAAAGCTTCGCCATGAAGTTTCATTCGAATCAGTTTTGTTAATTCATCTTCCAAATAATTAGGTAATATTTCTTTTGCGTCGTGACATCCGTCTAGAAATTGAGTTAAAGTAATATTCTGACCGTTGAATCGAGGGCATTCTTAATTGAGATTCCTCTCATTTCCGGCAACTTGCCCGATCGGTTGGTAGTCATGTTTTTGTAATCACTAAACATCGTAGAAGTTTTGTGTTCTGTTTTGGGGTCGAGAAGATTCTTAACTTCTGAATCTGGGTGATTCTCAAGTTTGAAATCGAAGCTGTTAACCTCTGGTTTTGACTCGAAAGTTTTGTTGTCGAGAAATTTGTTCGTAGCTTCTGCGGTTATATATTTCGCGGAAGTTTGCGTAGACTCCTTTGAATTCTCCAATATAATCTTATCTTGCTCACTTTCCTCGGGATATGTAGGTATGATTCGTGAACCAATGATCTCTTTCTTCACAAAACAGTGCAATTGGTGAATATCGTTACCCTCGTTGTGTTGCTTTACAACCTCTCCGATATTATCCGGATTATTTAGATATTCTGTGACCTCTCAATGTCTTCCGTTTCTAGGAGGGTTGTGAGTGTTCTGATGAGCTGGTCTGGTCTAAGGGTGTTCTCAGAGTTTGTATTCGGGCTCAATGTCAAGGTTTGGTTATTCGTGCGTTGACGTTCATGTAGTTGGAGTGGTGTACTCGTAACCCTTGCGTCCGTCTATGTTTCAGGATTCGTAATTGTCTGGGGTGGAATTTCGCCCGTTGGTTTGGTTCCTTGTGGCAAAGTAGGATTAAATAGAGGTGGCCGGATCAGGGGTTTGATTGGTTTTGGGATTTCTTGAGGGGTATCAATGTCGGAATGATCGTTGACGATTGAACTCGAATCTACCGTAACACCACCCTTATTTCTGTATGTTAAGAACTTGTCTTCGAATCGTGAAGCTTTCCGTTGTTGGCTCTCTTCATCTTGACAAAAATCTGAATCAATATTATGTGTAGCTAAGGTTCTGTCAATCTAAATTTTGAGTGATTTCAACTCTTTGTCTAATCTTTGCAAATCTGTATAAGGACCACCGTTTCCAATGACCGTATTATACTGTAATTGTTGGTTCAAATATCTATTCAACGGAGTATCTCCTGAATTGACCTCGTTAGTTGCTTCACGATTTTTGGAGCCGCTGATATGAAAGACTGGAAATTTTTCAGAATTTTCGGGTGGGTTAAAATTTGAAATTTTTTAACATTTGATGGAATCTAATGTTTTTCAACATCTCCGATTTCTTCACTTTGTTTTCCGGCCGATGCACCGGAAAATTGTTATAGATAACACTACTGTTACAGAATCGTTGATCACTCTTGTGCCATCGCTCAATCACTCACTCTCATGCCTTATAATTATTAAGAGCAATCTGTGCAACCGTCGTGCGGTGTATAGTAGCGTTCGCTTGATAGTGACAATGATTAATAATTAACAAGGGCTATCTGTTCAACCGACTTGCGGTGTATAGTAGCGTTCCCCTGATAATATGAATAATTAATAATAATTAATAATTAACAAGGGCTATCTGTTCAACCGATGTACGGTATATTGTAGCGTTCCCCTCATAGTAATATTAGGTCAAACAATTGAATCAATCTCACTCAATAATAGTCAACGATTCTATAACTTATTTTCTAACATCCCCTAGTTTTGAGACAATAGCGGAGCTAACATCCTCCGGGAGTAAGGGAATGAAGAAATCGGTTTTCAGTTGATGATGGTCAGAATGCACGACATGAATTTGAGATTAATTGAGGATTGTCAAAATCGAGTTCCTGAACGAATTCCTATCAGGTCATTAGTTGAAGTATAATTTTCAAAGGGACTCGGCGGGTAAGCATCGTGAATCGGCCCTTGTCGGGTATTGGTCCAGGAGTAATTCTTCCCAGTTCCTTACACCAAAGTTAGTGGCGAAGAAGGTTCCTTAGGTCCCAAGGTCGCCTCTATAGTGTACGGCACCCTGAGAACCGTCTAAAAAACGCTTAAAATCGATGTTCCATCAACTGAATCGCATTTCAACGCATTTTGATGAATCGTTTTGAAAATTTTTTTGTATATCCTTGAGACTGTACCAAATGATGAAAAGATATTCTCGTGTCTACAACTTTTGATTAAGGCTTCTAAAAAAATTTCAGAAAGTTCAAAATCGGTTTTTGACACAGTTATCCACGATTCCAACGAGATTTGACCATTCCATCGTGTTTATCGAGTCATTTTGCATCGGAAATCATTTTGAAACATATTGTTTTGGGTGGTGGAAAGTGGTCAAAAATGTAAAAATCCGTTTTTTAAGCAAATTCTGACTCACTAATTAGCATCTCCTGCACATGCGCATTCTTCTACGTCTCCGAGAATATCTCCAATCGATAGCTGATGTAATTTCCTTCAAAATGACCACTTGAGGAGGTCAATTTGATGCAGTAGAACCCGAGATCTAGCTGGTCCAAAAAATCAAAAAATCCAAGGTACTAAATCCGTGAAGCCGCGGCCCCTTCAATGGGCCTGAAAAATGCGAATTTTGAATTGGAGTGTTCCAGAGAGGTGAACATGTATTTTTTATGTATTTTTAAGCGTAGAAACCGAATCCGTGGTCAATTTGGTTCCCAGCCTTCAAGATTTTTCACCCGACTCAAAAAACTAGCTCGATAGTAAAGGGTCATTTTTAGCCTTTTTACTTACAATCTTGGTGCATGACGAGTGTATAAATGGATTTGGATCGGGTACATATTGGATGTATCCATGTTTTTTCACGTATCTTGACCAACTGAGAACGATGTCGATGGGGACGATATCGTGGCTCGAGGATGAGTTGGGAGTGAGCTGTCGCTAGACAATCTGGATTTGGTTCTTCAGTCTCATTCTCAGGAGGCTGAATCAACTAGTGAATGTCTCACTCCCAACTCATCCTCGAGCCCCGATACCATCGGCATCGTTCTCAGTTGTTCAGGATACGTGAAAAAACATGGATACATTCAATATGGACCCGATCCAAATCAATTTATACACTCGTCATGCACCAAGATTGTAAGTAAAAAAGCTAAAAATGACCCTTTACTATCGAGCTAGTTTTTTGAGTCGGGTGAAAAATCTTGAAGGCTGGGAACCAAATTGACCACGGATTCGGTTTCTACGCTAAAAAATACATAAAAAACACATGTTCACCTCTCTGGAACACTCCAATTCAAAATTCGCATTTTTCAGGCCCATTGAAGGGGCCGCGGCTTCACGGATTTGGTACCTTGGATTTTCTGATTTTTCGGACCAGCTAGATCTCGGGTTCTACTACATCAAATTGACCTCCTCAAGTGGTCATTTTGAAGGAAATTACATCAGCTATCGATTGAAGATATTCTCGGAGACGTAGAAGAATGCGCATGCGCAGGAAATGCTAATTAGTGAGTCAGAATTTGCTCAAAAGACGGATTTTTACATTTTTGACCACTTTCCACCACCCAAAACAATATGTTTCAAAATGATTTTCGATGCAAAATGACTCGATAAACACGATGGAATGGTCAAATCTCGTTGGAATCGTGGATAACTGTGTCAAAAACCGATTTTTAACTTTCTGGAAATTTTTTAGAGGCCTTAATCAAAAGTTGTAGACACGAGAATATCTTTTCATCATTTGGTACAGTCTCAAGGATATACAAAAAAATTTTCAAAACGATTCATCAAAATGCGTTGAAATGCGATTCAGTTGATGGAACATCGATTTTAAGCGTTTTTTAGACGGTTCTCAGGGTGCCGTACACTATAGAGGCGACCTTGGGACCTAAGGAACCTTCTTCGCCACTAACTTTGGTGTAAGGAACTGGGAAAAATCACTCCTGAACCAATACCCGACAAGGGCCGATTAACCATGCTTACCCGCCTAGTCCCTTTGGCGAATTTCAAGTTGACCTGGGTTATGGGTTATGGGTTATGGGTTATGGGAGTGAGGCGGGAGAATTGGTACGCTAGGATATTAAGAGTTCCGAGTTCAGTCGAAACGTGATTGGTGAGGTTGAAGAACTCGTGTATGATGTACCTCTTTCTGTCGAGTCACAGTATAGTAATAGATACCTTTCGCTGTCTGAATGGAATATATTCTTATGATATATTATTCGGACGTTGGTTACTCACTTTACTCGTTCTCTGCTGATGGTGATGGCAAATACGAAGTCAATAAGGGAAACTGCTTCAATCTCTCTCGATGTGGTTCATTTGTCCTTTATATGTTGAATGTTGAGAAATTTGACAGTTGAATTGTTCTCGGCGATATTTAAGATCTCCAGAATTCTGATCACTGAAAAAGAACGGTATCGAATTCACAATACCCATCTATCGATCTTGATTCTTTGATCGAGATATTGGTCTCGATATTTCACTTGCTTCACACTCAGTCGGATTTGAAATAACACAGATATTGATTCAAAATAACTCAAATTCAGTATCGATCTTGATCCTTCGATCGAGATATTGGTCCCGATATTTCACTTGCTGCACATTCAGTCGGATTCGGAATAACCCAGATATTGATTCAAGATCACTTAAATTCAGTATCGATCTTGATCCTTTGATCGAGATATTGGTCTCGATATTTCACGTGCTTCACAAAACGTTCAACTTCACACGATCACAAGTAAACACAAATACTGGTCTCGTTTCCTGATCGAGATCACACCAGACGCACACAATATTCAATCTCGAGACGATGAGAGAATGGCACAGGATCGAAAAAACTGACCGACGAGTGGACCGTCACCGAGAAAAACTGATGGGAAACTGAGCTGCTGCGCCCTTCTGCAGCCTCTTTCATACCGAATTTAGGAATTCTCGGAATTCGGTGGTGGAAGGGTTTCTATTCGACGATTCGAAGAATTCAAGGTTTTTTTTTTGGTAGGGAAAAATCAATAACTTAGATCTCGGGGGGGGGGGGGGGGTCAAAAAGTCGATGCGCAGCAGGTGCGTGTACTGAACATAGGCCGAGCCAAGACGGACATAACTGTCTAGATGCATAGCATGTAACACCTCGTTGCGAGGAATTGAGGCTCGGCGCGATTCATCTCGACAGTGGACCCGCGATGTTCTCTCCGTCCCTTGCCTAGTCCATTACTATTTCTATCACCCTTCGGTCCCTCGTCATTCTGTCGCACTTTTCGTCTACTCGCTTTCACTTTCTATTTTGCTTCGACCGTTCGAGGTTCAAGCGAAAAAACTGTATTACATTCATCTCATCTCCTCAACTCAAAACATGCACAATATCCACGCATAACATAGTACATTCATTCAGTACACACACTACACAATCACATTCATATGTTACATTCAGTTAATACGCACACTACATGAGTACATTCAAACATAACATTCATTCAATACACAAGTTACATGATTACACTCAGTCAGTACACACACTACAATATTAACATTCAAACATTACATTCATTCAACACGGATACATTGGTATACATTCAATACACGTACTACAATATTAACATTCAAACATTACAATTATTCAACACGCATACATTTGCATACATTCAATACACATACTACAATATTAACATCTAAACATCACATTTATTCAACATGCATACCATTTGTATACATTCAAATACACATACTGCAATATTAACATTCAAACATTACATAATATTCGCGTACTGCATCCATTCAATACATACACATTACGTATTCACCATTCATACATCTCGTTTAGTCAGCACACATACTACATAAGTACATTCGAACCCTACATAATATTCACGTACTACATCTATTTAAATACACACACCATACATGCATACAATACATTCATTTGATACAATATTACATAATTGCATTTACGCATTACATCTCTTTAATACACACACGCTACACAATCACATTCATAGACTACATTCATTCGATTCGCACATCACACCACCACAACACGAGCCACATCCATTCAACACACGCATTTCGCAATCACCATTCATACACCACTTTTACTCAATACACACAGGTCAATGCTTCAACGCCCGCGATACACTCACATACTTTCCACTCTTCGTTTCCCGAGGCGCAGCCGTTACAGCCGTTACTTCGTTTTTGTACATAATTTCTCCAAGGCAGGTAAAATTAACATGGATGCAATGCGAATTGGGTGAGTGCTGTCTGTACCGCAAAATAATACAGCCTATCGTATATCTGGATTGCCTCACGTGATCTGAATTTTGTTGATCTTCAAGATTTTACGAGAATTCATAAACAAATAAGCACCACCATATTCCAGAATAGCGATGTACTGTACTGCATACCGATGATTTTTTCCAAAAATATCAGTTTGTAATATTCAAACGAAGAAACGTATCATACGTAAGATCTTCTAGATTATCATTCTTCAATTCAGACAAAATTTGATCTCATCGTAATCACTAAAAACAATGGTGTCGGGAAATAGTTCCATAGCGTCTCCACCGTACGTTACCGGATGATCTGCCAGGCATTAGAGAGGAATTGCACTAATCCGACCCAGGCAGATGCGAAAAGCTGAGCGGGGTTCAGTTCTTGTCCGGGAGAATATTTGTGGGCTACTGACGTACTTTCGGTATGAATGGGGGGATCATATTATGATGAAGTTGCTCCGCAAGCAGGCTATTCAATGAATGGAGCACGAGAATTACTATAAGAGAGTTATGATGCACGGTGCGCCCCTGGCGGAGATGAGTTTGACAAAAATGACAACAAAAACTGGAAAGGAGATGTTTCTGTTCGAATCGTCACGAATTGAACCTGATTTTGAGCGTAAGCGGATCAGCTCGCCGTCTCGAGTGATTGTCAAACTACAAACTTCCCATACATTGCTTATAGAGAAATTCAGTGACTCCCCGTTTTCTTCGCTTCTTCGTGGTTCTCTCGCAAACACTCAAAAGAGGTGGGCGATAGCAAAAAATGTCACGAACACGTTTTTATAGATTTTTTGAGGATCTACAAGATTATGTAGGTAGAATTATTACAAAACTCAAGAAGATTGCAGTATCATGGGAAAAAACGAAAAGCCCGAGTTTTTCAAAACTTTGCGCTTTCTGCTCATTCTCTACTATTTCCTTCACCACAATCAAGAAAGCCTGAGTTTGTCAATTAATCTCACTACTAGCGGTATTGCCTTGCTCGCTAACGCTCGCTCGGCTTCACTTTATTCGGAGGGTTCGACTTTTAGAAATTTATCAGAGTTCTTTCATAGATCTCTGTTATACGTGTATCTTGCAGTTTCCAAGTTATGAATTCACATAAGAGCAAACAAGGCACCATTTCGTGGAATTATTGTGAAATTGAGATCAGCACATAGAAAACTTTTTCCTCGATCGCCCGACTCAAGAGCGCCCATGAGAAATTGCCTGGTAAGATTTTAGCGATTCTCGTTCTAGAATAGAAACTCTCCACGGTGTGCCTGAATTGATTTTAAATGAAATTTTCAGCTTCGGTCCTGGAAGTTTTGGGTTTCGTTTCTGCGTAATTTAGACATCAAATTCCTTGAAAAAGGAAAATCTTTCGCCGGGCCGATTCTGAGGAATGTCAATTGGAACATTTTTGGAACTTTTTTGGAACTTTTGCTTTTTAAATCTCTGAAAAATCAGTCTTGGCTGTGGATTCAGTGATCCAAACATGAATCGTCATACCTAGAGCATATTTTCTCATGAAAGCAAGTCTCTAGCCCCACTTGGACCCTCAAAAGAGTAGCCAAAAATGCTATTGCAGTCCTCGACGAGGCCCTCGATCATAAATCTCACGTGAAATCATTTAAATTCTCTCAAAATTTGCAATCAAAATACTGATGATATGTGTCTAATTCTGTATTTGTGCTACCTCGTCAAATACCATTTCTTGGCGTGAGGATGAGTGAGATTAGTATACAGTTGTGCGGGTGAATATTATGATCGAGAATATCAGTTTCTAGAGGAGGGATTTCGTCATGATTAGTGTTCAATGTAATGTATAGTCGCTTTGCACAGATGATGTCGGTAAGTCGACACACTGTTGTGCGATCATTCACTATACTATATACATTTGGTATTATTGGCAAACCGTTCGCATACTCGAATACTTGCAAGTACCGGCCGTACAAATTCAAAACAAACATCACTTCAAGTCAAGCCTATCTTGCCTCTGTCAAACTAGTATAGTGCTTCGAAAGTTTGCAAGCAGTTGATGTCCGCATTTGAGCTCTATTTGTTCATAATCGCGAATCATATTTGTTATAATCATCCAGCTCATTCGATGTCACGGTTCACCGACTCTATCATCGTTTTTTGAAGAATAATGTCGCCAAAGGATCACGCATATAGTCATGATGAAAATAGGCTCAAAGTTTGTCTCTTGTGCTTTCGAAAGAAGAAAAACATGTATGCCATTCAGAAGCAACTAAAATTGCATCTTGAGTCTGTGTTTGATCGTTACGTGGATATCAAAACTCTACCAGGTGCTTTATGTGGTGGATGTAAAGTGAAAGTGTACCTTTGGAAATCTGGCAAAGGGAATCGAATCCAATTTCCTGACACTGCTGAGTTTCTAGATAGTTCTTCGCCTACGGAACGAGAAGAAAATGTTCAATGCTACTGCAAAATCTGTGATATAGCGAGGACAACTCCATTCAATTCATCATCGCATGCTAAGGCCAGATTATCAGGTAATTTCTGGACTCCTGTACTAATTCTAAAAATTGTACGAGGGCTATGCCATGGATATTTTTGTTTGTATGCTTGCGATTGATAAACCATGACCTCGTCGTAGTCTGCATCATCGTATCTTTGTTTCTGAATAAAGCAACAATAATGTCAGCCTTTCCTGGCAATTATGCTTACAAGTTTTATATCGCGGCATTCACTGTTTGTGATGGCATAGTAACAACGAGTAGAGTGGGGATCAGAAAGCTGTATTAGTGAGGAATGTGTGTATAGCGGTTTCCCACAGTGCTTTGCTCTGATAACGTGCCAGCTGCTCGACATTCTACAAGCTCTTCTTTCTGAATATTTCTACGCGAATGCGGGCCTATCCCGTAGAAATGTGAAGCGTTTCCCACACGAGTTCAGTGATCGTGAGATATGGTGGAGCGTTAAGTTCGGGGTTTTCGGATGGAATTCTAAAGTTAAGGTCTACACGTTCGGCACAAATTTTTTGAATCCCTACCAATATTTGATATGTTTTCTTTACAGATGATTCAAGTTCACAGACACTTGGAAATCGCTGCTTTGATTGTTTCTCTCCACTTTCTCGAGGAATATCCCATATCTGTACTATAGAGTCTCTCATCAAGAATGTATCATCTTACTTGGAGAGTATTTCACAAAGAGCAAAGGAACAAGTTGCATCCAATCTTATAAAACATAAAATGCAGTCTAAATCTCAACTGATCCTACCACAATGCCGTGGGAAACCGTTGAATTTCATCAAGGAATCGAAGGGAAAATCACACCCTGGTAAAATGAGCAATCGCTCGTTATCTGTGGATGATCTGGCAAATATGCAAACACGTTTGAATCTGACTACTCGCCAGACTCATGGAATGGCATCTTTCCTGAGGACCGCTACTCAGAATAGAAAATTGATCGAACCCGGTTTGAAGACTAAGCTCATAGAAAAATCGCACAAACTAGACGACTTCTTTGGCCATGGTCAGTTCGAATTCATTGATATCAATGGGAAAGCTATCTCGACTGTGTCCAGAGTGGTAGTTCACTGCACCGATACGAAAGAATTCGTAAACTTTGTAGAAGCTCATAGAGGTTCCAAAAATTGTCACATAAAAAAGGGATTAGATGGCGGAGGTGGATCCTTCAAGATTTGCCTCTCAATTCAGTCAAATTCATGCTCAACAGATGTGACCGAATCGAAACGGCTGAAATTTAGTGATGGTGTGGTAGCAAAGTCTTTCAAGGACTCCGCTGTCAAAAAGATACTGTTGTTGGCAATAGCACCCAATGTTCAAGAAAACTATCACAATGTTTCATTACTGTTAGATGCATTAGACCTTGACGAACTCGGAGGGACGGTTGCCACCGATTTGAAATTGGCCAGTATCATCAGTGGGATAATGCCACAAAGCTGTACTTATCCATGTATTTGGTGTTATGCGAAGAAAGGCGAGCTCCACAAATGTTGTGAACTAAGGACTGTCCAGGGGAATTTGAGTCACTACATGAAATGGGTTGCAGCTGGATCTGTCAAGAGTGATGCAAAAAATTATATGAATTGCGTCAACAAACCGCTGTTTCCAAGTCAGCCTAACAGAACATTCCTGGAACTCATACCACCACCTCAATTGCATATCATGCTGGGCGTTGTGAATACTATATTCACTCATATGCACCGTGAGTTTGAATACGAATCTACAGTGTGGATCAAAAAGTGCAATGTTGAGCGAGAGGTGACACATGGCAGCCCAGCATTCAAGGGAAATTCCTGTAAGATTCTTTTGGATAATGTTGACTTGTTGCGATCTCAATCAAACCTTGGATTGGTGAAATACGTTCGAGCATTCTCGGATTTCAAGAATGTTGTGAGTTCATGTTTTGGACAGAATCTCAATCCGATCTACAAAGAATACATTGCGAAGTTTCGCCAAAGTTACATGGATTTGAAGCTTAGCGTCACCCCAAAAATTCATGCAGTTTTCTTCCACATTGAGCAATTCTGTGACATGAAGGAGAGGGGACTAGGATTCTACAGTGAGCAAGCAGTTGAATCAGTACACCATGATTTCAATATTTTCTGGGAGAATCATAAAGTTGCGAAGTCAAACGAAAACTACGAAAAGAAACTTCTTCGAGCGGTGTGCGCTTACAATAGCCTTCATGTATGAGATTCGATGACCCGCATACTTAAGACTTACCGATATAATTTCTCTGAAAGATTTGACGATCACGTTGAGAACGAATGTATGATTTGAATAAACAAGCCATTCTTGAATTCTTAAGAGTTATTTTTCGATTTCAATGGGTCCCCCGGGCCACCATGTATATCCTCAAAATAACGATGTTTATCAATTTACCATATTCCTAATATAATCTTTGATGAAACCCATCTCACGATACAAATCATGGTGGTTCTTTACGTGGAATTCACTGGGATGAGGATTTTAGTCACTGCTTGGAGATTTCCAGGAAAACTAAAAAGCTTATTCTGATGAGAAAATATGATCCAGGAATGACTATTGATGTTTGGATCACTAAATCCACAGCCAAGACTGATTTTTCAGAGATTTAAAAAGCAAAAGTTCCAAAAAAGTTCCAAAAATATTCCAATTGACATTCCTCAGAATCGGCCCGGCGAAAGATTTTCCTTTTTCAAGGAATGTAATGTCTAAATTACGTAGAAACGAAACCCAAAACTTCCAGGACCGAAGCTGAAAATTTCATTTAAAATCAGTTCAGGCACACCGTGTCTCCTATAATAATATTTCCATTGTGCCAACTAGGGTGAGTTAGAGATCTGTAACAGTTATGACCTGATTTTATTTTCACGCACACTCAATAACGCGCGCGCGCACACTCACACACACACACACACACACACACACACATACACCCGCACACTTCTACGCAACCATACACCCACTCACAATCGTTTGAATTCAGACTCATGCGCACACACTCACACAAACGTACACACACACAGACCCACCACACAACTCCATCCATCCACCCCACACACACACACACACACACACACACACACACACACTTACCCAATACCACCATAATAGGTATTCAGTCGAGTCCCAGAGTTTGGTCTTGACTCTAAACACGGGAAAGGTTCCCAGATTGTGCTGCGCAAACGTAAACGGTAGGTGTTGTTCAATACACAACCGAGACACAGTTGTTCAGCTACATGGAAGCTGTGTCAGAACTTATCCACATCTGCAAAGTTCCACACCACTGTTACTCCATATGAGCATCTACAGTAGTGTAGAATTTGTCAAGCGTGGCGTTGGAGCATCCATGCAATAGCAGCACTCACACTCATCCGCACGTGCAAATACCAAGACGGCTCAGCAGAACAACACGACGCGTTGTTCTGTTGACAGCGCACTAACAGTTTGCTGCGGATCCACTGACGGCGCACTAACAATTCGCTGAGGATACCCGTGCAAACTTCTATATCGCATTCCTTCGCAAGCACAGTGGATGCGGATCTCCCACCTTTGTATCAAGAAGATAGTACACCGCAGACAACAAGGGATCCATGGCATCGACAATTAAACACAGGTAACTCATTATTTTATTATCTATCATATAAAAGAAGTATTTATCGATGGATAAAATAACCGATCGAATACACATGAATACATACACTTATTCACTCTTAGCACACACTCACAACCATACACACACACTAACTTACATACACAAACAAACAAGTTGATTTTATTTCTGATAAGAATTATATAGTATTTATTCATACTTATTAGAACAGATGCCGAACTCGACCCAGGGAAAACAGTTCTGCATCATTGTATTGCATGCATACAGCTACAATGGTGCGGAACTGGTCAGGTATCGTTGAAAGACATGCAGCGATGGCATTCCCACAGGCTCAGAAGCGGCGGTAAGGAATTATCAAGAGATTCTTGTTCTTGTGGGAGGATGCCAGAAAAATCAACTGCAAGTAGAAAAGATGATGAAGCGGAGACAACAATGGATCAAGACAACAAAGAATTAGTGGGATCAACAAGTAACTACAGGTGAGTATTATTCCATTAGTTATCAAATAAAAGAAGTAATTCTCAATCAATGAAATACCCGGTCAAATTCACACAAATACACGCGCCCACTCACACTCAACACACACTTACATACTCACACACAGACACAAACACACATGTATCCTCACACCCACACTCACAAACAAATAAATCGACTTTATTCAGGCAAAAACTGATGTGATATTGTTTTTATATTTATTGAAACAGACATCGAAACCGACCCAGAGCTCAACAGTTCTCCATCATTGTTACAACATGTATGCAGCTACAATGGTGCAAAATTGTTCAGGTATCATTTGAGATCGAGCAGTGATGGCGTTTCCGCAGACTCAGAAGCGGTGGTAAAGGATTGATAAGATGTCCATGTTCTTGTGGGAGGATGCCAGGAACACCAACTGCATGGAACCTTCGAATGAGCCAGGTGAACGAAAAATATTGAAATTGTACTCAGGATAATATTTTTTTGGTAATCTATACAGTATATCTATATTACAAATGTTCAGTATTATATTATATAATATATATTTGTATTTGGTATAATTGAATAGTATAATATAGTATAATCGTGTAATATTTAGTTTCATTGAATATGTAAAAATAATGTCAAGTTGATCCTCAAAATTACAAATAAAGTCATAAGGGACGGAAAAATCAGCCGTCCCTTCCCTTTTGTGTCATTTCATTGCAAATGAGAAATAGAACTCACAACAATATTCGAATACCATTACAAAAATTGAGTAAAATAATTAGAATAAGGAAAGATAATATTGGATTTTCAAAAATTCCAATTTTCTTCAAGAATATTTCCGACAATTTCAAATTGATTGTAAGAAACATTACTCCTTTTTTCCTCATTCAAATCAAGACCATGACGATAGGACAGGTTCACTTCAAAATATTAGATAATTCTGTAAAATTTGATAAATTACATTAGAGTGAGAAATTTAACTTTCAAAATGACGTGACAAGAACGAACAAAGAATCCAACACTTGACTATCGCCTGCGGAAGGGTGCCTCACAAAAGTGCTGAGGTAATGACGAGTATTAGGTGTTCTTATTAGCTAACGGGCGGATCCTAATATAGAATTTCAGCCCAGTAGAATCCCTACACTCCTGAGTCATTCTACACATACCCTTTGAAGGTTCCCTGTTAGCAATGGCTCATCCATAGGATTGTATATTCTATTGTAAGCTTGAAATTATGGGCAACGAACAGATATACATAGACTGTCTTATAAAATGAATTCAATATCCTATCAGAAATAATTCGAATTCCCTCTCATTTATCATTCCATTAATGTTTCTTACAATTAACTAGAAGTAGCTGGAATAGGTATCTCAATTCAACTTTCAAATATTCTCAAAACAACTCTGTTCAATTCATATAATATGATCATTCAATCAATACTACATGAACTATGAATATATATCACCCCAATATATATACAAAAACACTCAAACAAATTCAGAACACACTACATTATTAAGGGCATGTGAAAGCCGACTTTTACCGACCGAGCGGACCGTACTAAGGGTAAGGGAGGTTGGGTTAGATGTTACATATATGAATATATGATAAGGGAGGGGGAGGGGTGGTGTGAATCCTCCCCCCTTCCTCTGCGTCATAATAACTGCGTCATGCTTATTGATGCATACGTAGATTCATGACTGAATAGCTATCTGCAAGGTACACTGATGATGAGTTATTAATGGAAAAAATGAAGGTTCCTAATCACATTTTTTATATACTGTCAAGTATATTTTTTATGTGACATCTAGTGATAATTCTGCTGAGGCTCACATTTTTTGTATATACTTGCATTTAAGTATATTTTTTATGTGGCTTTTTTGTTGAACCATCACTTTTACTCTTGAAAACACATTTTTGTACTATGTGTGTGTACACATTTTTGTACTATGTGTATTCATTTTTAGTGAAGTGATTCCTGCAGGAATATCTTGCTCTGTAACTTTTTCTAAGCAATTACTCGAATGCACATCTCTACACACTCTTGAGCTATTTTGTCAGTTTCAAGAAGAGAAAACCTGTTCAAATGTGTATTGATTCTGACACATCGCTGCCTCTTATTGGCCAAAGTCATGAATTCATGTTATCGCTGTACCTGAAAGGATTCTTTGTGATAGTATCACTATTCATGTTATGGCATCCATTCAGATTGTAGGCACAAATTTGACTCTATTTGGGACTCAAAACAATTCCAGAATTTCTTGCAAAGCAACTCCACAAAGTTAACCTGTTCCAAAAATTTTAGTATCCAAAGTTCATGATTTATATCAACCAGCTAGAAATTGGTAAGTACAGATAGAAGCTATGTAGACATTATTGGAGTACATACATTCATGACATTCCTTGAATTGAAGATGAAATCACACCGCTGGAATACAAATATCTCAACAAACATAATTAGGAGCTCGTGGCATACCCAAGATCAGCTTTCGCTCTCGAAGTCACTCAAGCGAGCTATTCTAAACAAATATTTCAAGGTATTCTTGTTGAAACCTTGAAAAGAATGATGAGATTCATCAGAGGGAACACAAATAACAATGAGATTCTGAATTCCACCAATGAATTCATGGTATGATGGAAAATATAAGTTTCCAATTCTAAGTCAAAAAAGCTCCACAACTGGGCCAAATTCCAACAGATTGAAACAAATGAATATGAAATCATTCCTCTAAAGTACAGGGACCTCAGGAGACACAAATTGGAGCTCACTGCAATGTCCACTAATTCACTTTTGCTCTAAAATTCACCCGGGCGCTCCATTTGGACCAGGTGATTCCAAGATATTCTAGTTGGAACCTGGAATAGTATGGTGAAATCAATTAAACATGATTCAGAGGTCAAGTCATGGCAAAAAGAATCTCAATTTCATCACTACATTCTTTGTATAATGGAATTTACCAAGTAACTTCTCAATTCCAAGTCACAAAAACTCCACAACTTAGCCAATTCTCAATTGATTCAAAGAAGTGAATATGAAATCACCCCTCTAAAATACAGGGATCTCAGAAGACACAAATTGGAGCTTATTGCAGTGTCCACTAATTCACTTTCGCTCTAAAATTCACCCGGGCGCTCCATCTGGACCAGGTGATTCCAAGATATTCTAGTTGTAACCTAAAATAGTATGGTGAAATCAATCAAACATGATTCAGAGGCTAACTCATGGCAATAAGATTCTAAAGGTTGTCACTAAATTCTTTGTAGAATGAAATTTACCATGTAACTTTTCAACTCCAAGGCACAAAAACTCCACAACCAAGCCAATTCTCAATAAATTGAAAGAAGTGGATATGAAATTACCCCTCTATAATACAGGGATCTCAGCAGACACAAATTGGAGCTCACAGTAATGCCCACTAACTTATTTTTGCTCTTAGAGTCACCCGGATGCGCCATTTGATGTAGATAATTCTAAGATATTTTAGTTGAAACTCACAGTAACATGGCAATATTAATCAATCATGAACCAGAGGTCAACTCATGACACTAAGATTCTAAATTTTATCACTACATCCTTTGTGGAGTGTAATTTACTATGTAACTTTTCAATTCTGAGTCACAAAATCTCCACAACTGGAGCAAATTCTCAATCAATTTAAATGAATGAATGTCAATTCACCCTTCCATAACTAGGGATCTCAGTAAACACAAATTGAAGCTTATTGCGAAATTCAAATATTTACTTTTGCTCTAAAAGACTTACCCGGGCTCGCTATTTTAACCAAATCTTTTGACATATTGTGGTTGAAACATGAAACAGAATAATTAGTTTGCTCTGAAATAATCATGAGGCCCCAACATTGCAGGAAAATTCTGAACTGGATCAATACATTCTCAACACCTATAGCAGGAATTTGGTGTAATCGAGAGGTTGTAAACCTATCTGATGGACACTCACATGTATCAGTAAAGATGGCATTTTCAGCAAGTTTGGTGGATGCATGACTTTTCTCTCAGTTTATTGATCAACTGATTTTCTCCTCTGAACTGTATTCAAGTGTAGGACTTCATTAATCTCTTGGATAATGCTTCTCTATTCTGTACATAAATATCTGATGTCCACGAAAGACAATTTCATACCTCGAAATGTTCAGATTTGGAAGACAATATCAATAAAGCTTCTTGCCTCGTTACCTCAGTTAATTATTGACTCAGTTCAATCAAGGCTCAGAAAGATAATCCTTATATATTCACTGTCGTGTGAACTGCTTTTCAAATCGAGGAGCCGAGCTAATAAGAGTATCAAGAAACAGAATTGTCACTTAGATTTTCAACACTTGGATTCGTTCTTTTCACATATAAACGAAGTTATCACTGTCTTTAGTTTTACCAATGAATGAATTTTCCGGCTCTGCTTTTATGTGCACGCCGAATACTG
The DNA here is from genome assembly GCA_029851415.1 of Eretmocerus hayati. Lineage (NCBI taxonomy): Eukaryota > Metazoa > Arthropoda > Insecta > Hymenoptera > Aphelinidae > Eretmocerus > Eretmocerus hayati. Next base: position 70,837,708 of record CM056742.1, on the reverse strand, counting down.
CGCGACAAAACTCACGACAGTCTGCGAGTACTCATTCATTCAAACAATAACAACAGCTGATGTGGGGGCTGTGTAGAGGACCTAACCCAACCTTACCTCGACTCAACCAAAGTCACAGCTCATGGGCCTTCGGAAAATGTCATCCTTCTGATCATTTTCTGAACTTTTTGAGGACGATCTCGGAAAAAGTACGTCCAAGTATGGAAGCTCCCGGATGCGATCTATCATTTAAAAAAAGAATCGAGTTGATTGGATGGATATTGCCTTCACACTTTGGTTTCGAAGTTAGGCGTGTGAGTATTTTTCAGGAAATGGTCAACTTCCAAACCAAAGTGTGAAGGCAATGTTCAACCAATCAACTCGATTCTTTTTCTGAATTATAGATCTGTCTTCAAAGCTTCCATACTTGGAATTACTTTTTTGAGAGTTACCGTAGATCTCGGGGAAAAAAATCGATTAGTTGATGGTTTGGGGTGTCGGTCAAAGTTGGCTTTCACATGCCCTTAAATACTCTATTATATTACACTTTACACACATTTACATAGATACACGTTCGAAAGCGTAAAAAACGATACCGTTAGGTGATTTCCGTTGAGGCCCTGAGCACAAGAGTGACTAACTCCACTGTGTACTCACCGAACACGGAAAGAACCAAATTACGGATTCGTGACCATACACAAAATCATGAAATACACACGCATACACGCACACACACAAACACTCATATCCTCGAGCCGGCCCCAGCATGCAGGTCAATATGTATATATATTGATGCGGTAAGTTTTCGTGTATGGACTGCCTCTCATAAAGGATTCACATTCACACACTTACACAACATATAAATCAACATAATTGAGCCACGGGCAGATATATGTATATTTGAATCCCTAAGAAAATCGCAATCGAAAATCAGAACTGCCAACTTGACGTACACATAATTTCGCATCACATATATATTTTATAGAGACATACATATATATACACACTTTACGTCAAGTTGGCAACATTGATTCTCGAACGCGATTTTAGGTTGGCAGCCCTGCCCGGGGGATCCGGACGGACAGGAATTTGCACGTGGCTTAATTATGTTAAAATAAAATGTCATCTTGCAGATCTTTGAAAAATCCATATAAAAGTATTTGCGACATGTTTTGCACCCATTTCTTACAAGCATTTGCGAGAAAACCACGAGGATGCAAAGAGAACGGAGTTGCCGAATTTCTTCTTGACCCTGGCCAGGATAAGTTCGACAAGAATGACAGCATAAACTAGGAAAGAGGTGTTTTCGTAAGAATCGTTACGAATTCAAGCTCATTTTGAGCGGAATCGAATCAGCCCGCCGTTCCGAGTGAAAGCCAAACTAATAATTCCCCATGCATTGCTTACGGAGGAAATACGGCCATTTTTCGTTTCCTTCGCATCTTCGCGGTTTTCTCGCGAATACTCACAAGAGGTGGGTTATAGCAGAACATGTCATGGATACTCTTTCATAGATTCTTTGAAGATCTACAAGATGACAGGGTTAAATTGATCGGGAAACTCATGCTTCCTTGATCGTATTGAAGAAAATTGGTGAGAATTAGCAGAAACTGCGAGGTTCCTTGCAAAAAAACTCGGGCATCTTTCCATGATACTGCAATCCTTTTGAGCTCTGTTATGAATCTACCTACATCATCTTGTAGGTTCTCGAAAGATCTATAAAAAAGAGTTCGTGACATTTTCTGCTATCATTACCCACCTCTCCTGAGTATTTGCGAGAAAACCGCGAAGAAGCGAAGAAAACGAGGAGTCACTGAATTTCTCCATAAGCAATGTATGGGAAATTCTGAGTTCACGATCACTGGGAACAGCGAGCTGATCCGATTTCGCTCGAATTCAGCTTAAACTCGTGACGATTTGCACAAACACACCACTCTTTCAGTTTTCGTTGTCATTTTTGTTGAACTCATCCTCGCCAGGGGCGCAACGTGGATGGTCGAGCCGTGGAGCCATCATAACTCTCTCATCCATCCATCCATCCATCCGTCCATCCATCCATCCATCCATCCATCCATCCATCCATCCATCCATTCATCCATCCATCCATGCATTCTTGACTGATTTATCCTGATCATTCCATCAATCCGTGTATCATCAAACCATCATCCATCAACCCACCCAAGAAACCATCAACCATCTATCCTTCGATCCATCCATTGATGGATTCATCCATGCACACATACTTTCACATATGCACTCATTAACGCATGAATTTATCAATAGACCCACGCATGAATCAAAAAATATTGTTTGAAAATTCAACAAATTGGTTGAATGGGAAATTCAACCAGTGTAGTTGGATATTCAAACAGCTGGTTGAAATGTTCGGTGAAAATTCAACCAATTTTGCTTTCTCGACGAGAAAGTATTGGATTGGTGCGGAAATTTCGTCATAACATTTTCTGGAGGTTCTCATTTCTTACCCTTTAATACTATCCCTATCCAAATGAGAAATAATCCATCTCATCCAGCTCGCCGAAATCTATAGAATTCGAAAGTGGATATAGGCAGCGCTCCCGTACGTTTACCCGCTCACAACCGATGCTCGAATCTTGCGGGATAGGTAGGGTAGTGAATACCCGTGCCCCCCCCCCCTTGTGCCCGTTCATAACCCGTAAAATTGAAAAAAAGTCAAATCTAAGACAGGAGATCGCCCGTATCCATCCGTTTGCCCGCTCTCATCCTGTAAGACCCGAATGAAGCCTACTTTGATGGGAGTGGCGCGCTTGTAATGGGTTGATTTCTCAATCGATACTGCCCAAAAAAACGAATTGTATTTCAATTATCTTGTAAAGAGTTTGCAAATATCTCGGACAAAGTGTTAAACAAGCTGAAAGGATAGTTTGAGAGATTGAATCAGTGCAAACGAATGTGAGATTCCATAATATGTGCTGGATTTGCACTTATAACCTCAAAAGTGTAATCGTCGAGACTTACATATGACCTTCATTTTCGTTCATCCTGCCCTAGCAAAGGTCTTATAAACCCTAAAACTGCTGTGTGTTATTCAAAGTGTGGAGCATATTTCCATGAATCCTGCGCCAAGAGAGCAGGCAGACAGAGTGATGGCTTTTTCAGGGAATGCTGTGGGGTGTTGAATAGTATGAGCCCAACAGAATCACTTTTTGATTCTTCTATAGGCAACTCTAAAACAGATATGGAACGAAGTGATACTAGCAGTAGCAGTACCGAAGTTTTTTTGATCTTATTTCAGACGACACACTTGGCATGAAGTCACTACAAACTTCCTCATCGGGAGGTGATATCGATGGCTCAGAGTAAAAAGGAACTATCTCAAAACGTAAGAGTTGAAAAGAACTATCCAAAAAATTTTGATGAAAGGAAGTATCTAAAAAAATTTGGTAGAAAAGAACTATCTAAAAACGGAAGAATGGAAAAGAACTATCTGGAAATTTCTGGTTGAAAGGAACTATCTGAATATTTCTGATTTTGGAGAGGAACTATCCATAAATCTTCGGTGAAAAGGGACTATCAGTAAATTCTTGGTTGAAAGTAACTATCTCAAAATTTCTGTATTTAGAAAGGAACTATCTATAAATTTTTGGTTAAAAGGAACTATCTGTAAATTCTTGGTTGAAAGGAACTATCTAAAAGTTTTTGGTTCAAATACTGTCGCCCATGGTGATTTTCCGTAGCTCAGCGACATGCCACCAATATTTTCAATCTTTACGTCGGCCGCAATCTAGTTCGAATCGCCATTCCGCCTTCGCAGTGGATGAGTCGAGAAAGTCGAGTCATTTCAGAGAGTTAGTTGGGATCCAGAATAAGGCCTTTTACCATTTAATCCGGAAAAATTTGGATTCAATACATTGTGACCAGATTTAGTCCTCGCAATATCAATTTCTACTCACAGGAGAGTTGTTTAGACTGGATCTTGCACAAAAATCTCGTCCAAATAATTTCCTTAATGATGGCACCAACTCGGAACGGACTAACGGTGGGAATCCACAGCCAATAAAATTATTTCATGAGAAATATGCACACTAGGGTTGGTCCATAACACGACACCTTAGCTTAGCTATGCAAGATGCATCGCGCGATATAGCGAAGACGCGTGGCGCGTACGCAGATATGTGACAGTTCAACAATTTTTCAAATAAACGTTTTATAGCCTGAAATTCATGGAGTTATGTTCTTCAAGGACATAAGGAGCTATCCCTGAAACGATTCAAAATTCATGAAATTCGACTTGTGATACAAAGTTGAAGGAGCCAAAATGCACTTTAACTTCATAACACTCAAACCATCAAATTTTTTTTTACCTCTTCAGGATACAAATTTTGAGTTGGACTCACGCCCGGTCGAGTGGGAAACTTGGATTTCGGCTCCTTTCACATTGTTTCACGAATCAAATTCCATGAACCTTTGCGCAATGATATCTTGGATAGCTTGTTTCCTTTTCAGATAACATAATTTCACATCTTCCAAAAAAATTTTCACTTTGATCAAGATACAAATTTTCGGTCTTACTAGACCTAGGGTGAGCTCGAAAAGTGCGTTTCGGCTTCTTCAACTTTGTATCACAAATCGAATTTCGTGAATTTAAAATCATTCCAGAGATAGCTCCTTATGTCCTTGAAGAACATAACTCCATAACTTTCAGGCTATAAAAACATGTTTACTTTGATCAGAATGAAAGTTTAGAGTCGTAGTATGACTGGCCAGAGCTGAGACATTGCCTTCTATATCTTTCGGTCCCGTCTCACAGATTGGATTCCATGATTTCATTTGATGTTGTTCCAAGGATAGCTTATTCCGTCCTCAAAGAACTGACTTTATAACTTTCATAACAAAAAAAAAATTTTTTAATTCCTCAGGATAAAAGTTTTGAGTCGGAGAACTGGTCAGGCGAGTCGAACAATTACATGTTCCCAAATCGAATTCCATGTCATTGAAGGACATAACTTCATAATTCCCTAAAATATGGTTTTTCGGCATAACTCATCGATTGATTAATCCTCACCCTCTTCAATTCACTTTTTTCAAAAGTATAACTTGGCGAGTATGAGTCTGTTCCTCAGAACTGATCGATTTTTACAGGGCTTTTACAGTAAAAATGAGCAATCATCTGAATCAACTGTATTGCATAGTTTCAACTCTTGAAAGGAATGGGATAAATAAGAAATTATGCCGAGTATTCTTCGAACAAGGCCAGGATCTTCCGGATTTGAATAGGTTGGAGATGGAATGATTTTGTTCAACCTGAATCGGATAGATTCGTAATACATCTCGGGCAATTTCGCGGGGTCTTTCTCATTTGGTGTTTGCGAAATCGAAAATTTGAAATGATAAAATTGAACAAATAAAAGACAGGAGTGGAAAACTTTGATGACGATTCTCCAAACTTGATATTTTTTATGAGAATGTAGAGGGAATCACTCGTTGCCCATTCGTGAATGATATTATTATGAATGATATGATGATAAAAATTGAGAGCATGACATTTCCAAATGTCATCAGGCAATTCAATTTCCATGTGAGAGCAACGAGTGATTCGCTCTACATTCTGATGAAAAAATATCAAGTTTGGAAAATCATCATCAAAGTTTTTGACTTCTGTCTTTTATTGTTTTAATTTTATCATTTCAAATTTTGCATTTCACGAACATAAATAAGAAAGACCCCGCAAAAATTGCACTACGAATACATCCGATTCAGGTCGAACAAAGTCATTCCATCTCCATCCTATCCTAATCCTGACGATCCTGGCTTTGTTCGAAGAATACTCTACATGGTTTCTTGTTTATTTCATTTCTTTCAAGAGTTGAGACTGTGTAATACAGTTGATTCAGATATTGTTCATTTCTACTGTAGAAGCCCTGTAAAAATCAATCAGTCCTGAAGGACTAATTCATACTCGCCAAGTTATACTTCTGAAAAAAGTGAATGGAGGAGAGTGGAGATCTAATTCCTTTATTGTGGAAATCAGAGGGTGGAATTCCACCTCTCTTCCGGCTCAATAATTTTAAGAATATAATATGTTATGTATCGAGTTGCCGAAAATACGTTTATTTTCAACGAAACTCGTGCTGTTACGCAGTGACAGCACGAGTTTTTTAAATGAACGCATTTTCGGCACGAGATGCATACAGAATTTTATGGCTATCCATCGTGGGAGCTGATTATCAACGATGGATGCGATGAAGTTGAATCATTTTTATGAGAGCATTTTGATCAAATACATGATATGTTTGTGAAGAACCGCCGCGATGTAAATAAAGAAGACTAATCTCGTTTCTCCTTTCTCTCTTTCTCTCCGGGCTTTCGGCAGCTGGGGAAAACACCCTTGTTCAAAGAGTCCTTGAAAGATTTCCTATTAACAAAGTCTCCTCAGAGGATTGATCCGGAGAAGCAGCATTACTTCAATCTTTGATGGGCTAGGGCTTTGTTCCTTTTCTTTCTATCTCTTTTTAATTGTAAGTGACCTTCTGTCACCAGACTGAAGAAAAACTGTGATATTTCTGTGAACCCATGCCCTTTATCTTATTTTATTTCAAGTTAAATCGTAAAGTGTATGACTAGTCACAATTGTGATATATCTATCCTTGACCAAATTATTTCTTAATATGATTTATCGGAATATTTATTAATTTTATATATATATATATATGTGACACATATGAAAATATGTAGGTGTATTTTGTCGCATGACGAATAAAGGATATCTATCTATCTATCTATCTATCTATCTATCTCTCTCTCGTTCTCGTTCGCGACTGGTAGCAGCACGTTATGATCGGCTCGACAGCTCTCGAATCGAAGGTTTGATCGAGAGTCTAAACAAATCGAAGCCTTATTTGAGCGTCTGATGGAATTGATTCAATAAATTTTATGAGGTGGTAAAAATTGAGGAAGCGAAATAAAAGCCCTAGAGTTTCGAATCGAAATATTGGCGATACCAGCAGTGAATGCGCATTATACTAGCCTTGAATAAACAGAGAGGAGATGGTTACCCACCCCGTTCGGGATAATAAGTTAGTTGAAAAAAGAGTGCGAGGTTAGAAAATCCCCAATTCAAAGTATATCCTCTCTCAGCATGAATCAGTTAGGTTCTCAAAGATTTAATCAGTATCATAAATCCCACTGATTAGATCAGTCAAACTTTTCCGAACCCATGCGGTTGACTGGTTGCTCCACCCCCCCCCCCCGCTCAGAATATCAATGAAATCATGTTGCCAATCATACAGACTTTCAATAGCAATGATTACTCTGATTTCATGCCAGATATCCATCGGCACCTTTTTTAACTGATGGATTAACTGATGAAATCATTCTATATACAGCTCTGCTCAATATGTGTAATCTCCGAAATATCACGAGATTTCCACGCGTCCCCGGATTCGGCATAGTGACGCCCGTATCTCAGAAACCTGCGAATCAGAAGGAAGTATTTTGGGATAGCCGAAAAATCGGAAAAATTCCAGAAACCGGACGAATTTCGACCATATTGTCCCGGCAGATATGATGATAGATCTAATATATATAACACCTTGTCACACTTTTTCAAAGAAAAATAGTCAAAGGCGTATAACACTGCAGAGAATCATGAGATCCCTAGTTCTTTACTGGGTTTCGTAGCGCTTCCTTCCAATACAGGACCAGTGGCCGAGATATTCCATGATCCCTGTGATTTGAATGAGTCAGGTACTCCCTCCAGAATCACCACTTCATCGCAATTTCTCCGCCGTACAAATCAAATATCCACGATTGTTCATAATTTGAATTTCGCTCTGCAAGGCAGTGGGGACTGTTGAAGCAGTATCAATGAGAATCTTGTATATCTCAGAATTTTTCTGATCTTGCTAACTCACTCTGAAGATTTCAACTGGGTCATTCCTTGTGAACGAGTTTCGATTGCCAGGACTGTACTGGTTCCTTTGCGTATGTTGCATGTTCACATACTCATATTCATGGATTACACCGGCCCACAAATTGAAAAAAGGTTACCTTCCCAGAGGAGGGAGACTTATTTTTCGATGTAAAATCGTGCGTTGAATCCGGAAATGCAATCGGTTTCGATCGTACACCTTCAGAATTTCGAGATATTTGATGAGAAAGATTTTTTTCTAGGCTTACTGAATTTTTTACCTCGGAATCAGGAAGAGAAGATAATTTTACGTCCAAATATGCATTCCGAGAGGATTTACTTGATCGATCCCCGTGAGGCACATGTTGACTACCAGTTATCGCCATGATATGAGTCGCCGAGACACTGTCTTTGTCCAGCGCTCGAGGTGACACTCGTGGTCCAGGTGGTCCAGTGCACGAGGTGACACTCCTGGTCCAGTACTCTAAGCTACACTCGTCGTCCAGTACTCGAGGTGACAGTCGTAGTCCAGTGCTCGAGGCGATACTCCAAGTCCAGTAGTCGGGGTGACACTCGTGGTCCAGTACTCGAGGTGACACTCGTGGCCCAGTACTCGAGGTGACACTCGTTGTCCAGTACACGAGGTGACACTCGTGGTCCAGTACTCGAGGTGACATTCGTAGTCCAGTGCTCGAGGCGATACTCCAAGTCCAGTAGTCGGGGTGACACTCGTGGTCCAGTACTCGAGGTGACACTCGTGGCCCAGTACTCGAGGTGATACTCGTTGTCCAGTACACGAGGTGACACTCGTGGTCCAGTACTCGAGGTGACATTCGTGATCCAGTACTCGAGGTGACTTTCGTGGTCCAGTACTCGAGGTACCACTCTTGGTCCAGTACTCGAGATGACAATCGCGGTCCAGTACTCGAGGTGACATCCGTGGTCCAGTACTCGAGGTAACACTCTTCGTCCAGTACTCGAGGCGATACTCCAGGTCCAGTAGTCGAGGTGACACTTCCGGTCCAGTAGTGGAGGTGACACTCGTGGTCCAGTACTCAAGGTGACAATCATGGTCCAGTACTCGAGATGACAATCGCGGTCCAGTACTCGAGATGATACTCGTAGTCCAGTACTCGAGTAGACACTGGTGGTCCAGTACTCGAGGCAACACTCGTGGTCCAGTACTCGAGGTGTAATTCATGGTCCAGAACTCGAGGTGGCACTCGTGATCCAGAACTTAAGGGAATACTCGTGATCCAGTGCCCCAGGTGGGATCTCTAGAGTCACCATGCCTCGAGTACTGGACCACGAGTATTGCCTCGAGTACTGGATCACGAGTGTCACCTCGAGTACTGGACAAAGACAGTGTCACTACGACTCATATCATGGCAATAGCTGGTAGTCGACATGTGCCCCACGGGGATCAATCGAGAAAATTCTCTCGGAGTGCAAATTTGGACGTGAAATTGTCTCCTCTTCCCGATTCCGAGGTCAAAAATCCAGTGAATCTAGGGAAAATGTTTTTTTATCATTTATCTCGAAATTTGAGGGGGGGGGGGGGTGCGATCAAAACTGATGGCATTTTCGGACTCAGCGCACGATTTTACATCGAAATGTTTCCCCCTTCTCTGGGAAGGTAACTTCTTCCAATTTGTGGGCCGGTGTCATATGAGGAATTTGTTATAGGCAATGCCGAGACTCAAAATTCGGCTGAGTCTCCGTCCGTTCTAGCCGAACAATGCGTTGTAACAGGTTCACTATGGCTGGTCTCAATCACGTTGATTCATTATCAAAATCAACTGAATGGTTAAAAAGTGTTCGTGATAACCACTTTTTGCCATAATCGGAGTCGTGATAACCGGAGTCTACTGTATTCAGATTGTGGATATGTCGATGGAATGGGCCCATCACTGAGTGCTGTAGAACGCATCCTCGAAGTGTTCGAGAGATCGCGTGACAAATAGAAGCCCATATGCAGATACATACACATGCGAAAATACACAAGATGCAATCAAGAATAATTCACAGGAAGCGTTACCATCGCCAGTAGAATGTAGCGGGGTACCATTTGATAGGTTTCGAAGAGTAGAATGAAATAGATCAACTCTCACTGGGGGAGGGTTTAAGCTAGAAGAGATAAAAGATGAGATATTCAAAGAATTTCCAAACGAGAATTTCTGCACTATTACGTACAATATCTATTGTCCAAGGGAACAGGATTGAGTTGTAACATGATACGAGACCCACCTGTCCTCGACCAATAGGCATCTTGCATTTTTTTCTGGCCCCCTCAAGTAAAGGTTGTGTTTCCCAATGCAATTTCTACATTGTGCAATGCGAGGAAAAAATCCTCAAAAATTTTCTCATCCTGAGCAAATTGTTCCGAAGTCGAGTGCTTTCCAAATGACTTCGAATGACCGAGTCACAAGCGACGTTATGACGAACACGTCTCAGTATGTTCCATGCTTTCAGCATCAGGAAATCCAAAATTTCATTCATCCGATATACCAACTGTTCAGAGGCAGCTCATGACTCACACGGTGATTGACCTGAATGCTAGACTGCTCCTCGAAGAGGGTAAGATCTTCCTCAGGTTTCAGAGGAATTGGTTGAATCAATCAATTCTCTCGAGACCTTAAAATGGTTTGATCGTGTCTGAGTATCAATCTAGCATCCTGGCCAATCACTAGATGACACATGATAAAAAGTTTGGACTCCCGGATACTAATAGCATGAGGCATGATGAGACATGTGTCGCTATGACGTTATTCGAGGTTCGAACGCTTGGAGTGATTTTGAAGTCACTCTACTTTGGAACAATTTGCTCAAGATGGGAAAATTTTTGAGAATTTCCCCTCAAATCGCATAATGTTCAACTGACATTACCTTGGAATACACAACCTTTACTTGAAGGGTTCAAAAAGAATGCAAGATGCCTATTTCATCCTACCGTAATCACATTCATAGAATTCATTCCCGCACCCTTCGCAACAGTTGTTCGTTGCAATCACGACTAACTCTGGGATTCAATCTATTTCTTCAGAGATCTAGGTGCTCACGTGGATGGATTCATTGCCGTAGTTGCCCATTCTATCGTCATCAGGCCGTCTGATGATTCGAAGATTCAAGGGAGAACAGCTGACGTGATGTTGGCTGCACATTATGCGTCTGAAGTGGCTCTCAGACTTCTGCGACCTGGAACTGAAGTGAGTATTTCGAGGACGAGCCAATAATTTACATCAACATTGAATAATTCGTTTACCTCTAACTGATAGTACAGAGATACCCATACCCTCTGTGTCCCCGGACCGAATTTGAATGAACCTAGAGACTCTTATGCCAATCTTCCCTTTGAACAGTATCATTCAGTGTAGGTCTACATTTGATTGTAACGAGCCCCATTGAAGTCCGATTCTCAGAGAAGTAGTGAATTTCGCACCAAGCTCATGAGGTTGTAGATCCCTCGGAAGCGGGTAACCACGCGAACGAGGCGCAAATACTACGTTTTGCGATTTTACGAACACCCAAACATCGAAGAATCGCATAATACTACATTTCGATACAATGGTGTAACGTTTCACTCGCGTCCGAGTGATGGGTTTTCGGCCCGAGCCGCAGACGAGGGTCGGAATCATTACGAGGATGCGAATAATAAGTTTCACGCCCGTGTATCTAACTATTTTTCTCGATGAAGTGTGAGTGAAAGTCGACAAACAGTGCGCAAAGAAATTAGTATATGACGAAACGACTTCAATTCTTTACGCACTGACGAGAATTTTTACACACGAGGGTAACAACCTGGAGCACTGTTGAGATACTTCACGCACGAGCGTACGCGAGTGCGTAAAGCATCCCAACAGTGCGCAAAGTGTTAGTTGAGAGTGTAAAGTTCTCGACAGTGCGTGATGTATCGAAGTCGTTGCGTATCCTATTTTTCGAAATCGATGTGCGTGAAGTTAGTGTCTCACGCACTGAAAAATGATCTCCACGCACTAATTTCACGCATATGATTTCGAAACAGTATATTACGAAACAAGGGCGTGAAACGTTTCATTGGCGTTAGAGTGATGGGTTTTCGGCCCGAGCCGCAGGTGAGGGTCGGAATCATCACGAGGATGCGAATAATATGTCTTCCGCCCGTAAATCTAACTATAATTTTTGATGAACTGTAAGTAAAAGTCCACAAACTGTGCGCAGAGTGCACCTCTACGCTTAGTGTATCGGGAAGTATAGTTAGGTACACGGGCGTAGACAGTACATGTCGATACAAGGGTATAAAAAGTTTTATTCGCGTCCGAGTGATGGGTCTCCGACCCGAGCCGCAGGCGAAGGTCGGAATCATCACAAGGATGCGAATGATAGGTTTCACGCCTGTGTATCTAACTATACTCTTCGATACACTGAGCGTCAAAGTGCACTTTGCGCACAGTTTGCCGACTTTTACTCACAGTTCATCGAAAAGTATAGTTAGATTCACGGGCGTAAGACCTATCATTCGCATCCTTGTGATGATTGCGACCCTCGCCTGCGGCTCGGGCCGGAAACCTGTCACTCGGATGCAAATAAAACGTTTCACGACTTTGTATTGAAATGTACTATTTCGATGAACTGTCAGTGGAAGTCGACAAACTGTACGCAAAGTGCACTCTTACGCACAGTGTATCGATAACCTATTTCTCACATCCTCGTGATGATTCCAAACTTCACCTGCGACTCGAGCCGGGAACCCATCACTCGAATGCGAATAAAACGTCTTACACCCCTGTATCTAAATGTACTGATTACAAAACGACTTCGATACTTCACGCACGAGGGTAACATATTTATGCATGGTTACTCGAGTGTGCAAAGTTTCTGACAGTGCGTAGAGTGTCAGAGTGTTTTCGTACGATATTTCCTGCAATTCGATGTGCACAAATGTTTTGCATTACGCACGGGAAAAATGGTCTCCTCGCACTAACTTCACGCAGGTTATTGTAAAAAAATTCTCACGTTATTGCGTGCGCAAAACTGTACGTAAAGTGAACTTTCTATGCATGATATCCGTGCAGGAGGTAATACGACACAGCTTTGTCGTACAGATATGGATGATAACTGTGCGAGAAGGTGACATTATTGAACTGATCAGCGTGGGGGAAAGGAACTTTCTCACTATGTTCCAACGGAAATCAGAACATTGAAATTGCTTCTTCGATTTCAGTGGAAGTACCTGCCTTTCGGCTCAACCCTCCACTGGCTCCAAGCCTGTGGACAGGGATACGCCCTGTTATTGCGTCCTTGCGGACTACCGACTTCTTACCACTTGGGTGGAGTGGCAGCATTCCATCCAGTTTCGAACCGTGTGCCCCCCCCCCCCCCCCCAGAATCCAACCCTACGACGGGGCAACAGTTGGCGCGTAAGTGTGCACAACTGTGGGCTCAGCCCCGACCCTGGGTACCTTTGCTAGAAGCCCTTCGACTTCAGCCTTGAAAGGTCGCGGCCGAGGCCTCTTGCGAGGACACTCTCCCTGTTTTGCTCACGCACACAGACAGTTCACTGCTCGAGCACTCCTACGGAGCTTAAATGCTCTCCCACGTTTCGAATCAGACCACGGTCTCGTGGTCTAACCCGTGGAATGACTCGGGAAGCCAGAGTAGTCGCCACGTACTCACCTGTCGCGGTCAGCAGGTCCTTACGGCAATTCCAATTGAGTGCCCTACGGCGCTCGCGATGGACTCAATCCGTCGAAGCCCCTTGCGAGTTACCTTTCCCATCTAATTGTCAGTCTTGATTGGTATTAGCCCGAGAACCAGAGAACTCACGGCCTCTCGTCCCAGTGTTACACAGTCTCCACTGTGGACGTTTGACTGGTGCCCGTCGAGGTTCCTCATCGGATATCCTCTCCCACGTTTCATGAATAGATCACGGCCACGTGGTCTAGCCCGTGAAATAAGTCGGGAAGCCAGAGTAGTCGTCACATACTCACCTTTTGCAAACAACAGGTCCTTATGGCGATTCCAATTGAGCGCCCTGCGACGCTCACGTCGGACTCAGTCCGCCGAGGCCCCTTACGGGTTACCTCTTCCAATGTCGTCCTGGATTGGTATCGGTTCGGGGACGCTACTTGATGTCTTCGTCGGGTGTACTAACACTTTTCACGGGGAACAGCGCTACTGGGTGGTTTCGTCCGAGTACTGGCACTCATTCCACGTTTGCCCTTTCAGTGTTACACGACCTCCGTCGTGAACGTTAACTGGTGACCGTCGAGGCTCCTCATCGGATAACCTCTCCCGATGTTCGTTCCTTGATCGTTTCCGGCCGAGGACCGGGTACTGGGTGCCTTCACCGTAGCTACTAACACTTTTCGCGGTTTGCTCATAACAGTGTTTCTGTGATTCCCCGCCACCTCACGTTTGACTGGTCACGGTCGAGGGTCTTAGCCTCTATTCCCAGTCTTACACAACCTCCGTTGTGAACGCTTTGACTGGTCGCCGTCGAGGTTCCTCATCGGATAGCCTCTCCCAGTGTTTCTGTGCTTCCTCGCCACCTTACCTTGACTGGTCACCGTCAAGGGTCTTAGCCTCTATTCCCAATGTTACACAACCTCTGCTGTGAACGCTTCGACTGGTCGCCGTCGAGGTCCCTCATCGGATAACCTCTCCCGATGTTCGTTCCTTGATCGTTTCCGGCCGAGGACCGGGTACTGGGTGCCTTCACCGTAGCTACTAACACTTTTCGCGGTTTGCTCATAACAGTGTTTCTGTGATTCCCCGCCACCTCACGTTTGACTGGTCACGGTCGAGGGTCTTAGCCTCTATTCCCAGTCTTACACAACCTCCGTTGTGAACGCTTTGACTGGTCGCCGTCGAGGTTCCTCATCGGATAGCCTCTCCCAGTGTTTCTGTGCTTCCTCGCCACCTTACCTTGACTGGTCACCGTCAAGGGTCTTAGCCTCTATTCCCAATGTTACACAACCTCTGCTGTGAACGCTTCGACTGGTCGCCGTCGAGGTCCCTCATCGGATAGCCTCTCCCATCTGTAATTTAAGCGTGACCCGATGGTCGTTGTCTCGCCGTGATTGGGTTTTCGGAGGGGCATCACACCCTCGACCCTAGGGTCTCCTTACAAGTACTCGGGACTACAGGAGGGGCGTCACTCCCCCGGCCGAGCGCACGCCGCAGCGTGGGCCAGCCCCCTGCTGGGACGGAAATCAGAACAGTAGGATAATGAGTTCATCACAATTGTCATCAAAACTTGAACACTTGGGATAATCTATCAGTTGGTCAATCTTGTTAATGTGTCTGCCGAAGCTGAAGTTAAATCTCCAGGCTATCCGCTCAAAACGACCCCATGATTCCTTTGCCAGAAGGAATCATACTTGATAAACAGATGCATTCATGATCACTAATTTATAATCTAGATAGGATCTCACCACAAAGCCTTAATGAACTGTGAATCAATCAATCAATCTAACTCTGGTATTCATAGTATTTCGTAGGGTGATGAACGACTATGAATACCAGAGTGGGATCGTCTTTCCGGATGTATCCGGATAACCAAATTATCATAATGCATACTCCGTATGATGAGAACGTTTAACGCATGAGAATCGAGTAAGGAGAGGCAGAGGGACCCGGAGGGCTATTCACCACATCTCACGCTTCCTACGTACGAAGGTTCCCTACGTTACTTGCGTGAGGAAAAATAATAATGAACAATCCTAACCCCAGAACTCGTCTGCTAGAAACAGTCCCCGGACAGCTCTTGCTCAATTATTTCATCAAATTGAGTAGCAATGGAATCGAGTGAGGAATCGAGTATGGTATTTACATAGTTAATGAATTTCTCTGACTCAATTCAGTTTGGAAATCATTATGAAAAACAAAGAGCTCCCATACATTTTGTTTCCGGATTGGGAGTGTTACCTCGAACACGTTGACTCTGGATATTTTGGAAACTCACAAGACGCTCATATGAACAAATCAAAATACTCCAAGCTTGCTTGCAACGCTTATCAGCGCCATGTACCGTTCATGTTAGGATTTTATTTTCATCACGAATATAATCCGGATAAGTGTAGATTCAGCTCATTCTAAGGGACTAACTATTTGCATCGATTTGCTCTTGAACTGGGGAGGATTGCTCGTCGAGTTGGAAGTGTGATGTTTTCAGCTCTGTGTTTCACGCACGAGGAACCCATTTCATAATTTAAGCGTTTCACCCTCCTAAACAGACACTCGAGAACCCGCTACCTCTACATATATGAGCGCCGAAGATGAGGAAGCATCCCAACGAGCCACGAACTCTCACATTTTTGGTGAAATTTTTACCGAGAGTCACATCAAAACATGTGACCATGACGATTTTTCCAGGCTTTTCCAAGCGGCTGCACACAATCATCCCAATTTGGAACACCGCAAGCAGTATTCCATCCCAATCATGTACCACAATCTTTCGAGGTCAATGTCTATAATAACTGCATATAATGTTGAAATTTATGGAGAAAAATCAACCGTATATCCCCAATTACAGATATGATGCGCATTTTTTGATCGCACACATCGCAAACTCTTTCAAAAATGCAGTGAGTGTGATTCGACAAAATATGGAGACTTATCTATCATTCACGAAGAATATAGCTCAATCCAGAATCAGTATGAGATTCAGCAATTGAATCAAATTTTTGAGCGGCAGTCTGGATAAACTGCCAGCTCTCTTGCCGGTTGATGAGGAAACCGTCCTCTTTTCTCATTTCAGAGGTCAAATCGAGAGGATATCCAGAAGGACGGGGCTGCTACAAGCTGATATATTCAGCCTACTCACAACCAAAGAATTTTCCCCCTACGACTAGGTGGACGGTCTAGGGAGATTGGGTGAGCGATATATACCTAGTAAGGACAAATTCTACAACATTTTGACGGGTAGTTTGATATCCCAGAAAAACTATTCACACGTCCAGCAAATATGGTTCATGTCCGAGTTTGAGAATCTATTTGAGTACGCAGAACTTTACATGAAAACAGACATTCATTTATAAGCAGATGTGTTTCAAAATTTTCAAACAAAGCAAAGCTACAAACTTGACTCCGCCCTCTTCTACACGCTACCAGGCTATAGTTACGAGGCTATGTTGTCACATACTGGGGTGAAATTGGGACTGATTCGTGATATTGGCATGATTTACTTCATCGAGGTTCGGGGGAGAGGTGGCTTCTGTACTGTTGTTGGGCATTTCTCCCAAGCAAATAACAAATAGATGTTTGACTTCGACGAAACAAAAAAAGCGAGCTCATAACATATCAGGATGAGAATTCGATGTATGGGAAAGCGATGAGTGCAAAACTACCATGTCAGAATTTCCAATGGGATGGAGAAATTGGAAATTTTGATGTCAATGACATTCCGGATGATTCAGATATTGGTTATATATTAATTTCTTCAACTCAGAGGTGGTATAATTCCAGTCATGTACGTTGAGTTGAGGAGGTAGGTTTCCATGACGGATAACTCCAGTCTTGACTCTCTTTCTGACACCGAAACCTTCGAAAATATGTGAGTGTACTATATCATCTTCCATCCAAAATGAGAGCACAAGAATCCAGAATTACGCGTGAGATGGAGTGGATCAAAAGTGAGTGTTAGAGGGAACTAGCTATATATGATCTTCACAGCATTAACGATACCCACGAGTTGGTTCAGTAGCTTGTCCTACAGTTCCATATCATTTATCTCGAGGTTGTTGTTCATCGAGCACATCGATAATAATCTTTCTCGAAATGCGAGTTGTATCAGAATGACATGTTGGACTAATACACTTCTTGGACGCAGTTTTGCGAGTAAATATATGGACTATTTCGGAACATTTCAGCCAATGCGGTCACCGGAGGGGCCTGGGAAAAATCCCAATGAATTTCTTGTTAGTGCAATGTTTAAATGGCCCATGGGTCTGAGGTCCCATTAAGGATCCATTTTAGGCCCTTTTCTAGCCTTTTCTGGAGGAATCATAGCTCCAACTAGACTCAGCTTCTAATGAACTTCGGTGCGTTTTCTTATTTGAGACTAGAACTTTCGCGGAAAGAATAGCCCAAGATTAATTATTGAGCCTAGCATTTTGTGGGAGAGATTTGCTGAGAGATAGAGATAGAGATAGATAAGCCTTTATTTGCTCTAGTTGGCAAAAAAAATAGATATACACTTGGTCATATAAATTTGATAATTACCGACAATAATATCATGTCTGCACAATAGTACTTAGGAGTAAATAAAGGGTTGGGGTGCACTACTGCTAATAAATAAACACTGCACAAATATTCACTCAAACTGACCCTTTATTGCACACCGTGTGCACTCAATGGTAACCTCTGATTGATACAAGGATAGCCGAAGCGCTCACTTCGGCTGCGTTATTACAAGTGGTGCGCACTCGCTCCTGCTCGTGCGCGGTACCGAGGTATCTCATATATATAGATATAGTATCATATACATGGGAAGGGAGTGAGCGCTGAGGGCGCTGATATTGTATAGTCGACAAAGCTACTTTACCGACACTCCCTCCCTTTGTCGATCATGACAATAGGAACTTTCAGCGCTAGGAAACTTGACACACTCTCAGTGCTACAGGACTAGTTATTAAATAGGAAGAGGAGTTTTTGCACATATAATATTGACTGTAGAAAAATGGTTATTGATTTGGCGTGAACAAAAATCAGTCAATTTCTTCTCATTGTCGATTGTCCAGTCATTGCTGTCCTGAAAGCATACAATAGTTGATGATATTAGATTCAAAGTAATAAGAGAGAATCTCATTCACACGTGACTTCAGTCATTAGTTCTCATATCCATTATTTGGTCCCGCAACTTGACATGAGTGCTTTGTGGCAATGGCTTGGTCATAATATTGGCCAGATTTTCCTCTGTCGATATCCACGCTACTTTGACCATTTCCTCATCAACGCATTGCTTAATAAAATCTCCATGTGAGTCAGCCATGTGTTTTCTGTGCCCAGTATTTTCCCTGGCCTCTAGTTCTGGATGGATGTCTCTCAGACATATATCGAACCACTTCAGCTTATGACTTCCGTCCATTTCTGTACAATTTCGCGACGACTCATTGTCACACCATACTACTACTGGAAACATGGTTCGTCCTAGGATGTATCTGAATGATTTGTCCAACGAAATCAATTCTTGGCATGCATCACTCATTGCTAAATACTCCGCTTGGCAGGTAGGTAGTGTGGCATAGGAAAGCTTGCGACTTCTCCAAGCAATTGCGTCTCCGAACAGTTTTAGGATGTACCCACCAGTGGACTTTGAACCTTCGAGGTCTTTGCAACTTGCATCAGTAGGACCTTCAAATACATCTGATGTTGAAGTGTATATGATCCCCAGATTGGTTGTACCTCTCAGGTATCTGAAAATCCTCTTCACGTCCTTCCGGTTGTCCTCCGTGGGGCTCAACTGTTTTCTGGCTAGGTAATTCACGGCGTAAGTTATATCTGGCCGCGTGACATTAGCCAAGTACATCAAACTTCCGATGGCTTCTCTAAATGGAACTTTTTGCGTTGAATGAGATTCGTTTGACTCATTAGGAGCTGTTTTCGACTTCTTGTTTCTATGGTCGAGTTGACCTTTTTGCGTCGAATGAGATTTGTTTGAATCATTAAGAGCTGTTTTCGACTTCTTGTTTCTATGGTCGAGTTGACGCGTGATCATTGGCGTAGCCACGGGTTTACACTTTTTCATATTGGATTTTTCAAGCATCTTCTCTGTGTAGTCAGCTTGGTGTATTATCAAGCT
Organism: Eretmocerus hayati; assembly: GCA_029851415.1. Taxonomy (NCBI): domain Eukaryota; kingdom Metazoa; phylum Arthropoda; class Insecta; order Hymenoptera; family Aphelinidae; genus Eretmocerus; species Eretmocerus hayati. The sequence continues at coordinate 70,818,062 of CM056742.1, read as the reverse complement.
TCTCTCATCCTTATTCCTCTGGATTGTCATGCCCAGGAATAATTGGGGCTCTCCCAAATCTTTCATTTGAAGAGCTTGACCTAGGCTACATTTGATATCATTTGTCTACTGTAAATCATTGCTTATGATAAGCATGTCATCAACATATAGCACAACCACGACTAGTTTCCCTCTTTTTCTCCAAGTAAATAAACATGGGTCATGGAGGTCGTTTTCCAGGCCCAGTTTACGTGCTTCCTCTGAAAATCGCTTGTTCCAATTTTTCGGACTCGGTTTCAGCCCGTACAGAGACTTCTTTAGTCTGCACACTTTGATACCCTTCTGACTTTCTGGATTTCCTAGACCCTCTGGGATTTCCATCAAGACCTCTCCCTCAATTTCTCCATTAAGGAATCCTGTCTTGACATCCATCTGGCGCATATGCAAGTCCTCTTTATTGACTATACACAGTGCAGCTCTGATAAGTGATAATCTTGGTACAGGTGCATACGTCTCTTTCAGACTATATACGGTTTCATCCTTGAAGCCTCGAATTACCAAACGAGCTTTGTACTTGATATACCCATCGCTCTCAGTCTCCTTCTTGAAAATCCACTTTGAATCAACAATGTTAGATTTCGTCTTGGGTCTGGGAATTATTTCCCAAACTCCATTGTTTTTCATAGAATTCAACTCCTCTTGAATAGCCTCTTTCCGCATCTCGGAATCCGGCAAACTCATTGCTTCCTCATGAGTAGTTGGATCTCTCGATCTTGTGGCTAATAGGATATGTCCAAGCTCATCCTCCCTCAAGTTTTTATCCTCTGAAACTTTTGTGTATCGAGCGAAGCTGATGTCCTCAACTGCCTTACATTTACTTCTCGTCACAGGACCATCGCTCTTCTGGGTGTGATCATCCTGCGATTTCTGAACCTCTCCATTTGCATCAACGATTTCAAGCTGAACTTTTCGTGGTCTACCTCGTTCTCTTCTTGGAGGTGCGCTTTGCTCTGAATCAGGCTTCTCATTACTCATTGGTGTTCTTGTGGATCTTGACTCGTCAGTGAACTCAATGGGCTCTCGAGAAACTTTCTCTGTACATTGTCCCCTTCTATACACATCTCTATAACCCAGTTTCTCTAAATATCTCACGTGTCTGGATTCAAAGAACTTCTTAGAATTTGGATGCCACAAAATGAAACCAGTGGATGTATACCCTACTAGAACTGTTTTGATAGATACATTGCTGAATTTGCACTCAGTCTTGGGAAGCTTTACAAAGCTTATGCAACCAAATCTCTTCAGTTGTTGCACATTGAGTTTGGTTTTACCTGAAAATTTAGTCAGTGGAACTTCATACTTCATCGTTTTATGAGGAGTTATGTTGTATGTATGCACAGCTACCTCCGCGGCCAGTTCCCACATACTTTCAGGTAAACCTGAATCACTCATATAGGCTCTAATTGTACGCTGAGTTGTTTTGTTGAATCTCTCAGCTGTGCCGTTCAGTTCAGGAGTATATGGTGCTCTCATATAATGTTCAATAGCTTCTCGTTTCATAATTTCAGCAAACTCTCCTCCCAGATACTCTTTTGCTTGATCACATCTCATGTAGCAAACTTTAGCATTATGGCCCAGTAAATTTCGGGCAGTGACTAAGAAGTTTTCCAAAGCTCTGCCTGCTTCGTCTTTGGTTTTCAGGCAATAGGTCCGGGCAAGACGAGAGTAATCATCAATGAATGAGATAATGTATCTCTTTTGACCCGGCCACGATAACGGCTTTATTGGTCCCATGAGATCGGAATGTATTCTGTGGAGTGCTCTCTCTTCCTTCGTTCTATTTTCTTTGTAAGGCACTTTCTCCATCTTTGAAAGTATACAAATCTCACAATTTTCGATCGACTCATCACACTCCACATGTTCTAATATTTTCTCTTTTTTCTGTAACATTTTTGGATAGGCTGAGGATGGGTGTCCTAGCCTTTTGTGCCATAGCATGTCATCGGATAATTTCATCTCTGACTCGGAATTTTGTAAAGTATTATCATTCAATACATCTTGTAAAGTGTCCATAGATTGTAAATCATCAACACTGATGATTCGATTCAACACTGTATTGACAGACCCCTCTGGTATGTCATACTTTGAAGTTTGGACCTCTAACTCTATGTGTTTCGGATTCGACTCTAAGTTTGACTGTATTTGTGGATTTGGCTCTGAATTTGACTCTATTTCCATCTGAACTCCAGGATCGACAAGTTCCTCTGAATTCTCCCTCCCAATCGCAGAACCAGATTCAATTGATGATTTATGGGCACAGGGCAAACCTTCTCCCTCCGGAGATAACAGAGTAATACCATTAGAATTGACTTGCGATTGTCCAGGAAGCTCACCGTCGATTGCTATGAATGCAGTACATGTGTAGTCAGCATTACTGACTTCAGTAGGATTCGAGTCTCCCGAATTTTTAACTTGGAATCTAACAATCCAATTGGGTTTCTCTTTGAACACCCTCAAAAATTGTCTTATTATTTGATTTGTCAAATACTCTGAAAATTCCGTTATCAAGAACTATACTAAAACCCGCATCAACTAACTTACGCAGAGATAATAGGTTTTCTGAAATATCTTTCGCGGCGATAACATTCGTAAGTTTGATGTGGCTCCCGTGTAATCTACCATTCTTGAGCACAAGTTCTCCTCTACCGTCAATCACAATATCTGCAAAACTATTCTTATTTGCACTCTTGATAACTCCATTTTCAGATATCTTGAAATCGGTTAAGACGAAACTCTTATTCACAAAGTGCTCATTAGCTCATGAATCGGCTATGATTTTTATATGACTCATAATATTGTCATTGTGCATCTCACCCTCATCATCCTCGTACTCTTCATCATACCATTGCTCTTTTTCATCTTCTTCCTCGGGGTACTCTTCAGAGTAGTCCTCGTTGTTCTCGTATTCAGCCCTACGGGCAAACGGACGATTTTTGGGGCCTCCGCTATTACGGCCTCTGTTATTTCCTTTACCACGGCCTCGGGTTCCCTTATTATTCCCTCTGCTGGGCCCCTGGGAACCCCCTCTAGGGGCAACACGCCCTCTGAATGACTTGCCTCTCTGAGGGCCTCTTTCCCCTTGATGCTGTTAGTAAAGCCTCCCTCTCTTGTTGGGGGTCCTTGCTGATTAGGGACCGACTTATGAGGTCTCTTCCTCTCAGCAGGTCGAGAGGCTCTTGAACCCGGACAATTATCAGAAATATGGTCCGTCTCGAAACTGCAGCTGCGACAGTACCATTTATTTAATGGTATCAAGGGGCACTCATTCTGCCAGTGCCCGCCTCTATTACATCTGAAGCAGATGGTACCTTCCCCGTTAGAGTTTTGGGAAGTTGCTCTGGCTGCAGATGGGTTTGTCCTCTTTGCCAGCATATCATCGTCAATCTTAATGCGGCGCAAAGCTAGCCGCATCTCAGACATGCTCATTCCTGTCACTGCCATGTCAGGAGGTTCATCAGGACGACGAGGTTCTCTTTGCACAGTTTTCTCAGAAGATTTCCTACGACGAATAGCCTCTTTCACAGTTTCAACAGAGGAGTCATGACGACGTAGTTCTGGCATGGTATCAATGACACCTCGATAATAGTGACGACGTTTGTCGTCTTCGTCAAATGGTTTCGTATCACCGCTCAGCGCCAGTTCTTTAACTAGCTGATCAAAGCGTTCATTGAACTTGTGAACTCGCTCACCCTTCTTCATTCTTATTTCAAACAGAGCTGTTCTGATTGATGCAGAGGTACAGGCTATCTCACCTCTCCTGCTTTCTCGAAGTTTCTGTACAATTCCTAGGGGTTCTTGCATACCCAGTATCTTCATGTGATAATCCTCATCAATATGGCTGATGATAATTCTTTTTGCAGAATTCTTTCTCATCGCCACCTCTTCCAGTTTCAAGTTCGCTGACCCTTGGATGCTCGGATCTATCACATCCAGCAGTCCCCAGCTCGTCAGCTCAGTTTTCAAATTATCGAGCCAGACTTCATAACTCGCTTTAGAAGTCAGTTTGTAATTGCTCGTGACCTTCGGCATACGATAATTCCCACTCGTACTCGGATCAGTACGATAATTTCCACTTGTACTCGGTCCAGGGTCAGCGGTATTAGCCTGTGCAACTCGTGACTCAGACAGTTGAGACTCTAAATTGCTCTTCTCAGCTTGCAGCATGATTTTCTGGGCCAGTATCAACTTGTCGACGGCTTCTTTCATCAGAAGTTGGTTCTCTTGATCTCCTGCCATTCTTGGCAGTAAACACTTTGCCAGCGCTTGGGCAGTTGCGATGGCATTCTGTAACTCTGATGGGTTTGTTCTCTCATTTTGGCCTGTTTGGTCACTCAAATTGGATGGATTGGTCTCACTCATGATTCTCGATTGCTCTGATGTAGTTGTGGTTATTGCTGTGAATGGAACCCATTAGTCATTACCTGGTTTTGAACTCTCGATGATTTGTCAGATCTGACCTCACTCACTCACTCAACTCAAGTTCAAAATCTTCAAGCAAACTCCCTCCGGAGCTCTAACTTTTGAAGAATCCCTCTCAAAATTCACAGCACTCTATATATATCTTGGTTAGTCAAATATGGGTGGTTAGTCTTGTAAGATATACTTGTGACTCTTACGTTGATCTCTCGGATCAAGAAGACTGGCCTCTGCCTCAATCCTGATCCTCATGTACTCCAAGTACTCGTCGCCCATTGGGTCGTTTACTCGTCAGACGGATGGCTAATCACCTGATCCAGGATTGTGAAACATTCTCAATTAGTGTTCATCCTTTTACCACATTTTCAATAGAATAATTTTCTCATTGAACTATTGAACTCCAAAGGACTCACACCATCAGGTAATTCCTCATCCCACTAAGAGAAGAATGCTTCGTGCTTCTGAATTCAAGCAACTGCACGGCATGTTGCTAGAATCCGAAACGAGACATTAGATTTCTCCATTGCGCATACCGCACATGCACACCACTCGCCGTGCTCGAGCCTGAGTGTTAATTCGGGGCTCGATCGGTTCTGGGTTGATCAGGCACATGTACGGGTCACAAGTAGAGTCATACTAACATCTCTAGTCATTTAGCAGACTACACTAAACACAAGTTCCATCTGAACAATGACCCCAGATTTTACTGAATTCTCACAGAAATTTTAATTCGTGAATATAAACTCAACATGAAGAGAAAAAAAAATTCCAACGAGAGCCAGCTGTCCGAGTCTGACGGCAAGGCAGTCAAGACCGGGATGCCAAACTCCCGAAAAAATTTCCAATTCAGTGAGTAAATTCAAGAAAAAATTCTGTCCCTGGTTGAGAAATTCATTGATTTAATTTGACTAGTCACTTCATGTTCATCTCATGGTTTCTCATCACATAGAAATTATTAATCTCTTAATTTTGCAGCGATTACTCAGTCATCTGCTCGACTCAAGACTCTGTAGACGGATTTTTACTCTCACCCCTCTTTCTCTTATTTTTATTTAACCTAAAAAAATCTCTCGACATCTTATGAGATGAACAACCTCTTTGACCACAACTCATGATACTCAAGAATACTCAGAAGCATGGCCGCAAATGAGAACCTCTTTTGCATCCATGTATTCACAATACAAAAGCATGCATGAGACCAAGAGCGTTCAACATACTACGGTCCGGCCCGGGAAACTCATCCAAGAATCGCCAGAACTCCCTCCGTTCCGTGGAAACACGAGCCGTCATCTTGCTTGCAAAACGAAAATCATGAGTGCTCCACTTGCGTCGGCTCAAGAAGCTCAATACTCATGCGAGTGAGACCCCGGCGTGCACAAATACAAGGTATCCGCGCACACCACGGAGCCCGCCGAAGCAAGTTCGGACACGCGCACGAGAGAAATACCGAGACAGCCACGAGCACTGAAAATTAATGCACTTCCGATGCTTGTTATAAGACACCTCAATCATGAAATGACATTAATAAGGGCCCAAAACGATACAATGCATTTATCGATGTATGATTCTACTCGTGGTCCGCACGAGATAAATACTCTTTACACTTATGTTGTAAGCACGTGGCCGCCCGATCAAATCCCCGCACACAAGCCGCAAACAAGACGACAAACTCCGCTGGATCACTCTGTGCACCATGATAACATCCGATTCTTGGAGGTCCCGTATACTCAAAAATGCGAGCGAATTCACTCAAAGAATCCCGCTGCTGAGCGATCTCGAAAGAAAAATCGCTTATTTTTCCGGTGGCCGCGTCCAGACAGAGCGCTCGCGAGCGCACCGCGCGGCGCGCCTATGTATACGCTAAGTACAGGCCCGCAGCCCTGCACACTCATAGCGAGTCACATGGACGCAGCTACTTGCACGGTCTACGCCGCGCTGCTCTCGAGAACAAGGGAAAGCAACAGGCATAGGGTCGTTCCGGCTGCCGTGCCGCATCCCTGCTCTCTGACCGCGTGCTCGCCGCAAGGCGCCTCGCCCCACTATACGGAAGTCTACACACTTATTCTCGCAGACTTACCTCACAGATTATTCTGGTGGGGATTCTGTCGTTGTGGTGGAGATTTATCACCGGTAGTAGTATGCACAGCGCTAGTGTGTGGCCACTTCCCTGCGCACACTGCACGCAGGTTTCAGAGCACGGCGAGTTCTCGCCTCGTGCACACGCGCTCACGCACTATTTTAGTGCACCCCTTTTTACTCCGTGGATCGGAACCACGCTCACTGCTATCATATAGGAGTGGATAAAGGGTTGGGGTGCACTACTGCTAATAAATAAACACTGCACAAATATTCACTCAAACTGACTCTTTCTTGCACACCGTGTGCACTCAATGGTAACCTCTGATTGATACAAGGATAGCCGAAGTGCTCACTCCGGCTGCGTTATTACAAGTGGTGCGCACTCGCTCCTGCTCGTGCGCGGTACCGAGGTATCTCATATATATAGATATAGTATCATATACAGTACCTTTCATAAATAATGGATCAAGTGGGGTCTCACTAAGACAGTGATATTTCCAATATACTCTGTCGTACGGCGATTTTAAAAAAGCATCTGAAAGATCACAAAAAAATCTATCGATTCATGTGTTTAAAACATTCATTGCGTCCTTTTTGATCGCTTTTAGTCAACGATGAAAACCTAAAATATTTCTCCTTCAATCAATCACCTACAACTCAGGCGGGAGTGATTGGATCACAAAAATTCGCACGGGATCTTGTAGATCGTTCAAAAATCTAAAAATTTTGTCCCTTGTCAAATTTTTGTGAGACCCTTCCCGTCTGACTCACGAACTCCGAAAGGAAACTTCGTATTACATGGGCTGCTTATGGAGCTACCTAGCCTGGCACCTGTTCAAGTTTCTCTCGCTCTATTCTAGCGCAAAAATTCATCAAAAAAATATCACGGCACATGATTTCGACGTCAAATGATCTCATCTTCCAGAATATTTGATCAGATTCTGTCTTGATGGTGATCTATAGGGACAAAACTTGAAATGAATCAATTTTCCCAATAAAACTTGAGTAATCGAGGTTGCCCCCAATCCAAGACAAAATCTGATCAAATATTCTGAAAGATGAGATCATTTTACGTCGAAATCATGTACCATGACATTTTTTTGATGAATTTTTGCGCTAGAGTAAAGCAAGGCGAGACGAAACAGGCGCCAGCTTCGGTATCTCCATAAGCAGTCCATATAATACAAAGTTTTCTTTCGGAGCTCGTAAGTCAGACGGGAAGGGTCGGTCAAAAATTTTACAGGTGTCAACATTTTTAGATTCTTAAACGATCTACAAGATCTCGTGCGAATTTTTGTGATCCAGTCACTCCCGCGAAAGTTGTAGGTGATTGATTGAAGGAGAAATTTTTTAGATTTCCATCGTTGACTAGAAGCGATCAAAAAGGACGCAATGAATGTTCTAAACACATGAACCGATAGATTTTTTCGTGATTTTTCAGATGCTTTTTTCAAAATTCCCGTACGACAGAGTATATTGGAAATATCACTGTTTTAGTGAGACCCTACTTGATCCATTATTTATGAAAGGCTGTACATGGGAAGGGAGTGAGCGCTGAGGGCGCTGATATTGTATAGTCGACAAAGCTACTTGACCGACAAAAATGAAATAGAGTAATACTGGTGGAGTTCAGTTTTGAACCTCAGGGATGATGGGGAGATCTTGGGAATCAAGCTCGAGGAGGTAAACCTTGAGTGCTGCCTTGAATGATGAGAGTGAGGGAGAGTGGCGCAAAGAAGGGGAAGAGAGTTCCAGAGTCGAGCACCCCGATACTGAAAAGAGTATTCAGTGGTGGCGAGTCGAATCCTGGGGATGTTGAGCTCTCTTCCATCACTCCGACTGGTAGACCTGTGCTGATACTTGGTAAACATTGCAGCCAAATAGCCAGGCTCTTGCAATTTCAGAATTTTGTACATGAGAATGGCTGCAAAATAAAGTGTACCTGAGTCTGAGCGTAGCCAGCCCAGGCGTTCCCTGTACGGAGTGATGTGTTGATCCCTCTTAACGCCAAAGATATATCGCACACATGAATTGCTCATCCGTTGCAGTCGCGTCTGTTGTTTGTCGTCCGCATCTAAATACACTACTGTACAGTAGTCCAGGTGAGGTTGGACTAGGCTTTGAACTAGTCTACGGCGGAGAGTCTCGGTGGTACACGCCCTGATGAATCTCAGACCATACAGGGCTCTATTGACTTTATTCGTTACTTGATCAATCTGAGATTCCCATCAAAGTTTACTGTCCAGTGTCACACCAAGACTCACCACCGTATCACTGAGGGGGATCGTCACCCCGCCCGGCATCGCAACACCCGCAAGACCCATCTGCCTCAGCTCATTGATATTATCCCTTGATCCGAAATAGATGGCTTTGGTCTTGCCAGCGTTGAGACGCAAGCCGGAGGCCCGAGCCCACCCAGCGACAAGTTGAGCTGCTTCCTCGAGTCGAGCAATGCCCTCATCTAATTTACTCTTCTCGACGTGAAGATGAATTTGGAGGTTATCCGCATAAAAAACGTGCTTGATTGGTTGTCCGCGAAGTACTTCAGGCAGGTCATTTACATACATACTGAACAAAAGTGGCCCTAAGATGGAGCCTTGAGGCACTCCCAAATTGGTGGTTAGCCAATCAGAGTCACTACGCTGAGAGCGGATATTAGCGATTCTTGGGCCTGCTTTAAAGTAATCTAGCTCCTACTAGACAAGTGATAATCCACTCTTACCGGTGCTCGTTTTGAAGGTCATGGGAGAACCCACAATTCGACCACTGATGAAAGTCGATTATCTCAATTTTCATAGGAGTTACAGTCGATACAGGTTGAGCAGTTTCCTGAAGATGCCAAACTTTGAGCTCAATTTCAGAAATCGTTTTCTTCCTTCCAACGTCAAACCCGTGCGAATATGTTTTTCGATACGAATACTATCAATTAGAACAATGATCTAGGTGGGTCATTCAATTTTCGATCTCATTCAGCCAATTCGAAACACTCTTCTTCGACTTTTTATTCGAAATGACCTGGCAATTATGGCTCGCATATGCTTCCATCTAAATAAATCTGCACCAATCTGTGTCTAATTACTCCCCAAGGTACTCCCAAACATATAGAGAAACTTGCGGAGGCGAGCCTCGAGTTAGATGCGGTCTGGAGGTTCTATTTTACGAGTCAAATATGGTCATTGCTTCGTCCATTTGGGTGCAGGTGGGCGTGAGAGGGGCTTCGTTCATTCTGGCTCACGAATGAGATGTTGAGCTGGGAGAAGGATCCAGGTGCATTTTCCTGACTCAAAGTGACCATCCAAACACAATCTGAAGGGTTAGTTTGGCTCTAAAATATTGACACTTGCTTTCAGACTAGAAACGACTTGAGTTACATGTTTTTCAGTGGAGTGGCTTCAAATGATGACGCAGAGCCTATCTGGCCACGACATCGTGTTGAGGTGGTTATTTCCAGTCGGAAAACCCCATTTGGATCTTTTTTCTAGCCGCACATCTGATTTGTGAGCTGGGATGAGTAGAGTCCCTCTCTCGCTCGCCTGCGTCCAGGTGGACGAGTCAAATTGAGGCAGTGGCAGGAAGGGTTGATAGACTGACAGTAGATATAGAGATTTAGATTCAAAGATTTTCGATGAAGGGAACTTCATAAGTTTGTAAACAATGTGAGCGAAGAAAATGAAATCCATACTTGCTCATGACGTTGCTGTTTGGTGAGGTTTTGTTAAGTAATAGTCCAAAAGGGACTAGGCGGGTAAGCATAGTGAACCGGCCCTTGTCAGGTATGTCCCCGGAAGCAATTTCCCCCAGTTTCTAACCCCAAACTACGAGGAAAGCAATAGTTTTTAGGTCCCGAAGCCGCCCTATGTTCTGGGACAGCCTGGAAACTCTCTAGAAAACACTGAAAATCGATGTTCCTTGTATTGAATCGCATTCTGACGCATTTCAATGAATCGTCCTGAATTTTTTTGACATACTTTTGAAACATTAACAATTCGAAGGAGAGTGGTTTCATCTCGACAACTTTTGATTCAAGCCCCAGAAAAAATTGTTGAAAAATGAAAATCAATTCTTAACCCTGTTACTGTAATCAACTCGTTAGTAAACCATCTCATCGTATTTGTCGGCTCATTTTACGTCGGAAACCACTTCGGAATATATCATTTTTGGTGTCGGAAAACTGGTCGAGAACGTCAAGAATCAATTTCAAAGCAAATTTTTTTTCATGGAGTAGCCTCTCCTGCGCATGCGCGTTGATGCTCCTTCAATCTTCCGATTTTCAATCTATAGCTGGTGTCATTTCCTTCTAATTGACCCCTTGCAGAAGTCGATTTGATGCAATTACAGCTGAGATATGACTGGTGCAGAGAATGGAGAAACCCAAGGTATCAAATCCGTGAATCCGTGCTTCCTTCAATGGCCTTGAAAAATGCGAATTTTGAATTGGGCCCTTTCTAACATGCGAACATGTGTTCTCGATGTTTTTTCTGACGTAGAAACCGAATACGCAGTCAGTTTCGTTCCAAACCTTTAGGATTTCTCACCAGACTCATGAAACCGACTCGATAATGGAAGCTCATCTCCAACCTTTTTACACTTATTCGAGATGAATTGCCGGTGTATGGGGAGGTTTGAGTGGATTGTGTGCTTGATGCAACTATGTTCCTTAATGTATTCTGTTTAGCCGAAGACGATCCCGATGGCTTTGCGGCTCGAGAAAGCGGTGGGAGTGAGATATCTGTTGTTGGAGCTGGATTTTGTTTCAAATGATATCATATTCGTAAATCGGCATTGGAGGACTGATTTCATTCCTCTATCAATCACGAGTTTGAGATCGAATAATTGAGAAATTAACGATCAGGTTTGATCGTGGAGGTGTTAATCAATGGAAAAATTGCATATGACAGTCATCGAGAGAAAAGAGTCGCCTGGACCCAGATTTGAAGTGGGGGCCTTCTTCACAAGAGACACTCTACCAGCTGAGCTATCCAGGGCTCAGGGAACTCCTGTCTCGATGTCATGCATATGCGCGTCTTTTTCCCTTTGCCGAAGGCGCCTGAAATCAGGTTACACTCTTCGAATTTGACTCGTCCTCTCATGTTTCAGATGATATTATATCCGTAAATCGGCATTGGAGGACTAATTTTATTTCTCTATCAATCTCGAGTTTGAGATCGATTAATTGAGAAATTAACGATCGGGTTTGATCGTGGAATTGTTAAGCAATGAAAGAATTGCATACGCGGATATATGAATATAATATCATTTGGAACATAAGAGGACGAGTCAAGTTCGGAAAGTGTAACCTGATTTCAGGCGCCTTCGGCAGAGGAAGAAGGCGTGCATATGCATGACATCGAGACCAGAGTTCTCTGAGCCCTGAATAGCTCAGCTGGTAGAGTGTCGTTACCGGTGTGAAGAAGGCCCCCAGTTCAAATCTGGGTCCAGGTGACTTTTTTCTCTCGATGTCTGTCATATGCAAGTTTTTCATTAATTAAGACCTCCACGATCAAACCCGATCGTTGATTTTCCAATTAATCGATCCCAAACTCGAGATTGATAGAGGAATAAAATTAGTCCTCCATTCACGAATATAATATCATTTGGAACATAAGAGGACGAGTCAAGTTCGAAAAGTGTAACCTGATTTCAGGCGCGTTCGGCAGAGAAAAAAGGCGTGCATATGCATGACATCGAGACCAGAGTTCCCTGAGCCCTGGATAGCTCAGCTGGTAGAGTGTCTTCCTCGGTGTGAAGGAGGCCCCCAGTTCAAATTTGGGTCCAGGCGACTTTCTCCTCTCGATGTCTGTCATATGCAATTTTTGATTAATTAACACCTCCACGATCAAACCCGATCGTTAATTCCTCAATCAATCGATCTCAAACTCGAGATTGATAGAGAAATAAAATTAGTCCTCCAATGCCGATTTACGAATATAATATCATTTAAAACATAAGAGGACGAGTCAAGTTCGAAGAGTGTAAACTGGATTTTGTTGTTTAATTTCATATGCGAGTACTATATCGGCCAGCTTATATGAGGATAGCAGCGCTTCCTCGAGCTTCGAAACCATCATCATTGTCATCAGCTCTTCAGAATCCATTAAGAGACAAAGTTGTATCTGGTACACAATCCTCCCAAACCTCCCCATACACCAACAATTCTTCTCCAATAAGTGTGAAAAGGCTGAAGATGAGCATCCATTATCGAGTCGGTTTTATGAGTCTGGCGAGAAATCCTGAAGATTTGGAACAGAAATGACCGCGTATTCGGTTTCTACGTCGAAAAATATACATCAAAAACACATGTCCGCATGTTAGAAAGGGCCCAATTCAAAATTCGTATTTTCGAAGGCCATTGAAGGAAGCACGAAATCATGGATTAGATACCCTGGGTTTTTTCATTCTCTGCACCAGTCATATCTCAGCTGTAATTGCATCAAATCGGCTTTTGCAAGGAGTCATCCTGAAGAAAATCACACTAGCTATCGATTCAAGATACTTTGGGAGCGTGAATCAACGCGCATGCGCAGGAGAGGCTAGTTCATGAAAAAAGTCCGTTTTGAAATTGTATTTTGACGTTTTTGACCAGTTTTCCACCACCAAAAATGATATACTCCGAAGTGGTTTCCGACGTAAATTGAGCCGACAAATACGATGAGATGGTTCACTAACGAGTTGATTACAGATAACAGGGTTAAAAATTGATTTTCATTTTTCAACAATTTTTTTCGGGGCTTGAATCAAAAGTTGTCGAGATGAAACCACTCTTCTTCGGATTGTTAATGTTTCAAAAATATGTCAAACAAAATTCAGGACGATTCATTGAGATGCGCCAGAATGCGATTCAATTCAAGAAACATAGATTTTTAGCGTTTCTTAGAGGGTTTCCAGGCTGCCCCAAACATAGGGGCGACTTCGAGACCCAAAAACTGGTGCTTTCCTCGTATTTTGGGGTTAGAAACTGGGGGAAATTGCCTCCGGGACCATACCTGACAAGGACCGATTCGCCGCCTAGTCCCTTTTTGCAACCCACATCGAAACACAATCCTCATATGTTGTCATTGTGTATCTTGGGTCCACGCGTGGAAGGATATTGGTAGTAAAGGGTCCTCAACCACAGGTGTGAGAAATTTTGTATACAAAAGGTAATGAGATGGTTCGATGGCCCCAAAGGAGTTATAATCATTGTTTCAAATGGTCTTATATCATGAAAATGGAGTGTATCGGAACAATGCGCTTGCTTCATACATGGTATCATACACAGTACATCAGTTTTAGTACAACCGTCATAAGATACAGATATTCAGTCTGGAATATCTACAATACTGTCTTGTTGATTCTTAGTACGAACAGCGAGTAACATTCCATGATTAAGAACCAGTCATGCACCCACTATGAATTCTCCACTCTACAATCATCAGTTGTTCGATCATAATATCAGAACGCTAGTATAAATCCAAGATGATTTGGTCTATAGTCTGGTTATATGCCGTGGGATTTGTCAAGTTGAGGATACATCCAGTTATGAAGTCATAGAAATTCTGCAATTTAGGCTCAAATTTTATGTTGAATACATACTGTATTCTGGTCAATAGACCAAAAGCTTCCAAGGTGCTCGATCTTCCAAGCGAGATTTCCATTCCCTCCACTATTAGTCTGTAGTTCATAGGAGCACCGTCGACCAAGTTGCACTTGAGATGGGGTTGTTCACCCAGTCTCTTTTTTGTATTTTCATTCGGAGTATTCATTGACATTAAATCATCTGCATCCTGAAATTGATGTTAGATTAGAGGAGTTACGATTATTGGTTGTACAATATTTCGGAGAGCTGAATGCAGAATATTCCTCACGTGAACAATGAGCAGCAACTTTGGATTTAAGCATTCTCTCATTTTAGTTCTACCATCTTCGTCATCGATACTCTTTTGAAAGAAAAGATACTCTAGAGTTGGGATAACACTGGAGAGCAGAGCCGAGGACGATTCAATGACCTCTTTAATGTCACCTCAACCAACTCGGAAATACCAGCCGAAATCTACACGGTAGAACAAGATTTCGCATGCCCTTCATTTTCTGAAGTATCCAGAGCCATTCTCAAACTGAAGAACAATACAGCCCCTCTAGCTGATGGCCTACCTCCAGAGCTGTTCAAGCATGGAGGAATTGATTTGACGAAGAAGATTCACGGATTCATTACACTCATTTGGACGCAAGAACAGATTCCGAAAGACTGGAACAACTTCATCATCATTCCAATCCTCAAAAAAGGCGTCGAAACAGTATGCAACAATCATAGAGGCCTATCATTGCCAGTCGTGTGCTACAAAATCTTTTACCACTTCATCATCGGTAAACTAACGCCATTCACAAAGGAAATAATTGGAGACTACCAGTGTGGATTTGGGCCAAACCGATCATCAACAGATCAAATATTCACACTGCGTCAAATCAGCGGAAAAGAATGGGAATGGGGAGAACCGGTACATCACCTCTTCATCGATTCCAAAAAAGTGTATGACTTGATCATAAGATCCAAAATGCTCTCAGTCTTGCCTCTATCGAGGCTACCAGATATGTGAGTAAGAATGATCGCCATGACATTAGATGGCACCACGGGACAAGTAAGAATTGACGGGGAAATATCGAATCCCTTCAGAAAAGTTAGAAGGCTCAAACAGGTTGATGCGATATCCCCACTGCTTTTCAATTTCGTACCAGAATACGTCGTGAGACGTCTTGTCCGCAGCAGCCATGGACTTCGAATCCAATCTAACGAAATCGTCAAGCTGCTAGGTTACGCGGATGACTTAGATTTGGTGGGTGACACTAAAGAGGACGTGGTGAAGAATGCAAAAATCCTCATTGAAAGCGCAGCGGGAGTGGGACTCAAAGTGAACGAAGCGAAATCCCAACACATGAGAATAGATAGGAATAAGAAAGACCAAGATACAGAACCCCTCCGCGTAGGAAATCTCTCTTTCGAATCAGCAAATACCTCGGATCCACAATCTCTCACGACAACAACATACGAACCGAAGTCAACATTCGAAAGAGCGCAGGCCTCAAATGCTTCAGGTCGCTACAAAAATTACTCAGAGACAAGGAGCTCTCACGTGATACTAAACTGAGAATATACAAACCACGATACAAACGGTCGTTCTCTATGGATGCGAAACCTGGTCCATGAGACGAGACGAAGCAAGATTTAGAACATTCGAGAACAGAGTCCTCAGGGCTATTTCCGGCAGAAAATATACGAGAAATTGGGAACCTGGAGGCCCAGGTACAATCAGGGATTGAGAGAACTCTATCGCGACCCCGACATCGTCAGGGTGATGAAGAAGAGTCAAGTACAATAGGCGAACACGTCGCGAGAATAGAGGAGGAAACAACAGCTCATAAAGTTCTAGATTATACACCAATATCACGAAGAAAGCGAGGGAGACCAAAAATTAGATGCGAGCATAATATTCAGTTTAAGGTAGTTGTACACTGAAGCTGAAAATACAGTGAAATCTCCGGTCGCACGGACACCTCTGGTCGCATCAAAACTATCCGCTATCCGGAGGTATCCGCTAATCAGAGGTTCATTTCTGTGATTATACTTCTGCTGGTCGCAAAAAATTGTCTGTTATTGAGAGGTGTCCGCTCATCGGGGGTATCCGTTAAGGGAGATCCCATTGTATACCAGATAAATCACTAAAGTTGGGGAGGATTTAGTTCAAGTGTTAATGAACACCTGTGCAAATTTCCAGAATAATTGACCGTTTTGTTTGGGAGTGGTAGCCATCAAAAATCCGCCACTTTTAACATTGCGTTTATATGGGAGTCGACGATCCCGCAAGAGCGCAATGCTAAAAGTGACGAATTTTGATGACTACCACTCTGAAACAAAACGGTCAATCATTTTGAAATATTGCACAGGTGTTCATTAACACTTGAACTAAATTCTCACCAACTTCGGTGACATTCTGGTGTATTTTGCATTTTAGTGTACAACTACCTCAACATAAAAGGGACAGAAAGAGCCCTCACGGTGTGGAGAGAAACAGTTCAGGACCGAGCTGTCTGGCGTGATTGTTGTATTGCAGTCGGGGACATCGAATTTGCAACCCCAACCCCATCACCGCCCGGACTTAGTTATGAGCATACGTGTGGTGAGCGTATTTCATAGAAACTAATGTTCCCATGAGCACAAACTACACCTACAAACGGCCCGCCACGCTGTCTTCAAACCTAACCACGGGCTTCCCCCACAGATCAAACTTCTGAACCGAGAGAAACCGGTGATATGGATCTGTGAACAAAGAGGCGGATTACTGCGTCAATCGGCCTCAATGGACCCGAAAGACTCCTCGAGTTCTCCTGAGAGTCCCGGATATATACTATACTATACCATATATATATATATATTTTTTTTTAAGTGGAATATCAGGAAAAATCTGATGACAGGCTATCCCTAATGGATCCCCCACCGGCAGACCATGAGCGCTTTCATTTTGCTCACCCGGTAAACCGGATGAGCATGAATCCAACGCCCATGTGCCCTGGGGGCTAAAACCTTCTGCTCTCAGCCCTACGATGTTGGCAAGCCATCATTGCAGAACTGGGGGCAGCTAACCACTATCTAACCAACCCACCCCGGAACCGCGTTAGCATTACTTTAGGGTGGGAGGTGTATCGCGCGCCATGAGGCGTCCCTCTTCGGTGTGTCCGCTCTTCTGTCTTCTCTCTTCGTCATCAATGATCACTCTTCAAGTCGTCGTTGTTCGCTATGCAGCGCCCCTTGCTTGACGCTGCAATGCCCGTTCTCGCTCTTCTTTTCGGGTGATCGCCGTCTTGATATAGGCGGCGATCTTATCCCTCGTCTCTTTGTTGCGGAGCATGAACGGCAATAGATTCTCAGGGGTGATCTGATTTCCAAGCCAGTTCACGAGCTCCGCTCTCTCCGTAGCTGTGTTCAAGCAATGGAAGAGTGCATGCTCCACATCGTCGCAGTCTGCCGCACACATCTGACAGACCGGGGTCTCCCTCTTCTGGAACCGCTCCAGGTACTCTCCGAAGCAGCCATGCCCACTAAACGCTTGCGTCAGCCAGTAATCCAGCTCTCCGTGAGCTCGATCGATCCACCTGGCTATGTTGGGGATCAGCCTTCGCGTCCACTTCCCTTTCGTTGAGCTCTCCCACTCTTTTTGCCACTCTTCGACGGTCTCCCCCCTCCCGACGTCTTGTATGAGGGCCTTGCGAGTGGGGTTGAGCACGACTCCATCGCTCTTGAGGGTTTCTTGGCGTTTCCATACCCGCACTCTCTCGGCTACAAGCAGTCGAATGGGTGGTGTACCCGCAAGCACACAGGCTGCGTGGTCAGATACCGTGCAATAAGCACTGATCGTCCGTAGCGCGAAACGCCGCTGGACTGGACCTAGCTTTGCATCGATTACGGACCCTCTAGCTACCTGCCTCCAAATTGGTGCACCGTACAGCATGATGGAATAGCTCACGTTGCTGAGTAAGGCTCTTCTGTTTGGCTTGGGGCCACCAATGTTTGGCATCAGCCGTTGGAAGGCGCCACCAACCATGTCTGCCTCCAGCGCTGCTTCTCTGGCTTGTGCCTTGTAGCTCCATTGGTCATCAAACCAAACCCGAAGATACTTGAGTTCCCTCTTGAGTGGAATCTCGTACCCGTTGATGGAGAACACGGGAGTTTCGAAACTCCTCCTATTGGTGACTAGCATCGCTTCGCACTTGTACTCGGCAAGCTCCAGCCCGTTCTCAGGGAACCATTGACCAATGCGGTAAAGAGCTTCATTGGCCACACACTCCACTTGCCACGCGGTTTCGGCGACCACGACTAATGCCGCATCGTCCGCGAAGCCAATGAGTTCTGCCCCATCTGGAAGACTCATATTCAGGAACTCGTCGTATTGCGTGTTCCATTCGAACGGTCCTGACACGGATCCTTGAGCTATCCCTGCAGATAATTCCAGCTCAACCCTTCCCTCATCGGTGTCACATACGAGGACTCTGTCACGCAGTCCATCGCTGATGACTGCGAGCAGGTAAGGGGGGACTCTTCCTTCTAGGGACCTATAGATCCGTTCCCAGCTCGCTGTGTTGAAGGCGTTCTTCACATCCAAGCATATTATGGCACAAAACCCTCCTCCTGGTTGGGGAGCCATTGTATGCGCTCTGTGAACTCTGTCTTGTACGCTTTCTATTGCGTGCATTGTACTGCGCCCCTTGCGGAAGCCAAACTGCATCGGGGACATCCCTCCGCTACGCTCATACTCTTCCTCCGCCCGGTTTAGGATCATGCGGTCATACATCTTCCCGATGTTGTCCAGCATATAGAGTGGCCGATTCGATGATGGCTCCGCTGGTTCTCCACCCTTCCCCTTGGGGATGAGCACTAGCTTCTGCCGTTTCCACACTTTCGGGAACACTCCCGCAAGGAGACACTTATTGAACAGCTTCAATAGCAGGGTAGGCTGCTCTCGAGCCACTATTTTCAGGGCCTCATTAGGGATACCATCCAACCCCGGGGCCTTACCATTGGCCAGTCTTGTAGCGGCTCGTCTTAGCTCTTCTTCGGTGAAGAGGGGGATTGGGTCGGAGATGAACCCAGGGAATGTGAGTCTGGGCTCCCCTCTCGGGTAGAGTGCCCTGGCAATCCGTAGAACTGACTCTTTGTCAGTTGGCGCTGTTGGTCCGTCTCTCAATCGCAGTCTGCTCATGACCACCCGGTACGGTGTGCCCCACGGATCTTGATCGACCATGTTGCATAGCTCCGACCAGAATTCTTGTTTGCTGCGACGGATGGCATCCCGAAGAAGCTTCTTCGCCTCTTTGTAGGCCGCTTCGTCTGCTGCCGCTGATGGACGTCGACGTTTGCGCGCTCGCTTCGCTCGCCTCCTCTGAGCGTTTGCGCTGCGGCAAAGATCCCTGATCTCATCGTTCCACCAGTATACTTGCCTCTTTTGGAACCGGGGTGCTTCCTCCTCGGCATGGAGGCGTCGCAGGCTCGGGTGATGGACCGGATGACGCTCGATACCGTCTCCTCCGGCGAGAGATCTTCTCCGGGGTCCTCTGCTCTCAGGATTGCTTCTCTGAAGCTTTCCTCGTCCAGTTTGCGGACTTGCCATCCCTCGATCTGCCGTGCTATGCCTGCATCTCGGCCATGGTCTATCTTGAAGAAGATATGGCAGTGGTCGCTGAGCGTTTCCGAGTCAAGGACCTGCCACTTCGTGACTCGTCTCATGAGAGGCGCGCTAACAAACGTTAAGTTGAGCACTGAGGATGATGCCCCTCTGTGCCATGTCGCCTTTCCTACCTCGTTGAGGCAAACCAGGTCCAATTGGGCCATGGTTGTTTCCGGCGCGTTGCCTCTTTCATCCTCTGTCCCTCCACTCCAGGCTGGAGCTTTGGAGTTAAAATCCCCCGCTACTATGGCAAGGCCTCTCCACTGTCTCAGACTATCCTCGAGTTCCCGCAGTTCCCGAAGGAAGACATTCATCGGTGCGTTCGGTGAGTAATAGCAGCTATACACCGCAATATCGCCGATGACTCTTCGGGTGAAGCCCGTCCCCTCGGTCGGTCTTTTTGTTTCTGTAAGGCTCACGTTCCAGACTTGGATGGCCGATCCCCTCCCAAGGTCTTCCGTGGTTCGTGGTCGCTCTTCTCGGAGATACTGCTCGGAGATGATGAGGACGTCTGCTCCCAGTCTTGAGGCCTCTGCTTCGAGTAGACTGTGAGCATCGTTGCTCCTGCAGAGATTCGCTTGCAGGAGACTAGCCATCTTTGCGCTTCTTCCGGCCCTCCCATGCTGCTCGCGCCTGCTGGTAGGCCTTGCAGCACTGCATGCCCGACCTGTGTTTGTGGTCCTCTTTGAGGGCCTTGCAGCTCAGGCATTTCTGCTCTCCGGTAACACATACCGCTGCTATGTGGCCTTCTCCCCCACAGTTGAAGCAGCGTTTTGCCCGCCTCACTTGTGGCTTGTCGCACTTTGCGGACAAATGCCCGTATTGCAGGCAGTTGTAACATCTCGGGATTCCGCCCTTTTCCCGGACCCGCGCGTTAACGAAGTCTACCCGGACTTTCCCTTTTGCCAGCACTTCTTTAGCGAGCCGCTCTGGCAGTGTGATCACCGCAATCTGAGTACCCCTGTATCCTGGGCGGATGGTCCGGGTCGTGATGCTGCCTGCATGCTCTGCTCCGAGTTCCTTCACGAAGGCTTCCTTAACTTCCGGGAGTGTGCTCACGTCGTCGAGATCAAGCACTTCCAGCGTGATCGTTGGGGAAAGCCGTCGTATCTCTCCGGCGTCTTGGATCGCCCCCTTAAGGGCATCCTCAACGACCTCTGCCTTCACCCCCTTCTCGAGCTCGATGAGTAGATGACCCTCTTTCGTCTTCCGGAGTTTGGAGACTTTTGAGGCCACTTGCCTCGTTTCGTCTCCTTGCTTGACTCTCTTGATCATGTCCGCGTAGGGCAAACCATCTTCCTTCACTTCTATGAGGAGTGCGTCGGGTCTAGTCCTTCTCCTATTTCCCTTGTTCTTCCTCTTCTTTTTCTTCTTTTCGGCTCTCCCCTGATCCTTGGGACGCCTCTCGTTTCCCCTACGTCCCCTGTTCCGTCCCGCAAGTTGCCAGCCGGAACCAGCGTCCGAGAGCTGACCGCTATCGGACCAGGTTGTCATTGGTGTCCCTGGCGTGGATGGGGGTGTCCTGAACAGTCCAGCCCCTTGTCCTGCAAAATTGAGCTGCTCCGGTTTGAGGGCTGCTCTCTTTGCTCTTTTGATATCGGCTTCCTGGTCCCTATTGATGGGGCTTGTGCGGCCTCTCTTCGTTTGGCTCCCCCATCCCGCTCTTTCTGGAGGCGGGGCCAGCGAGGATGATGATCCAGCGGCATTCTCGGCCATTGTCTCTAGACTCGAGCTGATTGCCTCTCTCATTTCTGAAGCTCTTGTGCTGGCAGCTTCTAGCCCTTCACGTGGGCTGCTGGCCTTCTGAACAAGCTTCTTGGTCGACTTCTTTGCTGTCGCATGCTCGTTTACTTCCTTGGTTATGTCATCGAGTATTCTGAGTATCCTCTTCAGGAGTTCTTCCTCTCTCGAGTGAGCCTCTTTGAACTTACCCCAGCTCGTTTTGAGGTCAGCGGGATTAGTTCTGCGTAGCCTCTGTTGACTGGCGCCAGGGACATTTCCTTCGCCAGTCTCCATCTCTTCAACATCAACTGTCTCCTTGTTTGATGTTGATGGTTGTATTTGGGTGGGACACCCAGTTTGCAGATTCGCTCTGAGAGTTTCCAAGTTCGTTGTTGTTTCTGCCATTTTTTTTCCTTCCCTCCTATCCCCCTCGGATTACTGTGTCTTTGTTTGTGTTAGTGGTCCCACCTACCCCCGGCCTCCAGTGCGAGTACCCCGTTCTTAGATCCTCCCTCTTGCCGACCGCGCCTACAGTCCGGTGGCCTCAGAAGACGTTCCAACCCCCGCACCCTGCAGCATGGTCCCGTCCGGTCACCAACCGGCACTATCACAGGAGCGGGATTTGGGGTATCCCCCCTACCGTTGTGCGGGACTGCCTCCCCTCGTGGTTAGCGTGGGGTTCGGGTCCCCCTACTACCGGCGGCCCAGGAGCGATCACTGGTTCTAACGCGGTACCCTCCAGAGTGGGCACGGACACAGCAGTGGAAGGATCCCCTCCCGGGGACGGTTGCACCGGTGGCGTGAGTGGCGCGCTGTCTATGTGGTGTCAGTGTGATGTCAGTCTCGCCCGCGTTTCACCCGGAGTCCCGACCAACGGCCATGCCAGCTGGTACCGTGGTAGCACTCCCTAGTTCGGCCGATCTCTATCCCCCTGAGGTTCTTGTGTTTCCTTGGGGAAGATCGTGTTACTACTCAGCGAGAGAATGCCCGACTTGATTCGGGCCCTCGCGTCACTCTTGTGATCCGATGCATATACGATAGAGATACCCTGTATTAACAGTGTCACCGCGTTGCTTCTCACCAACTTTCGGTGTGCCCCTCGGAGCCAGCAAGACCGTCGCCGGTCGGCTCAGAATGTCCACGCGGGTTCACTTATTGTGTCGGTGTGGTGTTGTATTGTGTATCTGCGACTCCTTGTCTGCGCTCGCTTATTTTGCATACTCTGCATATTCACGAGTAACCAGAGAGACTGAGGATCGTATCAATCCCCAGTTACTCTGGCCGTGCCACTATCCGCACCCTGTGGACGCACCCAGTAGCATGGAGAATGCTCTACCTCAACACGGTTCCTGGGACTATACTATACTATATATATATATATATATATATATATAGTATATACTGCTCACTCCGCTCGCCAACCCCCGCTACTCCTGATTATTGATTCAAAGGAGTGAAGAATTAATAATCCATCCATAGCAACTTAGAAGTAATGAAAGTCTAGTCAGTTTCATTGATGGTCCTGAAGATTGTGGAAAAACTTCCCTATAAAGGTCGCTCATTTAATATTTTTTATCCCAAAAGAAGAAGGTTCTGTCAATGGCGTGGACAAGTATTGCGTAGATTTTTTCACCACAAGGTATGACAAGTCATAGATACTTCAGCATACCCTTGGATCTAGAAAGTATTGAAAGTATTTTTTTGAAATCTGATGCCGATGAGAAGAAATTGAAGAAAGCAGGTGTTATCATCTGGGGTGAAGCATCAATGATTTCCAAGAAAGCGTTGGAGGTGGTCGATAGAACACTCCGTGACGCTTTCTACAATGACTCACCCTTTGGTCGAATATTGGTGATTTCAGGCGGGGATTTCGGATAAATCCTGCCAGTTTTGACCAATGGGAATAGACATTCTATAATCCAGGAAACTATTACATCGTCAGCCTTATGGCCATTGTTTAATGTAATGGAGCTGACTGAAGATTTGAGATCTAAGGACCTGATTTTTCCAACATTCTTCTGGTAGAGGTGAGGGTGGAATTGATGAAGTGAAAGTGAGACCTGAGTGGAAAAGTAATGATGTACGTAGAGCCCATATTCAAAGACATCAATGAAGATATTCCTACGAATAGAGCTGTTCTGTCATCTCATGAAGAAAATAGCATAAAATTGGATAAGAAAATCTTGAAAATGTTCGATGGTCCGACATCATCTTACTAAGCGTTGATCATGCGACTCACAAAGGTGTAGATCAAACTGAGGAGCACACTCATCTGAAATATCCAACCGAGTTTCTGGATAGAATTAGAGACGGTTTGACTCCTTATGAACTTGATTTGAAAGTAAATGCTATTGTGATGTTGATTCAGAATCTGATGATTCGGGATCTGGGCGTGGCAGAGGGCTTATGTAATGGGATTCGATTGAAGATTAGGTAATTGTACAAGCATGATATTGAAGCGGAAGTTATAAGTGGGGAGAATATGGGGACAATAGTTTTCATACCCAAGCTAACACTAACCAAGGGTGAGTCTTTCCTGCCGTTTGTAGTTCACAGGAAACAGCTCACTGTGGTCTCGGTATTGGCAATGACAATTAATAAGTCTCAACGTCAAAGTTTAGATAAGGTTGATATTTATACAAAACGGCCGATTCTCTGCAATGGACAGCTTTACGTTGCTCTTTCTCGGTAAAGAGATCCGAAGAATTCGTTTATTGAAAATAGATTCGATGGTTCAGATGGGATCGAAAATGTTGTTTGGGACGGGGTATCTGATGTTTGATATTTTTGTCATCTATGATTAGAAATTCAAGTATATGTTCTCAAATTCCGTTAAGATGGAGTGAAACTTGGAGTTGGGGAAAACAATACAAGTATATGAACTGAGGGAGCAGGTAATCTTGTGGTGTTTGAACGAATAGTTCGAGAGAAAAAATAGGAGAAGAATACGGCAAGTGCTCGAAATAATCAGATCGATTCATAGGAATTGAGTGTTTGGATGAAATAATAGCATTGCATGGAACAGACAGTAAGGTAACTGTGCCTAATTTGCCCCCATTCCCTAATTTGCCCCCATTCAAGTTCTCAAATGTATGCACCCGCAGACCCTGCCACGCATTTTTTTCATGTTTGTTACGTTAAAATATGAGGAAATAAACGTTTCGGAACGATCCTAGATGACCCGCGCATTTCTGACAACAAAAAAGTGGTTTTCGGTACTTTCGACTTCTTTTTTGTTAGTCACTAAAAGCTATGCCAAACAAAATTGGTGTGATCAATTCCAATGTACTTCAATTCATTCTCTTTGTCTTCGTCCCAACTTTAGAATGCTTTTTGCAGAATTGCAAAATTCGATTTCTAACCGATTCTACGCCCATATCACTAGAAAAAGTGCAGTGTTCCTAATTTGCCCCTATAGTCTTTTTCCAAACTCGTTCCTCGCTCCATCAAGATGCATCCATTTACCTCAAAAAGTTCTAAAGGGGGTAAAAAAAGCTACAAAATGAGCTAAAGTACGTCTTATTTGGAGGTCTGGGAGCCGAGATATCCTGATTATACGAAAAACCCGTATAATCTCATGAAAATAGGCCTTCTTTCCTGTGGGGGCAAATTAGGAACACACTGTTGAAAACTCGCAAAAAATCTTCTTTCGCAAAAATCAAGATATCTCGGCTCCAATTTGTTGAAATTAGACGTACCTTAGCTCATTTTAAAGGTCTTGGAACAAGCTTCAAAATGAGCTAAAGTACGTTGAAAAATATGAAGATGAGTTGAAATGGCGAGCAAAACAAAAGTAGTGGGGGCAAATTAGGCACACTTACCTTATTTTTTTGAGAGGTCACAGCGAATGTGAGCAATTCCTGGACTCAATTGTAGAGTTCAAATTGGAGATGAAACAACGTTAGTTATTCAGTTCACTGATATGTATCTCTATGATTAGAGATGTTGGTGACATTGATATTACAGAACTATAGTTGCGTATGTTGACGAAGTATTCCGCAAATCTGAGTTCCAGGAAAAGGGCGATGGAAGTGAATCAGTGAGGTACGTACAGAATGGTTAACTTTGAACGAAATTGAGAATGATATTAGCAAATTAATCATCATATCAAATTGAGTATACGTGTATAAGTAATAATGTATGGAGAACCATATTCAAAGACATGGCTGGAGATATTTCTACGAATAGAGTTGTTCTGTCATCTCATAACGAGAATATCATCAAATAGAACAAGAAAATCGCGAATATGACGTTGGGATATACAACAAAATAAAATTTGACGATATACCTTCGAAAAAAGGATCAATAAGTGAGTTGAATTGGTGATGTTTCGACTATATGACACGATTTTTACACAAGTCTTGTCGGTTCTCCAGAGATAGAGGTTCATCTGAAGGATCAATGCGTTCAAAGGAATGAAAAGAATGAAAGTGGAATTCTGGGTGTACACAAACTTGATGTTATCGTTGTGAAAGATAGAAACGGTCAAATTGAATCGTACGATCGTGGAGTGGAGTTAGAAGTTTGCGGTGACTTACAAGAGAATGGTTGATCTTCTAATCAATCAGATAAGAGTGAGAAGAATCGTTTCGAAATTGATTTCATTGAGTGGTCGTTACAGGTTCAACGTACATGCGACAGTGGAGGGTGTCGATGAATTAAAATTGTTAGGTGGTGAAAAGATGGAAATTGAGAACTCGATTCTGGATAATAAAGTTCATGTTCTGGAAGAGTGTTCCGTCACACAAAGATATTGGTTATTGATTTTTGATTCTCGGATATACTGTAAAATTTTTCTAACTCATACTTTTTTGGAAGAAATATACATCTTCTTCGTAACCCAAGCTCACTTCAAATGTTGTAATAATTGAATAATCTGATCGAAAATAATGATGATGAGGAGGAGCTCATTTCTAGAAGGCTGCAGAGGGAAATTGAGAAGACTGGCAGGGGCTCAGAAAAATTTACGGGCCCTCGGAGGCTCTCAGAGGCCCTCACAGGCCCTCAGGGGATCCCAGGGGAATCTCTCAGCCCCTAAGGTGAATATGGAACGTAATTCAGGTTAATTGGTCAGAGGCACTCGAGGCCCTCGGGGGCCCTCAAGGGACCTCGAAGGACCTCAGAGGCCCTTAGTGGCCCTCCTGGGCATTCAAGGTAGTCAAGGGAATTCAGGGGAGTTCAAGGGAATTCAGAGGAATTCAGGGGAATCTCATTCTTACTACTATATATTAGGAGGAGATATTTATTAATGGTAGATCTGATATACCCATCATACATTCACGACGAGCATTCAGATTTCTCGTATTGCCCTGAGAAAATGCTCCCACCCAGAGCTACCCACAAGAACAGAAGAACTCTTAGCAACATTGTACGACAAGACAGATTACATTATCCATTACATATATTTGAAGCAGTGCCTGGCTCCCAATTCGGAATTAGAATAGATTCAGGATCAAAGACTTCACATATAAAAATAAAATGCATGGATCAAAATAATGAGAATTTTCGAAAATTCTCGGCAGATGAAATAAGAAGTTTCTTTATAATAGATGGATTATATGATGCAATAGGTACTTGCGAATTAGAGATATTTGGTATCAAATTCACTTTTTTTGTAATGACTAATGACTTTCCCACCAGAGCTCATGAAATATTGGGTAAAGATTGGCAAATTCGTGCCAAAAGTATTGTGGACGATGAATTCAATACTATCACATTGAAAAATGACTCTGGAAACCAAGTTACTTTGGAACTCAATAAGCATCAATTTGCTCAGTTGGAGCCACACTCATTTAAAACAAGAGAAATAGTCCCAGGAAATTCTCCAGGTATTTATTATATCGAAGGATCCAACATAGTCTCAGGTATCCATGAAATCAAGGAAAATCAGAAATTAAAGTTATATTTGTTCAACGAGTCAGATGAATATAAACCAATATACATACGAAATATTCATGTTACAACCCATGAAGATTTGCTTATGGCTCATGCTGTTCATCATACAGGGGAAAATTCCGAAGCTGAATCAAAGCCAACAATGAGATACATTCTGAATAACAGATTGAATGTTGAAGAAAGAAAACAATTTTTGAATCAATATTATAGAAATAAGAATTTATCTAATTGTCATCACTCGCAGGAATCGAAGGAGCGCCAAGAACGCATCGAGCTGTTGAGAATGAAATTCGTGAAGGATCTTAATAATGTCTCTGAAAGAATTTCTCCAAATGTATCAAAGGAAATTTTCAACATCATATCGGAATTCAATGATCGTTTTGCCTTGCCATATGATCCAATGCCAGCAGTTCATGATGTGCAACATGAGATAAGATTATCTACTGATAAACCGATCAAGACACCGGTGTATAGACATCCATTATTCATGCATTCAAAGATTGACCGACAGATACAAATTCTTGAAAAAAAAGGTCTGATAAGACCCAGTTCATCACCATATCAATCAAATGTGTGGCTGGTACCAAAAAAATGGATGCTTCAGGTGAGAAAAAATGGCGATTAGTGCTGGATTTCCGAAAATTGAATGCTTACACTGAACAAGATACCCACCCATTACCTTCGATTGAAGAAATATTATGTATGCTTGGCCGAGCAAAATACATGAGCTGTTTTGACATGTCTAATGGGTTTCACCAGGTAACTGTAAAGGCCTCAGATATCCCAAAAACTGCTTTTAGTACTTTCAGAGGACACTGGGAATGGTTAAGAATGCCCATGGGATTAATCAATAGTCCTGCGACCTACCAAAGAATGATGAACTTCAAATTGAGAGGTTTGGTTGGAAGAATTTGTTTCATCTACGTAGATGATTTGATTGTTTTCGGATCAACGCCAGAAGAACATTTAAGAAACCTGCGAACAGTATTTGAACGACTTCGAGAAGCCGGTTTAATTTTGATTCCAGACAAGTGTTCATTCATGCAGGAACGACTAGAGTATCTGGGACACGAGGTATCAAAAGAAGGTATCCGCCCATTGATCCGTAATGTAGAAAAAGTTCTCAACTTCCCTGAACCAAGGAATAAGAAAGAAATAGAGAGATTTTTGGGTTTAGCATCTTACTATAGGAAATTTATACCAAACTTCGCTCAAAAAGTTCATCGCCTGAATAAATTAAAATCAAAAAATGTAGAGTACAACTTTGATGATGAATGTAGGAAACAGTTCCAATTACTCAAAGAACTCTTATCAACATATCCAATCTTGAAACACCCAGATACCTCTAAACCCTTCATTTTGTGTTCAGACGCATCAAACGAAGGTATTGGAGTCATATTATCACAATTAGATGAAAACGGCGATGAACATCCTTGTTCTAATGCCAGTCGTTCCTTGAATCCTGCTGAAAAAAACTATTCTGTGACTGAGAAAGTATTATTAGCTATAGTTTGGGGTATGAAACAGTATAAACATTTCCTATTTGGTTAAAAATTTGATGTATATTCTGATCATGAGAATCTTCGATCTATTTTCAAAAATAAATCCGACGATGTAAGTTCCCGAATCGTGAGAATGTTGACTAAAGCCACGGATTATCACCCAAACATCATTTACAAAAAAGGAAAATTGAATACAAATGCAAATGCTTTGTCCAGGGCTTTCCATGTAAGTGAGCAAAATCCAGTGGAAGAAAATTAAAATCCGGAGATGAGTATTGCAGGGTTTACTCGAATCTCACACAAAGCAAGGTTGGTAACAAAGTACACCAATGATAACACGATGAGAAAATTCATCAATGATAGTCGAGACATCATTTATGATGAGAACGATACTTTAGCGAAGTATCTATCTTTATTCACGGGAGAATCCAGCATCCGAACAATGAAGCTTGAAAATTTGATTGATCTCAGCTGGAATACATTATCTGAACGAAATGCTCAAATGAAATTCCAGGAACGAGGAGATTTTTTGATTCAAGGATTTTTATACCAAAATAAGAGAAATATTCCCGATTTGTTTTTGAAATTGGAAAAAGCACCAGAAAATTCTGTGATAGAAATCACACATGTGTTCAAAAATGAGAATTTCGACCGCCTTTTGGGATGGATTGGTTTGTATGTCAAATTATCTGAGAAACTACTCTATGTTAGACCTTTGAAGCCCAAAATGTTAAGAGAACGGAATTCACAATTTATGAAATTGGCAGACGTTCACAACAAAAATCATTGGGGACAAGAAAAGACATTGAAAGAAATTCGCAGAGAATTCACGTGGCATAATATCTCTAGAGATGTGGAAGAATTTATCAAGCAATGCCCTACTTGTGCCAGAGTGAAAACTGCTGCGAGAAAATATGTAGCCCCTGGTATATATGTTGAACCTGCAACTGAACCTTTTGAAAAGATGAATATAGATTTTTGCACTTTTGAAAATACAGATTTCCTCATCATCCTAGATGAATTCAGCCGTTTTGTATGGATTTGGGAAATCAGTACAAAGTCTCAAACACATATAGCACTTGCAGAATTTTCCTTGAAAATCGCTAGACCACAATATATAATTTCAGACAACGAAGAGATTTTCCTTTCAAAAAAAGTTCAAAATTTATATAAAACACATGGAGTGGAGTTTATTAATATTGCCTTGCGACATCCACAATCGAACGGCATTTGTGAACGAGTAATAAGAACCCTCAAAACTTCAGCGAAGTCTAAAGATGGGAACCCTTATATGAAATTATTGAATGCAGCAAAAGTATATAATGAGAGCATTCATGGTACAACGAATTATTCTCCCTATGACTTACTTTTAGGAAATTTGAGCAGTTTCGAGGAACGAGATCAAGAAAAAATTCATTTTGATGATATGAAAGAGAAACGAGAAAATGCAGGAGAGAATATAAGAAAATGTAAAAAGCAAAATCAAAAAATTGTGAACAATCGACAAACTGAAGCAGAATCGTATCAAGTAGGAGACATAATCTTAGCAAAAACTGTTGTAAATAACGAATCTACTTGTACAGATCCAATCCCTGTGCAGAGGGTTAATGATGAAACAAAAACAGTGGAAATCATCATTAGGGATCGTCCACAGCTACGACATTTCACTGAAATCAAACATTATTATGGAGAATTCTAGGATATATTTCATTTATAGTGAAGATACTTATTTTTTCCATAAAACCTCTGTTACAGATACTGTTCTATTTCTTCATTTTCATCATAAGTATAAGGGCATATAGTATAACCACGGAGATACCTCATTTTGTTCAAATTGACGAAGGGACTGATCATCTCTACAATGAGAAATGGAAAATTATCCACACAACTGATATAAATGCCATCTACGACCAAGGCACCCATATAATGAGTCAGCTCCAAATTCTACAGAATGCTTGCAGTAATCATATCGATTGCACAACGAGAGCCTATATCAGTTTGGCTATAAAGCTATTATTGCGAATCGAAAGTAAGAAGAGAAACCTTAGTATGTATAGATATAAGCGTGGACTTTCCAATATAATCGGCACGGGATCAAAATTACTATTTGGAACATTAGATAGTGAGGATGCAGAGCTTTATGATAGGGGAATTTCTGATGTTCATAAACAAAATAACGAAGTATTGAGACTCATACAAAATCAAACCATGTTAGTGAAAAATAATATCAAAAGTATCACCGATCATATTAGAATTTACGACGAAAATTTCGAAAAACTGCAAAATTGGAGTAACAATATCACAGAAGCTTGGAATCATGTTGAAGCAAACCAAAAAATTCTGATTTCTTTGCAAGAAATTGAGTTAGTTATGAATGAGCACGATGAACAGTTGACAAATATACAGAATGCCGTTTCTCTAGCTAAAACAGGAGTGATTTTACCATCAGTAGTGACACCAGATTCATATATGAATGCATTGAATGCTATCAAACAGAAAGAGATAATCAATAATCGCATTGGATTCAATTTTGATCATTACTATGACCTTGTTAGGTTTTCAAAGGTGATATCATATATCGAAGATAACAAACTAATTTTTGTCATCAGCACACCCATACCAAATGATTCTAAATACCGTTTGATAAGTATTTTTCCACTTCCCACAAGACAAAGCGCGACGGTTTTCAAAACAATCATTTTAGAGTATCATACATTGATAGTGAGTGAAGGGTAAGTTTTCTATACTTTCAAATCAGGGAAATGCATTGATTTCAAACCAAAACAAAAAATTTGTAAGAACTCAAAGCCATTAATGAATGTATATAAGGAAGATACATGTTATTCAGACATAATAAGAGATGAAAAAATTACTAACTGTCAATTTGGAGTATACCAGCAGAAGTATGATCATGTGAAACAGATCGACAAACTGAATTTATGGCTGATCATGCTAATTGATACCTTGGTTTTCAAAATTTGGTGTAAAAATGATCATAACATATTGATCATAGAAAAAGATACACTCCTCCAGTCGAACGAAACCTCTTGCATTTTCATGAACGAAAAATTTCAATTGCAACCATTTACTCATGAATTTTATAATGCAAAAATAGAATACCTGACAATGAGTCTATCGACAGACGTAGAAATTGAAAAAGAATACTTGGAAAAACTAGAACTCTCAAAAATAAATGACAATTTGGAATCTAATTTTGTAAAATTAAGCAAAGTTCAAGAATATATCAACGAGTTCAAATACAGAGAAAAAACTAAGAATTGGAGTGATATCTTCTGGCAATATGTAGATTACGGAGGAAAATTAGCAATGATATTATTAATTATATTAGGCTTGAGAAAATGTGGACTGCATGAAGCACTCAAATCGTTCGCGAAAGGTTTTTGGAGGAAATCTCATTGTTGTAAAACTAGTCATAAGGAAAATGATACTGAATTGCACAATTCACACACCTCACAGTCATCACCTCTCTCTCAAAATTCTAGTTCAAGAACACTATTACACTTAAAATCAGAAATGTAACGAAAAATTGCCAATTCTGGAAATTTTTCTATCCTGATGGGAGAGGATGTCATATAGATGTCATATTAATATGAGCACCTTTTATTCAAACATACAGCTTATTCTTCATCGATCCGCATTGTTTAATAAACCACTCTCTCATCTCTTTTGCGCACGACTTACTTGCATACACATACTTACTCAAAATAAAAGCAAGTCTTATACTTTAAAATCGATTGATTGTAATATCGCAATGTTATGAATAGAGAACATAAAACGGCCGCGAGAGTTAGTTGAGATTGGGACTGCGAATAAAGAGCAGCTGACGAGCAACTGATAACACGTGTCATCTTACTCCTACTGTTCCTCTTTGCCCCAGTGAACCGGTTACAATTATTCACAGTTCTTAATATGACTACATTTCCAAAGAGTTTCTCAATGACATGACCCATCGTTACGTTGCTGATTTAGAACTCTAGACTGCGTCTGAAAAGCGCATGAGAAAGGTTGGTTTTTTGAGAGAGTAGCTGCTCGCGGGGTTACCGCAGCCATGCGAGCAGAACGCAGATTTGGTATGGGTCTCAAGAGACGAAGAAGAAGGGGTCAAAGGAGGGGTAGACGAGGTCGAATGAACCCACGAACTCTGGCGCTAGCGGAACGAGGACGATTTCTGCCTGCAATTTTACCAACTCTGGCAGCACTCGGCGCTCTTGCTCTGTTCGCCGGTGGAGCGGCCAATGTTGCAATATCAATCAGCAGGATTCGTACAAATCGTGAGCAATTAGTCGAGTTCAAGAGACACAATCTGGCATTGGAGGCGAAAGGTAATGATCCTTTATTTTTCACCATCTTTTTGCTCACGACGTGGTGTTGGGCTTGGGAAAAACTCGAAAAAAAGAAGAGGCGGTGCAGAAAGAGAATGAGAGGTACAACTGGTCAGCAGCTCGCACTAGCAGCACAAGATATCTCAAATTTTCGCGGAGTGTTTGCACTGGAATTGCACTCTCCACTCCTTGACTGGAACACTGAAGCTGCAATAGTGAATCTGAAGAACGCACAATGGGTTGCATACTGGAGTTCGGGACGTCAAATTGAATATTATAATAGTTACGGTAATCTGAAACCACCTCGAGAGCTTGTAGAGTATTGGAAAAAAGTCGTCCAGATT
This sequence comes from Eretmocerus hayati, assembly GCA_029851415.1. Taxonomy (NCBI): domain Eukaryota; kingdom Metazoa; phylum Arthropoda; class Insecta; order Hymenoptera; family Aphelinidae; genus Eretmocerus; species Eretmocerus hayati. The sequence goes on along the minus strand of CM056742.1, from coordinate 70,784,529 downwards.
GTGAGAATTCTTACCATCGATTGCAGCGCCAGACCTTCTGTCAGAGCATTTGTGCGACTGTGTGTCAAGTTTTTGAGAGATCATATATGAATACGGGGTGCAGTGGTCATACATAGTCAGTCATGAGTGAGGTCTCTGTGGTATCGAGTACTTCCACGTACGTAGATTGAAACATCGAACTCAAGGAGCATCTGTCTCCCAATAAGATCTACAAATTGGGTTCGGTTAATCTAACGATCTACCACACAATTACAAACATCGATTCGAGGAATAACTTCTACCGGGGTTATCAAAAATTAGAGATGGACACAGGAACCTACGAAATTGCCGACATTGGACAGATTTTGCATATACCATCGAGAGTGCCACTCAAGACCTATGCAGAAAGAATGGTAGATGTCGATTTCCCACGGGGCTTGACTGGAAGATCAGGTTTCATTTGTGCCAACAAGAACTTCCTACATCGTGAGATCTTTTGTTACCACGACAATAGCTTGGCACGTCTTTTGGGGCTTGAAGAATGAACATTACCATCTTACAAGTCGCACACATGTAATCACACCGAGAAAATCAGTCGAGCGAATGTTGTGAGAGTTGAGTGCAATCTGATACGTGGGACATTCTTCAATGGATCCCCGTGCTACACAATCTATGAATTCCCACCCCATCAGGTGGAGGCGGGTGAGCAGTATACAATACAACCCAAGAACATACTGTATTCGCTATTTGCGATATTTTTTATATCATTCGTTCCCTATTTGGGAACGAATGATATAAAAAATATCTGCATCAGACTTTTGGATCAGAACGGTGATCGCGGTGAAGGAATTACTAAGAGTTTCCATCTGAGAGAGAAAAAGAAGGGATGTACGTATATAATACAGCTGAAAAGTCACTCACGTCTTCTGAGGTGAGTCGAGTGAAGCACACATTCGGGGGTCCAAAAGACCTCTCACTCGTAAAGTATCGTTTCTCCGCCATCTCTGGGCTACTAAGTGCAGAGAAATGGCTTCCCGTCCCGACATACTGGATATAAGTAAACCACCCGTGCACGGGTCTCTAGAACTAGGTCTAAATCCATGGTGCAGGCCACCCACGGGATTGTTGTGGGATATCATTTTAGGCCCCTGTGGGATCATTTTCCAGCTAATATGAAAATCGCCACTTGGGCCGTTTTTTAATGAAGTCCAAAATACGTGTTTTTTCGTGACCTTTCGACCTCTTACGCGGTATAACTCGAACGGGATGCGTTTTTTTGAAAAATTTGTAGAGACCTTTTTTGTAGATCTGAAGAAATTAACAAAGAATATGTCCTTGTCCAATCTCAAAAGACTGACCCGTTGAAGAAATTAGAGCTTTTTTCATGAAAAATTATATTCTTCCCGCTCTCTCGCTTCACAGCTCGAACGGGACGCATTTTTTCGAGAAATGTGTAGAGACCTTTTTTGTAGATCCTGAAAAATTAAGCAAAAATAAGTCCTTGTCTTATCCCGTAAGACTCATTTTTTGCGCATATGAGAGGTTTTTTCACCAGAGATCGTATTTACCCCGTAATTTTCCTCTGTTTTATAGACATAATGATAAAATAATGTGTTCCATCGATATTTCTATAGGATAATTCTCTATGAGCTATGAACTTCCGATGGAACACATTATTTTATAGTTTTGTCTATAAAACCGAGGAAAATTACGAGGGGAATACGATCTCTGGTGAAAAAACCACTCATATGCGCAACAAATGAGTCTTACGGGATAAGATAAGGACATATTTTTCCTTAATTCTTCAAGATCTACAAAAAAGGTCTCTACACATTTTTCGAAAAAATGCGTCCCGTTCGAGCTGTGAAGCGAGAGAGCGGGAAGAATATAATTTTTCATGAAAAAAGCTCTAATTTCTTCAACGGGTCAGTCTTTTGAGATTGGACAAGGACATATTCTTTGTTAATTTTTTCAGATCTACAAAAAAGGTCTCCACAAATTTTTCAAAAAAACGCATCCCGTTCGAGTTATAGAGCGTAAGAGGTCGAAAGGTCACGAAAAAACACGTTTTTGGGCTTTATTAAAAAACGGCCCAAGTGGCGATTTTCATATTAGCTGGAAAATGATCCCACGGGAGCCTAAAATGATATCCCACAACAATCCCGTGGGTGGTCAGCACCATTGATTTAGACCTAGTTCTAGAGACCCGTGCGTGGAGGATGAGCGTATAACGAAACGCCTGGTTCGTGAATATCAACCCATCAATTTCCAAAATCCGTCGAGAAATTATGAAATTTGAATCACCGTGTCGAGCAGTGATGTATATTTGTTACCGAGTGAAGTTCATTCATACATAGCTGGTAATATAGTGTTTGGCATTGAGCGAAATATCATTCTTGTCAACAATTCCTCATGTTTCATGTTTGAAAGTGCTCGTATTGAAATTAATATTGTTATCGTTGATGAGATTGGAAATGTTGGAATTGTCACGCTTCTGAAAAATATCGTATCACTCTCTGCTGATGAGGGAAGGAGCATGTCGGGGGTGCCTACTTTCTTGGGGACTACACAATCAGCATAGGTTATGGCTTCAATTTCGCACTGCCTTTAAACAGAATGTTCGGTTCTTGTGGCGATTACGAACGTGTGATTGCTCATGCGGAATCGGATATTGTCTCGCTAAGATTGAAAAACGATAATGATTGTGTGATAACTACCAAAGATGAGTGCAACCCAGTGATGAATTTGTCAGTGGTAACACTCCACATGCCTCATGTCTATCCAGCAGATTCGATGAAATTACGTCTTTTGAAAATCTTGGAACGTGTAACATCTATATACCTACCATTCAGATCGTGGGATTCAGTTGAATATCCGTCATTACCGGAAAATATTTGACAGTTGATATGGCCGATAGAGAGCACGAGTCAAAAGCAAAGACCACGCTATGTTATTATCGCTTTCCAAACTGGCAGAAATAACAATCGCAGAAGAGTGAAATTTGATCTCTGCGAGCTGACAAACGTGAAACTTTCTCTCAATTCTAAGGCCTATCCCTATTAGCACATGCATTTGGATTTTGAGAGTTCGCGAAATACTTCAGTTCTCTATCAGATGCTTACGACACGGAGAATGCAAGTCTGTCCATGAGTATGGCAAATTTTATCGATAGTTTCCTCATCATAGGCTTAGACATTTCAGAACGAGATGAATCGGTGGAATTGTCGGTACTTGACATTCGTTTGGAACTGGAATCGAAGGAAAATATTCCGGAAGATACGTCAGCATATTGCATCATCATTCACGATAAGATTGTTCAATATGATCCACTGAAAATGATGGTTCAGAAGATAATTTGAGAGTTTTCCACACTCAACAACAACAACAACAACAAATACGGTCCGCTTGGAACGACTTCAACCCAAAGGTGCTTGCGCATAGGGGATTTTTTCTCTTACTTACACCATATGATAAATGGAAGATTCTCTCGTAAGGGTGAAAAAAACCGATGGAGGGCTTTGTGAGGAAAGGGAGATCGACGATTCTCTCGTTCAGTCCCATGTAATTCTTCCCGTTGAGCCACTTCTCAGCTTCTCGTGGTCCTTACTCTGAGTTGCTACATTCCTTCCCTCAACGTAACTCGGATCAACTCCAAGAGTATCAGAAGAACTCCAAGATCAGCGGGAGCGAGTTGAATTTCGATCATGTAGAGCTGACATACTCCATCAATCTCTCATTTCTGGAAAAGGCAACTTCAACAAATCGGAGCTTTTCGAGCGTCTCACTCGTGCGTATCTCGATGTTATCCCCCAACATTCGGGCAATTTCGGAACTCATTCCAAGTACTTTGCAATAAATTGCAGCAAACTCGATTCTCACGGAGTAGCGCTGATAAATCCCACTTCTATTAGACATGGAACTCTTTCATTTCTTCCTAAGGAATTGACGTTCTTGAAGGTCCCAACTCTGACGCTTCTCCAAACTTCCTCACACCTCTCACTTCATTTCATTGTGTTCTATTGAGATATGGAACGCGACTGTGGTAAGATGGAGTGGAACCGGAGTAGAGACCTTGAGCAACGTAAATTGGTTTGAAAAAAACGAGATTTACGTATCATAAAGATTGAGAGGCCGCGTGGAAGAAGGGCCTAATTGCAAAAAGGTCATTCTGAGGAAATCGATAAAAACTTAATAAAAACCGCCAGAGGCATACTTGGACGAGTAGACCTGACTTAATTCTAAGAAAGTAGCATTCTTGGAATAGCCCAGCTCGAGCCGGGGGATATAATTTGATTGTAAGCTTTTTACAGCAATTCAAAAAAATGCAATTACGCCCTTCTTCCTAATCCAGGGTCGAATTTCGGCCTTTCTCCCTTACAAAAAGTGAAATTAAATCTCGAGATCGAGTCCAATCGTCTCCAAATTCCTTGAGAGTGTTTCTGGGCATGTTTCGAGAGATATCTGATTGCTAGGGGGTGGTTCGTTTCATGCTCCACGGTTCTATGGGCACGAAAAGCTTCCATCAGTCATGTAGGAATGACTTCCCTAGTGAGAAATTTTTTTCACTACTTAATTTGGAGGCAGAACAACATGTTTCCATCGTTATATCAGGTGAAAAAGCGTTGTCAGGCTCTGGAGAATTTTTATAAAATTTTTCCATTACAAATAAGGCCCTTTTTCCATATTGTACCTGATTACGCCACTCACGAAAAGTAATAAAGCCTTTTTCATCTCATTTCAACAGGGACTTGAGCCCTCTCAGAACATGATCATGACAATTACGCCCTCTTTCGAAATTTCCTTCTGCAGTCACGCCCTTCTTGAAATTTTCTTCTGCAATTATGCCTCCTTCGGAATAGTTGATGTCAGTTGTGCCCTTTTTACATACTCGCTTTTGTTATCAACATGTCATTAGGCCTTTTTTGTGAATTCCATGTAACTATGTATATTTCATGATTATTCGGAATATATACTTGTTGTTGTAAGATTTGTGTGCCCATATCAGGCTCTCTATGTGAGAATATTTGCCCGTCCTCACGAGAAAAAAAAACTCTATGTAAATTTAGCGTTGAGACTTCCGAGGAGTCAAGTGATGATATATCTCCGTGATGTGATAGAATTTCTCGCGTGTGTAGAAGGGTATGTCATCGACCACACGGAACTCGCAACTCGCCACAACTTGTCGTCTGGGAGACTCTGATCTGCAAACTATAACTGCTCAGAGCAACTTGTGCACATACACTGAGCGCGCCCTCCAAAGTGCGAAGCCATAGTGGTCACGAAATGGAGAAAGTTCCACTGGCCCCATTTTTACATCAACGGGCAAGAGATACCACGCAAAACAGACCTGAAACATATGGGTGTACGGCTCGACGACAAGTGGTCGTTCAAGAAACACATCCAAGAAGCCGCGCAGAAGGCAAGCAGGGTCGGAGCGGCTCTCCAGCGACTGATGCCGAACATCGGAGGACCGAAACTGAAGAGGCGTCAAGTGCTCAACACCGTGAGCGCTTCCATCATGCTCTACGGTGCACCCGTGTGGGGAAGAGAGTGGAAAAGGCCGTCATCGAGGAGAAGATGGGGCTTGTCCACCGAAGAGCGGCTCTGAGGAGCATTCGCGCCTACCGCACCGTGTCAGGAGACGCAGCTTGCGTGTTGGCGGGAACGCCGACCATCCACTTGCTCGTCGCGGAACGAGTCAGCATCTGGGACGGGCAAAAAGTCGCCCAACGTGTGCTCACCCCAACGATGAAGGAGATCATCCGCGACAACGAGAAGGAAACCACTCTTGAGCAGTGGCAAACTGAGTGGGATTCGCCATTTTCAGATGGCAGATGGACGCATCGGCTGATCCGTGACGTAGCCAAGTGGGCGGAACGCACCAACGGAGAGATGGATTACTGGACGACGCAGGCACTGAGGAACCACGGTTGCTTCGGTGCCTACCTGACCCGGTTCATGAAGAGAACATCCCCAGCATGTCAGTCATGCGGGGACAACTTGAATGACGCTGAACACGCCCTGTTCACGTCCGACGATACCCAAAGAGAGCGCGCCGAGTTGGATGAATGGCTGGGTCTCAACTAATACCTGAGAATCTCGTCCCGTACTTGCCTTGCAACCAGGAGACATGGGATACAGTCACCGGATACATTAAGCTGGTGATGACCCGTAAGGAGAAAAAAGAGAGGGAAGTGAGGTGCCTCGATGCAGGCGAATTACAGTGAGTCTGCCGATCCAAACAGGAGAGGTCCAAATAGTTCCAGGAGGAATATGATGAACTGAAGAGGGGAGAAAGAAGAGAGAAGAAAAAAGAAAGAGAGGGAAAAAGGAAGAATGAAGATAGAAAATGCCGACAAGTGGCCGAAGAGAGAAGATAGGAAAGAGAAACGCTCGCAATCGAGCGCGAGACATGCCGCTCATCCTGAAGTAATGCTCACGCGGTTCCGGGCTGAGATGATAGATGTAGGTGGGTCTCCTTCTTGATTGCTCGATGCCCTAAGAATCGGAATTCGAGGGGAGAAGGATTTTACACGGCCGGGCCCACCTCTTGGTCGGCCCCACCCAAATCCGTGTCTCGCCCGGTATGGCCTGCGTGGACTATGCGTAGTCCGCGTAAGCTGAACCAGTCCGGTGTCTGGCGACGGATCCGAGGGATCTTGAGGCAGATTTTGCCCTCTAACCACCTTAAGAAAAAATAATGAAAAAGAGAGAGAGAGATAAGGACTGCCGCGCGCGAAATCATCGATGCTTGGAAGAAACGTGTAGAGAGTGTAGTGAAGTTTTTGCGAGGAAATCCTCTCAATGTATTCCAAAGGATTCGCGCGCGATGCGATCCTTACTAATGAGGTACTCTCCCACCCACCACAAGGAAACGCTTGAGTCCCGAGGGGACAAATTGCACAGGCATATTTGGACACCCAAAACACGCATCTCATTGCATTCTGTGCTCCAAAACCTCTGGGGCTGATTTGGCCTCATCTGCAATAGGTCCCTCGCTTGAGTTGACAATCCCCAAATCATGCTGGGGGATGGATGCACCACCATAACTTTAGAGCTCAAAGATCCTGTCTACTCATCGATGTCACTTTAATAGTTATCATCCGTCGAGAAGTGGATAGACCAACTCGTGTTGGGTGGTTCTACATCTCAGGGGACTCTCTTAACCTGAAAACTTCCCCGCACAAGTACTATCACAAATAGATGTGGAAGTCTTGTTACCAACCTAAGTCGGGATTCATATAGTGATTGGTTCTAAGTTTTACGATCAAGTACACAAAGTTCGATTGCTCCAAATTTCTTTTCTCATAATTCTGAAATATTCATTTTAGAACTCAGTCGCTTTGGTGTTGATGGGTGGGTGTCTTCCATGAATGAGATATGGAGACGTTTTTAGACTTTCCCACAAGCTACTTCCAACAGCTAAGACTCTCAATTCGAGCGACTGTAATCACTACCTTTGCCAAATATTGGAGTTTCGCACCCTCCTACCTTACTCTGTCGGAAAGTCTAATTGGGTGAATGTACTCTACTCATCCGTTCCTCCACTATATGGAGTTGAAAATATCGATTGCAACCCTTGAGTGTCATGAGCTCCGAGAAAATATGCCGAGCATATATGTAGCCAAATCAGAACGTGAAACGAATGAAGGAAGACTTATTACTGTAATTTCTGATTATCCCGTCAATTTATCTTCGTCTATGGTTGTTTCTTGTTCACAAACCATGTCGGGAATGATACTCAGCCTAAACTGATGAAGAGAAAACGGGAGCAAGAGAATTTATCGCAGCATTGCTGATTCGAAATCTGGATTCTTGTTAGTGATCATTCGCAGAATGAGATGTTATCGATAGTATATCACGCAACAGGTGCGAGACTGTCCATTTTCGCTCAAGTTGCTCGACGAGTACGTCGATGTTTCTTCAAGCGTGGGTTGGCAATGTGTCTGGAAATTCCTGGAACGTGTTGCGTATACTATTTTCTATCAGGAAATGGACCTGGAAAATGCGACAATAAGCTGTAAGCTCTTCGAAATAATTGAAAGTCCTTAATTTGCTCGCTCCTTAAGAAAATCTAGCCTGAGCTCTTAGAACTAATGGCCTTCCATCAGGCATTGCACAGCTCGATCTTGACAGTTAGGAGTGCCAGAGTTCTTCACCCTTGCGCTAGTGACTGATCTGTTCAACACATGTCAGTACTATAGGGGTCACTATGGGCCGTCAAAACTTTACCTCCACCGTGTACTCGCGCGGCGACGATTGTATGAATCATCGCTGTACGGGCACGCGTGGAGGCCATGCAGGCGGCTCATAGTCTCCCCGACTCTATTTCATAATTGTGCAGAATAGCCAAATCAGTATCTTCTATCTCTACAAGCAGAACTGCCAACTCATTAGAGATGTAAAAATGTCTGTTTCCTCCAATTATCACCAATACATAAGAATGATTCTATTTTTTCAAATGAGTTACTTGCAGGACTTGATTCTTCCATCTTACATTTGAATTCAAGCAGATTGTATCTTCATTTGAACATATTCTGTACACGCATATCAATCGTGAATCACTCATGCATGATCAAATCTCGAAAATTATCGCAGTTTGAAAAATAAGGTTCCTGAAAGTCTAACAGCACCTATAGTGACTGAGAAGAACATTCGTTATGCGAATTGAGGATAGAATTTTATTTGCGAAAAAAAGTTGGACGGCCCGCCGTAATCAAATTACGTCGGTAACCTTTCTCGGGACCAGGTATACCCTAGTTAATTTTATTGATGAAACGGAGCTGCTCGTAGGATTCCTTATAAAAACCATGGGAATCTTTCACTCTCAAGATATCATTTTCTTAATATGAAAGAGTATTGTAATACATATATCGATTCAGAATCGTACTATCAGCAATGAAGCTGAAACTAACTGAAAGAATGCCAGATAAATTCTGAAGAGATAATCTTTGTTTATCCGGCACGATGATGAGGAAATTTTCATCTGTGATCAATTCATGATGCCGAAGATTTGCGACATCGGACCAAGATGGTTCTTCCATGCCGTACCCAGACAATTACACAATTCTTTGAGGTATCCAAGAAGGCTCTGAATGATCTTTTATACAAGTTCTGAGAACAGCTTCGGAAGAGTTCCGTTGAAGTAGCTAGATTTCACATCCGGCGGAGCCCCAACAGGAGATTATGGGAGTGTGGAAAAACCTATTGAGAAGTGTTGCAAGACTGAGAAGAAGTGTTTCCGGAGCTCTTTCGAAACCCTGACAGATCAGTGAAATTTCTCAGAGCCGTCGGTTTTCTTGAGCTGAAATTCTCTTTCCAAGTGTGATTGTATTATTGATAATGAATCAAAAAACCTTGGCGGAGTGATGTAATCAATTCCGAGAATGAGAAACCTTCAAATGAAACTCACAGGGGGTGGGACCACGGGGGCTGGGTCGCCAATCTCCCCCAAGATTTTTTTACAGTTTTGTATTATCGAGTATATGAAGAATCCAGAGTCACTCCGTCAAATGGGTCTCCTGTCCAGAGATACAGCCACTGAGATTAACATTGCTCATACAGGCCCATGTCAAAAAGTGATATATATAGATATACTGGCGATGCTAACGTTTTTGCTTGTAGCTCTGGACAGGGGGCCCATTTGACGGAGTGACTCTAGATTTTCCATATTCTAGACGGTACCAAACTGTGAAAAAATTTCGGGTATGATTGGCGACCCGGACCCCGTGGTCAGTTATACCAGTCTCCCCTTGTCAGTTATAATCGTTAAAAATTCGCCTCTTTCTCAACTTTCTCTAGGAATGTATACCCTATCTTTAGGGTTATTCAAATTAAATGTTTGTTGATGATTCTCCATAAAATTTGACATATTTCATCCAGATTCCATGATTTTCTATGGAATCGGATAATATCGTGAATGAGTAATGAAACTCGGTTAATATGTTCCTCTCGGTATTCTTTTCCATGATGATGACTTGGAGTGTCGGTCACCTATGTACAGTTTCTCAGTAACAATATTCAAGTATCAGAATTGCTGAGTGTCGTAGAATCCAGAACAGTAATCCGTAAGCCCTGGGTTCGAGACCCACTGGTGTACAATTTTTTTCTTCGAGGTATTTTGTTGATTCATCGTACTTCCCGGAAATATTAATCCATCGTCAAAAATCTCTGTGGGGTCGGTTTTTTTGTGGAAGAGAATTATCCGAATCCTCCCTATGCTCCAAAAGTATCTATTGAATGCCACTCAAGAGGCTCCTACGGAGGCAGAGACAACATTCGATGGGAAATCACTGAGAGGTCCTCCAGAGTTCCTTTGCTATTGTTTCCAAAGTTCCAATGGATGTCAAATTTCGCTATTCCAACAGGGCTCCGATGGAGCTTCTTCAGCAGTGTATCGTTGTCTAGAGTGCTTTATTCTATTTGAGTATTGAGCTTCAATGATAACTCATATAGCTTCTTTGATTGATACAGTCGCCCATTGACGGGGTTTGAAACTTGATTACTCATGATTTGAAACTTGTCGCCTACCCAAATAGGCGGGCAAGGCGCCCAAATTTGACTTATTTTAATTCAGTTAGTTTCATTCTCTCATCTTATTTTATATCATTCCTTATTTTATTCCATTCTCTCATTCCTTTCTATTCCCTTATATTGACTCACCCAGTATGATTTCATACCATTCACTCCGCGTCTCACGTATAAATCATTCATTCATCTTCCATATTCCACTCTTCACGCACGCCAACGATCGCCTACTTGGTGATGAATTCTTCACGCAGGTAGGCCGCCTCCGGGTGTAGATATCGCGTTCCGATCCATCATCGAATGGGAAGGTGAAGCCGAATTCATACTTCACCATCATTTCCATCATTCGATTCATTATATTTCATTCTATTATTCACTTAATTCTCTTATTCCTCTTAATGACATTCACTCATCCAGCATCGGTGTCAATCATGGACTCCGCATCCCACAAACGAAATAATTTTTTCTCCTCATTCCATTTCATTTACTCATGCGGCATTGCCTCTCATCATTCGTTCCATATTTCACAGGAGTGAACCATTCATCCATCTCCGAAATACCCTCGTCATATATGCCAATGATCGCCTACTTGGCGATGAATCCTTGGACGCAGGCGAGCCGCCCTTGTGTGCAAATGTTGCGTCCGGATTCATCACCAGATAGGAGGTGAGGCAACTTCCATGATTCATCACATTTCCTATGATTCTACTCATTTTGTTTCCATTCCATTATTCATTTCCATTTCTGTCCATCCTCTCAATTCATTTCGATTTTTATTTCATTTTTTAATTTTTTTCATATCATTCACTCATCGAGTATCGTTTCGAATGATTCGCTTCTCATCCCATGAACAAGATCATTTTGACCATCAAATTTCCTTGACTCATCCGGGATCGTTTCAAATCATTAACTCCACATCCCATAACCGAAATCATCTTCTTCCATTTTATTCACTCATACAGCTTTATCTCACATCATTTGCTCCATATCCGATCATAAAAATCATTTTTTTCCATCAAATTTCATCCCATTCACTCATCCAGCGTCATTTCGAATTTTTCACGTCTTATCCCATACACAAAATCGTCCACTGACCTTCGGAATTCGCTCTCCGCACACGTTTCAATTCATTTACCATTTCGCTCCATTTTCTCATTTTATTCCATTCCCCCATTCATTTCTTTCCCTCATTTTTTCATTCCATATCATTCACTCATCAAGTATCATCCCAAATCATTCATTTCCCATATCATTCATTATCAGAATCAACTCTTCACACGCCGATGATCGCCTACATGGCGATGAATCCTCATACGCGGGTAAGCCGCCTCCAAGTGCAAATTTTGCGTCCGGATTCATCACCAAATCAGAGGGTGAAGCAAATTCTCTTTTCTATCGGCATCTATATCATTTGACACATTCTATTTCATTGTATTGTTCATTTCATTTTTTCATTTCTTTTCATACCATTTACTCATCCACCATTATCTCTACATCCGAGAACAGTCCCTAGTTCTCATTGAATTCCATTGCATCCACTCATTTAGCACCATTCTCAAAAAATGTTGATATAATCTCTCTCTCCATACAGATTCTGTGAAACGAGAAAATTGATTATCTCTCTTTCCATCTTCGGAAAGTTATGGAAGTTCCAGAGGTCCAGGGTATTCTGATTGAATACTAAGATTTTGCATCATGATACTTTATTCATCAAATAATCGATAGATTACTCATAGACTTATAATATTGCCCCAGTTTTCTGAACAAGCATTCAAAATTTCTATCAGTTCATCAGTACGTGTTGTTAACATTTCATGAAGTACAGCTGCTACTACGCCCTGAGTAACACAAACAACTTTCTGTAATTCTCTACTCTTCAGACTGACATTAGACAATATTGACTCGAAAACTTCATCATCCTGGCCAATCTTCTCAAGCGAACTGAAGAGCAAGTTCTCATGAAGAGTTGGGATCCGCGCATCTCTTGCGAATATTATAAAATCATGAATGTGATCAATAATACTCATAATCATAGGAGGGATCAAGTCAGGAATCTGATCCAAATATTCAAGTTTATAGTCAATGACCGGTGACAGATCCATCGATTCTTTGGATGTTACCCTTCGTAAATGAATGCTGTGACGGAAACGTTCCCTTATGATTTTTGATGGAGATATCCCATGAATTTCCTCGATTTCTATTGTATTCTGTTGATGACTAGGGGTGAACCTCAAAATCTATCCAACTCCATAGACTATTTGGTCGTTCAGTTCGAGAGCAAACCCTCGGGAATATCGCTAAATGTCAATTGTTTCTTCTCTGAATTTTTTACATTGTACCAATGTTTAACTGATACCTCCCAGGTCACTCGCCACTATGCGTGGGGTGGCCGTGTATATATTTTCTTCGATCAAGTGGAACTCTAATCCAATCAACACTTCCTCGCTGGGCCGAGTTGTTCAGTGAGTGTATGTGAGGTCATATTCTTCGCCAGTGCGCAGTATTCCCGTCTTGAGCAGCCATTGCGAGAACAGACGAGTCTTAACAAATGTTGCAGAGAGCTCCAAAAACGAATGACAATATTGTGCCGAACCTCGTGGCCTCTTATATCATCCATTATCATGTCTATTGGAGGGATAACCGAATCAAAGCTTTTAATCAAATTTCGCCCGTCTGCCCGAATGCATGACATGCTACTGTCGCTGACGTCCCACGAAAAAGCAGAGACCAAGTCGATTCATTGACCAAGTTCAGCCGAGTTCATGATTGTTGGATCTCGTGGTAGCCGATACCTGAACATTCTCGACTCTTGTTGGTTAGGTGATGATCTGCCCAGTTGCTAGATCAGATAGATCGGTCGGAAACGCCTCGTTTCAATCAAGATCTCAATAGAAACTGCGATCCATAGGTGTATCTAGGAAAACTGGAAGGTAAACTTTGGTGCTGGTGCCGGGGTCTGATGTCGTGGCCTCCCCGGACCATGCAAGGAGTAATCCAATTTCATCCGTCTACCTGAATGCATCACACGATACTGTCGTTGACGTCCCACTGAGAATCAGAGACAGATTCGATTAATTGACCAAGTCTAGCCGAGCTCATGGTGGTTGGATCTCGTGATAGCCAATAGCGGAACATTATCCAATCACTTTTGTTGGGTAATGATCTGCCCAGTTGCTAGATCAGTGTGATCGGTCTGGAGTGCCTCGTTCCACTCAATTACTCTACAGAAATTCCGATCCATAGGTGTATCTAGGAAGACAGGGAGGTAAACTTCAGTGTCAGTCCCGGGGTCTGATGTCGAAGCCTTCCCGGACCATGCAGAAGGTGATCAAAACTCATAAGTCTACCCGAGTGCATCGCACAGTACCGTCACTGACGTTCCACTGAAAATCAGAGACCAAGGCGATTGATTGACCAAGTTGAGCCGAGCTCATGATCGTTGGATCTCGTGATAGCCGATCCCGAAACATTCTCCACTTTGGGTAATGACTTGCGCAGTTGCTAGATCAGTGAGATCGGTTGGAATTGCCTCATTTCAAACAATATCCCTACAGAGATTCCAACCCATAGTTGTATACGAGAAAATTCGGAGGTAAACTTCGGTGCCGGTTCCGAGGTCTTATGTCGAAGCCTCCCCGGATCATAACAGAATGACATCAAATCCCATTTGTCCACCCGAATGCATCACATGCTACTGTCGCTGATGTCCCTTTGGAAATCAGAGACCAAGGTGATTGATTGACCAAGTTGAGCCGAGCTCATGATCGTTGGATCTCGTGATAGCCGATCCCGGAACATTTTCCACTCTAGTTGGTTGGGTAATGAGTTGCCCAGTTGCTAGATCAGTGAGATCGGTTGGAATTGCCTCGTTTCACCCAATATCCCTATAGAGATTCCAACCCATAGTTGTATACGAGAAAATTCGGAGGAAAACTTCGGTGCCGGTTCCGAGGTCTTATGTCGAAGCCTACCCGGATCATAGCAAAATGATATCAAATCCCATTCGTCCACCTGAATGCATGACATGCTACTGTCGCTGACGTCCCACGAAAAAGCAGAGTCCAAGTCGTTCAATTGACCAAATTCAGCCGAGCTCATGATCGTTGGATCTCGTGACTGCCGATCCCGGAATAATTCCCACTCTTGTTAGATGGATCATGATCTGCACAGTTGATAGATTAGTGAGATCGGTCGGAAACGCTTCGTTCCACTCAAGATCTCTATAGAAATTCCGATCCATAGGTGTATCTAGGAAAACTGGGGGAGTCTTCCCGAATCATGCAGAAGGTGATCAGATCTTATTCGTTTACCCAAATGCATCACGCCGTCCCACTTAAAAGGAAAGACCAAGTCGATTAATTGACCAAGTTTGATTTACCAACAACCACCCGAATCTTAAACGAGCCTCATGAGCGGCGCTTGATACTCACAAAGCCCGAAAAATAGGAAAACCACAACGCACGGAACTGTCATTTTGACCCCTTGTTCGATGATAATTTGTTTGGGTGGCCCTGGATCGCCAAACTAATGATCGTGCCGAAAAGAACACCAAAAAATACGTCGAAAATGAGTCATACAAATTTTTTCGTGAGCGTTTTAAGGGTTCGTACAAAGAGGCACACATCATTTCAAAGTTTTCGCAGAACTGCTCATATCCGCGTTTCGGGAGGAAAACTGGTTTCCTCCGAAGAATTATGAACTTATTCGACTTGGAACAACTGTGAGCATCAAATTGATCTCCTCATCCTCCTCATTGTCGAATTCCACAGGGAAAACATGTTGCCTGAACTATCTCGTTCGATAAGAAACGAGTCAGAGAATTGGGATGCTAACATGACGCTGTGTTTTAAAGAAAACCCGGTATCTTCCTAAAGGTCATGGATTCATTCGACTTGGGATGGCTATGAGCATCGGATAGCTTATTATTTCATCGTTCGTATGATCAAATTCTACATGGAGAACATGTTGCCTAAACTATCTAGTTAGATTAGGAACGAGTCAAAGAGCTGGATGGCTGATATACCCCATTTTCGCAATGAAAACTGATTTCTATGGAGGAAGATATAGCTTTACCTGGGGTGGCTTGGTACATCGAATGGATATTTTTATCGTATTCCTCGTTAAATTGCACTTGAGAAATGTGTTCGCTGATCTAGCTGAGTGAGATTGGGATTCCTCCTAGGTAGATGAGTCGAGCAGTCAAATTATCGAGGAAAGTAAAAAATCGCAGTCAAATTCAAAAGAGTAGGTGAAAATGGGCACTATAGGGACTGTCTCTAAAAATCTGGAAAAAATTCCTTTCATCTTTTTCCATCATGAATTTGAAAAAAGTCGGTGGAGCGTCCGATCCAGGAAAGTTGGGAAATAAGTGTCATCCTAATACACAGTATACCATAGATATGATCGGAGAAGTGAATTACTCCGTTATAGAATGTTATACTTTTGTTCTGAAGTACTTCTGGACCGTATAATTGAGCAACTTTGAACACCGACGAAAAAACAAAGTCAGTGACACTATGGTCACATGGAGTCCAAAATGTCCCACACGCGAATCGGTCCGACTCTCTCGAGCTCTAGAAGAACACTAACGACATTCGGAGCTCGCGCACCGCTACAGATGTATAGTTGGACATCTCATTCGCCGACTGATGGCGCGACAGATACCATTTTCGACTATCCAGTATGAGAAGAGTGACTTTGAAAACCTCGTGGGGTATTTTGGACCCCTAGTGACCATTGAGGGTTAGTGACGTCCCTGATCGATGGTATTTCGATAGCTATGGCATTCCCAATTCACACCGGTCCGTATGAATAGACTGCGTAGAAACTATGGAATCTTCCGTTAGAATTAAATTAGATTGCAGAGTGACACATCTGACATGTGTGGACAGTATCAATGAATGTTTTTATACTACATGGGTTCAGATACAAAGATTCCTGAAATCCCGATGAAGGTTCTTTTGAATTTGACTGCGATTTTTTACTTTCCTCGATAATTTGACTGCTCGACTCATCTACCTAGGAGGAATCCCAATCTCACTCAGCTAGATCAGCGAACACATTTCTCAAGTGCAATTTGACGAGGAATACGATAAAAATATCCATTCGATGTACCAAGCCACCCCAGGTAAAGCTATATCTTCCTCCATAGAAATCAGTTTTCATTGCGAAAATGGGGTATATCAGCCATCCAGCTCTTTGACTCGTTCCTAATCTAACTAGATAGTTTAGGCAACATGTTCTCCATGTAGAATTTGATCATACGAACGATGAAATAATAAGCTATCCGATGCTCATAGCCATCCCAAGTCGAATGAATCCATGACCTTTAGGAAGATACCGGGTTTTCTTTAAAACACAGCGTCATGTTAGCATCCCAATTCTCTGACTCGTTTCTTATCGAACGAGATAGTTCAGGCAACATGTTTTCCCTGTGGAATTCGACAATGAGGAGGATGAGGAGATCAATTTGATGCTCACAGTTGTTCCAAGTCGAATAAGTTCATAATTCTTCGGAGGAAACCAGTTTTCCTCCCGAAACGCGGATATGAGCAGTTCTGCGAAAACTTTGAAATGATGTGTGCCTCTTTGTACGAACCCTTAAAACGCTCACGAAAAAATTTGTATGACTCATTTTCGACGTATTTTTTGGTGTTCTTTTCGGCACGATCATTAGTTTGGCGATCCAGGGCCACCCAAACAAATTATCATCGAACAAGGGGTCAAAATGACAGTTCCGTGCGTTGTGGTTTTCCTATTTTTCGGGCTTTGTGAGTATCAAGCGCCGCTCATGAGGCTCGTTTAAGATTCGGGTGGTTGTTGGTAAATCAAACTTGGTCAATTAATCGACTTGGTCTTTCCTTTTAAGTGGGACGGCGTGATGCATTTGGGTAAACGAATAAGATCTGATCACCTTCTGCATGATCCGGGAAGACTCCCCCAGTTTTCCTAGATACACCTATGGATCGGAATTTCTATAGAGATCTTGAGTGGAACGAAGCGTTTCCGACCGATCTCACTAATCTATCAACTGTGCAGATCATGATCCATCTAACAAGAGTGGGAATTATTCCGGGATCGGCAGTCACGAGATCCAACGATCATGAGCTCGGCTGAATTTGGTCAATTGAACGACTTGGACTCTGCTTTTTCGTGGGACGTCAGCGACAGTAGCATGTCATGCATTCAGGTGGACGAATGGGATTTGATATCATTTTGCTATGATCCGGGTAGGCTTCGACATAAGACCTCGGAACCGGCACCGAAGTTTTCCTCCGAATTTTCTCGTATACAACTATGGGTTGGAATCTCTATAGGGATATTGGGTGAAACGAGGCAATTCCAACCGATCTCACTGATCTAGCAACTGGGCAACTCATTACCCAACCAACTAGAGTGGAAAATGTTCCGGGATCGGCTATCACGAGATCCAACGATCATGAGCTCGGCTCAACTTGGTCAATCAATCGCCTTGGTCTCTGATTTCCAAAGGGACATCAGCGACAGTAGCATGTGATGCATTCGGGTGGACAAATGGGATTTGATGTCATTCTGTTATGATCCGGGGAGGCTTCGACATAAGACCTCGGAACCGGCACCGAAGTTTACCTCCGAATTTTCTCGTATACAACTATGGGTTGGAATCTCTGTAGGGATATTGTTTGAAATGAGGCAATTCCAACCGATCTCACTGATCTAGCAACTGCGCAAGTCATTACCCAAAGTGGAGAATGTTTCGGGATCGGCTATCACGAGATCCAACGATCATGAGCTCGGCTCAACTTGGTCAATCAATCGCCTTGGTCTCTGATTTTCAGTGGAACGTCAGTGACGGTACTGTGCGATGCACTCGGGTAGACTTATGAGTTTTGATCTCCTTCTGCATGGTCCGGGAAGGCTTCGACATCAGACCCCGGGACTGACACTGAAGTTTACCTCCCTGTCTTCCTAGATACACCTATGGATCGGAATTTCTGTAGAGTAATTGAGTGGAACGAGGCACTCCAGACCGATCACACTGATCTAGCAACTGGGCAGATCATTACCCAACAAAAGTGATTGGATAATGTTCCGCTATTGGCTATCACGAGATCCAACCACCATGAGCTCGGCTAGACTTGGTCAATTAATCGAATCTGTCTCTGATTCTCAGTGGGACGTCAACGACAGTATCGTGTGATGCATTCAGGTAGACGGATGAAATTGGATTACTCCTTGCATGGTCCGGGGAGGCCACGACATCAGACCCCGGCACCAGCACCAAAGTTTACCTTCCAGTTTTCCTAGATACACCTATGGATCGCAGTTTCTATTGAGATCTTGATTGAAACGAGGCGTTTCCGACCGATCTATCTGATCTAGCAACTGGGCAGATCATCACCTAACCAACAAGAGTCGAGAATGTTCAGGTATCGGCTACCACGAGATCCAACAATCATGAACTCGGCTGAACTTGGTCAATGAATCGACTTGGTCTCTGCTTTTTCGTGGGACGTCAGCGACAGTAGCATGTCATGCATTCGGGCAGACGGGCGAAATTTGATTACCTCTTGCATGGTCCGGGGAGGCTTCGACATCAGACCCCGGCGCCAGCACCGAAGTTAACATCCCAGTTTCCCTACATACACATATGAATCGCAATTTCTATAAAGATCATGAGTGAAACGAGGCTTTTCCGACCGATCTCACTGATCTAGCAACTGGGCAGATCATTACCCAACCAACTAGAGTAGAGGATGTTTCGGGCTCGGCTAAACTTGGTCAATCAATCAACTTGGTTCCTGCTCTTCAGTGGGACGGCAGTGACAGTAGTATGTGATGCATTCGGGTAGACGAACGAGATCTGATCACTTCTTGCATGATCCGGAAAGGCTTCGACATCCGACCTCGGAACCGGCACCGATGTTTACCTCCCAGTTTCCCTAGATACACCTATGGATCGGGATTTCTATAGAGATCTTGAGTAGAACGAGGCGTTTTCGACCGATCTTACTAATCTAGCAACTGGACAGATCATTACCTAATAGGGTGGTCCGAAAATCCATTTTTCTCGGGAATCGCTCCGGGCTTGTGGAATTTCACCGTCTTTTGATGAGAGAATACAGAAATTTTTCCGCTGCTTGTTCAAAGTTGAGTTTTTCAGGTGGAGCAAGAGGCTTGAAGTTCAAGAAAAATGGAGAAAAACGCGTTTTCAGACCCTTTTCTGCTATTGTTTCGCGTGAATCTTCGGTGCATCGTCACATTTCGATACGTGCTTCAGTTTATTTCGAAGCTTGTTCTATTATCTACAAAATGAGTCAAGGTACGTCCTAATCGAGTAATGTGGACCGAAGTTGTTGTAAATCTACGAAAAATGGTTTTCCCCCTTCTTCTGACGTTTCTCATCCGCGATCACGAGGAGGCTAGGCCTAATGTATCCACCCGACAAAGAGAACTTGGTCCAGATTCTTACGCTAAGGCTTCCACATTTTTCACTATTTTGCGTTTGAACACGGAAAATCACCTTGGAAATGCCGAGGAATGAGATCTTGTGATGGAGCAAAAGTCTAGGAGGTTCTTAAAAAATTAAGAAAAACATGACGTTTTGATGATTCTTCTGAAAGTACGCGATAGAGCACAGAATATTTTCTTCGACTGAGTCGTCATAAGAACAACCGTTTCTTATGTTTTTCCACCCGTAGAAACCAAAAACGAGGTCTACTTAGGCCTCAGCAGTCGAGGGTCTTCGTGAATCCCGAGATACCCATCCTAGCGATAAAACTACACTTTTCCGGAAAACGCCCTAATCCATCCAAATCGCTGTGCTGCTGACGAGAGAATTTCAATAGACCTTAATCATTTATGGAACTCTATCTTCCTACGTATTTTGAGCTCCCGAGAACGATCCCGGTGGTTTTATGGAGCTCCAGTACGTGGAATGTAAGTGAAGACTAGCTGACGACAGATGTGCCAACCCTGTGTATAAGCATAGGCAGTTTATGCATAGAATAGGATGAAAATCTTCGGTCGTCATTTGCTCGATACTTCAATTCGACGCATCCAAGCTCGATGAAAACACCGGGATCGTTTTCAAGAGGACAAAATACGTAGGAAATCGTGTCCCAATAAGGATCCAGGCCCATTAGAACATTCTCCTCAGCATCACAGCGATTTGAATGGATTCATATGTTTTTTGAGAGAGTTTAGTTTTATTGCCAGGATCGGTATCTCTCAAGTCAAAAAGACCCTTGACCCCTGAGGCCTAACTAGACCTCGTTTTTGGTTACTACGGATGAAAATACATAAGAAATGGTTGTTCATATCACGACTCAGTAGAGGAAAATAGTCTAAGCTCTTTCGCGTCACTTCCGGAAGAACCATCAAAACGTCGCATTTTTCTTAATTTTTCAAAAATCTGATAGACGTTTGCTCAGTCACGAGATCTCATTCCTTGGCAGTTTGGGGGCAACTCTCTTCGTTCAAACGCAAAATAGTGGAAACTGTGGAAGCCTAAGCGTGACAATCTGGACAGAGTCCTCTTTGTCGGGTGGCTACATAAGGCCTAGCCACCTGGTGATCGCGGATAAAATACGTAAGAAAAAGGGCGGAAACCCATCTTTCGTGGATTTACAACATCTTTGGTCCAAGTAACTCAAATGGGACGTATCTTAGCTAATTTCATAGATTTTGAAACAAGCTTCAAAATTAATTAAAGCACGTATCAAGATATGGAGATGCACCGAAGTTTCATGCAAAACAATGGCAAAAAATGGTCAAGTAACACGTTTTTTGTCATTTTTCCCAATCTTCAAGGCTGTTGCTCCACCTGAAGATCTCAGTTTTGAACATGCAGCGAAAAGATTTCCGTATTTCCTCATCAAAAGACAGTGAAATTCCACTAGCGCGAAGCGATTCAAGAGAAAATTTGATTTTCGTCCCACCCTATTACCTAACCAACTAGAAAGAAGAATGTTCAGGTATCACTATAACGAGATCCAACGATCATGAGCTCGGCTAAACCTGGTCAATCAATCGACTTGATCTCTGCTTTTTAGTGGGACGTCAGTGACATTATGATGTGATGCATCCAGGTAGACGAATGAGATATGATCACCTTCTGCATGATCCGGGAAGGCTTCGACATCAGACACCGGGTCTAGCACCGAAGTTTACCTCCCAGTTCTCCTTGATATACCTATGGAACGGAATTTCTATATAGATCTTGAGTAAAACGAGGCGTTTCCGACCGATCTCACTGATCCAGCAACTGGGCAGATCATGACCCAACCAACAAAAGTAGAGAATGTTCCGGGATCGTCGACTTGGTCTCTGATTGCCAGTGGGACGTCAGCGACAGTAGCATGTGATGCATTCGGGTAGGCTGGTGATCTTTGAACACTCCTTGCATGATCCGGAAAGGCTTCGATATCAGCCCTGGGGACCGGCCTCGAAGTTTTCCTCGGAATTGTCTCGTATACAACTACGGTTGGAATTTCTATAGAGATATTGAGAAGAACTAGGAATTTCCGACGGATCTCACTGATCTAGCAACTGGGCAGATTATTACGTAACCAACTAGAGAGGAGAACGTTTCGGAATCGGCTATCACGAGACCCAACGATCATGAGCTCGGCTGAACTTAGTCAATCCATCTAGTTTGTCTCTGTTTTTTTAGTGCGACGGCAGTGACAGTAGCATGTAATGCATTTGGGTAGACGAACGAGATCTGATTACCTTTGGCATGATCCGGGACGGCTTCGACATCAGACCTCAGGACCGGTACCGAAGATTTCCTCCTTGTTTTCCGTATACAACTATGGTTTGGAATTCCTTCAGAGATTTCGAGTAAAATGAGGCGTTCCCAACCGATCTCACCAATCTAGCAACTGGGCAAATCATTACCCAACCAACTAGTGGGAAGCACGTTCCGGGATCTGCTCTGAGGAGATCCAACGATCATCACCCCGGCTACACTTGGTCAATCAATCGACTCGGTCTTCTCTTTTTAGTGGGATGTCTGAAATGGTAGCATGACGCGCACACGGGTAGATTGATGAGTTCCGATCATCTTCTGCATGATCGGAGAAGGCTCCGACATCAGACCTTGGGACCGGCATCAAATTTTACCTCCCAGTTTTCGTAGATACACCTATGCATCGGGATTCCTATAGAAATATTGAGTAGAACTTGTTCTGGACATAGGAAGAGTTAAACTTGATGAATATGACGGAAAGAGGCTCAAATTTTGGGGATGGTATTCGATTGAACGGGTGCAAAAACATCTTCATCAACCATCATACTGCACTACTCACGATCCATCCATGTGAAAAGCCTCTGATATTGACGAAAACGTAATAGACTAATTCTACCTCATTGTTCTAAGAGGAATAACATCTTTCAAAAATGGTGGGCTCATTTTTTTACTTCCTAGAGGTACCCAAACACTATGGAATTGTCTTCAAAAGCGACAAGAAGGAAAAATTTTTCTTCTCAGACGGTCCAAAAGTTAAGGGTTTGGTAGATTTCCTCATATACACTCAGGTGCCGACCTGTTCAGGTGGTGGTCTTCGGACGACATTGTTGGGTCAGAAAAACAAATTTCTTCGTGTATTTCCACAAACGAATAGCAATGAACATCAGCATCAGTCAAGCGAGCCTCTTCGAGAAAAATTCGAGTTAAGCAACGTTCCCGCGATTTAGTATCCGAGTTGGTGACCAATCGGCTGGGGCTGCCATGCTTAGCTCGCGCGATGAATTCGCCGATTCTACTCTTATGGTTATGATGCGGGACCCACGAGATCAATTGGTGGTGATTGGATGACGTTTTTGGGTTAGAAAAACAAGTATCGTCATGTTTTCCCGTGAACAAATAGGAAAAAACATAAGCGGTGGCCCCGCGAGCGTTTTCCGGAAAAATTCGGATCAAGTAATGTTCCCGCGATTCAGTATACGGACTCATGGCCGCTCAGATGGGGCTGCCACGCTTAGCTCGCGCAAAAAGTTCGCTGCCTCTATTATTATAGTTATAGTATGGGACCCACGATATTGATAGATGATGATGATCGGTTAACATTTTTGGGTCAGAGAAACAAATTTTGTCATGTTTTCTTGTAAGCGAATAGGAGAGAACATCAGCGGCGGCCCCGCGAGCGTTTCTGAGGAAAAATATAGTGACGCATATCCAATTCGACCACTTGTTTGAAATATATAATCACTGTGGATAAGTTTATGACTACATCATCCATGGAATCAATAGGTGGTTTTCGATGGTAATGGTACATATATGTTCTTTCCTGTTTGTTCACAAGAGAACATGACGAAACTTGTCTCTCAAACCCAAAAATGTCAACCGATCATCACCATGCATCAATCTCGTGGGTCCCGTATCATAACCATAATAACAAAATGGACGAATTTTCCGCGCGAGCCATGCGTGGCATATCCCGATCAGTGGTCACCCATCCAGATACGATCACCAACAAAACTACTGTCAAATTGGGTAACTTTGGTTCAGTGGGTGCGACTTTGGTACACCCCTGAAAAATGACTCTCGAGGCCGCGTTTGGCAAGGTAAATGATTCTATCACTCTGGAACCTGTTTCCCTCCTGAGCCACACATAAACAATGTGTTGAGTCACCGTAGATATCTTGTGGATGGTTGTAGTTGTTTGTTGAAGCTTTTTCGAGAAAGGCTGATTTAGCAGCGGTACGTGAGTGGTCCAGTTAGTGTACCTGGCAAGAAGTGTTTCGGAACGATTTACGGGTGAATAATGGTTCATTTTGACCACATATATCACCATATTGAAAGAATCATTGTTACATTGGGGTATTGACAGCATTTGGAATTCCAACGGATGAAAAACGGGGGAGAAACTATAAAAAAGTGTACCGAAGTTACCCCACTCTACAAGAGGAGCATTACCGGTAGGGTAACTCTGGTTCAATTCTGTATGACAGCTTCTTTCCAATTCATCTTGAGTCGAGTGATGATCTAGGAGGTTTTGAGAGGTTTTAAACAGCTGGAAACAAGACTTCTGAACAATCAACTTGATTCGTTCGCATGGTGGTGGGTAGAATTGAAATATTTTGTAAGTATACGAAAGTTGCCCCATTGAGGTCTAACTTTGGTACACTTGCAAAATTGCTAAT
The DNA here is from genome assembly GCA_029851415.1 of Eretmocerus hayati. Classification (NCBI taxonomy): domain Eukaryota; kingdom Metazoa; phylum Arthropoda; class Insecta; order Hymenoptera; family Aphelinidae; genus Eretmocerus; species Eretmocerus hayati. Next base: position 70,759,896 of record CM056742.1, on the reverse strand, counting down.
GGCTCCAGTTCAGAGACATTAAATTGAACTTTGTAGCCCATCAATGGAAAGCTGAGACTGTAAGTTTTTGATTAACCGCTAATTCAGGTGGGTCTTGTCAATGTATGTTGTAATGCCGAGTCGAATGAAATGAAAAGTAAAAAAATTGTACCAAAATTACCTCATTCAACGGTCATTTGAGCCTGGATTTCCGACCGACGCACACTCGGGCAAGAAAGTCGGATTTGGGCACGGTCCAGCTCTGCGCGAACTTTTGACGGATCGGGATGGGGGGAACGCGATTCTCTTCCTTTTTTCCAGCTTTACGGAATGCTTCTGCCAGGATTCTGATTCAGACTTTACCTTCCATTGAAACTGGGTAAAGTGTGAAACAGTGGTTGAAGAGACTTCTCAATATTCAGTCGATGGGTCAGGGTAGGTTTTTATCCGCCGAATGATCCGCAAGACATTTTTGTCCACAGATTCAAGTATGTGGAGGCTGGGAAAGTACCTATCCATAAATCATTCGAATCGTATCGGAGTATACGTGCTCAGAGTTCCGTGGAATTGCTGAAATTTGTTAAAATTGGGAGACACTCGATTGTCATGAATTTTCGAGGGGTATCGCGAACGTGCCACCTTGAGCTCACCTGAAACACCTTTCTACATCATTCATCTATCATTCCCCTTGACTTGAAGGTACGTGGATACACCTGGAGAACTTTGAGAGATGTTACAGCAGTTTTTCGTGCAAGAAGCCTTGCAAAACAGTGCAAATCCGTTCAAAGTCATGAACTCTCGAAGAGTGATCGCGAATGAGCCAAGTTGAACTCACCTGGGACACCTTTCTACATCATTCATCCGTCATTTTCCCCGACCTCAAAGTACGTGGATACACCTAGAGGACTTTGAGAGATGTTACAGCAGTTCTTGACGCATGAAAAGCCTTGCAAAACAGTGCAAATTCGTTCAAAGTCATGAATTCTCGGAGAGTAATCGCGAATGTGCCACATTGTACTCACCTTGGACACCTCCCTACATCATTCCCCCTGACCTAGGAGTACGTGGACACACCTAGGGGACTTTGGGAAATTTTGGAGCAGTTTTTGGTGCAAGAAGCCTTGCAAAACCGTGCAAATCCGTTCGAAGTCATGAATTCTCGAGGGGTAATCGCGAATGTGTTACCTCAAGCTCACCTGGGATCTCTTCCCTCATCGATTATCCATCATTTACTTTAGAGTACGTGGATGGATTCCTACCCGAAGTACGTGGATACAACCGGAGGACTTTGAAAGATGTTGCATCAGTTTTTGGTGCAAGAAGAGTGCAGATCCGTTCAAAGTCATGAACTCCCGAAGAGTAATCGCGAATGTGCCACATTGAACTCACCTTGGACACCTCCCTACATCATCCATCTATCATTTCCCTTGACCTAGGAGTACGTGGATACACCTAGAGGACTTTGAGAGATGTTACAGCAGTTTCTGGGGGGAGAAAAGCCTTGCAAAACAGTGCCAATCCGTTCAAAGTCATGAATTCTCGAGAGGTAATCGCGAATGTCCCACGTTGAACTCTCCTGGGACACCTTTCTACATCATTCATCCATCATTCCCCTTGACCTAGACGTACGTGGATACACCTAGAGGACTTCGAGAGATGTTACAGCAGTTCTTGGTGCAAGAAGCCTTGCAAAACAGTGTGAAACCGATCAAAGTCATGAATTCCCGAGAGGTAATCGCGAATGCGCCACCTCGAGCTTACCTGGCATCTCTTCCCTCGTCGATTATCCATCATTTACCTTGGAGGACGTGGATGGATTCCTACTCGAAGTACGTGGATACAACTGGAAGACTCTGAAAGATGTAGCAGCGGTTTTTGGTGCAAGGAGCCTTGCAAAATAGTGCAAACCCGTTCAAAGTCATGAATTTTCGAAGATTAATCGCGAATGTGCCACGTTGAACTCACCTTGGACACCTTTCTACATCATTCATCCATCATCCCCCTTGACCTAGAAGTACGTGGATACACCTAGAGGACTTTGAGAGATGTTACAGCAGTTTTTGGTGCAAGAAGCCTCGCAAAACAGTGTAAATCCGATTAAAGTCATGAATTCCCGAGAGGTAATCGCGAATGTGCCGCCTCGAGCTCACCTGGGATCTCTTCCCTCATCGATTATCCACATTTACTTTGGAGTACGTGGGTGGATTCCTACTCCAAGTACGTGGATACAACTGGAGGACTTTGGAAGATGTTGCAGCAATTTTCGGAGGAATGTCCACACGAATGAAGCTCTCAAGCTGTAACCGCAAGAGAGCCACCTGAGAAGCACCTCGCAGGAATCTCGTTCTTAGTTCATAGAAATATCAGACAAAAATACGCTCAGAGGCAAGATGAGCATAATGCTTCATTATGGTGAAATTAACACATATGTTGGAACTTGATGACTAAGATTTTGGAGCAATATATGAAAGTTCCCATCAAACGTTGGGATTGGGAGAATGGAGATTGGGGTGGATAACTCACAGTGGTATTTATGAGTTTCCTGAGAAGATATTCTGCTGCATCAAATAATGTACTGCATAGTGCCTAATTTTTTTCCTGAAATAGATTCTCTTCCTTGAAAATCTTCGATGAAAATCATTCAGCTCCCCCAATTCGGTTCCCTCGCGAAGTTTTTCTTATGTAGGTGTTCTCTTCGAAATTCATCGGTGGTGGATAAGAATGGTCATTTTTGTGAAGGCACTTCACCTTGAAGTATGGTTTTTTCGTTCACGTTTCCCGCTCTACCCTTCGATTAATCTCTCTGGAATCCATAGGTTCGTTGGTCAAACGACCAAAATCAACCAGTTGAATGTCGATGTGGAATTCCTGAGAAATACCTCATTCAGGTCACTGGGGAATGGATTGATTGATTCCAGAGGGAAATATAATTAAAGAGATTAATACTCAAGGAAATAGTTTTCCATTTTCCGAACCATTTTTTGAGAGAGTTGTCAAGTGGATTTGGGGTATCTGAACCAAAATTCCTCCAGCGATATTCATCGTCTGGTTGATATAGAACGTGACCAGCTTGGTTCGAAGATGATTAAAGTTAAGTTTCGAGTGAAATTCTTGATTTTTGAAAGAACCCAATTGGGATCAAGTTTTACGGAATTCAACCAAATCTGATACCAACCAAACGGTTGAGAATGCCGGAAAAGGATTACTTCAGACCATTGGAAGTTGGGTGGATTAGTCGTAGATGGAGATGCGAGAAGAAGATTACTATTGGCGAAATATTTTCCTATATTTTGAGTCTTTCTTCGAGGAAGTTTTCTAGAGGAATTCGATGCATCTAGACTCAGGTTTTCTTGGCAATGTTCATCAATTGGTTGGGACAGAATCTCGATGCAATTTGATGAGGATGATAAAAATGACATTTCTGGGGAGAACTCTGATTTTTCAGAGAATATAAGTTTGCTGAGCTTAAATCGAATTCCGGTATTCACCAACTCATAGATCGGTCTCGGAATAACCATTATCTAGATAACTTCAATCCCGTGAGCTCCTAGGGGAAATGAATATCTTCCTGTTGAAACACGAAATTTGAGCAGTTCTTGCTGGGGAAGCCCCTACATTGGATGAGATTGAGACAAGGGAGATCCCAAATCACTGGTCTCAGGTGAGTTCAACGTGGCACATTCGCGATTACTCCTCAAGAGTACATGACCTTGAACGGATTTGCACTGTTTTGCAAGGCTTTTCTTGCGCCAAAAACTGCTTGTAACACCTCTCAAAGTCCTTTAGGTGTATCCACGTACTACTAGGTCGAGGGAAATGACGGATGAATGATGTAGAAAGGTGTCCCAGGTGAGTTCAACGTGGCACATTCGCGATAACTCCTCGAGAGTTCATGACTTTGAACGGATTTGCACAGTTTTGCAAGGCTTCTTGCACGAAAAACTGCTGTAACATCTCTCAGAGTTTTCCAGGTGTATCCACGTACCTTCAAGTCGAGGGGAGTGATAGATGAATGATGTTGAAAGGTGTTTCAGGTGAGCTCAAGGTGGCACATTCGCAATTACCTCTCGAGAATTCATGAAAATCGAGTGTCTCCCCATTTTGAAGTTTCAGCAATTCCACGGAACTTTGAGCACGTATACTCTGATACGATCCGAATGGTGAATGGATAGGTACTCTCCCAGCCTCCACATACTTGAATGTGTGGACAAAAACGTTTCTCGGATCATTCGGCGTGAAAACCCTACCCTGACCCATCCACTGAATATTGAGGAGTCTCTTTGTCCACTGTTTCACACTTTGCCTAGTTTCAATGGAAAAAGAGTCTGAATCAAAATCCTGGCACGAGCATTCCGTAGAGCTGGGAGAAGAAAAAGAATAGACCCCCCCCCCCCAATCGCGATCCGTTGAGAATTCGTGCAGGGCTGGGCCACGCCCATATTCGACTTTCTTGCCCGAGTGTGCGACGTAACTTGGAATTTAATATTGAATGATGTCACTTGGTTGAAAATTCAACCAGCTGGTTGAAATGTTGGTTGAAAATTCAACCAATTCCTCACAGTGTATCATAGGTCCATCTTCATTTCCAACATGCTCGCCAAAGAGTTCACGCGTGAGCCCTGGGGTCACAAGACCAGGGATTTGAGGGGATTGTTAGATCACTGTGTGTCTGGATTGAACGGACTCGCCATCAGGAGATTTGGATTAGATGATATTTTTCCGCCATTCATCCCTCCCGGTCACCTCAGAGCACATATTTTCAATGTTTAACAAATCCCCTCCACTCACACGATAGTTGGTAAGATAGTAGCCATTCGGGAACCTTGGATTCCAGTTAGGCCAGATTCTTCTTACAGTCTGAATGTCGGCTGATCACTCTTCAGTTCTGGATTCATCATCATGTCATCATTTGGGTGTTACTCCGTTGAACAAGAAGCTCATAGGAGATGTCCTGTCCTCCGGAATTTCCCCATAAATAGAAAGAGCACAATGTTGAGAGGTTACGTACATCAATTCAGGATTTCAGGCACGCTCCGGGATCCGTACTCGGTACGTTATCTGGAGACATGTCTCATATATCATATCAAGAGTGCGAGCACTTGATCAATCCTCGAGGTTCGTTCGATTCCTCATCAGCTTCAACCGTTCAGAGATTCCACTAATCTTTGTGATGTCATGATGCACAGCAAAGAGGACTCAACTCTCCGCAGAGCTTTGTGGGTTGGTTGATGTTTTCGAGGTTTTAATTCTGAGAATAGGAGTCTGAATGACATCGACTGCGAAGAGACTTGAACCCCGCGAACGTTCCACTCAACTCGATTCAAAAACAGACGCGCTAACCACCACGCCAAGAGTCCCGCTGAGTATCAGGTGCCTCACGTGCACCCACGAACAGATTGAGATGGTATCGTATGAGACTCGCCCGTGCTCGGGTAGTTCTGAAACCCAGTTGGCAGGGGTCAAAGCCGAGACATCGCCAGAATGAGGTCACGACTCGTTACAAACTCCATCTCACCCCTGGTGATTGCTACTCGTTATTCGTTCGTGGTTCCGTCGATTTCAGAACGAATGATACCCATACTTAACTGTTGAGATCAAGGAATCCTATGAGAAAATGGCCGGATATCAGAGGAATTTAGATGACTCTATCTGACCAATCTGTTCTTTGTCGCGACGAAGTGAGGAAAAATCTGACAGGCTTGAGTGTGAGACTAGACTTGTTGATAGGAAATAGAGCCTCCAATGATGACAAGAGTTCTTGTATCCTCCAGTTCTTTCTCACTATCCCATCCCTATCCAGACGATGACATGCCTACCCGGTACCGTCGAGTGCAGCATCTGACACATCCAGCTTCAGCCAAGATCGAACAATACGGACTACATCATAGTCCATCCATGGTAGTGACTGATTCTGTTTCATCTCGTTACAGACTTACACGATCACAGAGGCAATTGACAAAGTTTGCAAAAACTTCGAATGTAAACCTGTTGAAGGGATGTTGAGCCATCAACTCAAACAATTTAGGATAGACGGCGAGAAAACCATCATTCAGAATCCAAACGAAGCTCAGAGGAAAGAGCATGAGAAATTCATTCTGGGATTGTATGAGGTAAATCATTGCTCAAAATTTTGGCACGTCACAGGGAACATATGTGACACTCGCAAGAAGTATTCTTGATAATCTCCTCCAAATGTCCCCGTTCCATCTAGAGATACTGACGAATCGTGAGCGAAGAAATCGCTTTCGAGTCCATCAATAATGAGAGAGTGAGGACAGAACTGCCTTGAGAAGTACTAATCTAGTGGGTCACGATACTATCCTCACCTTCATTTTGTGAATCATCTTGGAAAAACAGTTATGGAGATTAGTAAGACTAGGAAGAAAATTTGGGAAATACCCCAAAATATTTCTCTCTGTTGGTCGTATGTTGGAGTTGCAGAGGATTCTCCTTGGAGTCTTCTGAAAACCTCCATGAGCCCTGAGGGTCCATCAGAGACTCGTTCTGTATCTTCTTGCTTCCGTAAAATATAGAGCTTCTATGCGATAGAGGTAGATCTTCAGACGAATTGTCTCATGAAAAATCTCTTCCTCCGCCGCTGAAGCCCTGGTATACGTCCATTAGTACAGTCCTCCACGTTTTTGCGAGACCTATCGACTCTACACTTTGAAAAATATTTTTGCGGAGACACTGCACCGTGCTGGTTGGCTTTTACGATAACTGAATAGCTCAGATCAATGACGGCGAGCGTGAATAATACATGGTGATGTCTCGCTCACGCACCGTTTCTGGCAGAAGATCACAGAATGCCCTGGACATCCACAACTCGGTGCACGGAGAGTCCCTGTCCTGAGCTGTGAAACTGCTCTATCCGATCCTGGATAGAAACCCAACCCAGTACAAACACTGAGATCCCACAGCAGAAACGGCGGTCTCACAGTTGGCCTTTTGCATTTTTTCTAACCCCATCAAGAAAAAGTTCGGCGAATTCGAGGGAATCGAAACGAGTATTGTGCAATTGGAAAAAAATTCCAGGAAATTCTGTCAAATCTTGCGCAAGTCGTCTGAGAGTCGGATGACTTGCATCGTGTGACGTCACAGGGATACAGTCGTCGATTCCCTTACAATTTGCACAAGATGGAAAAAATTCTTGGGAATTTTTCTTCCAATTGCACGAGTAGTTATGGGGCCGCTATGGAGAGTTACAACATAACCTCGGTTGACCCCGGCACTATGGAGATGGGTGCACTATAGAGTGACCCTGGACCGAGTATGTCTGGTGCTGCATAACGGCCCCAATTTTTTCTGCTACTCAGCACATTTTTGCTGTATCATTTCTTCTTCACTACTCAACACTTTGAACTATCCAATCTTTTTTTCTCTCTCTTTCTCTCTCCCTTTCATCGCAAAGTCACGACCGTGCACTTCCTCCTCCTCTGTACTTTTTCTAATGTACTTGTCTCAAATTTTATGTGAATCAAATGATCCATATCATGGGTATTCATTACAGTGACTTCAAATTCTCAAGTTTCAAGTGAATAATTGGTGATAATTCTCTTTTTTCTTCAAATTCTGATGAATTGAGACTCATTTGACCAATTTCAAGAGCGGGCATTGAAAGTATCCAGACATATGATTGGGCGGGTATACTCAGTAAATGAGCCAATGTGAGATGATATCCATGATAATTTATTGATAACTTATCCTGCTGACGAATCTTTCGCATTCGTAGTATGGATGCGTGCATCTAGAATACTCATCATCTCAGCAGACCATGTATGAGATGAATCATAATATAAATTTCTTACATCACTATTACTCGTGACATTCGAACATATGGCGATTAAGTTATCGTTCTTTGTTTCCCCTAAATTTTTCTTCAAATTCGTCATTATCAGCTCGAAAAAATCATTATCTGTTATATTGCTTATAATTCTTTAGTAGTTTCTATTATCGGAAAATTGTATTTGCGCATCATATCGAAGACAGGATCCCAGAAAAGTTTTGTCTATGATAGTCTCTACAACGTGAGGTAAGATTAGCGATATCTCGCTAAGATGCTCAAACTTGCAATCAATGAGGGATAATAGATTCCGTGAATGATCAAAGGTCATTCATGCTTTTCACTGGCAGTTTTGATTATATTCTTGAAATTCTGACGTGTTCGGGTAGTTTTTTTGAAAAATTTGTGTTTAGATACATATCTCAGAGTCCAAACTTTTATTAATGGGCCATAAAGTACAGTCATCCCTCGTTAACACGAATTTCACGGGACAGGAATTTTGTTCGTGTTATCGAGGAGTTCGGGTTAACCAGAACGCTCTAGTCACTTCTTAACACGAATTAATTCGTGTTAACCGATTAACACGAATTAGTTCGCGTTAACTGATTAACACGAATTAGTTCGTGTTAACAGGGTAATGTAATATGCGATAGATGGTGTTGAAATAACAAATCTGAATATTTCTGCTGTTTTGTAGGTAGTGTTAATTAAATTTGAACAACTACAATTTCTATCTAAGTTTTATTATCAAATTGAAGAGCGGAAAAACTACAATTTCTATCTAAGTTTTATTATCAAAATTGAAGAGCTTGATCAATAATTGTTATGCAAGTAATTCACTGATTGTTGACACTACCTTCGGTACTTTCATCGCTTGCATCTCTTTCGTCCACTTTTAGAGATTCACCGCAGATAACTTGGGATGAAATATGTTTGCGATTTTGAAAATTCTCCAGCCAACCACTCGAAGCTTTAAAATTTTCGATGCCCAAGTCTTTTGCAATCTCTAAAGCCTTCTCTCGAACTATGCCGCCAGTCACTGGAATGTTGTTTTCCCGCACTCTACAGAACCATTTAAATAATTCCTATTCCAGTTCATTATTTTGCGCACCACGCAAGCGTTTTACTTTTGGCAACTCAATTCCTGATGCAGCGGCGTGCCGAATCTTATCTTTCTGTGATATGATCGTCGATAATGTAGATCTTGGAATTCCAAAACTATCAGCTATTTCACTCTTTTTCTTAACCGACCGATCAACTTCATCTAGTATCGCAAGTTTGGTGCTCAAATCAATACACGACTGTTTGCGCTTACTCATCGCGATGTACTGAGCTGTTCCTCGCGGATATTGACTCTGTTTACGAATTTGAATTCGTATTAACCAAGATCTTGAGTCAGATGGGACCGGAAAATCGTTCGGAATTCGTGTTAACGAAAATTCGTGTTAACTCGAAAAATGTCCATAAGAGCCAATGCATTATCAACGGGACAAGAATTTCGTTCGTGTTAATGAGAGAATTCGTGTTAAAGGTGTTCGTGTTAACGAGGGATGACTGTAGAATCAATTGAGGATAGTGCGTGAGATGATGATGTTTTGGGCGTAATCTATTATCCGGAAATAATGATTCCCTTTTAGAGAGATATTTTTGGATAAGAATATCAAGATACGGGATGCAAGATTTGTGTATAGTCGGGGAACATATAATCTCAACGATTTCTCCGAGTAACAATAAGCACCTCCACACTTCATCCGTATAATCATCAATTTGATTCCCTATCAATAAAGGTAAGATCCTCAAGAAATTCCGTATTTGGCAAGCTCCGCCAGTCAATTTTCCAGTCAGTTTCTGGATTGCACATGGTTTATCACATCGATCCTCAGCAGAATAAGGGAACGCATCGATTAGACGATTCAATTGACTCAGAGTTATCCAGCCTTTGGCGACAAAACTATTGAGGAATAAAATCAGGTCGTATGCTACAACTCCTTCAAATACATCATGCCCCAAGCATGGCGGGAGCCCCATGCAAACATGAAAATGATCCAAGTCGTTGAAAACGGAATTGAACTCGACTCCCTCATGGCTGTCAACGTTTGTGTCTGAAACGCGTCCAACAGCTCGTGTATAAGAATCAACAGATCTCCAGACATACTCTTTCATCGCGCCACCCTCTCTTCCAAACTGTTTTCTCGTGATCAAGCAGAGCCTACACAAATATCCAGCCGTACTAGAATTCTCGATGAAACCGCCCAAGCCATGGCTGCCGAGATTGTCACCACTGATCCAGACGAGAGCTCCTTTCAAAATACGGCCATTAATCTCAACGCCTGTCTCGAGTTTCTTGAGATCCTCTAATATGGGACCAAAAACTGCTTTGTGATCGAAATCGATCGATTTACAAAGAGCAACCAATTTCATCGTATTTGTATGACTTTGGAGGTGATCTGACAGATTCGCTGCATTCATGTATACAGCTAAGAGCTTGTGTTTTTTTCTGGCTGGTCCTATGGGATTTACTACTTCAAATTCATCTTGATGAAGAATGATCTTCAACGCTCCCGGATTCTCCTTGAAATACTTATTTTGATTAAACAGCGAGCCATCCTTGAAATTCTGAAAGCATCCTCCTTTTGGACGTTCAGCTGGTTTCTTGAGATCGTCTATAATTGACACATCTCTCGATACGTGATCCAGAGTTTCTATGATCGGGATATAAGCAAAATATGTTTTATCAGTTTCATTGATATCGATGAATCGAGGTTCGACATAACTGAACCGCGTTTTGTAGGATTTTTTACGTAGGTAATCAGTTTTCAGATGTTTATGGCAATCGTTCAATGAATCTTCATTGAAAACCTCATTGAAAATTTCAAGAATTCCATCGGATGCAATATTTTCTGCCAAAAATTTATTATTGAGATTTGCTCTAAGTATCTCTTGAGATTCCCCATGCAAGCGTGTCATTTCAGAAACAATGAATTCAATCGTTCGAGCAGGTATATGACATACAGCTTCCAATTTTAAGCAAAATTGGGCCACATTCTGCAAGAACAAATCGAAGTCATCAGTAAGGTCTTGATGATCAGGATTTGGGAGATCTTCTGGCGCATTGGTTTGAGGAGATCCCTCATCGATCTGCATTTGATCGCAGAAAGCATCATCTTGATAATCGTGGACCTGATTAGGGGTCTGTCGGTGATTTTTAGACATGTGACCGGTGAACGAAGATTTCAACTTGTATTTCTTATCACAACCGACAATCGGACACTCGATTTCGATGTTGTTAGTCAAGTGAATTTTGAGGTGTTTCAGCAGATCTGAAAACGTGTTACTTTCTTGTCGACATATATCTAAACTACAAATAAATTTTCCCCTTTCATTCGATTGAATCGTCCCACCACGATTTTCTGGTCGCCTGCGTAATCCATGGTTTATCAGTAAATGTTTTTTAAGTTGAATTTCATCCTTCACTGCTTTCGAACACTGCTCGAATCCACAAAACAGGTATTTACTGACGTGCCGATGGTTTCTAGATCGATGTCTCAAATATTCTTCCAATTCTAATGTCTTGAATCCACAATATTCACAGTAAAACATTTCTACAGCAGACTGAAAAGGTATGAACTAGGATTAGCCAAGACTTTGATTATACGACTTTTTTCCTGGATTTTTGGAATCATAAGACTCTTAAGTGCATACCAATTAATATTGAAACGTTGATGCTTTCGCTGGTGGTTATTGGATGTCTGAGGATAACAGAGAGTTATATGAGTTGTACATTCAGTTCTCAAATTAGTACCCAGTTCATTGAGAATTAGTATGTGAATGACAATGGCCTCACAATTCAATAAGTAGGAGATCACTCTAAGGGTATGAAGAAAGATACTGCATTCACAGAAAAATTCGATTGACTATTCGGCGGCTGAGGCGTTTCAAAACCAAAAACTATAAAATGCGCATAGTGACTCCAAAGAGAGGCAATCGCTTCATAAGTATGAAGATTTCGGAGAATCACATATAATCGGTAGACGAAAAATGGCAAGAATTGAGAAAAACATCACTATAAAACTATATAACTATATATATGTCAGATTTTTTGGAAAAAAGTTCGATTTTTGCATTTTTTAGTTCACTATCTCAATGTAATTTTCTGATCTGAACAAAAAAGTATTCATGTAATATTTCAAAATAACCGATATTTTTCGAGTTCTGAGGCCTTTTAGCGAGGAAATTGAGGTCCCCCACCCGAGAAAATGTATCTAGTTCCACAGAAATCGACGAATCAGTCTGTACATTTTTTTTCAGGGCTTTTTTCATGATTTTGAATAAAATGCCGTATGCTTTCGGTGATCTGACTGAGGGGACGCAAACCAGGAAATTTTTTTTTTAGAAAAACTGACTGCGCCATCCGTTTTACATCGAAAGAATACATAAGAATCCGGATCTTGACCCCCCCCCCCCCCATTATTCCTTAGGCCAAACTTCAAAATCAAGATGTGACCTCCCCTTCAATATCGTTATCAATTGAGGATTATGGAAAGATGACGAATACTCCTCCCACATTAAGAAGTGTACGGCTGAAGAATCAAACACGCATGAGAAAAATTGCTGGTTGCAAAATAAATTTTGGCTTGATAAATTGTGAAAGTTTCACAGAGTCCTTTTGATTATTGGTCTCGATATCCAACAGCCTGTAAGTATCGGATCTTCGAATTTAGGATGAGAAATTTACTAAAGATTCGTACGTCAAACGATATGCATCTTACTTTGCATATCTATTTAATTTTATCAACGACGAGACACCGGTCCGGTGGAACCCTCGGCGATTTACTTACTTTCTTGTCTGCAACGTCTCGAATCAAACTGCTTTTCTCTCCAATAAAATGAAATGTTGTAACCGGGGATTGCTGTACCACTGGCAAATGCTTGCCAGATTATTCTAGCTACCACACCAAAGCAATGAAAAGTGCAAAAAAGAAAGATCCAAGCTTGTGAAAATTATTACATGCAACAAAAGCTGAAATTCTACGTGTTATCAGGTTTTTACGAATCAATAGCTTGATTCGTTACTGTATCGTCAAATCTTGATCGATTTGCGTGTTCCAAAGCTTAAATTATTCGTAATTGTCATAGCTAGGTGACCTAATGATTTATTTGGTGGAAACACTTGTTTACACAAAGTTATAAACAAATTATGGTCAAAAAAATGATATTTTGGATCTGAAAATTTTGAATAGGTCAACGCTCCTACCTGTTGACCTGTGTGGTAGTAGATTTTTCTTATGAGTAATTTTTGATAGAAAAATGGTATATCTGAGTGTCTGTGCACTTATATATCCGAAAATAAATTCTCAATTAATTTTCCTTGAAAATTGAAAATTGAAGATTTTTATGGTTGAAATACTGTTATATTCAGATATTCATGGGGATGTAGGGTTCATAGTTAAAATGATAATTGACTAGGAATATAGATAAAATAGCATAGCCGTATATTGTCCAAAATTAAATTATAATACTTGGAAAATTTTGTATATTTGATATCAAATGCTTTTAAACATCTCCAATCCCACCGCGTGAAACGGGGTACATAGGATATGCTCAGAAGGAGCTAATTTTCTTGATTCTAATCTCCTTGTCGGCCTGCTGAATTCACTTCACGTGAATATGCCTCTGTACCTTGCAATTTGGATCAGATTATTCTGCGAACATTCCAAAGCGAAAAGAGATTATCTATGGGCTGTTTTTACATAGATAGAAGCCCTTGCTGCTGATATGAACTTTTACTGATTTTAAATGATTTTAATGATTTTAATTGACTCTAATCACGATCCAACCCATTGATTTTAAGCCCTAACACGGTACGAATACCAAGTCTCTTGGTAGCGTTGCATGTTGCCTGCGCATTGTTCTTCCCTCGAAGAACTGGCTCAAAATTCCGTTAATTTTCGATTGAAAATTTAAATAAGAATCAATCGATCAATCGTCGATTTTTTACGGAATTTCGAGCCTGGCTCGTACAACTGTTGGTGGGTGGACTGGTATTATCCCACCCTCGCGACGCGGATGAATTTATTGTCCCTAGATATCACACCCAAGTACTGGGACGTGTATATCCAGGATGATCTTAAATATCTATTCACCACGGAAATCCAGAGGTGAAGTGTGCAATTATAATATTCAAGATTTTCACTTTTTCACTTTACTTACGTCGCAAAATTTGATTTGATCAATTTCAAAATGATCAAGTGGTGGTGCTCGAACTGGCGAGGACCTGGTGCGACGTTAGTGTTTGGCTACAGCAGTGATGCGGCGTGGTCGATTTTCCAAGAGTCCAGGTGGTAGCTTCTGCGGCAGTGAGTAGCAAGCCTTGCGGGAGCCCTGGAGATCTTGTTGCTTCCTTTTTGGACGTTAGAACGAGAAGTGCTTGTCGCACCGGGTCCTCGCTGCTGCGATACCTCAGCCGTTTGACGAGCATCCCCACTTGACCCATATATTAGGCGGCTCGAACTTTAGCGGCCTGTATATTACGCGACACACATATATCCGATATGTATTGAAATATCGATGAATTGAAAAACTACAAAAGTGTGTGCTTGCGTGCAAGTATATGATTGTCTGTGAAAATGACTCGAACGGGGGAAATACCCTACTCTACAGCTTTTGTTATACATACATAGATCTATATATATGTTACAACGAAAACCCATGCGTGCGATAAGCGAATAAAATATCAAAAATGCAATAAAAAGCAGCAGTTCAAGCTAAGGGTGAGTTCACACAATAATGATACGTGAAGTTATTGTTTTTATGAAATGATAGATGATGATTGATTCTACTTACATGGTTGATCTGCATAAAAGCTCTGGAGAGCGACTGTTATATATCTATATAACTAAAGTTTAAAATTTACAGCGGGATCCCGTACCTTACAAGCCAGGGCTTCAATCGAATTTTCATGGATTTTGGAAACTACGCCAGCGCTGTCATTATCGGATCCACATGAACCAGTTCACCAATGAAAAAGTCAAAATACTATTATTTGAAAATTTTCGTTGCTGAAAACAATTGGCAAATAAAATTTATTTAATAGAGCATCACCCGTGACACACGCATATCACTCATATCAATCAATGAGTTGATGCAAAAATAGACCTCCAGTACATCAGAGGTCCATGTATCTAAAATCTTTCCACCATAAACCAATTCAAATTCGACTACAGTAGTAGACAGGCGTACTATCACACTTTGAGAGTCCCAGTGATGGTGCACGTCCATTCTCAAACAGTAATTAATTGCTGAACAAAAACTCAATCGTGAATCCGCAAAATGACTTAGACGTATATTCATTAATCTTTAGTTAATAAGTCGGTGGAATGTTGTAACATTTCATCCTTATTCCTGTTCAATACAGTCAATTGAATGAAAGAGAACGAAGAGTTAACTCTATATACAGTATTGATCTGTAGATATTATGGAAAGTCTACCAAGCTGGAAAATCTACTTTGTTACCTTATAAGAATGGTCCAAGATTTCCAAAATCCAAAATTTCCACCAGAGTAAGTAAGGGTTAAAACGATATTATGAGAATTTAGAAGAAATTCATAATGTTGACTCGAGTGATACATATGCACAAATTTTGAAACATTCAATTTCTGAAGAAATGAGCCTTGCCCAACAGATAAATAAATTTTACTCTTGTTTCTATACTTTTCACTATGCCGCTGACCAGCGCTTTGAAAGAAATAACAGATGACCAGTCATTGACATAGGCTCTGCTTTATGAATCCAAAAGAAATTAAAACTCGTTCCCTAGAAAGATAGTCAAGCCACCCCATACCTGAATTCCATGCGCTTCAAGTCTCAATTCCACTGCTTGAAGAGCCCTGTCACATTAGACATTGATGTCTCAAGTTAGATGTATGGAAGTACTGCAGGCTATTTAGGAATGAAGTTTTAGCTTTTGAGAAATAAGCTCTAGTAATTATGTCCTGCATAGAACCAAAAAAAAATTCAGTTAGTTGGAAGGTTCCTTGATCCTGAGCTATAATTTATTCTGTGTGCAAGTGCTGAATCTGTTCATCAAAGAGCTAATACACTCTGAGATACCATCGAGTGATCCAGAAGATTTCACAAATATCCTTCTTCTGTGGTGGAAAGAATCTCCACATGAATTCTACATCCTATGTGTAAATGCGAACATCATTACTTTTTCCAAGACTGTTCCATAAACGGGTCATCATTTTTTATAAACTCCAAACAATCAACAGTATTGAAGCATCACACGGCTTGATAATGAGTGGAAACTGGAACAAGAGAGTGAGATTACCCAACATGATAGAAAAAAATTAGCTTGAATTTTTAGGAACTCAAAACTATCATCTAGGACTTCCTAATAGTAAGTTCTACCAACAAGTAAGAAATGACGAGCATCAATTCTCACAAGCGTAGAGTTTATTTTACACTGTTCATCATTGTGATGAGTGGTCTTTTCTTGTAAAATGTACCTATCTTGATTTGAAAATAGAGATTTGATAGTACATTGTTTATTACTTTTATCGTCTGAGCCCATACATCTAGCAACTCCAAAGATAATATGTAATACTGTTTGATGTTTTTCAACCTTAGGGTACATAACGCTCTGGATAATTTCAGTTCAGAATTGTATGAGTGCGATAAACTATATAGACTTGCCCCAAGAGAAGCCGCTCAGAAAATTTAGTTGCACGTTGACAGGTCAGAGCTCTTAGTTAACCATAATTATTCTGATTAATCAGCCAGCGATGTTTGAGAATTCATTTATCAATTGATCAACAATAATTCACTACATGCAAAAGGGTCAAGTAGGTTTATGAAAAGGAACTCTCCACACAAGTGGCACAAGGTTGTTCTTACTACGCAGAGAAGAAGCTTTGTTTCCTAATCTCCATCGGTAAGAATGTGAAGATGAACAAATTGGTGCATGCTCATTGGCATCATGCTATTAAGAAAAAGCAGAAAGAATATTTTGCAGAAGTTCAGGCATCAAAGTCGAAATGAAAGCAGTATGAACTCTACAATTATTCAATATCTTACCTGATAGTAGTATGGACCAATTCACACTTGTATCAATAATTAGTCAATTCAAAATCTCCTATTCCAGAAGATGCGGTTTCAGCACTCCTCGTTGAATGTTAGTCAGGAATCTGGATAACGGCAGGTTTTCACATTTAATTTAATTTGGTCGTGATCGCAGAAAATAATAATTTATAACCTGCACGGGCCATACACGTGTCTTGACTTGGGCAGCGGCTGTAGAAAACGCGGTATTGCCAGGGAGCAGGGTTGGCAGAGAAATTCTTGGGACGCGAGCTCATGCGCAACTTCACTCGTTCCCCGACCGAGCAGGCTCGAAAAATCGTCTGCTCCTCGACGCAGATGTGTCAACAAATGCCCTCTAACCTTTTCAACCGCGAGTCGGGTCGCAAGACTCCCACATATAAACAGTGGCGCGATGCAAAAATGTGATATGAATTTTATAGTTTCCAGCTATAAAAAATAATACACATATATATACAATTTAGGCGTGTCATTGTGATCCCCATACACGGCGAAGTGTTGGTATTCGTCGAATATGAGTGCGTTTGGACCAATTAAAGTTGCCGTTGGTTCGTAAATTAAGTACATGATATTACGAATCGTAATATCATGTACTGCAGTTTTTCACGTGCTTGTTTGAGTGACACAGGAATTTATCGCCACCATTGGCGCCTTGCTCCAGAAAATTGAATCAATGCATGAATATCAATTTTTTTATTGTGCGAGTGATCCTTGCAGATCATAGCTCGCTTTTGGTTGGAGGGCTCACAATAGTCTGTGGGAATTGCTTATGCAATTTTCTAATTTAAAATGGAATACGAATAGTCTAGGTAGAGAACTCTGTGTGAGAAAAATTAATCGTAAAAACAGAGTAAGAATCAATTCATGAAAACTTGAGATAGTACTCGGAATAGTCCATCCATCATCAAGCAACCTCTTGTTGACTATTATAAAAGAGCAATGCCATACCTATACCCTGTTTCTAATCCTATACCCCGTCTCGACGATTTAATCAGTTTAGCTACTATTCAACTATATGTATTGAATAGTAGCTGAACTCTATCAGTTCTATAACTCTATAGTCTACCTCAACATTTTCTATAGTACTTTGGATCATTTTTAAGCTTCTTTCAAGAACTGTGGAATGAGCCAAAGTCTAATCGATTTACTTGAGTCGATCTATCTAAATTTTCCCAAGAAATGATGCAGATCGGCAATAAACTTCATAAAATCATTTTTCTTGGCACCACATCTTGAGCTTATTGCCGGTCTCAAGCTCTACTTCCGACTTATTTTGACGCGACAAATACGTTCTGGTCGGCAAAAAAAGTTGTACTGCACTCCTTTTCCTGATGACCCCATTGGGGGGGGGGCAGGGGGGTCATGCTGGGTACACACCATTTACGGCCTCCATCTTTTCGAACGATCTCCGTATTTTGCTCATGAAATATTTCCAAATCCACGTTTTGCAATTTTCAATAACTTATTCCGAAGATATTAAAAAACGAATTTGTTGAAGTACGTTAAGATTGGATGTATAATTTGGATGTACGTTAAGATTTTCCCTCAATGTATCTCAACTGACGTCCAATTGTGATCAAATCAGGCGAAATTTTGACTCATGTCACGTATTTTAAAACTCCTACGCTAATTGATGGTTTTCAGCTGTTCCCTCGGAGTCATCTGTTTTGCCTGCATGAGGGCGTTTATCGATCAAGTATGTTCGTGGTGTAGAGATGACATTCAACCTTGTAAACATGTGAACATGGCGTATACTGATTGTAAACACGCGGATCCACCAGTAACTCATTATTCAATAGGATAATTATTTTACAGTGTCTTTTGTTGTATTACACGCCTCAAATCAAAACTCAGATATGGTGTAGTGTATAGGTAAGTAATGTCAACATATGAATAACGTCTTGTTATGAAAATATCGATTTGTCATAACCAAGTCGCGTGGGTCAGACCCAAAGTAGTTTTATTTATTTTTTTTTTAGAATCCTCTGGATTTAGATGTATGCGAGTCCATTTAGACTATTTCGGCCAGAGCTGTCCACGTTGATGAGTACAGGGGGGGAGGGGGGGAGGGCCTCGAGCAGAATTCTAGAGAAAATAATCTTTGGGTATTGTGTAAAATGAGTAGATTGAGACTCTCATTCGTTTTGTCCATAACTCCTCATAGGTTCATTTTTCACGATCGAAAAAACGAGTTACTCGTCTTCTATTCCATGTCTAAATTCTTTGATTGAACTTATTATCCGATTGAAATACTTTGAAATTTTCAAAGACAAGAAACTGAGAAAACATTTTTCTCGATCGAAAAAAAACCAGTCTCATCTTCTTTTCCATCTCTAAATTTTTATATTAAATTTTTATCCGTGGAATCAATCAGGATACCTCCCTCTGACTTTGGAAAACGTGTGGGAGCATTATCCAAATGGAAAACTTTGAGATTTTCAGAAACAAGAGGCTGTAAAGATATTTTTCTCGATCGAAAAAAACAAAATACTCACCTTCTTTTCCATCTCTAAATTTTTTGATCAAGTTCTTAGTTGTGAATTCAATGAGAATACCTCTTCTTGACTCTGTAAAACATGTGGACGCATCGACAGGATTATCTGATTGGAAAACTTGAAGATTTTCGAAGACGAGAGTCTGATAAGATATTTTTCTCGATCGAAAAAAACCAGTTACTCGTCTTCTTTCCCATCTCTAAATTTTTTCATTAGATTTTGAATCGTAAAATCAATCGAAATACCTCCCTTTGACTTCGGAAGTCGTGTGGACGCATCACCAGGATTATCCGATTGAAATACTTTGAGATTTACAAAGACCAGAGGCTGATAAAATATTTTTCTGGATCGAAAAAAAAAACGAGTCTCATCTTCTTTTCCATCTCTAAATTTTTAGATTAAACTTCTATCGGTGGAATCAATCAGGATACCTTCCTCTCACTTTGGAAAACGTGTGGGAGCATTATCCAAATGGAATACTTTGAGATTTTCAGAAACAAGAGGCTGTAAAGATATTTTTCTCGATCGAAAAAAACAAAATACTCACCTTCTTTTCCATCTCTAAATTTTTTGATCAAATTTTTAGTTGTGAATTCAATCAGAATACCTTTTCTTGACTCTGGAAAACATGTGGACGCATCGACAGGATTATCTGATTGGAAAACTTGAAGATTTTCAAAGACGAGAGTCTGATAAGAGATTTTTCTCGATCGAAAAAAACCAGTTACTCGTCTTCTTTTCCATCTCTAACTTCTTTTATTGAGTCATACATTATTTGAATCTATCGCTCAATAGAAATTTTAATCAAGGAATGTGACTCTATCGTTATTCGAGCTCATCATCGGGCTATGCCGTTGGATACACCAAGGCTTGAATTAAATATCAAGCACATTGCCCTTCATGGTACCACTTAAGGCGAGTTTAAATCTCGCCCGGGGAAGAAGTTTTCCCTCTCTTTGTCGCTTTTCGAGAAAAATTCTTTATTTGGAGACCTAGAAAAAAGTGGTGCTATGAAGATCCATGTGCTTGATATTTAATTCAAGCCTCAGTGTATCCATCGGCATAGCCCGATGATGAGCTCGAATAACGATAGAGTCACATTTCTTCATTTTTTTATTGAACTTTTGATTGTGGAATCAATTAGGATACCTCCTCAGAACTCTGGAGAACGTGGAGACACATTACCAGGATTATCTGATTGGAAAACTTGAAGATTACCACAGACGAGATGCTTATAAGACATTTTTCTCTTTTGAAAAAAAACGAGTTACTCGCCTTCTTTTCCATCTCTAAATTTTTTCCTTAGATTTCCAATTGTAAAATCAATCAAAATACCTTTCTTCGACTTTGGAGAACGTATGGACTTATAACCAGGATTATCTGATTGAAACACTTTGAGATTTTCAAAGACAAAAGGCTAATAAGACATTTTTCTCGATGGAAAAAAACGAGTTACTCGTCTTCTTCTCCATCTCTGAATTTTTTGGTTAAACTTTTAATTGTGGAATCAATCAGGATACCTTCCTCGCGAGTAACTCGTTTCTTTTGATTGAGGGAAATGTCTGATCAGCCTCTCGTCTTCAGAAATCTTTGAGTTCTCTATCAGAGGAAGGTGTTCTAATTGATTCCACAATTTAAAGTTCAATCGAAAAATTTAGAGATGGAAAAAAAGGCGAGTGAGTCGTTTTTCTCGATCGAGAAAAATGTCTCATCAGTCTTTTGTCTTTGAAAATCTTCAAGTTTCCCAATCAGATGGTCCTGGTGATGCGTTCACACGTTCTCTGAAAAAGGGGAGGGGGGTATTCTGATTGATTCCACATTTTAAAGTTTAATCAGAACATCTAGAGATGGAAAAGAAAGCGAGTAACTCGTTTTTTTCAATCGAGAAAAGTGTCTTATCAGCTTCTCGTCTTTGAAAATCTTTTAGTTTTTCAATCAGATAATCCTGGTTATGCGTCTACACGTTCTGCAAAGTCAGAGGAAGGTGTCCTAATTGATTCAACAATTGAAAGCTTAATCATAAAATTCAGAGATGGAAAAGAGATAAAAAATAAATCGATTATAGGATACGAAAACACGTCTGTGATTTTATAGAGAATCAGACAAATTTCGAAAGAAGATTTCACAGAATGCTGATGGAAAATTCTTTTTGCGATCTTCTCCAACCCTCCTATTTATCGCTCAGGACCACGTGCTCTGAAATAATTCATAAACTTCGATTATACTTGACCTATAAGGCAAATATTTATCTCAGTATTGAATTTATCCAAACCGTTGGATTTTCTCACATTGCTAACACGTTCACTGCGAAGGCGAAATCGCGATTCCGATCTAGATTGCGAAAGAGTATGACTGTGCATTTCAGCTCTTATTACGGAAGCCACACCTTTTGGAAAATCATTAGTTTGGCAACTATTTACAGTATTTCTATGAACATGAGAGGACCCCACCGGTGGGGCTCAAATAATTTTCTCTAACGCGGAATACATCTATGAAGATGATCAGCAGTATCGATGACCGAACTGTCAAAGACAATGTTATCAGCCTCCAGGTGTACAATGCTTGTGGCCGTGGTTTTAGCTCTCATGCATTGCTGAATCTAATTTTTAGAGCTGCAGTTCATCGACGGACTTCAAATCTCAAGTACGAGGAATGATATTAGCTCAATCCAATCTTCTTTTACTATGTATCCAGTGCCAAGAGTCTCACAGTGTATGATGGAAAAAATTACACAAGTAGAGAATGCGTTGGCGACACATGTTCCGCGATTTAGCCGAAACTTTTTTCCTCGCGTAGATTCAAGATAGATTCAAGATTACTCGAGTTACGACCATTCTTTCACAACGTATCCAGACCCAATTTGTAGTTCTTGAGATGGGCTTCCGAATGTGGTAAGATACGTTGACGATGGTCAAATTCAAAGTGAGTAACCTGCTATATGCTGCTCAGATTCGTGGAGTTGGCGGGGGATTGCGTGAAAAAGACGAACATCATGCGAGAATCCACACAAATCAAGTCCAATACCGAAACTGTCTTGTATACATATTCATTATGACGTAGACAACAAGAATTAGTCGTAGGTCAGTGGGTATGTATCCACTGCTTGGCGTGATCCGAAATATAAGAAAAAGTGGGCCCCATCGCAGTGAACGTGTCAATCAAAGAAATGTTGGCGAATGTGGAGTTATCTTCCCAAGATATAACAATAAAATCATTCAACAGAAATGAGCGTCATCGTGCATAATAGGCTGAATGGTTTCATCTTCACAGATATTGAAACTGGTTGAAACTGGTCAGTCGTATTAAAATGATGGCAGCTGCAGAAATATGTACTTAATAAATCAACTTGAAATACGACAGAATACACGTAGAAATATCTCCGTAAAATACAGATGAGATATCCCATCCTCGTGATCCCAAGACCCTGTCTTCCTGTAAGTAACTTCCGATTTCCACTCTTTCCCTTATACTCATTTTCCCTGAATTCTGTGCAAGATCGTCCATCCCCAACACCAGGTTCTCATTTCCATTTTCCATTCAACATTATCTATTCGGCTAAAATTAATGCTGAAGTCAAGCCATTGCAATAAAACACTACGGATGTCTCAATCTTCTCCTGCTCAACAACACCTTTCGGTTAGCATTCCCATATATCACCCTCAACAAGTGCAACGTCCGACTCGAGTTATTTCAACTACCACGTGTAATAAGTGTATATGCCTGTATGTAGTATGTGGGCGTGTTCATGGTATTTTGATTATCGCATAACCACCCCTACGCCCAAACTTGATAAAATTCTGAGGAGCTACTCGTGATTGGATGACGATGAACTCATACCAATTTTAGCCGCATTGACGGACTAGCTCGCGGACTAGTTCGTCTCCCATATAGTTTATTCTGCTCCGAAGTGAAAGGTTCCTTTCGTAATGTTGGTCCAAGTACCATATCATTTATCTCCCTCCAATTGAAAATCTATATTCTCTCTCCATCGCATTCTCAGCCACTTTGGAGATATTTGTTGATTCATAATTTTCATCATTACCCCCCCCCCTCCACCCCACATTGGATATATTAATTTTACTATTTGTCTTCCTTATGACATTCGAAAACTCTGTAACGGCTTGGTTTATCATCTTGGAATCCTCCAGGGATTTTCAACGTAAGTTGGCAGTGGAAAAAGTCTATTTTGAGCTCAATTCCTCGATTAGTACACAGCCTCGCTAATTTCTCATGAGATCGAACTCAGTTTATCCTCATATTTCCACCAGAGTACTGACCATAAATCCTCAACCGTTCGATTAATTGCCATCTAATTTCAGCAAGTTGCTCATCTTATTTCGTTGTACACCCTACTCAATTTCGACCTCCCTACCAACTCTCATTGTAATCCTATTGATCTGAGATTTAACATCTCATTTTTTAGACAACGTTCACTGAAAAAATCTACACTAATATCAAACTTTAGGCATAATTTGAGTAATAAGTCTTGGTTTCCAAACAAATAGGAATGACTATCTCTCACGGGAGTGGGTATGTACTTAGTACCTGAAATCTAGTACACTGTTGGGTTTATGGATGATCTTGCACCCAATAATTAGCCTCGAGAAATTTTCTCAGATGGAGAAAAAACACGCGTATTCTATTGCGGTTTTCAGATCGTTTAGGAGGATGCGTTATTTGAGGGAATGGGAAGATATTCCCATTCTGTCTCCGTGGCTTTGCAAAGACCCTGGGGGTAAAGAACTAGCTTACTGCAAGATTTGTGAGAAGTGTTATCCGCCGAAACTTTCGAATCTCAAACGTCATCCGGAAAGTCAACTGCATAAAGACAATCTCAAGCATATCAGTAAGTAATCTAACCTGTCAAAGTGCCAGCCATACTATGATCAGGAATCTGTCGTGAAAAAACCCTGGCACCG
Source organism: Eretmocerus hayati (assembly GCA_029851415.1). Taxonomy (NCBI): domain Eukaryota; kingdom Metazoa; phylum Arthropoda; class Insecta; order Hymenoptera; family Aphelinidae; genus Eretmocerus; species Eretmocerus hayati. The sequence goes on along the minus strand of CM056742.1, from coordinate 70,735,621 downwards.
TCGATAGATGCTCATGATTATCAAAACGCAGATTCTGGCGGCAAGAGAAAGCTCGAGCAAAGTCAAGATCATCTTCCCGCGAAAAAACCTACTGTAAATATCCAGCAAAATGATGGAAAAGTCGCGGAGTTGGTGGTAAGCGAAAGTCAAAACGAGTCTGACAGGTATAGCCCTCAATATCGTCAATAAAATTAATCATCATTCGCACGTATTTCAATTGTGGAGATGCGACAATGCTGAGTTAAGATGGTACAAGTGATTTGGCCCATTACTGAGTATCTGACTGTGCTTCAGAGTCATTGAGTTCGAGTACGATTAATCAATAAGAACTTGAGCTCTTATTGATATTGAGCTAATTAGCTCAAATAAAACAAATACGTTATTCAATCTAGCATTGGGAATTTTCATCTCCACTCACCTTAGGCAACTGAGGGACTACATACCAAAGTTACTCGATTCAAATTTCGAGGCATCGTAGCTGTAACAATTATTGAGCAAGCTCCTCTCTCTCTACAAATTTTCAACTTGAACCAATAGCAACCAGATGGATATGTTTGTTTGTGCTGTCAGTTGATCCATTTCTACATCTATTTCTTTTATAGACCATTCACTGCTCTTAGATTGCTGTCTAGCATCTTGAGTATCAACTCTCATTCTTCGAAAGAAATATAATATCTTGATACTACTTTGTCAGCAAACTCATACTCAATGATCGCAGTCTATTTTGAAGCAAACGAACGATACATATAAATTCATACGGAGAGACGAGGGCTTGCTGTTCCGAGATATAGACAGTAATTTCTGTAGCTTCTCTTGATATCGTAGGATTGATCTGGCAAAATAGTGATTCATTGAATGAGATACCATTACTCTCCCAATCTCATGAGGAACAACTAACGATTCTAGTTTAAATTCAACACCACCCTTCCGTGCTGATTCTAATAATGCATAGCCTATACAGTCACGAAGGTTGTTTTCAAAGATCACCCATGTGGAACCCCGAAAAAGTTTCAACAGTCTATCACTTGGGTTGAATTGCTCTTGTACGCTTTTAGTGCATTGTCCATTTCCACAATTGATTTATCTGCTAGTCCACGAATAAATCGCATCAGTGGTTTAAAATCTCTTGCTTCTCCATCGTTTGATGCGGAAAAGATTTCTTATTTACGAGCATCGTGGAATGAACAATCTACTCTCGATTTAGGCCAGTAGGACTAGAATTTTTTGGGGATGCAAAGCAGGTGCAGGTTCAATTTTTCTTGAGTGCAGGATACTTACTAGAACCAAACCTACCCCTTCCAAACAAATTTCACCTGCCGGAAAAATTATCAATGATGAAAAACTGAGAATCGGCAATTTGCTCTGGTTTTATCTTGTAGCTCATGACAAAACCTATAAAATAGAGAAAAAATCCATCGCTCTAGCACAATTTCTGTTGGACTTACATAGGTTCAGACAAAAACCGACCTGCTTCAAATAATTGATTGTCAATCTTCCAATAACTGACTAGTGAGGCTAAGGACCCGGAAGCCTGATAGTTCCTATTAGGGTTAATGAACATACCAAAGTTGGTGACGATTCGTAGAACTGTTTTTGAACACTCCTATTTGCTTATAAGAAATTGTTGTTCTTGGACAAGTAGCGTAATTTCTTCATGAACAAAGATGGTGTTTCGGAGAGAATCAAGATGATACGTGGAGATCTCTTCAATATCCCGTTGGAAAAATCATCATATCTTGTTCCGGTGATTTTTCAGAGTTAATTGTTGATAATTTCGGCGTACGCCTTTACTATGTAATAAAATCTCAAAATACATCTATTGGATGAAGAGAGCTCCGGAAATAAAACCAGCCAAAGGTGTTTTTCCTCAAGCTACCACAGATCAAGGAAAGGACGAAGCAAATTGGTCTCTTAGAACCAGGAATATTGCGAAAAAGTACTCAACGCTCGATTTTGAAGTTCAACGTTTCTCACTCGCCCCGAGTCAATCAGTGCTAATATTTGGTGCGGTTGAAAATCGAGCACCGAGCTCTTTTTCCAAAATCTCGCGGGTTCTACAGGGCCAATCTTCCTGATTCTTTCTTCAATCTGGGTTAGCTTGAGGGCAAAACGCCATGGGCTGGCTCTATTTTCGGATTTCTCCTCATCTGACATTAGTTTTGAGATTTCATAGGACAATAAGAGGCATGTACAATTATTATAAACAACTGACTCTGAAAAATCCCCCGAAAATGATGTGATGATTACTCCAACGGGATATTGAATACTAGACTTCCAGGTATTATCCTGATTTCCCCCAAAACATCACCCTCTTTCATAAAAAAATTACGCCACTTCTCCAAAGAAGCAATGTTTCAACACACTGTGCTAGAAGGTATCTTTTTTGCTCTGATTTTGCACTTTCTCTCACAGTTTGTCAAAAAAACATAGTTCGGTACATGAGCGTGGAACCTTTTTTCGGCATCCGCGTGATACGGACCTCGCCTATGGCTCGGCCGGGATACCCATCAATCAGACGCGAAAAAGGCGTTTACACTCTTGCATCGAAACGTACTATTCCATAAACAAACAAGGGTATTTAAAGACAGTGCAACTAATCGTCACCAACTTTGGTATGTTCATTAACCTCAATGAGGACTCTCAAATTTGCGGATTCTTATACCCTGATGAGTCAATTAATAACCTTTTTTTTTTAGTAGGTCGAGGTTTGTTTGAACCTATGTAACTCCAACCAAAAATGAGCTTCAGCGATGATTTTTTTCTGTAATTTTGTAGATTTTGCCATCAGCTTCATGTTGAAACCACAGCAAATCGCTAAAAGCCATATCCACAAAGCTATAGGTGTTAATCCGCAAAAAGTGTCGATTTTTACAGTTTTTTCATCATTGATCATTTTTTCCGGCAGGCAAAACTTGTACGGAAGTGGTAGGCATGCTTCCAGAGAGTGCCCTGCTCTTAGAAAGAATCGAACTTGCACCTACTTTCCACCGCTAAATTGGGCATCCTTTTCTAATTAATGAGGCTATTATAGCAAAAAAAAACGGCCGCTAAGGGCGCTAGAGGCGCAGCACATGCAATTCTGTGTCCGTGTGCATCAGTGAGAGTAGCCTCATACTCTCTTTCACAGACAGCAAAATCCATGTGTTGGGGAGCTTATTTGACCATCAACGCCGCCCTGGTGAACATTTTTTTCATTATAGCCTCATTCTACTGGCCTTATTCACGTACACCATCCAACCATTTGATCTAGTCGAGAAATAATTTTCACGTGCAGTATCTCTTGCAGTGATGCTCAAACAAGCATATTATCAATTTCTGAAGATGTTAATAAGAGCCAAAGTGGAATACAATCTGTCCGAGATGACCTTGATGAAACTGAATCTCCTGACAATCAGAATGTTGCCGGTAAAATTTTATTTACAATAACGTACATTATAATCCACTCATCGAGTCATTTTTTTAAACAATTTCTGAAAGTTCTCAATCTCACCAACGGCTTACGAGTTTAATGACGGACGTATTTTACGACAAATTGAAACATATTTTTCGTCAGAAATCGGGATTCGGTTCACTTTTCTTAGTTTGAATTCTGGTTTTTGCAACACTTATCCACACAAATACCTGTTTTCGTCTGAGCCGAAAATTATCCAAGTGTTTTTAATGGTATAGATTCACCAGTATATTCGGCTATGTGAGATTATGGCGCCAGAACTCAAGATATACGCCATCCCAGACAAGTATTGTTACACATTCCAAACAGATTCAATGATACATCATAGATATGATATTGAATGTAACTCGAGCGACTCAAATAACGTAGGATTCTAAGATTCCACCAATCTTATCTGTCATCTCTCGATTCTGCTTCCGATAATGCGGGAGGAACTCGACCAGAAGAGTGCGAATCGACGTTGGATTCTTAGACAACGGGCCCAAAAACGCTCAAATGCATACAAAGGTTACCGGTCAAAGGCATTCTATTTCTGGGACTTGGTTCTCTATAAAGCGGGGGTGAGTCACCTGGTCTTTATAGGTCAATGGATTAATAGGTCACATGGCAGATCAGTAGGTCGGTAGGTCTGTCGATGTTATCGAAACTCTGTAGGCCGAAGAAAGGTAAATAGGTCCTATGGCATAACGGTTAGATCAAAGTGTTGGTAGGCAATGTGGCAGCTGAGTAGGTTGGTTTGCTATGTTTTTTAACTCAATGATTGTAGCTCGATCACCTAGAAGCCCAATACGTCTCAAGATATGTAAAATATATGCCAGATCAAGAACAGCATTTACTTAATATATTACATTGCAGGTCGATAGGCTGTTTGTGGGTGGGTCATATAGATGGATGTAAGTCAACGGTTTTGTGGATTGAGAGGCGGTTCAACAAATGAGCGGATTATACGAGGGATTATATCGAGGGGTTAGTTGGTCATATCACAGATTAGTTAATCAGTACGTAAGTAGATCACGTGGTTGGTTAGTTTTACCGCCTGAAGGCAGATTGTTGGTAACTGCAAAATTAAGCGATCCTTAGAAACTCCGTAATGTCTTCATTTCCGTCAACAAGCTGGAAAAATATGATCAAAAATATTTTATAATCAATTTAGTACCAGATCATAGTGGAGGTCTAGATCTAGTGGATAGAGAGTGGAGGAGTTTATAAGAGCAAATCTTTGAGATATTAGTGTCGTGGACCTTCTTTTTTACGACCCCGCGTGGAAAAAATGAGTCGTTCATGAACGAGTCGTTGAACGAGTCCAATATTCATTTCGTTCTGTTTCTAAATGACTCGTTGAAACGACTCATTTCAGATATTTTACAGTTCGAGTTTTGAGGTAATACCTATTTTCCTTAGAAGATTGGAGTGTCAGTGAAAAAAAAACTTGAATTCCAAAACGTACCGAATGAGTCGTTTTAAGCAGTCGTTTCAACGACTCACATGATGAAACGAGTATTCGACTCGTTCAATGACTTGTTTTACGACTCAAATATACGACTCATTGATTTTTACGCGGGATGGCAGAGTAAATCAACTGGTCAGACTTCTGCTTACTCAATCTGTCGGTCAACGATGCGGTCGATAGAAGCTGTACAAGTTAAAAGGTCGGTAGATTTATAGGGCAGATACAGTAGATCGGTGGGGCCTGAGGTGTACTGGTTGGTGAGTCGTGTAACAGGTGGGTAGGTCAATGTATTGATAGGCCGATCGCAGGATTATATAGTAGTGAATCTGTGGAAGATGAGTCTGATTTCCCTCGCTTTGTCTCAATTTTGACTGTAATAATTCAAAACCTCGATGGGAATACCCTGACTCAGAGGACCGCGTGATGGAAATTGAAAAGTAACCTAAGAGAGAATTTTTGGTACAAATGTATTACACTCGAATTTCGTTGGAGAGGTTGAGTACACAGAACAAACAGATGTGAAACGTCGGTCGCATAATGCATAGATTTCTATTTGACAAAGTCTATCAATGTAGGGAACAGCGTCACAGGTCAGATTATTGCGAAGAAAACCAGTTCCAATAACCGGAGAAAGTTCATGCAGAGTTGGAGAGAGAAATATGAATGGGTTGAATCCATTGATCACGATCCTTCGCTAGCGTATTGCACTGCGTGCAATGTAGAGATGGCCGCGTACGATTCTAACCTTCGAGATCATGGAACTTCTTGGAAGCACGGGATCATGACTGGTGAAAAGGTTCCCTTGGATAAATTAGACTTTCAAAAAGCTATGAATCAGATAGAATTGACCGCACTCTGGACCTTCCGGGGTGTTTCATTTCTGTTTGCCGATTACCTCAAAATAACTATGGACAAAATTATTTTCGACTCAGTAATCTGGAGTGATATCAACCTCTATCGTCGCCTCATTCCCTTGATTGCCCGTAACGTGATAGCACCATGTCATCGACAGAGATTGGGGAAGATTCTCAAAGGCCGTAAACCTGCTCTTCTTGCGGACGAAAGCACTGATTTCCGCAAAACAAAGGCACTTGCTCTCATGACTAGATATTTCGATCCCCATCTAAAACGTATCCGCGACAGTTTGTTGGACTTGATCCCACTTTACGATGGCGATGAGTATAGCAAGGCTGATCACATGACGATTGCACTGAAAATCAGGGGCAGTATAGAGGAAATAGGTTGCACGATGGAAGATTTTTCTTTCTTTGGTACTGATGGCGCTGCTGTGTACCGAGGAGCGAATAACTCAGTAGTCCGAGTTGTCCAGGGATGGAATGGGTATACGAAAGACATCAACTGCGCTTGCCACGTTCAACAACTGTGCACTGAGTGTGCAGTTGGAAAGTTGCCCTACGAAGTCCAAAAAAATCCTAACAAGGTAGCCAATTATTTCGCACATAGTGAGCCGAGAAATAAAAGACTTAAAATACTCCAGATCAAGATGGGGATCAAGAAACCACTCAGTATAAAAAGTATCTGCCCTACACGATGGTTGGAATACTTCAAGTGCATGGAAAGGAATTATGAATTGTGGTCGTGTCTTCTGGCGTATTTCACCATTGAAGTAGCTGAAGAGAAAAAGAAGAAGAAAAAGAAAGACAACAAACCTGAGAAAAAGTCAGAGGCGGAAGAACTTCTGGAATACTTCTCCTCGCTCACTATGAAAGTGTATCATGCCTTCGTCATTACTGAATTGGTCGATTTGTATGGGGTACAGAAAGAGCTTCAGTCTGAAAGTCCGGTGATCTCTGTCAATGGGAGTGTTGTTTTGGATCTATACACGAGGTATCTTTGCAAATTTATGGACCTAGATCATGTCATGAGCGTTGGCCCGGAGAGAGTGGATCCGAAAGATTCCCAGCACTGGAAAAAAGAAGGTATTTCTCTCGATACCGAGGTCATACGACAACTAGGGCTTCTCTCGAAAGAAGATCGAGATACATTCCTAAAAGTATCTCGAAGTTTCCTAGTTGAGCTCTGTGATCGTTATCGTGAAAAATTTGACTTCAAGAAGGATTTCCTGATACAAATTCAAGCACTGCATCCTCAAAATGCTCTGAGTACAACATTCCATGAACAAGTGAAAGATCTGAATAAACTCGATGAAGAACTACCAGCAATACTGAGAGGCGACGTAGATAGATTGCAAATCATCAACAATGAATGGGAAAACTTAGTGATCAAAGATGTACCTGAAAGCTGCAAGGACGAGAAACATATTGATGTTTTTTGGGTGAAAATTTCGGAGCTGAAAGATGGCACAGAGAATTTCATGTTTAAAACTTTAGCCGATTTTGCTCTGGATTGCCTTTGTGTGCCCAACTCAAACGCCCCTCCTGAGCGAGTTTTCAGCACTTGGCATTGGCAAGTTACCAAAATACGAACACCCCTACACTTTGAGAGTGTCAGAGGCTGTCTTTTGTCGCGCCAACATGTCATTGATGTGGGTGGTTTAGAAAATTTTCAAGTGACGAACGAGATGTTCAAACGAATGGCAGAAAATCTACACGATCCATTCAAAGAAGAGGACCCACTCCCAGATGATAAGACTTACATGGGTGTTGAAATACCTGACTGGGTCATCCAGAATTCGATAAATGAAAAAAACTTCTGTGCCAGGATTAAGAAAGGCGTTAGATCAACTGCATCTGCACAGCCACGGCAGCCTTCGCAAGAACATTTAAAAACTATCGATACATCATCGTTCTATGAGAATGTTACAGAAGAAAGTTGGATACTTCCAGACTCAGCAGGTCATGACCAAGTGTCACAAGAAAGAATCTCAAGTAAGATACGTGTCCAAATAAAATACATGAAAATACCAAAACGATGAAAATATCACGTAACAGACTCACGTCGCATCGAATCGTTACATGTGCAAGCTGTAAACATTTGAACGGTCTCATTATTCACAACTGATATGTTCATCTCCGTTGCTCATGTTATCTTAGGCTTGCATGGGATGATTCGAGGTGACTTGATCCAGAGGGCGGCTTACTAGGAATTAGCCGTGGCCAATGCCGGCTAATACGGCTATAGTTTTGCGGCAAATGCGCGATACTGCGAGGGACCCACCATAGGTGCAAGCAGACAGAAGTAGCCAAGAGTGGCCTCGCTGAAATTAGAAATAGTAGTATTCGTGGGGCCATGTGTTATTCCAAACTACTTTACCACCGCTGGAAGCTACTTCTGGCTACTGTAGAGGTTGTGATGTGGACCCAACAAGCGACTAACAGTAGTCAAATAGTAGCTTGAAGTAGCCACGAGTGGTCCATACAGGGTGAGAGTAGTTGGAAGTAGCCGATTTTAGCTGGCATTGGAACCCAGCGCAGGACAGCGCTACTCCCTCACCCTGTACGGACCACTCGTGGCTACTTTGAGCTAGTATTTGACTACTGTTGGTCGCTTGTTGGACCCGGAACACAACCTCTTCAGTAGCCAGAAGTAGCTTCCAGCGACGGTAAAGTAGTTTATGGAGTAGAACATGACCCCACAAACGCCACTCTTTCAAATCTCAGCAACGCCACTCTTGGCGGCTTCTGTCAATTTGCACCTAAGATGGATCTCTCGCAGTAGCGCGTATTTGCTGCAAAACTAGCCGTATTAGCCGGCATTGGCCACAGCTACTTCCTAGTAAGCCGCCCCCTGACTTGATCAGGGCTATGTTACGCTATATTATTACGTTATCAAGTCGTGCTCCTGACATGTAATGTGTCTCAAGATGTTCTTTCTTTATTTTACGATTCCGGTCTAGATTTGGTCAAGTATGTCATTAAAGAAGAGACTAACGTAGTCGGTTTCAGATAAAATTGATTGCAGAATCTGAAAATGCTACCCGTTCAGCGCCATCACATCATAGTTTTGGAATATCGACAGAATTCCTTTTTCCAGGGATTCTGAATTTTTGATTTCGGAATCGTGATCAGTCGAGCTTATATACAAAATGTGAATAGTGACGATTTTTTCCCCCAAGCTTTCCATAGAAACGTAAAATAACCCATGTCTAGACAGATATACTGACAGTGGTACTCAAGGTCAAGTACTCAATGAGATACTCTGATATACTACTCGATGTGACATCTGTAATCCGGTAAGTAATGTGACTTTCATTATCTGGAACTTGACGCAAAAATTGTAATCCAGTGCGCAAGGTGACTCGCGTGTTCCATTATCACGATGTGATATGTGATCCAGTACTTTGTGTGACGTTCGTAATTGAACACACGGGGCGCTGAACGTGATCAATTACTCGAGGTGCCATTCGTTTCCCAGCATCCAAGGCAGTGCTCGTGATCAAGTACTCTGTGCCCTGCTGTGCGATACTCGTGTACCAGTAGTACCAGATTATCATCTCGAATTCTGGATCACGAGTATGACCTTGATATCTGAATCGCGAGTATGACATTACGAACTGGATCTCGAGTAACCTTAGCGACTAGATCAAGATTAATATCTGAGTGCTCAAAAACAAGCGTAACCTCGAAGACTGACACACGAGTACTATACTGTGAATATTTTATTATTAATTGTTTAATTGTTTAATTATTTGCCGGACAGTTTCTTGTAGGTTCTATAAACAGCCGGGAAGAAAATTCCAAAAACAAATATTTGTCAATGGAGTTGACCGATCCTGGAGATTTTGCGATTGAAAATCCAGAATCTCGGGAAAAATTTTCTTCTCGTGAGTATTACGAAAATATGACGCGATGGGGCTGGATGGGCAGAACCTCTAGATTTAGCAAGTGATTCTCCTCGGGGCTTACTAGGTCATCCTTTGGTGGATGACTTTACCCCGAAACGTGGTCCCGTGTCGCGAAATCATGACATTACATGGTAATACATATCAGGAGTACACGTTGATGTGTGATTATATAATACTACATAGCAGAAGCCTGACTCGTTTCGTGACATCGCACGGAAATATCACATTCAAACTTAAAAACGGTAAAGACCTTGCATAGACAAATCTAATTTGAACGTTCTAACCATGAGTCACTTTCATGGTGGTATCCATAGTCAATCAGTACAATGTAGTATCAAAAAGTATGTAAGCCATTTCGAAGTATTTCGGCGAAAGCCTTCACCAGGTGGGTTTGGAAGAAAAACCAAAACATCATACCTGTTTGTATAATGTTAAAATTGTACAAAAAATTTTTTTATGGTGTTTTGAGACAGGTCACATGGGTCTTAGGACGTATAGAAGCTAGAGGTACATTTCAGATCGATCTTTAGCTTATTTCCAGACATCCATACCTCCGGCTATATTGAACTTTTTTGGACGTGCTTCCGCGCATTTTCTCCGTTGAGACTAGTACTTTCAAGGAAAAAATTGCTCCAATCCGATGAGATTGAGCCTAGCAGCATCTAGGATCTATTTGCTAAGAGCGGATTTCAGCAATTTCTAGGTCTTCTTCAAAGAGATTTTGCTCCAACTAGACATGTGATAATCTACTTTCACCAGACCTTAAAAATGACCACAAGTAGAAGTCAATTACTATCACACATATAGTACGGGCTAGATCACTTTGCAGAGAGCTCGGAAATCGTTAGAAGGTGCTTTTAGCAAAGAGGCTGGATTATCGGTCTTAGGCAATTCATTTCTTGGAAGGACTAGTTTGAACGAAGAAAATGCGTCAAAGTACGTTCAAAAAAGTTGAGTCTAGTTGGAACTGTTATTTTTTGGGAAACGGCTGATCAGGGGCCTAAAATGGGCCTTTTATGGGCCCTAGGGCTTACGGGGGCTCTTCAAAAGAACCAAGGAAATGTTTTTGTTATGTTTCAACAGGATACGATGAGGAAAAGAAAATGAAAATTTTCTTGACTTCTTGGTGACAATTCTGCCCGAAATGGTCCGAAATGGCTCATATGAAAAGAAATTAAGTATCCATCACACCATCAGATCTAAAAGTATACTGTAAAATATGTAACTCCATGCTCGTTTAGGTTGTTCTATCAACAAGGCAGTCTATAAAGATCATTGAGCAATGGTTCCCAGTCTGACTCCTGTCGTCCTCATTTTTTATTCGATTTCCACAGATGAGTCCGAGACTGACAGGAATGGAGGGTTCGTTATGAGCAACGGAGTCGTGTCTGATTACACTGCTCGACAAAATTTTGGGTCCGGAATATCGCATTGACCAGACAAAGATTTTCTTATGTATTTTTCGACGTAGAAACCGATCCCGAAACCCGTTTTGACCCTACACGTCAGGATTTTTTTTAAAACGCAAATTACTGATTTTAGAAAAAACAACGTTTTTCGGCTTTTTTGCAAAATTTTCAAATTGATGATACTGCCGCTGCTTCGTCCCGATTGGTAGAAAATTATATCAAAAGAGGTTTTTCAATGTATTTTGAACCGCTGAACACGATCCCAGTGGTTTTACGAGGCTAGGATGCATCCAAAAAAAGATATAAGCAGATGAACTGAGTTGCTATCAGCAAAATTTCACGGATTTCGCGATAAATTTTCAAAAAATCGCCAAATAGCCCCAAAACAAGATATTTGAGCTCACGAGGTCGCATTCTCTTCGTTTGTGTATGTACTTTCATGAAAAAATATCAGCAATAACCGTCAGGAAGATGGGTTGAGTGTAGAATCGTTCTCGGGAGGGGCTTCGTTGACGTTCGCCATAGATAAAAGCAAGCAGATACTGCATGCTCCCCTCTCACGCTGCCTTCCTGATTCTGAGCTTCAGAATCTTGCCGCTAGGTGGCATACCGAATCCCCGTACATCGCATCAGGAAAGAATAGATTTGGTAATATAAGTGAGTCGAAACTGAGACCCTTATACAGAATTGTTCTGATAATCGCTCAAGCCTAGCCCTTGAGTGCTCCGACGTGTCAATTTAGTTAGCTGGTGAAATTTTTGTATACTCTAATGCTACCGCTCCTATTGAATATGAACTGGTAATACGTTCGTGATCCTGAAACGTTAGGATTGATCCTGATACGGTGAGCTCCCATCGAAGATCAGAGGAAACATGTCTCGTCAATACAGATGCGTCAACGATCCGAGCAAATTTTGCTTTGTGTGTAGCCAATATACATTTGAGAAAGAAAGGCGTAGTTTCACGACTGCTTTGCAGGAAGCATATGAAAATTATTTTGGGTCCAAACCTGAAAACTTGAGCAAGCCTTGGACCCCTGATAATGTATGCCTCACTTGTTCGATCAGATTAGTGGCACAGAACTCACATCTCAATTTTTCAATGCCCACATTGTGGAGAGAACCAAGGGACCACGTGTATGATTGTCACTTCTGTTTGGCTCAAGTATCAGGATACTCATCAAAAACTAAACATTTGATAAAATACTCAGATGTTTCGTCAGTGACAAAGCCCGTGCCTGGCATACCTTTGCACTTGTCTTCTGTCTCATCGCAAGAAAATGTCTCTTCGCAAGATGTTGTGATGAAAGACTCACAGCCATCTTCGGGAAGTCAGTCTAACAATTCAGAGTATTCCTCTTGTGGTTTCGAACCGGAAACGAGGAAGACCCAGATGCTTCCCGAGCCTACTCTTTTCAGTCAAGAGAGGCTCAACGATTTAGTCAGAGATCTTGATCTCCCGAAAATTAAAGCGGAGCTTTTGGCCTCTCGACTGAAAGAAATGAACCTTCTCGAAGACGGAGTTCGCATTACATCTTTTAGAAGCCGAGAATCAGGGTTCAGAGATTTTTTCACTGAGGAGGACGGGAATCTTTATTGTTGTGATATCGACGGTCTCTTTGGCGAACTCCAATACCAACACGTACCCGACGAATGGCGTCTCTTCATCGATTCCAACAAAACCAGCTTAAAAGGTGTTTTACTGCATAATGGTAATGATAAGCCTTCCATTCCGATTTTCTACGGCACCCAGACTAAAGAAAGCTATGAAAACGTCAAAAATCTTCTAGACAAAATCAATTACGGAAGGTATGGTTGGACTTTATGCGGGGATTTCAAAATAATCAGCATTGTTCTTGGGCTACAATTGGGATATACGAAACATATGTGTTTTCTCTGTGAATGGGACTCACGGATGAGGAACGAACATTACATTAAGAAAGATTGGCCACAAAGAGAACAGATTATACCTGGGGTAAAGAACGTCATCGCTGAGCCCTTGATTGACCCTAAAAAAGTGTTTCTACCACCACTTCATATCAAATTAGGTTTGGTGAAAAACTTCATTAAAGGAATGGACCAGACTTCGGAAGCATTTCTTTATCTACGGAAGATATTTAACAATATAAGTGAGGCCAAATTGAAGGCTGGGGTATTGAATGGTCCTGACATCAGAAAATTGATGCTTGATTGTACATTCGACCAGAGACTTGTAGATATTGAGCTGGAAACATGGAGGTCCATAAAGGACGTCATAACAAATTTCTTAGGGAACAGGAAATCGGAGAATCATCAGATTTTGGTGGATAAAATGTTGTCGAATCTCAAGATGATGGGGGTGAATATGAGTCTCAAAATTCACATGATGGATTCTCACTTGGATTTCTTTCCTGAAAACCTCGGAGCAGTGAGTGATGAACATGGTGAAAGATTCCACCAGGACATAGCCGAGATGGAGAAGAGATATGGTACCAAAAATAATACGAATATGCTGGCCGATTACTGTTGGTTCCTGGTTTCCGAGGATGACAGTTTACATAAGAGGAAAGCGGCTAGGAAAACATTCTGAAAACTTGATATCAAACTTGAGAAATGGTCATTTGATATAAGTGCGTTGACAAGACGAATGCGCTGGAGACATCAGAATCCACTCACAAAGAAATGTCCGGTCTTTTCCTAAAAGACATAGAAAATGCGACTCCCGAGAACGATTCTACACTCAACCCATCTTCCTGACGGTCATTGCTGATATTTTTTCACGAAAGTACATACACAAACGAAGAGAATGCGACCTCGTGAGCTCAAATATCTTGTTTTGGGGCTATTTGGCGATTTTTTGAAAATTTATCGCGAAATCCGTGAAATTTTGCTGATAGCAACTCAGTTCATCTGCTTATATCTTTTTTTGGATGCATCCTAGCCTCATGAAACCACTGGGATCGTGTTCAGCGGTTCAAAATACATTGAAAAACCTCTTTTGATATAATTTTCTACCAATCGGGACGAAGCAGCGGCGGTATCATCAATTTGAAAATTTTGCAAAAAAGCCGAAAAACGTTGTTTTTTCTAGAATCAGTAATTTGCGTTTTAAAAAAAATCCTGACGTGTAGGGTCAAAACGGGTTTCGGGATCGGTTTCTACGTCGAAAAATACATAAGAAAATCTTTGTCTGGTCAATGCGATATTTCGGACCCAAAATTTTGTCGAGCAGTGTTACAGGTATTATTTCACTCTGTTGCCCTACAAAAGAAATCGTCTGGTGGACGGTCGTATGGTAGAAGAAACTGTGAATAAAGACTACATGGTAGGCAGGTACAGGTTTCAAGATTCTGATCACGACCTGTACGTTTATCACCATGATCTCTACGGCCTGAAACCAGGAGAATGGTTGACGAGTAGTGCAATAGACATATACACGACATTTTTGAAAAGGAGCTGGCCACAGAATACTGCGTATTTCCCAACCGAAGATACATTCTTTCTCTTTAGGGAAAGGACAGTTGGGCAAGAGTTGCGAGCATCGCACATGATTTTCAGACTGAATTGGCCAGACCGAGGATTAGCCTTCTTACCGTACCTGCATGCAGATCATTGGCGTTTATTTGTCATAAATTTCGATTCAAATACTTGTGCAGTGATAGATTCCTTACCAGAAAGTGAACATCACTTGTACATTACGGAAGAACGAAGGGTGATGACATTGTCCATAACGTACATAAATGAATGTAGGAGCAGAGGAATCATCAACCCAGTGTCTCAGTTTAAACCGTGGAAGATGGTGCGTTTTCCGGATAGGTATGCTATGACCATTCTCTTCTAGAGTAAATGAAATTATATTTGCTTATATGACTACTAAAGTGTGTCCAAGATTGGAAATTCTCGGAGATCGGTACGCCTCAACTCACAAAGATTGTGTTTTCGATGCACTTCAAAAATGTACTTTGCATGCTATTTCCCGACTTTTACAACCACTTGACAAAAAATATAGTTCGATACACCAGAATAGAACCTATTTTTTGCGTCTTCGTAATCCTATCCATTGAAGAACAAGAAAAAATTTCTCACCCTTGTATTGAAATGCACTAATTTTAAATGCAGACACGGAACTTTTTATCCCATTACTCTAATCAGAAACTGCTGCATTCGAACGCGATCATAACGCTCTTGTAATAAAACAGTTTATTACTCAACTAGGAGGTGATAGAGGACGAGTACTTTCCGCGTGAATATTTGATATACAAACTCGGGAGAGGTTCGCCCTCTTTGCTCCCCAATTACGTATTATACTTTTTACTACAAAGGAACGAAAACTAGCGTTAATTATGGTCTGATTCGCCCTCTTTGCGCTTTCCTCATAGATGCCTTCGCCTATGTTCCTGAAGCTTCTTCGCATTTTTCAAGGTCGATTTTTTCGAGAAGGTACACTACCTTTCATAAATAATAGATCAAGTAGGGTCTCACTAAAACAGTGATAATTACAATATACTTTGACGTGCGGGAATTTTGAAAAGAGCATCTTGAAGATCACAAAAGAATCTATCGATTCATGTGGTTAAAACATTCCTTGCGTCCTTTTTGATGCCCGTAGTCAACAATGAAAATCTAAAAAATTTCTCCTTCAATCAATCACCTACAACTTTAGCGGGAGTGATCCGATTACAAAATTTCCCACGGAATCTTGTAGATCGTTTCAAAACTACAATTTTCTTTTTTTAAAGTTCTCTCTACGACCTTTCCTGTTCAAGATACGAGCTTGGAGAGGGAATTTTGTATTACATAGACGGCTTATGGAGATACCGTGGCTGGCGCCTGTTTCGTCTCGCCTTGCTCTATTGTAGCACAAAAATCCACCACAAAATCTCATGGCACATGATTTCGACGTAAAATAAGCTCATCTTTCAGAATATTTGATCAGGTTCTGTCTTGAATAGGAGGCAACCCCGTTCCTCCAAGTTTTATTGGGAAAATTGATCAATTTCATGTTTTGTCTCTATAGATCACATTCAAAACTAAATCTGATGAAATATTCTGAAGGATGAGATTATTCTACTTCAAAATCATGTGCCATGATATTTTTTTGATGAATTTTTGCACCAGAACGGCGCAAGAGGGAATAAAACAGTAGGCAGCTTCGGTAACTCCATAAGCAGTCCATGTTGATCCAAAGTTTCCTTTCCAAGCTCGTTATACTCGGACAAGAAAAGTCTCAGAGAAAACCTCAGAAAAAAGAAAGTTGTAGGTTTTGAAAAGATCTACAAGATCCCGTGAGGATTCTTGTGATCGAATCACTCCCACCAAATTTGTAGGTGATTGATTGAAGGAGAAATTTTTTCGATTTTCATCGTTCACTACGGACGATCAAAAAGCACGCAAGGAGTGTTTACACCCGATTCGGTAGATTTTTTTTGTGATCTCTAAGATGCTCTCTCCAAAATTCCCGTCCGCCAAAGTATATTGAAAGAACAGCATTGTTTCATTGAGACCACCCTACATATGATCCATTATTTATGAAAGGTACTGTATATCCATCGAAGATGCCGAAAGTGGCACTTAGATTTGCGAGGCCCATAGAAAACGCAAGCGTGTGCAGAATCGTGTTTGCGAGTGGGTGTCCTTTTGTCATTTCCTAAGTTGCAATTACCACTCCCCGATCACGATATTGAGGAAACGAGCTGTCAGGTCCTCACATAAGTTGATCTTGACGATATTAATAATATTAACTCGTCCTGACTGTTAACATCTACCAATATGACCATGTTCTGTCTCCAATATTGAAAAACAACTTTTGTTAACTTTGACATAGGAAATTCGAGAGACATCGAAAAATTCTTACAAAACAATAATGCTTGGAGATAAATTCATAGCTTTCAAGAATCAATAAGTGTTTGACGACGTAAAGAGAAACCAAACTTGTTTCGAGTTTCGACAATTTCTTCCATATTTATGCTGTTAATCAATGTTTTTTTTTATTTTGGATCGAATGAATATTTGAAGGCCGGGAGGGGGTGTCAAAATGAGATTGTTCACGGGATGGATCAAGAACGTGGTAATGATGATTCGATTGCGATACGTTAAAGGTGATATAATTGATAGGTACGGACAGCAGCTGCGCCCTCTTCAGTATGATTCATGTAACTGTGGGCCATTCGTGATGTGGGAGATGAACACTCTCGCTCATAGAAAAGAACTTGTTGGACCCTTTGATCCAAACATTTGGAGAGTAGCGGTGGCTAAGGCATTAATCGAGAGGTCCGAAGACATGACAACGACTTGCATATTTTGCTATGGAGAGGATGGAGGTCCTGTTACAGTTTGCAGCTCGTGCCTGCGATTTTATCACCATGAATGTTTGGATGGTACTGGGGTCGCGGCAAACGAGATCTGTTGGCCATGCTCAATATACATCTCGAACGCAAGATAGTAAGGAATCATTTGTGTAAAGACGCATGAATTGAGACGATAGTACAACATTTAGCTATCTTGACTGAAAATTGACTTCACCTCCTCTGATTAATTGCTTTAGTCATAGATATTGAGTTCCAAAACGCAAAATCAGAATACATTTAATTCGTTTGTAATCTAGGTAATTTTGGACGAAGTTGGATGACATAAAAACCACCCAGTGGAGGATCTCAAACTATTTTGCTGATATTTATTGAAGTTGGTGTCATATCGATCTTGAAGGACGGTGGGAATTGATTTATTTCCCCACCGTCCTTTAAGATCGATAAGAAACCAACTTCAATATTTATCATCAAGGATCTACGATATCTCTCATGATATTTTGCAGATACTCCTCTCGAACCTCTTTAGTAGAGGGAAACCCCGGGAAACGTTTCTATTTCATTCCAAACATGGTACATCTAGAGAACATAGAAATTCATTTTAGACACGACGGTGATGGTTACATTTAACCTCGTTCAAAATTATCCACATGATGATGATCGTTGATTTTCCTAAGCTGGATTTGCGCGTGTTGTATAATAGTATCCAAATATATGGAGTTTCTCCGCTCTTCATACATTTGAATAACTAGATTGCTTTCATACTGAAGGAAAGGGCACAAGCTCGTCGGAGAAACAATATTCAGTCAATGCGAGAGGTCGAATCGATTCACCAATTCAACTTCTTGATAATTCCACAGGGTGACGAGTGAATTGACTGAGCAAGCTGGCCACGTAGAGCAACGATTGATCAAGAACCTGTACATATTATTATACCTGTACATATTATGCACATACAAATGTTATTTGTGAGAGGAATTAGTACTGATGAAAACTCACAGTGTTGTCACATTACTTCACGTAATGTTATCTGACAGTTGAGAAGAATGACTCTAGTGATATCTCTCCGCACTATACTGTAAGCATATTCTATATCTCATTTATCCATATTCAGATGGACAACATTTCAACAACAGAGTCTTTAACGATCTTGATCAGGATCTCACATTCACATCATTACTTGACAAATGACATAAATGAATCATAGATCGAAAATTTATGTGGTTCTACTCCTACAAGTGAACACCGTATGAGTTCAGAGTCATCATTTTCAATATTTTCAACTTGTATATAGGTACAGTGAGTAAATATACTTATGTTTCATTCGAACATATCATGTATACTCCTATGATGATTGAATCAGTACATTAAAATATGCATAACCGGAAAAATTACCCCGACTATAGCTCTTTCATCAAGTATAGTGAGCTCAGAAATATATAGATAAAACACGGCTAGTGTTACTTCAACACCGACGGGGTAACTCTGACATTCTTGGGTCTGAGTTATACTTCACGGTTTTGAATAGCTCCAAAATATGAAAAGTTTCCCATCTCAATCAATCACTAATCATTTATTGTGGATTTATGATGGGGATACTGGCGGAGCCATTTTCAAATAATTCCATAGTATATTATGAACTGAGTTTCGGAAAATCGACATTTTTCACGAACGAATGTTGGAAACGAATTTTTCAGCATGACTGCAAGGAGGGTCGTTTTTCCGCAAAAAGGTAGATATGCTTTTTCAGTACTAAAATTATTTCGAAGATTGCATAAGTAAGATTGATCAGAAAGGAGTTTTTGACACGCTGTACAAAAAAGGGTCTTTTCGCAATTTCCCGATGTTTGGGTGCCTACAAAATTGCGAAAAATAACTTTCGCGCCTCGCACATGCGGTTCCCCGCTTCCGAGCGATCATTTCGACCCTCGCCTCTGGCTCGAGCCGAAAACCGATCGCTCAGAAGCGAGCTACAACCTCATGATCTCGGTGCGAAATATACTATTTCCGCACTGATTTTCCACTTTCTCGCACAGTTTCTTGAAAAACACAGCTCGATACACGGGTGTAGAATCAATTTTTCCACCCTTGTATCGAAATGCACAAATTCCTTTCGATAATTCCAAATTTTCGACAGAAAATTCGTTTCAATCATATTGAAATGGAATTCAATAAAATTCCTTAATAAAATTCCTTATCAAATCATCACAATAGAGGATGCACCTAAGGATGTCGAAAATAGTACATTTCTCAAAGTTTTCCAATCGGATGATCCTGGTAATGCTCCCTCACGTTTCCGAAAGTCAGAGGGAGGTATCCTAATTGATTCCACGATTGAAAGTTCAATCAAAAGATTTAGAGGTGGGGAAGAAGGCGAGTAAGTCATTTTCTTCGATCGAGTAAAATGTCTTATCAGCCTCTCGTCTTTGAAAATCTTCAAGTTTTCCAATCAGATAATCCTGGTGATGCGTCTACATGTTTTCCAGAGTCAAAGGAAGGTATTCTGATTGAATTCTTAACTAAAAATTTGATCACAGAATTCAGACATGGAAAAGAAGGCGAGTATTTTGTTTTTTTCGATCGAGAAGAATGTTTTCGCAGCCTCTTGTTCCTGAAAATCTCAAGGTATTCCAATCGGATAATGCTCCCACACGTTTTTCAAAGTCAGAGGGAGGTATCCTGATTGATTCCACGGATAGAAGTTTAATCTAAAAATTTAGAGATGGGAAAGAAGATGAGGCTCGTTTTTTTTTCGATCGAGAAAAATGTTTTATCAGTTTCTTGTCTTTGAAAATCTCAAAGTAATCCAATCGGATAATCCTGGCGATGCGTCTACACGATTTCCAAAGTCAATGCAAGGTCAATTTCGATTGATTTTACGATTCAAAATCTAATGAAAAAATTCAGAGATGGAAGAAAAGGCGAGTAACTAGTTGATAATGTGTACCCAGCATGACCCCCCTGCCCTTCCCCCCCCCCCCCCCCAATGGGGTCATCAGGAAAAGGAGTGCAGTACAACTTTTTTCGCCAACCAAAACGTATTTGTCGCGTCAAAATAAGTCGGAAGTAGAGCTTGAGACCGGCAATAAGCTCAAGATGCACGCCAAGAAAAATGATTTTATGAAGTTTATTGCCGATCTGCATCGTTTCTTGGGAAAATTTAGACAGATCGACTCAAGTAAATCGATTAGACTTATTTGGCTCATTCCACAGTTCTTGAAACAAGCTTAAAAATGACCCAAAGTACATTAGAAAATGTTGAGGTAGACTATAGAGTTATAGAACTGATAGAGTTCAGCTACTATTCAATACATATAGTTGAATAGTAGCTAAACTGATTAAATCATCGAGACGGGGTATAGGATTAGAAACAGGGTATAGGTATGGCATTGCTCTTCTATAATAGTCAACAAGAGGTTGCTTGATGATGGATGGACTATTCCGAGTACTATCTCAAGTTTTCATGAATTGATTCTTACTCTGTTTTTACGATTAATTTTTCTCACACAGAGTTCTCTACCTAGACTATCCGTATTCCATCTTAAATTAGAAAATTGCATAAGCAATTCCCACAGACTGTTGTGAGCCCTCCGACCAAAAGCGAGCTATATAAAAAAATTGATATTCATGCATTGATTCAATTTTCTGGAGCAAGGCGACAATGGTGGCGATAAATTCCTGTGTCACTCAGACAAGCACGTAAAAAACTGCAGTACATGATATTACGATTCGTAATATCATGTACTTAATTTACGAACCAACGGCAACTTTAATTGGTCCAAACGCACTCATATTCGACGAATACCAACACTTCGCCGTGTATGGGGATCACAATGACACGCCTAAATTGTATATATATGCATTATTTTTTATAGCTGGAAACTATAAAATTCATATCACATTTTTGCATCGCACCACTGTTTATATGTGGGAGTCTTGCGACCCGACTCGCGGTAGAAAAGGTTAGAGGGCATTTGTTGACACATCTGCGTCGAGGAGCAGACGATTTTTCGAGCCTGCTCGGTCGGGGAACGAGTGAAGTTGTGCATGAGCTCGGTGAGCCGAGTGAAGTCGCGCATGAGCTCGCGTCCCAAGAATTTCTCTGCCAACCCTGCCAGGGAGCCTCCCGCGAGTCTCAAACCAGCGCAGTAGGCTCGTGCGCATTTACACTTACATGCTTACAAGCGCACACATACGATAAGCGCGGCTATTCAAGACTGCAACTTGAATATTCAGCTAAAAATACTTGAAATATCCATTCAAGTACCGATTCTTGAAAATTCAGATACACCTTGTGCTTGAAAAGTCAAGAAATTTTTTACAGTGTATAGCCAAAAGAAATGCAGAGAAGCTAGAATTTGAATTTGAGACGTTATGAGTTTTCATTGAAAAGTAGCTGAAAAATGCGTATTTTAACTGAAAAAGTCGATACCACGACATGAATTTTGCTCAAATGACGGTTGTGAACGTTTATTACCGTGACAAATCTATATAACTAAGTGTACTAATAGCTATAAACATCACTTGAAGCTTCAAAAATGGGATCACAGTATTTTAAAGGAAAAAATGTAGGATTCCGATGCGAAATTTGCCAGTATGCGAAAACTCAAATTTCTCACCTCAGAATTCAAATTTCGTGGTGTAGTTGTGAAAGATAGATTGATGAATATGTTACCTTGGAGTAAGAACAACGACAGAAACCCATGATTGAATAGAAAAATTTTGAGACCACAATGTTACATGGTCCAAACTACATTCGAAAATTTACCGTCGGCACTAAATATGAGTGCGTATTTTGTCATATATCGAAAAGTTATGGTGATATCGACTTGAAAATTGGTATGAATACTTCTCATATTAGTAGAATCAAAACCGACCGACTACCCAAAAAAATTTCAAATCACCACAATAGAGTGAAAATCCAGATAAATTACAGTTTCTCGTGAGTAAATCAGAGTACCCAAAAAACCGTCATAACTCGGTCGATTTTGATCCGATTCTGACGTTCAAACGCTCAAATTAAAGGTCTTTCCAGAGACTATCTGACCATTCGATCAAAAATTCCCAAAAAGAGCGAATTTTGAAAATCGTCACAGTGCAAAATTCACAATTTCATCTTTCGAGAGAACCATTGGCCATGCTTTTTGAGCCAAAACTCCATGTAATAATCGGTCCGAAAATATTATAATATTAGAATCGAAATGAGACTTAAAATCATCTCAAGAAAGAAAAAGTATTTCTCGCGGCGGATGGAAAATGATCCCACAGCTGCAAGCGATAAAAATTTCTCAATGCTATAGCCAACTATGGCAGTATATAGCTATATATAGTATACTTATTGTATACCAGAGAAGCGAAGGAACGCATAAGGAAAGACCGATAGAAATAATCGAGCTCTTTTCTCAAATCATTGAGCCAAATTTCGAATTTGACAAATCTCACTTTTGAAAATACCCAACTATGGACAATTATATTATGTATATTATTGGTTTATTGTATAATTTATTAATAACATTCAGGGTATTGTTCATACAAGAATGAACTTTTCGGGGAAAAATTCGTTAATCGAATTTAGGTACAGAATCTCATATAAATAACCATAAAATTAAGGTATATTGTTTATAAACAATCTATTGTTGATAATTTTTCTTTCCAGACATTTCAATGGTTTCATAATTTTGTAAAACATTTACATCGAATAGAGGCATAGAACCTCATATGTTCATACAATTAAGAAGGTTAGTTGTTAATAAGTAATTGTTAATAATTTTCAAAAATTTCAGTCAACACATTCATGATTTTTAGAAAGCCATCGAACATGTTTTAAACTTTTGAGCATAATCGTATGAAAGAAAAAAAATCACATTCTGTAAAGTTAGAAATAAGACAATGAAAATATTCAAGTCGAAACGGTTATACCGAGAGAGAGTTCGCGATAAAAATTTGTACCGTGACACACACAGACAACGACACTCTCGCTCTATCAAGAATCACACATACATTCATACTAACACGTGCTCGCTCCGCGCAAGCACTATAACATAACATTTGATCGCAACCATATGACTTGGAGGCCATTCAAGAACCCACAGCTGATTTATATATTGTAATATAGGTCACCGCATCGGGACGATGCGAGTCTCCGGCCAGGCACGCCTGCGACGTGGTGAGTTTCGAGCCTCCGGCCCGCGCCTCTCCCCGTCACCTGACGATGCACCAGGTGCACCGTCAGCGTTTCTGACGGATAATCGCCCGTTCCCCCACCAATTGCGATGTCGCGTCGCGGACCCATCGTCGCGGACGACGGGCCACGCCGCGGACAGACCGCTCTGACCAACTTAACTATTCACACACTCTCTCTCAACTATTGAACTCTCATACATAAAGTCACCTATCATTCACTCAACTCGTGTTCTCTCTGGAAACTAGAACCCTCACCACGTTACACTTGACAAACCGTTCTTGCCTCTCACGCAGAGCTATCTTATGAATATTCAAACAAGTATCTCTGATAACTTCGGCTTCACCGTCAGGGATTCGTGCAATTAATTCTGTAAATTCATCGCCCCAAAAAATAGTTTCTGTAAGATATTGAGGTTGAGACACATCTACATCATACAAATTTGGCGAGAATTCATCTTCAATAAAGCTATTTGCTACTTTGAGCATCAAATCTTCAGAATATCTTGATAATTTATGGAGTAGTAAATCTTGACCTTGGAATGTTGCATTGAATTTGTTGAAAAAGTCCAGATTGTAATGAAGAAAATGGAAATAGATTTCGATACTTGTGTAATGGTACAGGTTGCACAGCTTAATAGCAGGATTAGATTCATCTAACTGTTGATCCGGGCTCAAATCAAATTTTTCGGCGATGAAGAAACTCTGCAAAGGCTCCAAATTTCCTAGAAGTTTATTTACACAAGCCCACAGTTGGAGCCATCTAGTTATCGATGATTCTAAAATCATATTTGAAGTTAAGCCAAAATACTCTTGAAATTCATTCAGAACTGCGATGCGCTTACCACTCTTGCCCATGTAAGTCGCAGAGCCACGGATCAAATATTCCACATCATCCGGTGAAGATTTATTTGCATCCCGTGAAATGAGAGCAGAAATGTGACAAATACAGTTCATTACTATCAAATTAGGTACGACCGCCATGAGCATAGAGACAAAGGAATTCTTCAACCCAATCATTACGCTAGCGTTATCACATGCTCTAGAAACAATATGAGTCAAGGGAATCCCGTGACACTCCATGAATTCCTTGGATTTTCGGAATAATGAAAGGGCCGAACAACTTTTTGCATCAAGTTATAGAATAGTCAGAAGTTGATGTACCAATTTCCCGGTATCGGGATGAACAAACTGAACTCCAATGGCAAATAATTTATTTTGGTGGCTTGTCGACTCATCTGCGAGAACGCTAAATTTTGACCTTCTAACGATTGAAATTAAATCATCCATCTTAGATTTTGCAAGAACATTGACAATGATAGATCTACATCTATCCTTTTTTAATTTGATATCATCCGGCATAGGCCCAAACTCGCGCTGCATTCGTAATTCAAAATGGACCAGCTTTTCAATGAAAGTAATTGGGCCATCGTTCTCAGCTATCGAAAGAGCATGAAGGATCTCCCTTCTTTTTTCATTTCAATCGTGATCGCTCATCCGAGCTCCACTTCCGCGCGATTCATCGTCGTCATCACTAAGTATTACCTCAATCCCTTGAGCAGCTGAAAATCCTTCGTGGTTATCCGATCCGTTATGGCTTTTGAGATTCGATTTCGCAGCTTGTAGAGAACAATTACAAACACGACACTTTGCTTTCGTTTTATCATCAAGAACTGATTCCAACCAATTTTTGAAACACTTTTTTTGAGCCAACCCTGCTGAAATCTGTACGTAGTTTTCCGGACAATTCTTGTGACCGCAACAATG
Source organism: Eretmocerus hayati (assembly GCA_029851415.1). Classification (NCBI taxonomy): domain Eukaryota; kingdom Metazoa; phylum Arthropoda; class Insecta; order Hymenoptera; family Aphelinidae; genus Eretmocerus; species Eretmocerus hayati. Next base: position 70,710,316 of record CM056742.1, on the reverse strand, counting down.
CTCACACCCCGCGAACGCATATTTTAGTGCAAGCGACTCTTCCCTGCGACTCCGAGTTAACTATCACTCATCAGTCAATAATGCAGTGGAAAACCTTTGAGACACAAATAAAAACTTGTCGCTGTAAAGAACGGATGCTTCCGTGTCCCGGGTTGATCTAAGACTGAAAAATGCGAGTTCTTTGCCTTCCGGGTCGCTTGACTTGGCTGCAAGCATCTTGGAAACCCAGTTTTCAGGAATTAAACAGGCGAATCGGTTCTAGGATGGGCGTCAAAACATTGGCGCTCTTGGCTTGCGAATAGCTTCTTAGTTGTTGGTCGATGCATACTGCGAATTCGTGGACAGCTGATATTCTCACTACAAGATCGAAACGCCCGTTGAATATCACCGTGCTGATGCTTCATAATATTTGATGCAATACTAGACTTTTGAATCATATTAGATCAGTGCTGTATCAGACAGATGCATGCACAAGATGCTCGGCAATCGTACCTTGCGTATTAGGAATCTAATCAGAAATCACGTAGCCGCAGGAAAGTTTTGATCATATTTCCTAACTTTCATTTTTGTACTAATCACGAACGATCCCAGCGTCATATAAATGTTTTATCATATCGCCCGATATATTCACATTGATAGAAATTTCAGACTGTGCGAGGGACGTGGAAAATCTGAGAAATTTTTCGGAAAATTTCCGAAATTTCCCGGAAAATTTTCGACAATTGAAAACGATATCGTAGAGGCTTCATATTTTAGCAACAAATAGGTCTTGGGGAGGGAAAAAAATCTGCACTTTGACGGATTTGAACCCACGCCTGTCGCAAAATGATAGATTCTCGACCTGTGCCTCAGCTCGCTCGGCTAGGCCAGGATCGTTGGCAGGGAGGCTTTAATGATATACTTAAGCCACATGCCCCCGGAAGAGGAATAATTCGGCACAAATCGTAGAGATAATTGGAAGTGATCTTTTTCATTTTTATCATGAGTTAGAAAATTATCATTGATGAAATATCTGAATTCTGCAAAAATTTCCCAATTCATCATTCATATGACCATTCTATTACCTAGAAAAGAACTTTTTACGATGAATAGAACTGATAAAGTATCTCCAATATCACACTGATCGTTGTACTCGAACGATGATCGATTGAAAATTTGGATCCGAGAATTCAGACTTTTTCATCAAGTTTTGATTCCACAGATTCCAATTCATTCCTTTACGTTATATAAATGATTCGGACACTCAGCCCTATTCAATATGTAGAAGATGAGCTGGGGTACGCACAAATCGATCGAAATTTGACCGAATGGCATCGATTACGCCGATTCAATCGACTATGCGTCGAAATGGCCATTTTATTAGTTTAGTGCGCTCTTTGTTTGACTGTGGTTCAATTATTTGCTTATTTTCAATATCTTGTCTCTTGTATGTGGTATTTTTATTATTATTATTGAGTCTAATATGTTGTAATATCAAGGAGATAACCTACCTCCATCTTTATCATAAGTTTTGGAACTCTTGATACTTGCAAAGTGAGAAAAATCAAACATTTTCCGGGAAAACTTTTGAATCTTCCGGAAAATCTTCGAGTTTTCTGCAAGTTGTCGTACAGGCCTCATATGTAGCCAATGAAAAAATTATTAATAAAGAAAAATTTGCTCCCCGCGGGGCTCAAACCCACGCTAGGCGCAAAATGCAAGCGCGTGAAGCGAGCATTTAGCCCACTCGGCTACCGAAGCAACCATAGCTGTGATGAACTAAAGCCACTATATGAGCTGCTAGCCCCCAGAGAGGCCTTGGGTTGTAATTAGTGCTGTAATTGCATCAATTTCATGAGATTCGTGGAGAAAATTAAGAACCGCGGTGATTTGAGACATTTTCTTCGATAATCAACGCGAGTGAAAAATGTTGGAGGCGTGGCACGATTCAAAGCGAGCGAGCGTCGCCGCGGAAGCCATCGGCGAATGAGAGTGACGGGCGCTCTGCGCATGCACGGAATTCTGTGTGATCTAAAAACACTGGTAGGTAGCAGCAATTATTACTACGAGGAATGACAAGTGCGAGCCAGTACGTGCGGCCATAAACCGGGTAGCTATAGTATAGAATATTAGCTATTCCCCCCTTGGCTTGAGCTCTCAATCTCCATTTGCCTATGAGGATTCGATTTTCCTTGAAAAAAACGTATCTAGAAAACAAATCAACAAACCACCATGTAGGGATGGACTTGGGCTCAAAATTTGGAGAAAAATCAGACATCATACATCAAAAAAGACCATTTCAATAGTCCCTACCATTTTCGAACGATTTGACGAACAGAATCGGCAAAATTCTCTTCTTCTAAACAAATGCAAAGTTTGCGCATACCCAATAATGTACTGACAAATTTCTCGATGGTTTATCGAAAATTATCTTTCAGAGGACTTGCCTGATTTTTGGCCATTCCCCCGAGGATCGGAACCCAGAAATTTCGTAACATGCACTTTGCACTATTTTCTTATAAACAAATGGGTCAAGACGGGCTCATTCAATCATATCGGGTCTACTGTTGCTTATATCAAGAGTATTCCATAATACGTCAATTTCAGTCATTTCAGACTTGTACTACAAATATTCAGGGAGCAATAAACAATTTAAATATTGTGTCAATTTCACTGTTTATTGCAGCTGCTGACGGCCGGATCAACATATCGACATGTATTTCTTTTTCATTCACTTCGAAATTTTATTAACTCCAAAACTGCCCAAGCCAGAATCCCGGAAAATCCATAGTTTCCCAGCTTTTCCGGAAGGGAAAAAATGCAAAATTTTGCACTAAAAAATAGAACTGTGGACTTATATGTTCGGACCCAAATCTGCCCGATTCCGATCTAACTTGCCTGGACTAATGATGCAGTACTGCCTACATGCATCAGATTTTGGGTTCTACAGAGTCATAAGATTCCAGCGTATTCTCTTGTCAATTCTCCTGAAGCGATCGATATGTTCTGGTACCGTCGGCGCACAGTGGGGAAAATTGCAAGTTGGCACAATTGTGATTCCCTACTGAACAAGCGATATCGAGACTCTGCAAGTGGTCAAATTGTAGGTTGTCAGAAGATTAATTCGTTTCCCTCGAGGGTCACCCAGAACTCGTACGGTGTTGGCATCCATCAAAACGTGAAAATCAGCTAAAAAATCCAGTTCCAGCGGTTTAACTTGGTGGGAAAGCAATTTGAGGGATTTTTCTATGAGGGACAAGGTTGTTGCATTCTTCAAAACGCATTTTCTGGTCGCTTGGATTTTTGAAAATACGCTGCTCAATGAGATTAGCAGAATGCTTTCTCTTAGCGAAATAGTTTAAGAGGTTCACTGAACCTAATGAGAAATTTGCAAAACTGATCAAATTCCAAAATGATGATTGGGATTCCTACGGAATAGTTTTATTTTTTAATCTAATTTAATTGCATTTCATATCACACTCACAATCCAATGATTGGATCCAACCAATCGATGTAGAATGAGGGAAAAGTATCTCTCTAGTCCATTAAAAGGTGGATAGATTAGTTGTAGAGGGAGATATGAGGATAAAATGAATTTTAGCTGCAATTTTCCTCTAATATTTTGGGTTATTATTACGAGATTCACTTTTAGGGGAATTAAGATGACCTAAACTGGGGTTTTTAATGGAAGATATGTAGTCTGGTTGAGGGAAAATTTTGATACAGTTGGTGAGAAGATCATAAAAATGGAGTTTTTAAAAAAAAATTTGGATTTTTCGGGAATAAATTGGATTTTGAATGTATTTGAAAGGATTTTGAAAAATTCGGTATCAACTAATCGATTTAGAACGATGAAAAAGTATCAACTTAGTTGAGTAAAATTTGAATAAAGTAATTTAGAGGAGAGATATGAGGAAAGTATGAATATTGAAAAAAATATTTTTGTATATTTTGAGATATTTTTTGAGGAAAATAGTTATCGGGATTTGGGCCACCTGAAGTGAGGTTTTTTTAGCAAAACGTGTAATTTGGTTGAAACAGAATTTTGATAGAATAGGTCTAAACATGCTCAAATTGCTGTTTTTGTTGGAAATTTCGGTTTTTTTATAAAAATTTACGTTGATGGAGTTTGAATGGAATTTCGGTATTAACCAAAAGATAGATTGAGCCAAAAAAACCATAGCCTAGGTAATCAAAATTGGGTTAAGGTGAAGTTAGAAAGAGATATTTTAGTATGAAAGTACACAATTTCAGCGATTTTACCTCAAAAAACGTTTAAATCAGATTCGATTTGGAGAGGAGACCAGACAAATCACTGGTCTCATCTCTGAGTGATTCTCTACAACTTGTAGAAAAGCAAAAATCGATAAAGTGGAGTGTAGAAGAGAAAGCGTGGCGCAAAAAAAAACAACACACACAGACACAGACAAAGGGCCGGAGAGATGAGTCACTGGGGGTTTTTGAGGATTCTAAGGGGAAAAGTGTTACTTACAATCGTTAGATTTTGGCGAGAGGAATAAGATGGTTAAAGCACTTTTTTGATAAGATGAATTATGTTGAAGAAAATATTGGGTTGAATGGGAGTATTTTGAAAAAATTTGGATTTTTCGGGAATAAATGGGATTTTGAATGTATTAAAACGGATTTTGAGAAAATTCGGTATCAACCAATCGATTTAGAACGATGAAAAAGTATCAACTTAGTTGAGTAAAATTTGAATAAAGTAGTTTAGAGGAGAGATATGAGGAAAGTATGGATATTGAAAAAAATATTTTTGTATATTTTGAGTTATTTTTTTGAGGGAAATAGTTATGGGGATTTGGGCTACCTAAAGTGAGGTTTTTTCATCAAAACGAGTAATTTGGTTAAAACAGAATTTTGATAGAATAGGTCTAAACATGCTCAAATTGCTGTTTTTGTTGGAAATTTTGGTTTTTTTATAAAAATTCACGTTGATGGAGTTTGAATGGAATTTCGGTATTAACCAAAAGATAGATTGAGCCAAAAAAACCGTAGCATAGGTAATCAAAATTGGGGTAAGGTAAAGTTAGAAAGAGATATTTTAGTATGAAAGTACACAATTTCAGCGATTTTACCTCAAAAAACGTTTAAATTAAATTCGATTTGGAGAGGAGACCAGACAAATCACTGGTCTCATCTCTGAGTGATTCTCTACAACTTGTAGAAAAGCAAAAATCGATAAAGTGGAGTGTAGAAGAGAAAGCGTGGCGCAAAAAAAACAACATACATACACACACACACACAGACACAGACAAAGGGCCGGAGAGATGAGTCACTGGGGGGTTTTTGAGGATTCTAAGGGGAAAAGTGTTACTTACAATCGTTAGATTTTGGCGAGAGGAATAAGATGGTTAAAGCACTTTTTTGATAAGATGAATTATGTTGAAGAAAATATTGGGTTTAATGGAAAAATTGATCAAAAATTTGCTGTGTCGAAAACAAAGCTTTCTCTTTAGAGAAAGCAAAAGGCTAAAAAAGAAACTTTTGATAGAAATTTTGATTTTTTTGAAAATTTGAGATCTGTAGAGATCAAATGAAATTTCGGTATTAACCAATCGATAGATCTCGCAGGAATAATCATAGTTGAGGTGACTCAATTTGTTGTGAGAGTATATGGGAAAAAGATATTTATGTATTAATAGTTGAAATTTGAGCACTTTTCGTTCAAAAAGCCCATGGATCAAATTTGACTGGGAGCCGAAAGGTGCCAAATCACTGGGCTCTCAGAAATTGGATTCTCTACAACTTGTAGAAAGCCAAAAGTTGATAAGGCGGATAGAAAAAGAGAAAGCGTGTCCAATATAAAACAACATACATACATACACACACACAAAAACGGAAAATGGGGTGGAAAGATGAATCTTCGGCAGATTTGGGAGGACATTAGGAGGAAAAGTGTTACCTACATTTGATAGCTTTTGGCGAGAGGAAGAGAATGGTCGTTGGCTTTTTTCGATAAGAGGGATTTTGTTGAAGAATATGTTGATTTTAATGAAAAATTTGATCAAATTTTCGTTGGGGTGAGAACAAAGCTTTCTCTTTAGAGAAAGCAAAAATGGATATTGAAAAAAATTTTCAACTATGTTTTGACTTATTCCTTAGAGAAAGCTTTTGTGAGTGATTTGGGTCATCTAGTCTAAAGTTTTTTCGATGATATTCATTGTTTTGTTGAAACGGGATTTTGGTGCAGCGGGTTTGAAAAGGGTTAAAATGGTATTTTTGGTGAAAATCTTGATTTTTTTTAAAAATGTGAGACCTGTGAGGATTAAATAAAAATTCCGTATTAACCAATCGATAGATCTTGCAGAAAAAATCATAGTTTAGGTGATTCAATTTGTTGTGAGAGTGTGTGAGAAGGAGATATTTATGTATTAAAAGTCGTAATTTGAGGACTTTTGGTTGAAACAGCGCATGGATCAAATTTGACTGGGAGCCAAAAGGTGCCCAATCACTGGGCTCTCAGAAATTAGATTCTGTACAACTTGTAGAAAGCCAAAAGTTGATAAGGTGAAGAGTAGAAGAGAAAGCGTGTCCGGTATAAAACAACATACATATACACACACATACAAACACGGACAAAGGGGTGCAAAGATGAGTCTGTGACAGATTTGGAAAGGCATTAGGAGAAAAAGTGTTACCTACAATTGATAGCTTTTGGCGAGAGTAAGAGAATGGTCTTTGGCTTTTTTAGATGAAAGAGATTTTGTTGAAGAATATGTTGATTTTAATGAAAGATTCGATCAAATTTTCGTTGGGGTGAAAACAAAGCTTCCTCTTTAGAGAAAGCAGAAAGGGTGCTTACAAATAAGTGTGAAAGGGTTACAATGAAATTTTAGGTGGAAATTCTGATTTTTTCAAAAATTTGAGATCTGTAGACATCGAAATATTTTCGGTATCAACAAATCGATAGATTATGCTGAGGGAATAATGGTTTAAGTGATTGAAATTGAGATAAATGAGTAGTAATTGGAGGTACGAGGAAAAAAGTTTTCCATTATTTTTTGAGTTGTCATTTAGAGGAAGCTCTTTAGAAGGATTTGAGCCATCTAGTCTGGGGTTTTTTCGATGATATCTATCACTGGGTTGAGACAGATTTTGGATGAAGTGGGTTTAAATACGCTGCTCAATGAGATTAGCAGAATGCTTTCTCTTAGCGAAATAGTTTAAGAGGTTCACTGAACCTAATGAGAAATTTGCAAAACTGATCAAATTCCAAAATGATGATTGGGATTCCTACGGAATAGTTTTATTTTTTAATCTAATTTAATTGCATTTCATATCACACTCACAATCCAATGATTGGATCCAACCAATCGATGTAGAATGAGGGAAAAGTATCTCTCTAGTCCATTAAAAGGTGGATAGATTAGTTGTAGAGGGAGATATGAGGATAAAATGAATTTTAGCTGCAATTTTCCTCTAATATTTTGGGTTATTATTACGAGATTCACTTTTAGGGGAATTAAGATGACCTAAACTGGGGTTTTTGATGGAAGATATGTAGTCTGGTTGAGGGAAAATTTTGATACAGTTGGTGAGAAGATCATAAAAATGGAGTTTTTAAAAAAAAATTTGGATTTTTCGGGAATAAATTGGATTTTGAATGTATTTGAAAGGATTTTGAAAAATTCGGTATCAACTAATCGATTTAGAACGATGAAAAAGTATCAACTTAGTTGAGTAAAATTTGAATAAAGTAATTTAGAGGAGAGATATGAGGAAAGTATGAATATTGAAAAAAATATTTTTGTATATTTTGAGATATTTTTTGAGGAAAATAGTTATCGGGATTTGGGCCACCTGAAGTGAGGTTTTTTTAGCAAAACGTGTAATTTGGTTAAAACAGAATTTTGATAGAATAGGTCTAAACATGCTCAAATTGCTGTTTTTGTTGGAAATTTCGGTTTTTTTATAAAAATTTACGTTGATGGAGTTTGAATGGAATTTCGGTATTAACCAAAAGATAGATTGAGCCAAAAAAACCATAGCCTAGGTAATCAAAATTGGGTTAAGGTGAAGTTAGAAAGAGATATTTTAGTATGAAAGTACACAATTTCAGCGATTTTACCTCAAAAAACGTTTAAATCAGATTCGATTTGGAGAGGAGACCAGACAAATCACTGGTCTCATCTCTGAGTGATTCTCTACAACTTGTAGAAAAGCAAAAATCGATAAAGTGGAGTGTAGAAGAGAAAGCGTGGCGCAAAAAAAAAACAACACACATACACACACAGACACAGACAAAGGGCCGGAGAGATGAGTCACTGGGGGGTTTTTGAGGATTCTAAGGGGAAAAGTGTTACTTACAATCGTTAGATTTTGGCGAGAGGAATAAGATGGTTAAAGCACTTTTTTGATAAGATGAATTATGTTGAAGGAAATATTGGGTTGAATGGGAGTATTTTGAAAAAATTTGGATTTTTCGGGAATAAATGGGATTTTGAATGTATTAAAACGGATTTTGAGAAAATTCGGTATCAACCAATCGATTTAGAACGATGAAAAAGTATCAACTTAGTTGAGTAAAATTTGAATAAAGTAGTTTAGAGGAGAGATATGAGGAAAGTATGGATATTGAAAAAAATATTTTTGTATATTTTGAGTTATTTTTTTGAGGGAAATAGTTATGGGGATTTGGGCTACCTAAAGTGAGGTTTTTTCATCAAAACGAGTAATTTGGTTAAAACAGAATTTTGATAGAATAGGTCTAAACATGCTCAAATTGCTGTTTTTGTTGGAAATTTTGGTTTTTTTATAAAAATTCACGTTGATGGAGTTTGAATGGAATTTCGGTATTAACCAAAAGATAGATTGAGCCAAAAAAACCGTAGCATAGGTAATCAAAATTGGGGTAAGGTAAAGTTAGAAAGAGATATTTTAGTATGAAAGTACACAATTTCAGCGATTTTACCTCAAAAAACGTTTAAATTAAATTCGATTTGGAGAGGAGACCAGACAAATCACTGGTCTCATCTCTGAGTGATTCTCTACAACTTGTAGAAAAGCAAAAATCGATAAAGTGGAGTGTAGGAGAGAAAGCGTGGCGCAAAAAAAAACAACATACATACACACACACACACAGACACAGACAAAGGGCCGGAGAGATGAGTCACTGGGGGGTTTTTGAGGATTCTAAGGGGAAAAGTGTTACTTACAATCGTTAGATTTTGGCGAGAGGAATAAGATGGTTAAAGCACTTTTTTGATAAGATGAATTATGTTGAAGAAAATATTGGGTTTAATGGAAAAATTGATCAAAAATTTGCTGTGTCGAAAACAAAGCTTTCTCTTTAGAGAAAGCAAAACCACGTTTTTTGTTTTTTTGATTTCGGGGCTTTTTCTGGGGAAATCTGGGAATCCTGATTGCGGTAATCGAAAGAGCACACAATTTTATGTCGAAATATGTGGTTTGGGAATTTGAAATCAATTGATGCTATGAGCTTCACAACAGTCAAACAGAGAGGTAGCTCGAAATTTGCACAGGAATGTCGAAATCCCCCCTGGAACTTGATGGAGAAGTGACTTGAGGCATTTTCCATGAGGAACAAAGTTGTTGCAGTTTCCAAGACTAATCTGTCGGTTGCCTAATTTTTTCAAAAGAACCACATTTTTCGATATTTTTTTGGTTTTTGGAGCTTTCCTGGCGGAATTCCGGAATTCTGATCGCGGCAATTGAAAGAACACAGAATTTTACGTCGAAATATGTGGTTTGAAAATTCCAAATGAATTGATGATATGCGCTGAACATCAGTCAAACAGAGGAGTAGTCCGAAAATTGCACAGGACTGCTGAAAAACCCCCTGGAACCTAGAGGGGGAGCCATTTGAGGCATTCTCCACGAGGAACAAAGTTGTTGCATTTTTCAAGATACATCCTTTGGTCGCCTGAGTTTTTCAAAAAACCACATTTTCTAATGTTTTTTTGTTTTTGAGGCAATCGAATAAACACAAAATTGTACGCCAGAGTATGCATCAATATGATGGACAACTTAACTCAGAGCAGTCAATTCATTCATACATGATGAATTCCACGCCAAAGCGACCTACGAAAAGGGGTCATCTCTCAGATTCTTTTTTAACCTTTTTCATTCGATTCTATGGCCCAAAATAGGAACTTCTGACCACCTATGGGGCCCAAAAAAATTTCTCCTCTCCATTTCACGCACATCCGTCAACAGACCGAAAATTTTTCGGATAAAAATCGATGCTCTTTTATTCACAAAAATGGGAATATTTCGAGTTTTCGAATAGCTATCGATTTGCGAGTTGCGGCATCTGAAAGGGCATCAAAAAACCTATCGAAAACGTTGTTGGAGATTCCTTTTCTGTGATTTCGGGGCCTTCTGGAGGCAAAAGAGTGTTTTTCACTAGAATGTTGATTTCTCACAAAGCCATTTTTTTTTATTTTTTTTGAAACATATATTTGACGTAAAATTTTGCGTTCTTTTGAAAAAAATGGGTTTCAGAGAAGTTTGGGGCGATCCAAGTGACTTATGAGCCATTTTTTGGAAATTCGATTTTTTTGGTTTCAGAAAAAGGCGATTTTCTGCGCATGCGCACAAACGTAGACTTTCGGCGCCACTTTCAATGGAAAGCTGACAAAATTTCCTATAAAATGACCACCCGCAAAGTTGAAATTCATGCACTGAAACGCGATCTGCAAGGATTAATTATGTCGAATCAAAATCACATGAAAATTCAGCCCATTAACGCCTTCGTGGCGCCTGCTGAGATGACACGTTCACGAGATCCTCTCGGGACTCAATTTTGAGTACGAAATTGACCCGAAAAAAGTTCGGACCACATGGTTTCAACGTAAAATTGTATGAACTTTCAAAATATGCGATGAAAAACCCCGTTTGAGGCGAACCAGAGGTGCTACATTCAATTTTTTGCCAGAAAATACGATATTTCACATTCAAAATTGCGAAAAATTGAATGTAGCACCTCGGGTTCGCCTCAAACGGGGTTTTTCATCGCATATTTTGAAAGTTAATACAATTTTACGTTGAAACCATGTGGTGCGAATTTTTTTCAGGTCAATTTCGTACTCAAAATTGAGTCCCGAGAAGATCTCGTGAACGTGTCATCTCAGCAGGCGCCACGAAGGCGTTAATGGGCTGAATTTTCATGTGATTTTGATTCGACATAATTAATCCTTGCAGATCGCGTTTCAGTGCATGAATTCCAACTTTGCGGGTAGTCATTTTATAGGAAATTTTGTCAGCTTCCCATTGAAAGTGGCGCCGAAAGTCTATGTTTGTGCTTATGCGCAGAAAATCGCCTTTTTCTGAAACCGAAAAAATCGAATTTCCAAAAAATGGCTCATAAGTCACTTGGATCGCCCCAAACTTTTCTGAAACCCATTTTTTTCAAAAGAACGCAAAATTTTACGTCAAATATATGTTTTAAAGAAAAGAAAAAAAATGGCTTTGTGAGAAATCAACATTTTAGTGAAAAACACTCTTTTGCCTCCAGAAGGCCCCGAAATCACAGAAAAGGAATCTCCAACAACGTTTTCGATAGGTTTTTTGATGCCCTTTCAGATGCCGCAACCCGCAAATCGATAGCTATTCGAAAACTCGAAATATTCCCATTTTTGTGAATAAAAGAGCATCGATTTTTATACGATAAATTTTCGGTCTGTTGACGGATGTGCGTGAAATGGAGAGGAGAAATTTTTTCGGGCCCCATAGGTGGTCAGAAGTTCCTATTTTGGGCCATAGAATCGAATGAAAAAGGTTGAAAAAGAATCTGAGAGATGACCCCTTTTCGTAGGTCGCTTTGGCGTGGAATTCATCACATACAATTACTCTCCTAGTCAAAGTTCCTCGTTAACTACTATGTACAGTGCATCACCCCCAATGCATGATCTACAAGTGAAATATCTGTTAGTCAATCATATAATCAGATCCTAGAGATTGTGTATCCGGATCATAATCCAAAATATGCATGTTGACAGTCTTCAAAAGATCGAATCTTTAAGCTAGACGAGCGATCATTATTCACAATACAATAACTTTACAAGTTCACCATAGCACTCCAAGGACATACAGCATGCAAACATTTCAAGAAGAAATTTTACCGGAACTATGAATGAAGTCTTTCAGAAACTTCACAGGAATATCCAAGGGTATTTCCCTGCATATTCGAATGAAAAATGTCAATCAAATCTCCATGGAACCTCGCAGAAATATGCCAGGAAACGAATTCGTGATATTTCATTGTCATATTGCGAAGATATCTTCCTGGAACGCTCCCGGAAACATTTGACGGAATATTACCGAACATTCTCCAGAAACAATCCTTATGAAATTATCGAAATGTCTCTGAAATATTCCAGTGCAATATACCATCGATGAGGCTTCGAAATATCACTGAATTAATCATCAACTATACGTGGAGCGAAAGACTTCTGGGGAGTCACTGGAAGCTTTCTGGAATATTCTTGAAAGGTTCCTTATAGCTTGCGGGAATATCATTTTCGACTGTTCCTGCAATATTTCGCCGCCAATCTGTCAGCAGTCGTGATTCGGAGCCACTCTCGTAGTTTTTCTGGGAGGCTGCTAGA